>CM010620.1:28137111-29337111 GCA_003430845.1 Xanthoceras sorbifolium | reverse complement strand
TAATTTTGGTATTAAATTGTAACTCAACCTGTTTTTGAAAACTAGTGAAAGTAGATAAGGCCTCGGATGTGAAAGTAAGGGGAAAAGTCCAAGAAAACCTAGTATAGCTATCAATAAACACAATATAATATTTGTGACCATTGGTTGAGGCTATGGGAGAGGCACCCCAAATATCTGAAAAAAATTAGTTCTAAGAGGGCTGTGGTCTTACTAACAGAAGAAGAAAAAGGTAATTGGTGGAGTTTTCTATATTTACAAGATTCACACAACTCAACATCATTCATAGTGCAAGAAATATGCATTTTATTTAATATTTATTTCAATACTTGAGCATTAGGGTGCCAAAGCATAGAGTGCCACAACTTGGTAGTTTTATTAGAAAGCAATGAGACATCATTTACATCAAAGCTTTTACATGGTAAAACAACAGATTTACTATAGGAATTACTAGCATTGGAAGCATGCAAAGCAAGAGATTGATAAGCATTTTTAGAGACAACATCAGAAGACATACAAACAAGAGAGGAGTGGGAGGACTGAGATACATGACCTGAAGCAAAATCAGCCTGCTGGAAGGAACAACCACTCAGACAAAGCTAGTACAAGCCATCTTTAAGCACACCTAAGAGTAATATTTTCTTGGTAACCTTGTCCTTAATCAGACAACAATCATCAACAAACTCAGTAAAAGCATTATTGTCAGCATTAACCCGTGATATATTTAACAAATTCTTAGCAATTTGAGGAACATGCAGAACTTGTGTCAATTGTAGCTTAACTCTAGGTGATGTGTGAGAGTAAACATTCATATTACCAACATGCTGAATATCTAACTGAGCACCACGACCAACAGCTAATTTCTCACTACCAAAATAAGTTTTGAAGTTTAGGAAATTACCTAAATCTGAAGTAACATGACTAGAGGCACCTGAGCCAACATACCAAGAGGGGTCTGTAACAGTTTCAGGGGAAGCAATGTAAGCAGAGGTTTGATTGTAATAAGCCTGAAAATTACCTTGGCCATTCTGCATATTATAGTGACCATCGCCTTGGGCATCACCAAGGAAATTGCCCTACTGATTGCCCGTTGAGTCTGAACCTACATAGCCCTATGAGTAGCTGAACCAGAATTGTAACCAGCATTGTTGTTGTTACTCAGAGGAGGAGTGCGATCATATCGGCTATAACACTACACCGCCGTGTGACCAACACAAGAACATATTTGACAAATAGGTTTATTGTTCCCATTCCAGCAACCTCCACGACCTCTCCTTCCTCTGTTGCCTGAATTGCAACCACTACCGTTGTTACCACCTCTATTGTTGTTTCGATTACTAGAATTATTGTTGTTGCTCGAGTTATTGGATACAAAATTGGCAGAAGGGGAAACATCAATGTGAACAACAGAATTGAGATGGTCAATTATTTGTTCATGAATCAGCAGCGTATACTGAGCCTCAAGAAGTGTGATTGAGGCTGTTGAGACACAAGCACAACCACAGGGTCGTATTCATGACCAAGGCCGTTGAGCACATTGAGAAGCAAATCACGATCAGAGACAGCTTGACCTGCAGCTCTCAGACCATTACTAATACTCTTGACTTTAAAAAAGTAGTCACTAATTGAACTGAAACTTTTCTTCAAGCTCTGGAGTTGCTGTTTGAGCTGAAGAATCTTCGCTATAGATTGTTGAGAAAAAAGCAATTGCAGAGCTCTCCATGCTTCAAGAGCAGACAAGCATTCAATAACTTGACCAATTAGGCTCTCTCTGATTATAGTCGGGAGCTATCCAAGCAAAAATTGATCAAAACGCCTCCACTCCAAGAAATCAGGATTGATGACAAGTTCTTTCTCAACACCGTTTGCTGCAGTTGATTCGATGAACTTGTTAGGGCACAGACGAGCTCCAGTGATGAAATCCTCAAGCTCAATCGAGCGAATCGCAGGAAGAACCAAGGCTTTCCAGTAGATGTAGTGTAACATCCCAAATTTCAAATAAATATGAAAAGTATGGTTGAATGAGTTTTGAATATGTGAATATGATATTTATGATTTGAGGAGTGGAAAATGTAATTAAATGTATGTATATTTTTAAGGTTCCAGGTGGACCAGGTGGAGCGGTCTATAAAGAATGCATGAAAGAAATGGAAAATGTTGGCAGTGAGTACCGCGACCAGTCATCGCGACCAGGGATCACGATGAGCAGCTTGCGGTGAAAATAGTAATTTTAGGCAGTGAGCACCGCGACCAGTCACCGCGACCAGGGATCGCAATGAGCAGCTCGCGGCAAAAATGATGATTTTGGGCAGTGAGCAACGCGACCAACATCGCGACCAGACACCGCGATGGTTGATCGCGAAGAAAGCGGTGAAATCACTCCAGTGAGCAACGCGACCAGGTGGCGCGACCACAGGTCGCGAGGAGCGGTCGCGATAACCGAATTTTTATAAAAAAAATAAGAGGCGGTGAGCAGCTTCACGAAATAGCAAGAGAGAAAAAGAGAAGGAGAGAGACTGGGGGAAAGAAAGAAAGAAAGAAAAAGAAAAAGAAAGAAAAAGAAGAGAAAGAAAAAGAGAGAGAAAGGAAGAAGAGAAGGAGTAGAAGAGAAGAATAAGAAGAGAAGAGGAAGAAGAAGAAAGGAAGAAGAAAGGAGAGAAAAGGAGAAAGGAAAAAGGAAATTCAAGAAAGAAAAGTTCGTAAAACTGGTATCCAGGTTAGTGTACACACGATTCTGAATTCTTTATATCATTTATTGACTCAAAGAATTTAGAATCACATTTACGAATTTCGTATAATCATATTTTGTATATTGATTGAAATAATTGTGCAATATTTTCTGTTATTTTGAAGTTTTGATTGAACTTCTTTATGAATAATCTTTGAAATGATTTTGAAATTTCAGAAAAAGTAATTTATGTCGAGTTTAATAATTTTAATTTACGAAATATACCGTTGTAAATTCCATTTATTAATATCTTGAAGTGTTACATATTGAATAATTGAATAATTTGCAATATCTGTAAACCCTAAATTATGGCCCTGATATATATATAGGGGGAAATATGGATATAGGAGATTGACATATCAATTGGGTACATTTAGTAGGTATGCACCGATATTCTTGATGATTATGATGATTATATATGGATACCGTTTCATTTTGAAATGGGAAACCGACTGTAAATTTACGGATACCATTTCATTTTGAAATGGGAAATCGACTGTGAAATACGGATACCATTTCATTTTGAAATGGGAAACCGACTGTGATTATAGGGATACCATTTTACATTGAGATGGGAAACCCGACTGTATAAACCCGTAATCCAATCCTGTAAACCCTGTAATATGTATCAGAGGCCCAATTAAGAACTGAAAACTATGAATTTAAATGTTGAAATAAGGAAATGTTATTAAGATTTAAACTTAGAAACTTTTGGAATATTTTACTTTATATAGTTTTAGTATTCGAAATATAATGTTTGTTTTATATGTATTTTTGAATTTCTGAATTTTAGATTTATTGTTTTATATTACATTGAAATTTATTTTAGTGTACACCCACTAAGCATTATTGCTTAGCGCGTTGATTTCATCACGCGTAGGTAATAGATATACCAGCGAAGGAAAAGACTGAAGAGCTGATAGCTGCAGACTGAGGTTTAGAGTCACCATACTTTTGGGTAGTTAAATAGTTTTGGTATATTATATTCAGTTACGCATGCATATACAGAAATTTGTAAATGTGATATATATATATATATATATATATATATGTTTTGTAAATATTCGTTTATGGGTTATGTTTTCTTTTTCAGAGGTTTGTAAATATTAATTATGAATTGTTTTATTTGAAAATGTTTGGAAAGTCGCACTATACGGCAGAGTGCGCAATTGATTGATAAATGAATTTGAAGTGTTGATTTTTATATTATTTGAGTTTTTATTTGAAACATGATTTTTGGAAAATCAGAAAAATAGAGGAAACTCTGGTAAAATTTTTTTCAACAGTTTTTGATGGGCTCACTAGAAAGGATTTTAATTATAAATTATTTGGTTTTCAAATTATAAACAAAATTAAGAAAAGTTTTGAAAACCCGGTAGCACTCCCTGGGTCAATCCAGACTGGTCGGGTCAGGGGATGTTACATGTAGTTGTCAGAATTGAGCTTAATCAGAAGATTAAAGTTCATTGACTTGGCGATTAACGGAGGTTGCAACGAATTCGGCAACGGCATCGGAGACGCCATGTTTTCAGATCGAAGGACCGAGGAATTAGAATCAGTAGCCATGGACGTTAGTCAGAGAGGCTCTGATACCATGTAAAACCTAAATCTAGGTTTAGCAATGAAGAAATCAACACAAAGATGATCTGGACAAACACATAAATGAAGAAAAATGAAAAACGAAATTGAGAGAAAATTTTGGAAAATGAGTAACAGTGAATGTGGTTCTTCATTGCTTAATATTCTGATAACAACAGTATTTATACAAATTAAACCAACTGTAGATCTCAACAATAACAAGAGATCACAGCCCTCCAATCTAACATCTCAGCAATCTCTGTGAATCCTAAAACAGGTATCTAATTGGCCAATAATAATAGTAACAATATTAACAAAAAACAGTTACAACCAAAAGCACAAATACAGCTTCAATTAAAAGCACAAACAGACCACTAAATCAATTCATCTTTACAAAAATAAGAGGATTCAAGTATCAAATAACATAAACGGAAAATGCCTAATCAAATCAATACGTATATTTACATTCAAGTATTGGATAAAATAGACAACCCACATATAAATCATATCCAAAACTATAAACAAAACTAAGTTCATGATACTTTATAAATCTAACTCACTTTATTACTTTCACAATGGACTTTAATAGAATCTTTACACAATTGGATATATAAATAAGAGCCTAGTCAAGAATAACATTTGAAAAAAAAAAGAAAAGTAGAACCTAGTCAAGAATGATGAATAACATAAGAGCATAGTCAGAATTTGTCAAGAAAAGTAGGATACTCGCAATAACTAAAATTGATATCATAATTTGGATATTGAGTTTAGAACTCAAATATTATGGTATGATAATAAAACTATATAACAATAATATTTCAATGAGACATTTATTCGAACATCTTGCGTGTACTACAATTTTATCACTCTGATTACATAAATTGAAGCAATAAATACGTATAACAAGTTTTTATCATACCATAGACAAAAAAAAGAAAAAAAAAAGTAATGATCATCAATAAAAAAGAAACCAAAAATTAAAACTAAGTTAATAGATGTGAATCAGCTTATTCATTTTCCATGTTGCTGTTTTCTTTTCTTTTTTTCTTTTTGGTTGTGTATTTACTTTTTATGTTTTTTTCCATATTATGAAGTAAGATCAATGTACATTGTACAACAAGAGCATTCCACCAGGCAGATTACTGTCACAAATCATACAGTTATGACAGCTGAGGAAGCAATAAAAATTCTCCGGCTTTTATATATATACATGTTAGGTGTGGTTATATACATATATATATATGTCACCCAACAAACAAAAAATGACTAGCTATAGAGAAGAAGATAGTGATGAAAATATATATACATGTTATGTGTAATTACAACAAAACTTACAATAATATTTTAGTGAGACATTTATTTAAATATCTTGCGTGCATTAAAATTTTATCACTCAAAATGCATAAATTAAAGCAATAAATACATATAACAAGTTTTTTATAAGACTACTATAGAGATTTTAAAAAAAAAAAAACTAATGATAAAACTTACAATTCAAAGTAAGAAAAACTGCTGCCTTATTTGCGAAACGAGGAAGAGAGAAGAAATATAGAAACGAGCAACACAAGGAAAACGATAAGAATAAGCAACTCGAAAATAAAAATAAGCGACTGAAAAATAAGCGATTAGAGAGTAAAATTGTATTGACAATCGGTTGTAAACGAAAGAGATTGAATATTAGTGAAATAAGAGAATTAACTTTTTGAATTAAAATTTTAGACTACTCCTAATAAGTTTTGAAAAACAAAAAGAAAAAAAAGAAAAAAAAAGCTGGTATTAAACCAACATAAAAAGAAATTAGCGGGAAGTGTCGTTTTTTTAATCACAAATTAAAATGTATTTTCTTTGTAAGTTAATTTTCTAATTAGTTATATTGATTGTCACAAATTATATTTTTTTTAATTTTTGTGACAAATTACTTATAAAATTCTCAATTGACTCAAAATTTTTGGTGGAAAATTTTGGAAATAGATTACACTACAAAACATATTGACAAATAATAAACAGACTCTCCTATCCTATTGTGCAGATAATCATACCCTGTTCAAACATCCAAAGCCCTTATGGCATAACCCGGACTTCTTTATTAAGCTTCCCTTTAAACTTAATGAGGATGCTAATCCTACTAAAGCCTCACATCCTGGCATGTCTCCTTTAGACCTCAAACTGGCCCGACAAGAGTGTGAAACTCTGTTACAACAAGGCTTCATTGAGCCCACAACTTCACCCTGGGCTTGTCAGGCTTTTTATGTTGAAAAAAGATTTGAAAAAATTAGAGGAAAAAAGAGACTTGTTATTGATTATAAGCCTTTAAATTGGTTTTTACAAGATGACAAGTTTCCTTTATCCAAAACCTCTACCCTTCTTGTTCACCTAGCCAATGCCAAATTATTTTCAAAATTTGATCTTAAAGGTGCTTTTTGGCAACTAGGTATCCACCATTCAGATCGTCCCAAAACAGCCTTTTGCATTCATAATGCTCAGTATCAATGGATAATTTTACCCTTTAGACTAAAGACTGCTCCATCCCTGTTCCAAAAGGCCATGACTCGCATCTTTCACCCTATCATTTACAGTATTCTCATTTATATTAATGACATTCTCCTTTTTAGTCTATCTGAGGAAGAACACCGTTATCTCCTTTCCCAATTCTGTAACATCATCAAACAGTTTGGCATCATGCTTTCTGAAAAGAAAAGTTTTATTGCTCAGCCCGAGATTGACTTTCTTGGTATGCATGTTACACATGGCACCTTTTCTGCCGGACCTCATATTGCACAGGAATTGCTCAAATTTCCTGATTCACACCTGTCTAGAGAACAACTTCAACAGTTCCTTGGCACAGTTAATTATGTCCGTGATTTTCTCCTACATGCAGCCAAATACATTGCCCCTCTTTCAACTCTTTTGAAAAAACAACCACGCCCATGAGGCCCTGAGCACATTCAAGCTATCAGCCATCTGAAAAAAGTTGTTCAAAATCCACCACCTCTTCACATACCTTCTGATGGTATTCGCATCTTACAGACAGATGCCTCTGATTACCATTGGGGAGCATTGCTCCTTAAAGAAAAAGACAAAAAGAGATTCTACTGTGTACATGCCAGCGATACATTCAGGCCATCACAGCAACACTATCACACAATCTATAAAGAGATTCTTGCAGTGAAATATGTCATTGAAAAATTTGATTTTTATTTCAGAGGACACTCTTTTAAAGTTGAAATGGATAACTCATCCTTTCCACGTGTCCTAGAGTTCAAAAATAAGATTCCTCATGATCCTTTGCTCCTTAGACTTAAGTCATGGTTTGAACGCTATGACTTTCAAACAACATATATAAACGGATCCCAGAACCTTATACCAGACATGCTTTCTCGTTCTAAACCAGCACAATTAATCACTCCCTCTTCAGCCATTCCTCTTGTATACACTTTTTCATCATTAATGGCTTCATCAGCATCACAGCCAGCTTACACCCCAGAAGAAGTTTTGAACCTTCCTGCTCGACTCCTCATTTTTAATGGAATTCCCTCAAGATAAAACCCTTCAAGATATAAAAACCTTTGCTCTTAATAATATTCATCGGTATCTTTCTAGTCTTACTGAACCCGACCATCCTCAACCAGTTTTTAAACAACTCAACAAGCTGTTTCTCAACCTTCTCTATATCCATCCATACCCAACCACAGCCTTTACCCATAATCATTTGTGGTACCTTTGGTCTCTTTCTCTTTTGTATTCTCATCCAGTTGCTTTTCTTCTCATGCAACTTTACCAGTATCTCCATGACCTAGCCAACCAAGACTCTCTCATTTGGACATTTTTACAATGGTTCCTTCCACTTTCCACGTGGAGGAAAGACCTCACCAAACTCATGGGCAATCATAATATATGGAAACTGGATGATCATATGAGTAACAAAATTACTTGTATTTTCATTTTTCACAGGCCATATATGTTTAACACTAATACTAAATTGCTTTGGACCATCAATAATGCTTATGAATATCAGACTGTTTATGACATGAATGTCCAATGGACAACCATCTATCCTTTGCTGATGGAGTTCCTTTGTGAAGCCAATGGGCTACAACCTGATTACCCTCATAACATGTTCCTCCTGCCAGATGTCCACACTCCTCCTCCATACTTCCAGGATTCCCAAGATCCAATGGAGCTTGACCCAGATGTTCTTCGTCTTCTTGATCAACCAGATATGGGACCCTCCCAATTATAGTACAAATCACTCTAGGGAGATGTCAAATCAGATGATGAGGGTTACAACAACAACAACCTGTCACCTTCTCAGAATTCAATGTGACCAACCAAGATTTCATTTTATCCTACTTTTGATATAGTTGTTTACTTTTGTAAAAGTTTGCACTATTTGCTATTTTGTTTGTTGTAATTATGGTCGCATGTGACCTGTCTTTACTTTTTTACTTTAGAATCTGGTTTTATAAAGCAGTTTGTCTGTTTCAATCATGTAATTTATTTTGTCTGTTTGCTTGGATTCAGAGAAGTTTGCTCTGCCTATATAATGGCATGACCCTTCTCCAGTTTGGGATCATCGAGTTTTCACCTTGTAAAATATTTTGTGCTCAATAAACATAATGCTTGCCTAAATACTCTCTCTCTTTCCTGAAACCCTAAGTTCCTTTTATTTTACTATGAAATCCTGTTATACTATCTAAGTATATTTTGTGCTTGCCTCCGGTGGAGGATCCTGCACATCAGAACGAATATACAATTTGATCGGATAGTAGCTACGGTCCCTCTCACAGTGTTGTGGTAGACCCTGTTCTCCGCCATAAGTCCTGCTTTGAGTTGATATAGGGCAACAAAAGTGGGTCTATCTGTGAAATTGTGTTGAGGGCTCCCGGCCTCTCTTTGGTATCAACAACGCCACGTACTTTATTCACATCTTCATTTAGGTGATGTTCGTATCATTCTTACTCTTCATGGCCGCAAAAGACTAGCAGTCACTGCCAGACTTGCTATGTTAAACTTTATCTACTGCAAGTATAACCTGGCTCTGATACCAAAGAGAGGCTGGGAGCCCTTAACACAGTTTCACAGATAGACCCACTCCTGTTGCCTTATATCAACTCAAAGCGGGACTTATGGTGGAGAACAGGTTCGACCACAACACTGTGAGAGGGACTGTAGCTACTATCAGATCAAACTGTATGTCCGTTCTGATGTGCAGGATCCTCCACCGGAGGTAAGCACAGATCTTACTTAGATAGTATAGTAGGATTCCATAGCAAAATAAAAGGAACTTAGGGTTTTAAGAAAGAGAGAGAGAGAGAGAGTATTTAGGCAAGAATTATGTTTATTGAGCACAAAATATTTTACAAGGTGAAAACTCGATGATCCCAAACTAGAGAAGGATCATGCCATTATATAGGCAGAGCAAACTTCTCTGAATCCAAGCAAACAAACAAAATAAATTACATGATTGAAACAGACAAACTGCTTTATAAAAGCAGATTCCAAAGTAAAAAAGCAAAGACAGGTCACATGCGACCATAATTACAATAAACAAAATAGCAAATGGTGCAAACTTTTACAAAAGTAAACAACTATATCAAAAGTAGGATAAAATGGAATCTTGGCTGGTCACATTGAATTCTGAGAAGGTGACAGGTTATTGTTGTTGTAATCCTCCTCATCTAATTTAACATCTCCATAGAGTGATTTGTACCATGGTTGGGAGGGTCTCACATCTGGTTGATCAAGAAGACAAAGAACATCTGGGTCAAACTCCATTGGATCTTAGGAATCCTGGAAGTATGGAGGAGGAGTGTGGACATCTGGCAGGAGGAACATGTTATGAGGGTAATCAGGTTGTAAACCGTTGGCTTCACAAAGGAACTCCATGAACAAAGGATAGATGGTTGGCCATTGGACATCCATGTCATAAACAGTCTGATATTCATAAGCATTATTGATGGTCTAAAGCAGTTTAGTATTAGTGTTAAACATATATGGCCTATGAAAAATGAAAATACAAGTAATTTTGTTACTCATATGATCATCCATTTTCCATATATTATGATTGCTCATGAGTTTGGTGAGGTTTTTCCTCCACGTGGAAAGTGGAAGGAACCATTGAAAACACGATTCACATATTCATTTAGGTGCTGTTCGTATCATTCTTACTCTTTATGGCCGCAAAGGACTATCAGTCACTGCCAGACTTGCTCTGTTAAACTCTATCTACTGCAAGTATGACCAGGCTGTCATAGGCACTTCCATTACCACTCTTCATGCAGGCAGTATTTGCCTCACCTTCAATGGTCATTTGAGCCATTGACCTATACTCCGCCTCAGCATTTGATTGAGCCACAACTGTTTGCTTTTTCGAACTTCAAGAGATAAGGTTCCCACCAAGGACACAATTGCTACTTGTTGACCTCCTTCCATCAAGACTACTTCCTCAATCTACATCAAGTCTATATAGACTTCAAGTGACAAGGAAGCAGCTGGCTTGAACCATAAACCTTTGTGAATTGTGCCATAAAGATATCAAAGAACCCTCTTACTAGCTAGCCAATGAGATTGCCTAGGTGACACAAGGAATTAACTTAACTTGTTGACAATGTAAGAGATATTTGGTCTTGTGTATGTTAGATATTGCAATGCACTAATAGTGCTTCTATAGACTGTAGGCTCATTGAATAAATCACCATCATGTAAGCTCAATTTAGTGCCAAAGCTTGTAGGAGAATCACAGGGTTTGGAGTGGATCATATTGGTTATGTTTAGAAGATCAAGAGTGTATTTGGTTTCTGTGAGATACAAATCTGACTTATCTCTGAATGCTTCGAATCCAAAGAAGTAGTGAATGGACCCTAAAACCTTGAGAGCAAAGGTTTGATGAAGGTAAGAGATAACAGCCTTGATAAGAGAAGAATCACCACCCGTGATTAGTATGTCATCGACATAAACTAAAAGAGAAATGGCGGCAGTCCCTTGATGCTTAATGAACAATGAAACATCTGATGTAGAATTGTAAAATCCCCATGAAATGAGTGCAGTTTTTAGCTTTTTCAACCCATATAAAGCCTTAGTAAGTTTGCACATATGCTCAGGCTACTTGCTGCTTGTAAACCCTTTGGGTTGAGTCATGTAGACTTGTTTTTGAAGATCATCATTCAAAAATACATTGTTGATGTCTACTTGCTGCACATCCCAATTATAAAAGATTGTCAAACTCAATATAACTCGGATTGTTGGTGTTTTTACTACTGGACTGTATGTGTCAAAATAAACAAGGCCAATAATTTGGTTAAATCCCTTGGCAACAAGCCTTGCCTTTTGCTTAAGAACTGATCCATCAAGTTTAAACTTGGCCCTAAACACCCATTTGCATTCCACTACATTCTTATCAGTTGTATAATAAACTAATTTCCATGTGTGATTGGTCTGCAAAGCTTGGAACTCAGCCTTCATGGCAACAAACCATTTAGGGTATGCCATGACGTCTTTAACTGTTTTTGGTTCTGTATCAGCTAGAAAACTATGAGGAAAAGTGCAGTATGCAATGTAAGATTTTGGCTTAAGCATACTGGTTTTTGATCTTGTAAGCAGATGATGTTGAGATCCATATGGTTTAGAAGAATTTGATAAAAGGGAATACTGAGCAGGTACATAAGGTTGAGTTATGCTAGCTGAGGTTGACATGTTCTGAGAAGACCTCAAATTAACAACAATAGAAGGTAAGTGAGAGCTGAATTATTGTTGAGCATGCTGAGAAATTGATGTTGGATTAGAATTGGAGCTTGGTGATGAAATGCTAAAATGGAACTGCAGACTACATCATGTCAAACAATGAAGTGACTGAATGAGTTTGTGATAGTGACTTCTTGGCAAATAGAGGTGAACAAAATAATTCCTTGTATGGAAACTCTAATTCATTAAAGATTACATGCCTTGAGATATAGATCCTGCCTAAAGTGTGCACACATCTATATCCTTTATGGAGTAGGCTGTATCCAATGAATATGCATTTGCTTGAGTGAAAATCCAACTTATGATTGTTATAATCTCTCAAGTATGAGAAGCAAGCACAACCAAAGGACTTCAAAAATTGATAATTTAGCTTCTTATTATAGAGTTTCTCATAGTGTGACATAAACCTAAGCAATGGAGTGGGAAAGTTATTGATCAAAAACATTGTTGTTGCACAAGCTTCAAACTAGAATTTGAGAGGCAGTCCACCATGTGTTAACAATGTTAAAGCCATTCAACTATATGACTATGTTTCTCTCTGAAATCCCATTTTGTTGATGAGTATAGGGATAAGAGAACTTGCATTAAACACCAAACTCTTGCAAGAATGGAACAAAGCTTTGATATTCACCACCCATATTTGTTTCAAACCACTTGATTTTATCGTCAAACCGTAACTCAACAGTTTTCTTGAAGAGATTAAACTTTGAAAGTGCTTCAGACTTAAGAATAAGAGGAAACATCCATGTGAAACGTGTAAAATCATACAATGTAGTATCAAAAGCCATCCATATACATCACAGAGGCTGGACCCTAAATGTCACTATAAATCATCTCCAAGGGAGATGTTGCTTTAATTTCAGATCTATTAAATGGAAGTTTATGCAACTTACCAAGCTTACAAGAATCACAAAAGTGAGGTGCATTTACATTGTGAGGAAAGTGAAGAGTGTGTAACACCTTCTACAATATAAGAGGTGCAGGCTGGCCCATTTTTGCATGCCATATAACATAATTAGACTTGGCAACGATCTTAGAGTTAAAAACATGTGTATTTTGAGCTCTTGAAAACAAACTATTGTCATCATTACATTTTGGTAAATTTGAAAACACATATATCAGAATTGACATAATTAGAATCCTTCACATTCGTTTACTGGAAAGGTTGCTGCTGACTAGAAGAGTGCACACCAGCCAGCCTTAGCTGATGAAGTCCATTGCTAATTGTTCCTTCCAAAAGAACTCTATTGGTTCTCCGATCCTTTATAACACAACCATTTGCATGAAACTCAGCATAAGTATTATTATCTTTAGTAAATCTTGATATGCTAAGTAGATATTTGGTAATTGAAGGATAGAAGAGTTTGATAGTAGAGTACACATTTAATAAGTTTTAGATATCTTGTTGTGATAGTTGTAAGATATATACAAAAGAGAAATTCATACAAAAAGGTTGTAGTCCTAGAATATTAGTCTCTGTTCTGGATACTTGAATCAATCATGTGTTTTGTGTTCCATACCATTATCTGGTAAAACATCAGCCTGTATAAAATATAATAAAAATAAGTAATTAAATAGAAAAAGTCTCATATATATCTCCCAAACAATTAAAGAATCTCTAGAACCAACAAAGATAAGATCAAAGCAAATCCTAACTGATCAACAATAAATGGTCTGTTATAAGTATGCAAACTGTTCACCAAAGAAATCCCTATTAAAAAAAAAATCAGACAAGTCACCTAGCAATACAGCCAAAAATCTCATTTTGGTAACCCAATTGGCATGTGAAAGAAGCACTTCAAGTACAAAATGCAATTTGCACAACCTAGAGGTAACAGATATGTTATATCTAACAGATACCTCACCTCACTGCTATTTCCCCTCCTTGCTACTTGATTATCTGTTCTATATAACTTATATACCACCGACGAGATAACAATAACTTGCAATCTGAAACTTTATCTCATTGATTACTACACCAATAACCGAGCATTTTTATTGGTTCAAAATTCTTCTAACATATCAATAATACCACAACAATACTAATGTCTTCCAATTATAAATAATATCATAATTAATAAAAACTAATATACTTAATTAGAAGAATAAAATCAATAACGCTATCATCTTGATTATTTATAAAAGTTGAATTAATTGAAGCTAGAATTGAAGCTAGTCGAAAAAGTAAAAGTTGAATTAATTGCACGTTTGCCTTCACAAAAAATAGCATATTTATGAAAACAAGAACATGAAAGAAAATGCATAGATCAAGCCAATCTGCTCTTTTTGCTACCCTCATCAACCGACCAATCTAACTGTAATACACCCTCCCGATATTATGTACTGTACACATACAAGTATTGTAATATATTTTCCCGTAATATATTGTACAGTACACAGGTGAATAAATACATCTTTATTATGAGTAAATTGGATGTTAGATGTATTAATGGTGCTATAATGGAATCTATTGGATGGATCCGAAGATTTTCGAAAAAGGGTATCAGAGACTTGGAAAATATCTGGAATAGTTTCAGATGATTAATAAGGTTCCATAAAGTATATAAGAAATTTAAATTATAAGTTTGCTTCGGCCGGAAAGAAAAGAAGAAGAAGAAGGTGCAGCCGAGGAAGAGAGAGAGAGAGAGAGAGAGAGAGAGAGAGAGAGAGAGAGAGAGAGAGTGTGTGTGTGTGTGTGTGTGTGTAGGTGGCCATGGAAGAGAGGGAGAGCAAAATTTGTGCAGAAAAATGGAAAAGAACACATTAGAAAACAGAGCAGGGAAGAGAGAAAGAAAAAGAGAAAGTGAGCAGCGGAAAAAGAAGAGAAGGAAAGGAAGAAAGAAGAAGAAAGGAAGGAAAAAAAAGAGAAAGAAGGGGAAGAATTTCGGTCCAGAAGAAGAAGAATAGCAAAAGGAATTTGGATGAGTGGTTTATAAGTTTAATGAAGTTTAATGGTTTTGAATTTGATGAAATTAAATTGTGTTGGAGTTTTGATTGTTGAGTATAAAAGGAAATTGAATTAATTTTAGAAATTGATTGAATTTTGATTGGTGTTTGAAATTGATTGTTGAATATAGAGTGAAATTGGATGTTTGAGTGATGATTTTGATGATGGGTTTTGTTGATTGTAGAGATTATTGAATTTGATGATGTTTTTATTTGAAATTAGTTTAATTGGAATTGAGTAGAATGAAAATCAAGAAATTAGTAAGGTAAATTTTGGGGATTTTAGGATTTCAAGTTCAAATTAGTTAAATTGAGATATTAATTGAGTAATTGGAGTGTTTTTGAGTTAATTGGTGGCTTGAATTTAGAATCGTTAAGTAAGAAATCAAAATGATTCTTAAATTAGTGAACTTGTAGTATGAAATTTATATGATGTTGTGTTTGGAATGAAATTAAATCATTAGTTTTGAGAATTTTTGAAATATAATTTGAAATTAAAGTTATAATTAGTTTAATCGAATTTAATGAAGTTGAATTTGATGTTGTTAAGTGAAGGAAATTCACTTATGTTATATTGATAAAAATTAGTATGAGAAATGGTATAGAAATTGAAATTGATAGTGTAGAGAATCCGATTTGTGTATACTTAAGATACTTGAAATTATTTTTGTATGATTGCGATACAAATTGATGCTTAGAAAATAAAGTGAATGTATTGGGTTGTGATGTATGAGATTCAATTTAAGAGAAATTGAAGGATTCAAGGAATATATAACTATAGAGACATAATTTTTAACAAATTAAATGTAATTGATTTTATTAGAATAGAAGAAATTGAGGAATAAAGCGTAGAACGTGATAATTGAGTTTTGTATAAGTTGATGATATTTATATTAACGATTTATTTAGAAATATATTACTTTAGGGAGAAATTTCCGTAGTATGGGAGAAAAAGAAACATTATGGAAAGTCAATAAATGTAATGAGACGAAGGAAGCAGAACTCCAAGCTTAGAGGAAAACCAGAAACAAGTGAGTGTAAAATTATTTTAAAGCAAAGTTTATTTTATTTTAGTAATGTGTTTTATATAAAGTTTAGCCAATTAATATTTTTATTCAAGTTGGTGAAACATCATATTTTTAGTTAAAATATACTTTAGTATGTTTTCGAGTTTATTTTAATTGTTTATAACTTTATATATACGTGCATTTACTTGTATATATGTTTTATAATTTAAATAGAATTTATGCTCAAGTGTATTTTAATTAAAGTATTTTTATATTTCAGAGATTTAGAAATTATATTTATTTAATAAATATGTTTTATGTATATTCCATGGTTTTTATTAAAAGCTAGTTTTCAAAATAAAGAAAATAGTTTTCAAACCCATGGATTACCCTATAGATTATCAGATTATCAGATCAGTTATCAGCAGTTAGACCCGGCCGGTACATCCCAATTGTGTGTGGCAAATTAAGGGGGTACAGTTCGCTAACTCCAGGGGGGGTTGAGTCTGTCGAGTCTGTTAGTCGCTCACACATTGGGGTGTTGTCTCGCTATATGATGCGACGCAGCATTCCGCATATAGACAGTGAGATGGCTTTTATTAGATGTTACGTTGACGGCATCAGTTAGTCGCCTCGTGACTTATATCAGATGTCACAGTGGACGGCGCAGTTAGTCGCTCTGTGACCCACTCATATGGTATGACGCAGTTAGTCGACGTATGAGTTCAGTTCAGTACAGCTTAGGGGTCCATTGGGAGTTTTCAGATACAGAAGTCAAGCCAGAAATATTTTCAGATTATCAGTACATAATATTAAATTAAGAGTTTTTGTATGTTAGGCTTGGCTAGATTTTCAGAAAAACAGATTTCAGTACAGTATTCAAAAAGCATATTATTATTGATTTTAGTACATTATTTTTAGGAGATAGATCCTGACAGAATAAGTTTTTAGAAAATTTATTATCAGAAAAGCATTTTATCAGAAAAATATTTTATCAGAAGAGTATTATTAGAAAACTATATTATTATTAGCAAAGTTTTATCAGAGAAGTTATCAGAAAAGTATTTTCAGTAAAGTATATTCTTTTAGTTTTCCAGTGTTCAGAAATTCGATTTCAGAATAGTTTTATGTATAAATTTCAGAACAGTTTCCAAAAAATAGATTTCAGTATAGTTTTATGAGAAAGATTTTAATATATTATTTCAGTATTTCAGTTTTCAGAAAAGAATAAAAATATATTCTATTAGTACAGCTTTTTAGTTTTCAGCAGAAGAAACGTGTGTATATATATATATATATATATATGTTATCAGCTTTTCAGTTTTCAGAAAAATAAAAGTTATTATATATTCTCAGCTTTTCAATTTTTAGTAAAGTGAAAGTATATGTATATATTCTTAACTTTCAGTTTTCAGAGATTAAATTTCAAAATAGTTTTTATAAAAGAGATTTCAGTATAGCTTTTAATATAGTTTTTATGAATTAGATTTCAGTTCAGTTTTCAATGAGACAGAAGGACTTTTATTACTATGTAAATTGTCCAGTACAGTTTTCAGAATTAATAAAAGAATTATTATATTGAATTCCAGCATATTAAGTTCAGAAAATAGATTACAGTTATCTTCTCAAATTTATTTATTAGAAATAGATTTATATTCTTTTCAAATTTCAGGGAGGTTAATAGAAAAAGAATTAAAGTTTGTTTAGAAATTAATAACGCTCATTGAACTCCTTTAGCTCTTATTATTTTTATGTTTTTAAATCAACCTCCCAGGTACAGGTGCAGACATTTCAGGGACGCCGAAGACCAGCAGGACCAGTAAGAGGATGCTGTGACTGTTTTATAAAAATATATAATGTTTCAGTTGTTAAGTTCGTATTTTAATATTGTTTTAAGTGTATAAGTATTTTATTTAAAGATTTGATTTACTTGTCTTTGATAACTATTTATTTTGATATTTAAACTGTTTGAGTTGTGGTATTGAGATGGACCGGAGATCCACAGTAGTTGAGATTTGGGATTTTATAGAAGTGTTAAAGTTTTTTATGCAGGTCTCCAAGATTTGGTAATTTCAGAAAAACAGAGGAGATTCTGCCAAAATTTATATAAAATAGTTTTGTATATAAAAAAAAAATTTCTACTCAGCTTTCCAAGTTAAGAAACGGCTTAGCTTCACGGAAGTCTTTCAGCCGGGCAAGCCTCGACTGGGAAGCTACCGTAGAGTGTCGGCAGGCTACCTAATGAGAGATAGTAGGTTAGGGGCCTGTCACTAACTTAGATGTGGCTTTGTCGTATTCAGGAATAAAGGCTTCTAATTGTTCAATCAACTGATGAACATCAGAAGCAGTTACAAGGATTCGTCGAGCCTGAGGTGAGATAAATTCTTTCTCCACAGTATAATCTAGGAAAGATAACAAACCATCATAAAAATCATTAACATTCAACAACCCTATTGGTTTTTGGTGGATTTTTAGTTGGGCCCATAAGGTGACTTCAAAAAGTTCTTCCAAAGTTCCAAATCCCTCAGGTAAGGCTATGAATGCATCTGCATGGCTAAACATTCCAGCCTTACATTCATGCATGCTTGAGACAATCTGTACTTCCCCAATTGTATTACCTGTAACACCACCCACACTCAAAGCTTTGGGGATGATACCAAAAACTTGACATCCGCCATCATAAGCGGCTTTTGAGACACATCTCATCAACCCAAGGTTACCTCCCTCATATACTAGATGAATCTTTTTCTCTGCTAACACCTTACCAAGTTGTTTAGCAGTTTCCTTAAATTCCCTATTCTTACCAGTACTAGACCCACAAAAGACACAAATATTAGTAAAACGGCGTGAGAAGATATTTTTCATTGTTATACACACTCTTTTTATTTCTCTTTTGGTTTTATGAAAATTTGTAGGTTTGTGAGAACTGGAGAAGACAGAGAAGTGTCATTTATAGGATTTATAAAGAAGATGAAATCATGAAAGCTATATGACTAGGTCAGCATTGGCAGACGGGTGTCAGTATAGAGTATAAAATTGTCAAAAAAAAGTGACTGACCTGTACTGCAGCTTTTAGGATCATGCTAACTATAATAAAAGTTTTTGTTACCTAACTCTACTACTAGCGTCGTACTATTTTGACTCATAATTAAAGTGTGCAAACAATGATCGATATACTATATGTCATGCTAAAAGAGAATCTGATTTTGAAGCAAAAGAAGATAGTGTTCAAAGGTATAACATTTCTTTTCATGCAAAAAGTTGAAAACAATAATATATAGTGACAAAAACGAGAAGAAAATGACATAAGGATTTGATATATAAAAATCCGTGACCTGGTGGTTGCATATTCACAGAGCTTTCCAGTGCCTTTACAGCTGTCAACAATTTGAGCATATAAACAATAAAATTTTAACCTAAGTGAGAAGGTGCATGCACAGATATTGTACAATAATTACTTTTAAAAGAAAAAAAAAAGAGATCGCTAATATTTTATAATTTCATATCAGAGGAAAAAAACCATCCCATACTAAAGATGAACCCTTCCTCTAACACATAAATATTTTTTATATGTAAATACAGATAAGTGAACAAGTGTCCAGAATATTTAAAGGAGCAAACAGAACAACCATGGATAGTCCGTAGTGAATACATGATTTTTTTTTTTTTTGTAGTGAAACGATTTCTAAAAGTATTTTTAACTAGTTCTTTGCAATTTGCACTACAAGAAATATGGTATTTCTGATGATTGAAAGTTGTCGGTAATGACTAAAGACCGTCGGAAATACATATTTCCGATGGAAAAAGTTCGTCAATCTTCGTTAGAAATGGTATGGTTAGAAATAATTTTTTTCTAACGGACCGTCAGAAATGTAGCTTTTCCGAGTGTAAAGAATGGTAAAAAATGATGAAAATATGCCTCAATAATATTATGGCAACCAATTGTTAAGACAATATTTTTGACCGTATTTTTTATTGGAAATAGTTCGGTTATTACTAAGGAACTTTTTGGTCGAAAAACAATATATATATCACCAACGACAATATTTTTCGTTAGAAATAGTTCGGGCATTACTAAGGAACCTTCTGATTGGAAATAATATATATCACCGATGACTATTATGGTTATAAAAACTTATATTTCCAAGGAGTTTCACTGTCAGAAATAATATATTATTGAGAGAGATTGTAATTGGAAAAAAAATATATTATCAAGGAGGATCATAGTCGGAAATATTATATTATTGATGAGAATGATAGTCATAAATATTGTATTACCGATGAGTATTACAGTAAAAAATAAGGCAAAATTGAGAAACATGACCGTCGAAAATAATGTATTACCAATGAGCAATGAAATCGGAATTAATGTATTATTGATGAGACATATAGTCAGAAATATTATTTTACCGATAAGTTTTATAGCTGGAAATAATGTGCCACCGAGAAAAATTATGGTCGGAAATATTGTATTATCTAAGAGATTTACAGTTGAAAATATTGTATTATTGACAAGTTTCGTTGTTAGAAAAAAATATATTACTGAGAAACACTGTTATTACCAAGCTGTATTACAGTTGGAAATAATGTATTATCAAGGACATTCGTAGTCAAAAATACTATATTACGGACACAAAAAATAATATATTACCGAACAACATTATAGCTGGAAATAATTTATCGTTAATGATATGGTTCCGTGAGAAATAATTTTTTTCTTTTTAAGTAATTGTTAGAAATGATGTATTAGCAAGAAAGATAATGATTAGAAATAAATTAGTACCGGTAGAAAATAACATATTATCGAGAAATGTTATCTAAATATAAAAGTTATAAATATATACTAATATTCTACTAAATGAAAATAAGAACAAAAATAAAATAAAACACTTTATCAAATCATTAACACCAATATTCAATGTATCATGTAAAATTAAATACCCAATTGTCAAAATATGCTTAAGAAAAAAAAAAACATAGTTTTTTCCAAATGTTTAAATATAAAATCATATTATATAGGACATGAACATACATCAAACTAAATTATCGAACTCTTCTTCAATGTGAACATTTAAATCTTCAGTGGCATTATCCTGCACAATGAAATATAATATTTATTAAAATCATATATAATTTCATAATGCAAACTAAAGATAATAATAATAATTTTTTAAAAAGAATAAGGTAGTACCACTGGTGGTGAACTCCCATGTTTCATTGTTTGAAGTGAATTTTTTAATTCATGTACCAAATTTGACAAATTGTGAATTTGTTCCTTCATGGTTTTCACTTCATCATGACGCTCTAAACAAGTATGCTTATGACAATTTGTACTGGTGGAGGAACCGAATACATCACTAGATTTTAGGTCAGCACCTAACCCAAGAACACCACCATGACTAGACTTTTCGATAACCTCCTTATATATCTCTCATTCTTTTGCCCTTGGAATTTCAATTTGAGGGGTAGATTTTTGCGACTCCATTTTTTTTTTAAAATAAATAATTGATGTATAAAAATATGTACATTTTAAATAAAATAAAAATAAGAAATATTATGTATTTAATGATTGAAAATAATATATAGTATAAAACAAGTTACGTGCATCTGCTCCGCTTTATCACTAGCCCAACCACCATATTTCTTATAGCTATGAAGCTTCTTGAAGAACACAAATGGGGAATGATCATTTCCAGTTCGATCAAACTATACTTAAAAATAAAAGAAAACAAAAAGAATAAATGGAATAAGCATATATTTATTTATATTCATTTACAAATATATTATATATAACTACGCTATATACACAAATTTCAAAGTTTATTAAGGGTTAAAATATTTATTACCTCTTCATTTCTATATTTTGCCATTAGAATAGAGCTTGAAGTATGAACTATTATTGCATTAGCACCACGATTACTTTTGTTTCTAGTACTTTTATCCTACAAATATCATAATAAAGTTAAATAAATAATAAATAATATTGCAATCACAAATAACATATATATTATTTTTTTAATTTATTTACCTGCCACTCTGTAGAAAGCCAAATATCAACCATCTCTGACTATACTACAACATCAATCTGACTTGGAATATTGTGTATCGTTTTGCCCTTATCTTGAAATGATCAAAAACACCATGTCTTATACTCGACATCCATTCTGAATATCGAATTTTAACATGTGCATCAAATGCTGCCCTCAACACTTCCTCAGAACATGTATAATTAAAGTTGGACTTAAAACGTGCGTATAATGTGTCCCATTCTTCTTTGGGGTATAGAACAAATGTTACCCAAGGGCCTTTGATGGATTGCTTGAATAAAACACCTAGATTATGGACAGCTTTAGGGGTTACAATCCTGAAAAATTACCATTAGATATTATTTTATTAATCAATCACCATAAAGTACAAAATATTACAACTTTTTTATAAAAAAAAAAAATCGACTTTTTTTTTACCGATTATCATAAACTTAAATCGTTATGCCTTGTCCCTTTATACCTTTACCCTTTCCTCTACCTTTTTTTTTTAATGGAACCAAAATCTGTCGCTATAAAATAAACATAGAAAAAAAAATCAATTGATATATAAGTCTAAATTGGCATATAAAAAAAAATCAAATCAATATAAATATTCCTACCTTCTGAGTTAAGCTGAATATCATAGCATAATTCTTGAGATTCCGTTACTTCATCAGTAAGTGATGGTATCATAGAGCCATATAGTTGCTCAGTAGAAGCACTAGTAACATGCTTGTTTCTCCTTGTTACGACTATAACAGAATCATTTTGCTCAGCATAAGTATTAGCTTGACGCTTGTTTCTCCTTGCCATGACTCTCAAGAAACTAATCAAGTTAGGACCTACAAACACACAAAAAGCAATTGTAATATTATCATAAGTATTCATTGCAATTGTCGCATTTTAACATGTTTGTTTGCTAGCAAGGAAATGATCACCTGTTGATCATCTACTTTTGATTACATGAGCAACCACCAAAATGATGCCACGTTTAGGGAAGCAAAAGAAATAAAATAACAAAAATATCTTCTTAAAACGTCGCCGTTTAAGCATGGATGACTGAAATTAAATTCAAATACAACTATTAAATTAAATTAAAACGTCCTAAGGTTTGTCCATTTACTTTCATATACAACTATATATTTAATACACAAAATAAATTAAATTTAAATGCAGTAATTTAAGTAATAATTTGATTTACCAAAATATTCACCAGAATACCTAACAAAAATATCGAAAATATTCCCCATATAAATAACTAAATATGGAACCATAAAAAGTTGTTATAAAAATATTCACCCAATACATCAAACAATCATCCTTCATATGAGTAAAATAATATATCTTTATTCAGAAAATTTATATAAAAAAAGAAAAAAAAAACACTCATTCCATGACTAGTTCAAACTAATTCACTACTAATAGTATTTATATTCTTGAGATGGTTGAGACAGTTGAAATGGTTGATAAACAGTGGATATTCAAAATTCAGTTTTTTTTTTTAAATGTTTTCATAAAAATCTCATTTTCACCATTTCATAACAACCCATACACAATACTTAAACAGTTGACTGAATCAAGATATTGTAATAAAAACCATACTTAAATCAGTAAAAAAAAAAGCGATAACAATAATAAAAAAAATACCTTTCTTTCGTTGTACACAATAAATCTGAAAGTCGTTGTTCCTCTTTAACTCCAACAAATAATACCTTAAATGAAGAATGACTCGCGTAGATAGATTTCTCAATAATAGCAAGATAAGTTCATATAGTTTTATTTTAGTTTTTTTTTGGGTTGTCTAGAGAGAAAATGAAAATTTCCA
This sequence comes from Xanthoceras sorbifolium, assembly GCA_003430845.1. Lineage (NCBI taxonomy): Eukaryota > Viridiplantae > Streptophyta > Magnoliopsida > Sapindales > Sapindaceae > Xanthoceras > Xanthoceras sorbifolium. The sequence goes on along the minus strand of CM010620.1, from coordinate 29,313,264 downwards.
GAGAGTTTTGAGAGAGTGAGAAAGAGGGAAAAAGACAATTGTTTTGAGAGACTGAGCAAGAGGGGAAAAAAATAAATTGTCAACATTATTTTACTTTTTTTTTTTTTTACTTTTCCTCTATTTACTTTTTGACTCACACTTTTTGTTTTTTTCTATCCCACCTTTTTTTCCTCTATACAAATTGTCAGTTGCCTCTCTGATAAGGTTAATGTAATTTTAGTGTTAAACTTTTAACATTTTACTTAAAAACAAACTTTTTAACTTTTAACTTTTTTTATTTTATTAATTATTTATTTATAAAATATCAAATTTTATTTTTATAAAATCCTGGGTTCATGTGTCAAGTACACAAAATATTAGGTCAAATGACCATTATACCCTTTCTAGCTGTTAAGTCAAACGCTAAAAGTTAACGTCAAGGGAGCTCAGTATCAATTTAAGTAAACTTTAATTTCGAGTGTAATTTATCAAATCTCGAATAGATTGAGTGTTATTTATTCTATAATTAAACTTAAACCACTAAAATAAAAAAATAAATTAAATTCTAATCAAACTTAAACTACTAAAATAAAAAGAAACATGACATATCACTCACAATGGTTGACTGTGAACAATGAACTTATTGAACAAAATAATTATTTGGTTTATATATATAAGGAAATAAATTAATTAATATGTGACATACAAATTAACGTATAGTAAATTTATTTTTGTCTTTTTGATTATTTTTGTAGACCAAAATCTTCTTTAAATTATTGAAAAGAGTAGCAGTGTCAAAAAATTCAAACAATACAGTTCAAAAGGTGATTAGTGGGCCATATGAGTTGATTTTTTAATTTTTATTATTAAATATTACACTTTCAGATTATATTGAGACCAATAGTCCATATTAAATTATATATTAATAATAATTTATATTTAATCACATGCCATACAAATTTCCAATCCTACAGTGCAATTTGACCATCAACAAACCATGCTCGCCAATCTTCATCTACAGTTAGATTCAGAGTGCTTATCCAATTTTCTGTTGATATATGTGGAACAACTAAATCATTATCACCACTGCAAGACAACAAAGTAATATCATTCTCTTCAGCTAACTACAATGTATGCGTAGTTAAAAACTTTTTATTAGGTAGGTTAATCAAATTTTTATTTTTTTATTCAAAAGTCTTACTATTTTGTACTAAATAAATTTTTTTATAATAATAAAATCTCGACGGTATAAGAGAATTTTCATTAATAATAATAAAGAATACACATAGTTAGTAAGTCATGCATATTGAAATCGACGATTTTGGTTTTCGTCATGTGTCTTCTTATAGTCATCTAACTTTAGTTGGTATGGCCTCATGTCAATATATGCTCTTCAAATTTCAGACTTCAAATTTAAAAAGCATATACAGAGATGGTTGAAGAGGTTAGTTTCAGACTTCAAATTTTAGTTGGTATGACCATCTCAGACTTCAAATTTCAAATTTCATACTTCATATATCATATATCATACTTCATACTTCATACATCATACGTCATATTGCATACTTCATACATCATAAGTGAAATTAAAAGGTATAAATTAAACATCAATAACATTTCTAAAAATTAAACCAGCAGCCATCAAAATAGAGCCACAAGATTTCTCGCAGGGCTCTAAATGTCCTAGGATTCCCCAACCCCCGGACATTCCAGCTTAAGCTTTTCATTGTTGACGGCCGCTGTGTCGGACATATTGACTTCTGTATGACCTTTCTTAACCTGTTGTCCATCCTCATAATCAAAGCATAATTCCCTTTTCCGTTTTAAAGATGAATTATGCCCCCCCACCCCACCAGCCTTTGAACCCTATGACCTTGCCATTCTCTTCCATTTTCTGCCTTTAGTACTGCTGACCTCACCCCCGTCATCAGGTTTGTGACACACAAAATACTGATCCCCTCATACCTGGCCTTTACCTTTCACTCCTTGTCCCGTGTCTCGTAGTTCACCTCTATCCAAACCATCATTCTCACTGCACAGTGAATTACTGTCCATAACCATCTCTTCTCCAAATAAAACCCTCACCACATTGCCTATTGGGTCACGCTCACACATAGTATCACCACCCTTCTCCACCACCAGGAGATCATGACTGTTCAAATGAAGGATTGGCTCATCCATTACCCTTTCCTTTACTGAGGTAGGACCCTCCACTATAACGGGAACCTCGCGTCTCTCTTCAGACTTCCCATCATCCTCTAATTTAACCACCTCAATACTCCTATCACTATCTGTAATACACCCTCCCGATAATTTGTACTGTACACGTACAGATATTATAATATATTTTATAAAATTAATTGTACGGTACTATAATGGAGTTTATTAGACGATTAGTACGATTTCGTAAAGTATATACAAAATCCAATTATACGTTTCGAAATTTCTAGTGAGTATTTTCCATAAATTAGATATTAAAAGTATTAAGGGTATCAAAGACTTGGAAAATATCTGGAATGGTTTCAGATGAGTAATAAGGTTCTATAAAGTATTTAAGAAATTTAAATTATATGTTTTTGAGAACGTAATAAGGATTTCCATAAATTGGAGTATTGAGAATATTTATTGGAAGTCAAAATATATTTTTACGATATGAGGTTGTGATTTAATAATTGATGGAAAAGTAAATTGAAATGGATTTTTGTAAAAAAGAGTTAATGGATTGTTATGGAATAAATTGTAAATCAAAAGATTGTTGACCAAGATTATATGATTAGTTTTCAAATTGTGGTCACAATATAAAATTGAGAGATTAAGGGGTAAGTTGTGATTATTAAAGTTTATATATATATATATATATATATATATATATATATATATATATATATATATAATATGATAGTGGAGTCTCCGCTAACAAAACAATTGGAAAATCTCACCAGAAAACAAATACAAGTCAAACACAAATTGCAACTCAAACCAAAAGGAAACAAAAAAAAAAAAAAAAAACAGAAATGAAAATAGAAATAGAGGAGAGAGGCGGTGGAGAATGAGATGAAATGCAAGTTAAATGTAAATGGAAATGCAAATGAAATGGAAATTCATCATAAAATAAAATAAAAAGTGTTGAACGGCCAAATGGAAGAAAACAAAAACAGAACCAGCAAAGAAAGGAACCAGAAAATTAGAGAGAGGCCGAGAGCAGGGGAAAGAGAAGAAGAAGAAAAAAGAAAGGGAGAAGAAGGAAGAAGAGAGAGAGAGCAGCCAGCCATGGAAGAGAAAACAGAGCATAAATTGTGCAGAAAAATGGAGAAGAAAAGCTGCAGAAACCGTGAGAAGAAGAAGGAAAAGAAAAGAAGAAAAGAAAAAGAAAAGAGAAAGAAAAAGAGGAGGAGATTCAGTCCAGAAGAAGAAGAAGAAGAAGAAGAAGAGGATTTGGGTAAGTGATTTATGAAATTGAATTGATTTTAGAGATTGATTGGGTTTTGAATTGTGTTTGAAATTTTATTGTTGAATATAAAATGAAATTGAATGTTTGGGTGATGATTTTGATGATGGGTTTTGTTGATTTAGTATTTGATTGGGGTATTTGAGAGGTTTTTATTTGAAATTAGTTTAATTGGAATTGATTGAAATGAAAATTTAGAAAACTAGTAAGATAAAGAGTTGGGAAATTTGATGATTTCAAATTTAAATTAGTTAATTGAGATGTACTTGTGTAATTGGAGTATTTTTGAATTAATTGATGGTTTGAATTTAGAATCGTTAAGTAAGAAATCAAAATGATTCTCAAATTTATGACTTGTATTATGAGTTTTGGGAATTTTTGAAATTAAATTCGAAATTGAAGCTATAATTAGTTTCATTGAGTTTTATGAAGTCGAATTTGATGTTGTTACGTGAAAGAAATTCATTTATGTTAAATTGATGAAGATTAGAATGAGCATTTGTATAGAAATCGAATGTTGATAGTATAGAGATTTCAATATATGGGTAATTAAGTACTAGAAATTGTAATTGTATGATTTTGATACAAATTAGTGCTTAGAAATGTAAGAAGGTATGTTAGATTATGTTGAATGAGATTCGATTTAAGAGAAATTGATTGATTCAAGACATCATGTTGAATTTGAATGTTTGAAATTCAATCAAGTAGAGGAATCGTATGATTGCCATGATTTATATTAAATTAAATGTAATCAATTTTATTAGAATATAAGAAATTGAAAAATAGAGTGTTAAAGGTGCTAATTGAGTTTTGTATTAGTTGTTATATTTATATTAATAATTTATTTGGAAATATATTACTTTAGGGAGAAATCTCCGTAGTATGGGAGAAAAAGAAACGTTATGAAAAGACAAAGAATATAGTGAGACGAAGGAACTAGAGCATCAAGCTTAGAGAAAATTAGAAATCTGTGAGTGTAAATTTATTTTAAAGCAAAAAATACTTTATTTTAGCAATATATTTTATTTAAAGTTTAATAAGATAATAACTTTATTTAAGTTAGTGCCAAATCAGGTTTTCAGTTGAATTATATTTAATTTATTTTCTTTAAGTTTGATTTAGTATTTTGTGATATTATATACGTTTATTTACTTATATGAGTTTTGTAAGTTAAACAGAATTTATATTCAAGTATGTTTTAATTAAAGTATTTTATATCTCAAAAATTTAGAAATTATATTTATTTAAAGAAATAAGTTTTATGTATATCCCATGCTTTTGATTAAAAGTTAGTTTTCAAAGTAAAGAAAACAATTTTCAAACCCATGGATTTCCTATGGATTAGCAGATCAGTTATCAGCAGTTAGACCTGGCCGGTACATCCCAATTGTGTGTGGCAAGTTAAGAGGGGACAGTCCGCTAACTCCAGGGGGGTTGAGTCTTGTCGAGTCTGTCAGTCGCTCACACATTGGGGTGTTGTCTCACTATATGCATGCGACGCAGCATTCCGCACATAAACAGTGAGATGTCTTTTATCAGATGTCACGTTGAGCGTATCAGTTAGTCGCCTCGTAACTTATATCAGATGTCACAGTGGACGACGCAGTTAGTCGCCCTGTGACCCACTCATATGGTACGGCGTAGTTAGTCGACCTATGAGTTCAACTCAGCTTAGGGGTCCATTGGGGGTTTTCAGATACAGAAGTCAAGTCAGAAATATTTTCAGATTATCAGTACAGAATATTAAATTAAGAGTTTTATGCGTTACGCTTGGCTAGCTTTTCAGAAAAACAGATTTCAGTACAGTATTCAGAAAGCAGATTTATTACTGATTTCAGTACAGTATTCAGAAAACAGATGATTACAGATTTCAGTACATTAATTTCAGGAGATAGATCTTGACAGAATAAGTTTTCAGAAAGTTTATTATCAGAAAAATATATTTCATCATAAGAGTATTATCAGAAAACTATATTATTATTAGAAAAGTTTTATCAGAGAAGTTTATCAGAAAAGTATATTCTTTTAGCTTTCCAGTTTTCATAAAAGTACATTGTCTCAGCTTTTCAGTTTTCAGAAAAGAATATCATATTAGCTTTTCAGTTTCATAAATATAAAAGAATATTATTTTCACTTATCAGATTTCAGAAATGATATAGTTTCAGCTTTTCAGTTTTTAGTAAAGTAAAAGTATATGTATATATATTCTTAGTTTTCCAGTTTTCTGGAATTCGATTTCAGAATAGTTTTCTGTAGAAATTTCAGAACAGTTTCCAGAAAATAGATTTCAGTATAGTTTTATGAGAGCTTTTAATATATATATATATATATTTCAGATTAGTTTATATGAAAGAGATTTTAGTACAGTTTTTATTGGAAACAGATTATTAGTTCTTTCAGTATAGATTTAGGAAAATAAGATTCTATCCTTTTCAGTAAAGTTTTTTTTTCGGGAGGTTAATGCAGAAATGTTAGAATTGTTTAGTAAAATAATAACACTCACTGAGCTCATTTAGCTCATTATAGTTTTTTTTTTTTTTTTAAAAATCAACCTCCCAGGTACAGGTGCAAGCATTGCAGGGGCTCCGAGGACCAGCGGGACCAGTCAAAGGATGCTGTGATTGTTTTATGAGCATATGAAATGTTTTAGCTGTTAAGTTTATATTTTAATATTGTTTTAAGTGTATACGTATTTTATTTAAAGATTTGATTTGTTATTCTTTAATAACTGTTTATTTTGATATTAAACTGTTTGAGTTGTGATTATTGAGATGGACCAGAGGTCCACAGTAGTTGAATTTTGGGATTTTATAGAAGTGTAGTTTTATGCAGGTCTTCAAGATTTGGTAATATCAAAAATAGAGGAGACTCTACCAAAATTTTTATAAAATAGTTTTTTTTAAAAAAAAATTTCATACTCAGAATTTCAGAATAAAGAAATGGCTTAGCTTCACAGAAGCCTTTCAGCGGAGCAAGCCTCGACTGAGAAGCTACCGTGGAGTGCCGGCAGGCCGCCTAATGTGAGATAGTATGTTAGGGGCCTGTCACTATCGAAGATCCCTACACCCCCAACCTCCTTACTCCCCTCATTATTTTCTCTATCTACCTTCCAGTTACGCCCTCTAGCCCACTCCACAATTGGACTCTCAACCAGACCCCAAACTTAATATCTGGGCCTTCTACTGCACCCTTAACATTATCGCAACACTCACGGATTAGGTGACCAATTCTGCCACAGAAATAGCAAAAATTGGGTAAACGTTCGTAGCACACCACCACCGAGCAACAACTATCATCCTCCAGCTTGACTCTAAGACCCCTAATAAGGGGTTTAGAGACATATACTAGGACCCGAGCTCTGATAAAGTTACATGCACACTCCCCGCTTTCTCCTGTATCAACTTCTTTAACTATCCCCACCATACCACCCAAAAAATATCTAGCATCCTTATTTAACCATGCTAATGGAACATTATATAACTGGATCCAGATAGGGAAAGATTTAAAGTCAGCATCAGATAGTTTACCTAACCCTTCTGCCTCCTGTAAAACAATGAGCTGTTTGTCAAAGTACTAAGGTCCTCCCTCCAGAATGCGTTTTCTGTCCCAGGCACATTTGAATATGAAGATGTAAGTATGATTGCAATTGATTCCACCGCCATCTCTTTGACGGTGCGCCATATCTTCGAGATAGTAGCTTTGAAAGCTTCCTTGTTCACCTCCCTATTAGCAATAATCTTTCCTACCAGATTGAGAGAGATTCTCTGCATTCCCAATTCATGGATTTTGGGATTCATTCGTGCTTTTGGAACTCCCTCTTCGTTTATGGTGAGCTTCTCACAAAGATGAACAACATCTTCAGTGTCCATTCCACACACACACTTAGCTAGCAGCCATGTCACACCTTACTGAAAAGACTCAATCAGAAAACCACTTTGCCCTTACTTTCAAAGAGAGCTCGGGAGATTCAAAATATGTATGTACTATTTTATGATGCCATGGAGAATATATATAACTAGGGGTGGGCACCAAACCGAATCGAACCGCGAAACCGGTGAACCAAATCGAACCATACGGTTTTGGATCGGTTCGGCATGGTCCATTGGTTCGGTTCGGTTCGGTTTACTTTTTGTGAAACCATGTAATTTGGTTCAGTTCACGGTTTGGAGCCCCAAACCGTGAACCGAACCAACAAACCAACCACATATAAAAAAATAAATAAAAATTTAAAAAATTGAAAACTAGTCAAACCAACTCAATTGGTAGGGACAGCTGTAACACACTCATTTCATTTTTTTTTTTTTGAAAAGCATTCATTGCGATATTTCATTTGCACTGGTCACTCATTTACGAAATTGAAAATCAAATTTTTTTATTTCCTTCGGCTCTTCGTTTGTTTCAACAGATCTTCCACCTCAACTGTACGTTCTGTTTCAACTGGCCATTTCGAATTTTTATTATTTGGAGATTGTAATTAACTGAAAATAATTTAGTAAAATAAAATCAATTACATTAATATCTACAAATAAAAATATTAGAACTAAAATAACCACAAAACAAGTACATGAAAATTAAATTAAAACTAATTATTAAAATTAAGTAGATGAAAGATTTAATTATTAAAAAATTTAAATTAAAATTGTTACATGTAAAATAGTTAGGTTAAAATATATTATGAAAGTAAATTATTAAGAAGGTTAGAAAAAATATAATTTATAAAATAAAAAAAATAATAATATTTTATTATTTGGAGATTGTAAAATGGAGTATGGTTGGAGTTGTGAATTTATGGAGATGGAATATTATTGAAATATTCTATTTTGGATCTCTATTTTGATGAAAAAAATAGAGTATGATTGAAGATGACCTTAGTTAAAAACTACAGGTGTCATTGACCATAGAAGATAGCTTAAAATGACTGCAAACAAATACCACCCAATTATGGAGAATTCTAATGATGATGATGCCCCCAAACAAAGCTGAAGTACACAAAATACTACAGATGTCTTTATTTGCTTTTTGACTCACACTTTTTATTTTTTTCTATTCCACCTTTTTTTCCTTTATACAAATTGTCGGTTGCCTCTCTGATAAGGTTAATATAATTTTAGTGTTAAACTTTTAACTTTTTACTTAAAAACAAACTTTTTAACTTTTTAACTTTATTAATTATTTATTTATAAAATATCAGATTTTATTTTTATAAAATCCTGGGTTCACGTGTCAAGTACACAAAATATTAGGTCAAATGACCATTATACCCTTTTTCGCTGTTAAGTCAAATGCTAAAAGTTAACGTCAGGGAGGCCAGTATCAATTTAAGTAAACTTTAATTCTGAGTGTAATTTATCAAATCTCGGATAGGTTGAGTGTTATTTATTCTATAATTAAACTTAAACCACTAAAATAAAAAAAAAAAAATTAAATCCTAATCAAACTTAAACTACTAAAATAAAAAGAAACATGATATATCACTCACAATATCTTACTATTTTGTAATTAATTAATTAGCGATAACAATAATAAAATCTTGACGTTATGAGAGAATTTTTATTAATAATAATAGAGAATACACATAGTTACTAAGTCATGCATATTGAAATCGACGATTTTGGTTTCCGTCATGTATATTTTTTATATTAAATTAATTAATTAATTTATTTATTTATTAAAATATATAAATAAATTAAATTAGTGGAAGGATATAGAAGTAATAAAATTTGTTGGAGTTATTATATAAAGGGCAAAATTGAAATTATAATTAGTAAATATTAATTTATTGTAACAATATGTTTTGGTGTTGGAAAGTAATAACCGTTCACCCAATATGATAAAAAAATATATAAATCTTGGGATCTCTTTAAAAAAAAAAAAAAGTAACAATTTAAACAAAAACAGTCAATGCAATTTTTTATAGTTTTAAATAATATAAAATTAGTTTGCACCAAATACAATTATATTGATTGTGCTCCAATTTATAAACAGTAAGTATAATTTGTACCAATGTAAAGGATGTGTGGGAGGAAAAAGTGAGTTAAAGAGGCGGATTTGATGAAAAGATGAGGGAATGTGAGGAAAAACATAGATTTTTTTTTCATAATATATATATATATATAATTCCTTTAAAGGTTTAAATAAAAATTCTAAAAAATAAAAAACGAAGGAAGAATTATAGTTAGATTCCGTGATAATAGAATGTTTGAATCAAAGAAAAGGTAACATAAATTATTTTGACGAAATCTATAAGTGGGCCATAATTTTTGACCAGATTAGCATGGAATGGAATAATAGCCGGTGGATAGTGGGCTAAGTCCCTCCATGTTGCCTTTGGTCGTCCTCCTTTTTCTTTGTTTTTTTTTTTTAATTTGCTTCCTTCCTCTACAAATAAAAAGACAAATTTGAATGACTATAAAGGGCCCAAAAAAAGTGGAGATATTATATAAAGAGCAAAATTGAAATTATAATTAGTAAATATTAATTTATTGTAACAATATGTTTTGGTGTTGGAAAGTAATAACTGTTCACCCAATATGACAAAAAAAATATATAAATCTTGGGATCTCTTTAAAAAAAAAAGAGAAAAGTAACCATTCAAACAAAAACAGTAAATGCAATTTTTTATATTTTTAAATAATATAAAATTATTTTGCACCAAGTACAATTATATTGATTGTGCTCCAATTTATAAACAGTAAGTATAATTTGTACCAATGTAAAGGATGTGTGGGAGGAAAAAGTGAGTTAAAGAGGCGGATTTGATGAGAAGATGAGGGAAAGTGAGGAAAAACATAGATTTTTTTTCATAATATATATATAAAAATAATTCCTTTAAAGGTTTAATTAAAAATTCCAAAAAAATAAAAAAACGAAGGAAAAATTATAGTTAGATTCCGTAATAATAGAATGTTTGAATCTAAGAAAAAGTAACATAAATTATTTTGACGAAATCTATAAGTGGGCCATAATTTTTGACCATATTAGCATGGAATGGAATAATAGCCGTTGGATGGTGGGCTAGGTCCCTCCATGTTGCCTTTGGTCGTCCCCCTTTTTTTTTTTTTTTTTTAATTTTCTTCCTTCCTCTACAAATAAAAAGACAAATTTGAATGATTATAAAGGGCCCAAAAAAAGTGAAGTTATTATATAAAGGGCAAAATTGGAATCATAATTAGTAAATATTAATTTATTGTAACGATATATTTTGGTGTTGGAAAGTAATAACCGTTCACCCAATATGACAAAAAAATATATAAATCTTGGGATCTCTTTAAAAAAAAAAGAGAAAAGTAACCATTCAAACAAAAACAGTAAATGCAATTTTTTATATTTTTAAATAATATAAAATTATTTTGCATCAAGTACAATTATATTGATTGTGCTCCAATTTATAAGCAGTAAGTATAATTTGTACCAATGTAAAGGATGTGTGGGAGGAAAAAGTAAGTTAAAGAGGCGAATTTGATGAGAAGATGAGGGAAAGTGAGGAAAAACATAGATTTGTTTTAATAATATATATAAATAATTCCTTTAAAAGTTTAAATAAAACTTCCAAAAAATAAAAAACGAAGGAAGAATTATAGTTAAATTCCGTAATAATAGAATGTTTGAATCTAAGAAAAGGTAACATAAATTATTTTGACGAAATCTATAAATGGGCCATAATTTTTTACCAGATTAGCATGGAATGGAATAATAGCCGTTGGATGGTGGGCTAGGTCCCTCCATGTTGTCTTTGGTCGTCCTCCTTTTTCTTTGTTTTTTTTTTAATTTTCTTCCTTCCTCTACAAATAAAAAGACAAATTTGAATGACTATAAAGGGCCTATAAAAAGTGGAGTTATTATATAAAGGGTAAAATTGGAATTATAATTAGTAAATATTAATTTATTGTAACGATATGTTTTGGTGTTGGAAAGTAATAACCGTTCACCCAATATGACAAAAAAATATATAAATCTTGGGATCTCTTTAAAAAAAAAAAGAAAAAAGTAATCATTCAAACAAAAACAGTAAATGCAATTTTTTATATTTTTAAATAATATAAAATTATTTTGCACCAAGTACAATTATATTGATTGTGCTCCAATTTAGAAGCAGTAAGTATAATTTGTACCAATGTAAAGGATGTGTGGGAGGAAAAAGTGAGGTAAAGAGGCGGATTTGATGAGAAGATGAGGGAAAGTGAGGAAAAACATAGATTTTTTTTTCATAATATATATAAAAATACCTTCTTTAAAGGTTTAAATAAAAATTCCAAAAAATAAAAAACGAAGGAAGAATTATAGTTAGATTTCGTGATAATAGAATGTTTGAATCTAATAAAAGGTAACATAAATTATTTTGACGAAATCTATAAGTGAGCCATAATTTTTGACCAGATTAGCATGGAATGGAATAATAGCCATTGGATAGTGGGCTAGGTCCCTCCATGTTGCCTTTGGTCGTCCTCCTTTTTCTTTATTTCTTTTTTAATTTTCTTCCTTCCTCTACAAATAAAAAGACAAATTTGAATGACTATAAAGGGCCCATAAAGAGTGGACTCCGGACCCACAAAGTTCCATCACTTTTATTGAACTTTGGCAAAATTTTTTAAAAAAATAGGAAGAGCTAGCAGCTGATGATGATGAGGGCACTTTGGTAATTTTCTTTGTTACATTTTCTCATCAGTTTACCCTAAGTCTCTCTCTCTCTCTCTCTCTCACGGGTCACGGCTGCTCATCCTCTCCTCTCCTCTCTCTGTAGCTCATCGCCTCTTCTCTCCTCTTTCTGCCGCTCTTACCCCGCCCTTGCGATCTGGTTCATAGTCCGCCCTTGCGTCGCCTTTGCAATCTGGTCTAAAACTAGTTCATAGTCCGCTCAACCACTCCCATTTCTCGATCTCTTCTCACTTTTCGTTGCTTCTCCTCTTTTTTTCCTGGTAATTTGACCCATTACACCTTTTTTGTGTGTGCTTGTATTATAACATCATGATTTCTTTTCTTTTTTTCTTTTTTTATATGTTTTTATGTTCACTTGATGTGGGTTTTGTTCTGTTTTAAGGTATGTACTGAAGTTTGTTTTGGGTTGTTTTACTTGTTATTCATGATGCTTTTCTTATTTTGTTCTTGTTGTTTCTAACCGGCGATTGTTGATCTGATCCTATTTGGACTTGTATTTGTATTTTAGAATATATTTGGACTTGTATTTGTATTTTGAATTATTTAGACTACTGAAAATTATATTTGTATTTTGGATTGATTATTAGATTTTTGTATTGAATTTGTATTTTTTAGAATTATATAAAATGTCTAGCTATTTCATTATATAAAATTATACAGAAAAAATAGATAGTAGGGATCGTGTAATTTATCACAAATTTGTAATTATACTGTAACCAAGTAGTAGGACACAGTTGTGTGTATACTTAGAATTAAACATCTTTTAACAGGAATGGTGGAATTAGACAGTGGGTTTGAATGTAAACCAAATGTTTTAAATTTTGATATGAAGGAGATTTAATTATAAGACTTGTACAATAATAGAGGTTTTATCAATTGAACTGAATTGACAAATCTAGTATTATTCATATATCATAGATTTGGGACTGCATCTGTGAGTATATTTTAACTAGTAAACAATATACAAGATAGTACGTCCAATTTAGCATGTTATTAGAATGAAAATTGATTATTTTTTTGTTTGTTGCTCATGCAGACTATGAATCGTTGCAATGAATTTGATAATATTGATTCATTATATGGACTTGTATTTGGACTTTTCTTTATAATTTGGATTATATTTGTACTTGTATTTGTATTTTGGATTGTATTTGGACTTGTATTTGTATTTTGGATTATTTAGACTACTGAAGATTATATTTGTATTTTGGATTGATACATAAACTTGAATTTGTGAATTGATTTAATCAGAGGGTAAGCAAAAACAATTTATTATATAAGTTAACATTTAATTATATAGTTTTTTAAATTTGTTTTACTAAACTTGTTTTGTTGTTGCAGATAATACAATTGTATAATGAGAGACAAGTTGACAAGAAAATGGTTTCTTTGGCTCGAGGTCCTGAAAGACGAGCAATTTATTATTCTGGCTACAATATCAATGGATTTAGGTTCCACACAATATTTCGGGATGAGATAGAAAAACACAAAATAATGGATTGGTTGTTAGAGGAGAGAATCAAACTGATATACCGTACTATGGGAGAATTAAGGACATTGTTGAACTTTGTTATACATAAGGGAATAAAATTGTTTTATTTGATTGTGAATGGTATGATACAACTCAAGAAGGAAGGGGCTACAAAAGAGATCGTTATGGAATTATTACAGTCAATATAGCACGCAAGTTGAATACACAAGAGACATTTGTGCTAGCATGCCAAGCAATTCAAGTTTTTTATACGAGAGGGCTTAAAGATATTACTTGGAGTGCTGTGACTGAAATCAAGTCTAGAAACCTTTATGAGATGCCAATAGATAGAGGACCATATCAAGAAGAGATTTAATATATTAGTACAAGTAATGAAAATGAAGATGATCAGATACAATTGTCTTGGTTTGAGCTTGACGCTATAATTGTTGAATAGAAATTATGTGATGGACTGTCTGTTTGTTGCTTGGTTTTGACTTGGAATTAGACTATTTTTTGTCCAATATCATCTTTGGCCAATCTGAACATATTGAACTAATTAGTCTCTTGTCATTTTTTATCCTATTTAATAATGTTAATAGTAACCTATCTAAATTGTGACCACTAATTTTTTTCTCTCTCTCTCCACTCCATTTTACATTTTTTTTTAATCTTTTCATCTCCCTCTTGCTCTCTATCCTCGGTTTCTTTACTTCTTTTTTTTTTCCTTCTTTTTAATTTCTCATATTTTATTAATCTATTTCAATTTAATATTATTTTCACACTACCAAATATAAACACAAATTTTTTTTTCAAATCTCATATAATACCAAATAAAGTACATGATTATTTTTACTCTTATTCTATATTGTATCAAATACTTCACAGTTGCTAAGTAGTTCAATTCAATTAATCCAATCTATTCATATTCTATATCACATAAAAATAGTTCAATCTAATTCAGTACACCAAATGAACCCGGATGGTCTGCCCTACAATGGAAGATATGTATGTATTGGTTAATATATATATATATATATATATATATATATATATATATATATATGGGGTACCAAAATTGTTAATTCTTTTGAGTTGCACGTGTTGTATCATATAATTGTTCAAATCATTAAATAGAATTTGTCTCGTTGGAATGATAATATATGGAAAAAAAATATGTTATATATATATATATTTGCCTCGAAGACAGCAAATTATGGTCGAAAAAATTTAACCTTTTCTGAGGACAAGTTACTTATTGTCGGAAATTATAATATTTTTAATGACCCAGACTATGGTCGGAAATATTTTCTTTTTTTCTAACGAAAAGTTACATCTTATCAAAAATTTTATGACAGTTTCGAGAAATAAGTGTTTTGGTCGGAAAAGAGTCAATTTTTCCAACGGTTGTATCCATATGGTCAGAAATAGTGTTGGCGCCAAAGTTTGGCGCAATTTTCATAGTATTTCCGACGACTTTGAACACCATTTTTAAGGGCAATTATTCCGTCGTAAAAAATAGATATTGTTTTATACTTTTCGATGGTTATATTTTTACCGTTGGAAATACGACTTTTACCGACCAAATTTGGACTCCGATAGATATTGTTCTTCGGAAAAGCCACTTTTTCTTGTAGTGTTGTTATGCGAATTGTTTCCTGAATCTAAGCAGAAAGGAAGCTGCAATTTGTTGTGCACACCCCATAAGCTATACCGAATCCAATTTAAGTAAATGGAAAAGGATATAAAATAAAAAGCAATATAATTTTAGTTTTTGCAATGCAACTACAATCAGCATAGATATAAGAAAGCAATTGGAAACAGTTATAAAATTTGGGAATTTAACCGACGAAGGAAATGAATGACAAACTTCTGGGCTAATTTCTCAGAAAAAAGAAATTTGGGAATTTAACCGACGAAGGAAATGAATGACAAACTTCTGGGCTAATTTCTCAGAAAAAAGAAACAGAGAATGAAAAATAAGAAAAAATTAATAGCAATATATGTGAAACATAAATTAACTACACTGCCTAGTCATGGAGAGACAACAGTATAAAGTAAAAATAAGCAAACTTAACACAGGCCTTTTCAAATCAAAAGAAATGCTGAACAAAAATAAATATATAACAAGTAACAGCTCACCACTAAAGCATTTGTGTAATCAAAACAGCTGTTGAATACACAAAAAATTGTAGTTAGAACAATCTTTTATAGCATGACAAGCATTATAATGAATATAAAATCATCTCTAAGCCAAATGTTACCTCTTCAATATGGCAATCTAAGTGCTTCAGGTGAACCTATCAAAGTGTTAAAAACTATCAACCATACCTTTTGCCATAACATATAGGAGTTGAGAGCAAATGATTGCTAAAATTGGAAAAATATCAGCCTTTAAGAATTAGTTGGTCAATTTTTGGATAAAAAGCACAAGATAATACTAAAAACAGTAAAACAAAAGTATATATAACAAACTAATCGAAAATGACCATGATTACCTGAACTTTTAGATGCAAGCAATTCTCCAGTAAAATCAAACTCTATGATGAAATGAAAATAGAAGAAGATCAAGAAATAGTACTTTTCCACATGGCAAATAGAGAGACATTTTATTAGAAAATTAATGGCAACTATACAAGCAAAAATACGTCCCTTGAAGAAATTGAGTGAAAACTGATAGAGATTAGAGAGAGAGAGAGGTAGAGAGAGAGGTGAAGGTAGACGCCACAGTTTTTGGCAATGGAAGAAAAGGGATTTCAGAGGGATTCAAGAGAGTGTAAGGAAAAATGATTTGGGAATTTTCACTTTTAGGGATTTTATTTCCGACCGTCTTTGGCCCTCAAAAATATATCACCTCTTTTAAAATATATTTCCAAGGGTTATAGTAAATGCGGTCAATGATAATATTGGTGCTAACATTTCCGCCAAAAATATTTACTTATTTCCGACAGTGAAATCACTATTTACGACTGTAGTATGCCCTCGAAAATATATCACCAACTTTTTCAATATAACCGACGGCCTTATATTTTGCTGTCGACAATAACAATATTTCCGAGGCTTAAAATTCGTGCCGTCGATGATAATAACAGCGCCAACCATCCCGCCAAATATATATATATATATATATATATATATATATATATATATATCCACGGCGAAATCATTATTTTCGACAGTACTATGCCCTCAAAAATATGGTGCCTCTATTTGTAATATAACCGACGGCCTTATATTTTACCGTTGAAAATGACGGTATTCACGAGGGTAATTTAGGCTGTCGAAAATGTTTGGTCGCTAATAGACCCTTTTTTTGTAGTGATGGTTGGTGGCACTACGATCCACATATCAAACTTGATCATTGACAGCCTCAGGAGTTGCAAAATAAGCTCCATTCTGCTGAGTGTTGTGACCAGATTGGCCTGCTGATCAATTGAAAGTTTGGCCTGCTGAATTCTGCTCTGAATTATATGCATTTTCTTGATCATGCTGAGTAATTAAGGCTGCTTGACTGCCTTGAGGTGGACCTTGAAATTGTTGGTCAAACCTCCTGTAGCACTGCAGAGCACCATGACCTGGTTTGGCACAAAGTTAGCAATGAATTCTCTGATTGGACCTACCTAAGTATCTGCCCCCTCTTCCTCTTGATCGATTATTGCCTCTGTAATTAGGTGAGTTACCTCCTCTATTAAATGAGTTTCTATTGTCAAAGTTGGCATTGTTTGATGCAAAATGAGCTGAAGGATTTTTTGAGTTCAATTGACTGATTCTTTGCACATGCATTAAAAACAGAAATTGATCAAGCAACAGCAGCTCGAGTAACAGCATAACCAAGGCCAGTAGCATGCTGCATGATGACGCACCTTATCATTCGGGGATTGCATTCTATAGTTCCTTGATGTGTCCTGATCAAGCTGATCACAATCATCATGGATTAAATCAGCTTCATCAAAATCAGTTAGGAAGTTAGTTAGAGAAATGGCTTATCTGCCAGCTGAATATTGAGTGGTTGTTAGAAAGTTGTTAGGGAATCTTTTGATGTATATATACTGTATTGTTTGTACATTAAATCTAAAGTGAATAATATCACAAGAATGCTTTCTGTCATAGCAAAAGCTTGACTCCATTAATGGAGGTCTGTGCACATGATTTCCTGCCTTTGAGGTTTTTATCAAACGTTTGATAAAATGCCTCTGTTGCTGTACATCTTTTTCTCACAGATAGTTCATTAACTCAAGAAATGAAAAATTCTTTCTCTACATTTTTCTCCCAAATTAGTCTTTTCTAGGTTTTCTGTTCTTCAAGATTGAGGTTGAAATTACATATTATTGGAGCTCTGATCTGCGGCAATGGAATCTCTAGATAGTTCTCAGCTACGCAACTCCTTAGGTTTGTTCAACAGAGCTCCACAACTCATAAAGAAATAGAGAGAGCTCCACAACTCCTTTTGTGATCAATGTACCAAAAAAACAAAAACATTGAGCTAAAAAAGAAGTAAATTAATAATATTTTCTTATCTATTTAAAATTTTAACTTCATCACAAAATGATAATAAAATTAAATTATTATTTTTTTTAACAAACATTTTAAATTATTTTTAATAATCATAGTTTAGGCCTAAAAGTAATTGATCAATTTTCTTTCATGTAATGTAATTATCATTTTAAAGTTTGGAACAACTTTCACCAGAGTATTCATCGAGAGATTCAAAAAACTTTGAAGGGCATTTTGCCGGTACAAAAAATGAATTCTTCAAGACCGAATGCTCTAATAACCGATAGAATCTGTCTTCCAATAAAATTAAATTGCTATCATCTAATTTGATTGCAATATTAAAGTTGAGTTCAATTTACAATGCGCACATATGTTGGATATACCAAATTATTCTTCCTAAGACTTTTTGTAAATACTTAATTAAACTAATCAAAAGCTAATTATCATCATCAATATACTAATTTTTGGATATACCAAATTTCTTTGCGATCAATCAACTATGAAAATTTTGATCAAAATTATAATTCCTGGTTATATAGTTATGGCAGTCCATATTTCCTACAACTAGGAAAACTAAAATCCTCTATATTTGTCTTTTAACTCTTAAAATATATATAAGAATATATACCCTCTATTTGTCTATAACACATTACAAGATACATTTTCTTTTTTAAATATAATATCTTGAGATCAAACACTAGTTATAGTACAAGTGTCACGTAAACATCTACTCACAACTAAGAGATTAAATATCTACACTCATAACACTGGAAAAAAATCTACGTATTCATGTTATTATATATGCATAGTAAAATTTGAATATTTCATGACAAATGTAGTAGTGGAGGAGCACACCACCCAATCATAACAAATCCCAATCATAACAAATTAAGAAAAGCTATTACCTACAAACAAATACAATATTCTTTGAAAAAAGATCATTATATTTGTAATTATATATTGTTGTAACTATAATTACTTTTAGAGGAGTGTTAGCAGCAGTCTCGCCTATACAGTTACCCTTCTTGTAGTGACACATGGCAACTTCCTCTTCTCTTTTTTTTTTGTTTCAAATTTTATAAATAATTTCATTTTGATCCCTCATATTTTATATTTTATGACAACTAAATTATTATAAATTTATAATTTAAAATTCATATGACTAAAATTTTAAGTCAAACGTAGATAAATTTAAAATTAACTGTTTTAACTCTAATAATAGAATATTGATGTTAAAACATATTCGCCAAAACGCATACTATTATACTTTACTTGACACTTATACTTCTTATTTTTCTATGTGTTTAATTAAATATAAAAAAAATTATTAAATGATATAAAAATAAAATATCGTCACTAGAGGAAGCGACGTCTTCATAGCTTACTCCATAGAGACCACCTATGTTTTTTTTCAAAAATTTTTTACATGTTTAATTATATAAAATAATAATATAAAAATAAATTTGTTAATCATTTTGTTTTATGTATATGTTGTCAATTTGGCAAAGACCATTTACTTTGGTAGTTGAAGTTTTACAAGTTCGCCCAACCCACCAAGTTTCAAACCTTGATATTGTCAATTTTGTTCCATCATTGCTCATAAAACCGTAAAAAGAGTAACACCTCTCATTACTTATAAAATATAAGGGGTTAAAATAAAATTATTTACAAATTTTTTTTTAAAAAAAAATTGCCATGTGTTGCCCCAAGGGGCGATTGTGCAGCAGCACCTCTCATTACTTAAAAAACTGAATATGACTCAGTTTTTCAACGCATGTATTCCACAAAATTTATCACCCCATGCATGCATTCTCGTGTAAATCCATGAAACTAGCAACCCTCTTCTCCTCTTACGAACAAACACAAGAAACCACATCCACAAAAGCCCTAAAAAACCCCAAACAAAGTAACAAACACATCAATCTATCCCCAAACCTCATTGTATAAATACCCTCCTCTACCCTTATTTTCCATCAGGACACATTCAGATATCTTCTTTAAACATTTCCAAGGCAGGTTTTCGGTGAAGAATTCTCTTCCCAATATTTCAAGAGTTTTTCCTCACCATTCTACTTGCCAACCATGGACATGAAGAAGATTTCTTGCACCGTCCTCATCGTTGCAGCCTCCATGACCAGCGTAGCTCTTGCGTCTAGGGATGTCTTGGCTCCTGCACCGGCACCTGCTGGTGAATCTAGCGGCGCCTCTGCAGCTGTTGGATCCTTGGTTGGAGCATCACTCTTGTCTCTCTTTGCCTTGTGCTTTCAGTAAATACATATATAGAGACAGAGAGAAGAGAAGAAATTAAACCACATTATGGTTGGTTAACCACAATATGTTAAAGAAACAAAGAAAAGAAACGTTATTTTATCAATTTTCTCTTCTCTCCATTTTTCTTTTATGATGTTATATCTTTCGAGATTAATTTATAATTGATATGATATGAGTATTGGATATCTATGGATCATTTGAGCTTTTGTCTTTAAGTTTTTGAATATTGTGATTATTTAATAATAATATTGTATTAGGTTTTTTTTTTTTTTAAGCGATCTCGATGGTACGATAATTAACTATTATGCCTCACTTCTGGGCACAATAGTTAATTAACAAATTGGAATCGACATATAATGCACATCGCTCTTTTTAATTTTAAATTAATATAATTTTGTATCGCTCAATAGTAATGTAATGGTAAATGATATTCATTCAATTTAACAATATCGTTCAGATATTATACCGTATATATATATATATAATATGGTGTTTATTTATACTTATTTAATAAAACTAATGCCCTATTTCTAAAATAAATGTCTCTTCTATTAATTCTTGTAAAGAGCAAATGACACTCTTTTAAATGCCGTCTGGGGAAACATTTTCGAGTTTAAATCTAATTATACCGTGTAGTCTTCTAATTATTTGAGGAATTATATAAAACTAATAAAATTGCACAACCATTTATAGTTTTAGTGGTTAGTGTACATCGCTCGTACTTCAATGGTGAGTGTTCAAGTTCCACTAATAAATGTCTCTCCTGTTAATAGTAGATGTCTCCCATTAGTGATTGATCTGGCAGGTTCCAACAATTGTTTATCTTATAATTATACCTTTAAAAAAATAATAAAATTAAGTGAAAATTGTTAAAAATGACCTAAAAGTTATTGACAAAATTATTTTTAACCGCAGATGCAAAAATAATCGTTTTTAGCCAACTGAAGAAAAAAATAACATAAATACCCCTCAACCACCCACTTACTGGATAATTACAAAATAACTTATAAAAATAAAACTTACAGAACAACACATTGAAAATTACGAAAAAAACCCATTCATTTTAATCTAAAAAACATAAACTTGCTTTAAGGCTTGAGCCGCCGTACACCATTCATAAACTCTATACCTTTTATTAAAAAAATTTCTCTCTTATTATTATATTCTTTCTTAATTTGTCTCTCTTATTAAAATCAAAATTAATTTATCTTTTTTATCACCTTTATTTATCTTTACCAATTCAAGACTTGACGGTAAATTTTATGAAAATTGATTATATTTTATTTAGAATGTATTTTATAGATTTTTTAAGTTTTTTATTTTTTTATTTTATTTGTATATTGTGTTTGTTTTGTGGTTGAAAGAATTTGGACGATACTGGATTTAGTTTTGTGAAATTTTAATTGTTATGGAATATATTAGTGAAAAGTTAGTTAGTAAAATATTTGTTAGTGAAATATAGATTAGTGAAATGTATATTAGTGAAACATAGGTTAGTGATATGTATGTTAGTAAAATGTAGGTTAGTGAAATGTTGTTAGTGAAATGTATGTTAGTGAAATGTACGTTAGTTAAACGTTAGTTAGTGAATATTTGTTAGTGAAATGTAGGTTAGTGAAATGTATATTAGTGAAATATAGGTTAGTGATATGTATGTTAGTAAAATGTAGGTTAGTGAAAAATGTAGTTAGTGAAATGTAGGTCAGTGAAATGTAGGCTAGTGAAATGTATGTCAGTGAAATGTAAGTTAGTGAAATGTACGTCAGTGAAATATACGTTAGTGAAATGTACGTTAGTGAAATATAGGTTAGTGAAATGTAGGCTACTGAAATTTATATCAGTGAAATGTGAAATGTATGTTAGTGAAATGTAGGTCAATGAAATGTAGGCTAGTGAAATGTATGTCAATGAAATGTAGGCTAGTGAAATGTACGTTAGTGAAATGTAGATTAGTGAAATGTAGGCTAGTGAAATTTATGTCAATGAAATGTACGTTAGTGAAATGTACGTCAGTGAAATGTAGGTTAGTGAAATGTAGGTTAGTGAAATATACGTTAGTGAAATGTAGGTAAGTGGAATGTATTTAAAGTGTAATTGTTTTCAGTGAAATTTTGTTACTACAATGTTTGGAGTGAATCATTATGTGTGAATTCTCTTTTATTAATGTTTTTGTAAAATATTGCATTTTCTAAATATTTCTTTTTTATTTCAGGAAATGAATACCCGTAGGCTTCTATTCAACTATAACAGACAATGCGATGGTCTAGATTATGTTGGTGGTTCACCGCTTGGGGTTCTGGTTTCTAAAAGGTTGAAACTTATAGGGTTGGTTAAGTTGATATATCGAAAGTTTAACATTGACAGTACACGGTATGACATAGACATCAGTACGGTCTCGGTTAAAACAAATATTGTTTTGTTGATCGATATTGTAGTTAACTTTAAGTTTTTAATTTCTTGTATATTTAGTCTTATTTCAGGAAATTTTCAGTATCTATAATCCTAATGTGGTTGTCAGATAATTTGCAATATGTTAATATAGCAATCTTGGCATCTTCAATTTGGAATGTGTAGTTTAAAGTTTACTTTCAAAATGATATCGTAAGTCATCTGTGTATTATAATATATAGTTTGGCAACAAATCAATTTTCAAGAGTATGAACAAATAATATAAAGAAGACAAGCAATTAAAGATAGTACATATCCTAAGCCAACTGTGTAGTCATAAACTTACAGTTCATTCATAATTAAAAAGAGCAAGTGGTGCTAATTGAATCCACCAATTCTATAGTTCAAAAACAGTAACTAATAAACATATCTCTAACAGTTTTCATCAAAAAACACAGTGTACGTAAAAATTTCAACATATATATCAGTCCATGGGTACATTATATGCAAAAATTTCCATTGTAATCTCTTCCCGAATTTTTTGGCATCTTCTTTATCAAAATCCCAATTTAGATCTTTATGTCATTATGTTTTTCATGTACTTCATGATGAAAGCCCCAAAATTGCTCCTGTAATTTTAATAAACAATACATTCGTTAGAAAGTGTAGGGACCAAAATAAATGGTCTCTATAGACAAAAAATGGTTCCTAAATCTTTTAGGGACCAAAATCAATTCGTCCCAAATTTGGTCCCAGTAGATAGGTCGCAATAGAGCTATTGGGGCCAAAAACAAAATTAGTCCCAATAAACAAGCTACAACGACGAAATTAATTTAGGGACCAACTTAATTTCATCCCTATAAAATGTCTATTGGGACGATATTTTTGTCCCTATAGGTATTGTGTTGGGACCAAACTATTTTGGTCCCTATATGTAATATATTGACAGAATTCTTATAAGTTCTTATAAGCAGTCTTTTGTCAACTTTTACATCAAAAATCACTTCATTTTTCTACTAGATATATAATAGGTCAAAACATTTTTCAGAGAACCTTAAAAATTCCCAATTTCAGTTCATGATCTTCCAAAAATAATTTTTAAGAGAAAAAGTATACTTGTATAAATGGATTGCATGATATATGTTGTCTCAAATTGGCCAAGTTAAAAAGTTTAATAAATGAGTCAAAATGAAACAAGGATCTCATCTCACCATTGCCTATAAATTCAAACATCAAAGTTGGAAATTCAGGTAAATTCTTCCCATTAGCAATATTGACAGCCCTCACTTGAACTTCAATCAGTAGCTCCACCCTTGAAACCTATTCAGTTTTTATCAAAATTTTGAGAAATCTGCAAAGGAAGTGAATAAGTGAACTAAATTTGCAGATGAAGTTCTACCTGTATATCAGACAGCATAGAGGCAACAACAACATCTGCTGCATCCTTAATTGTTGGGAAGTTACACATTGCAACCTATATATAGCCACACTCGATCACACAAATATTCATCTTATATAAAGGTAAAGACTTAAATTTGATAGAAGGAGTAATCAACTAAACTGAAATATAAGAGAGTTTCAAATAAAAAATAATTGCTTCCCAACACAGAAAGATCATTGTACCGCTGAATGTTGAATCCACGCTCTAGTTATTTATAACTAAAGAGATATAGAGCAAGGCCTAATGATCCAAAAGATCAAATCATCAAATTTCCATTCTGGAAATCACCTGGCTACAAGTATTAGTAAATCTTAAATGTATATTTGACTATTAGGAAATGTTAGGTGAGTGTTAGGTGTACTCTTGACTTTATGTAATGTTAGGTGAGTGTTAGGTGTAGTCTTGACTTTATGTAATGTTAGGTGAGTGTTTGTTATACTCTTGACTTTATGTAATGTTAGGTGAGTGTTAGGTGTACTCTTGACTTTATGTAATGTTAGGTGAGTGTTAGGTGAATATAAGGTGGGTGATAGACTTTATGTGTTATATCTTCATGTATATATACCTCATAAGATTAATGAAACAGATGTACATTTTTCCTCCATTACATTTTCTCTCACTTTCATCATTTTACACATTTCTTTCATTATATTTTCAGACATTTTCATTATTTTACATGGTATCAGAGCCAAGTTTCTGATCCGGACAACGTCTTGCACAGAATTTTCATCGAGCAACTTCAACAGTTTTCTTGTCTTCATCAATGATGAGTTCAAACCATGGTGCTGGTAATAAATACACTTATGCAAATGCGACAGGTCTGTATCCATTTTCCAATGCTTCAATTAATTCTGTATTTACAAAGCCATGGATTTTAGATAGTGGAGCCACCGATCATATCACTTCTGATTCCACACTTCTCACCAAAACACAATCATCATCCATACCTATTGTTAATTTACCAACAGGATCTACAGCATCAATCACTTCAACTGGCACTGTATCTTTTAATTCTAACATCACTTTATATGATGTTTTATGTGTTCCTAGTTTTCGCTTAAATCTAATTTCTGTAAGCAAACTTACATCTGCCCTAAACTGTTGTGCCATTTTCTTTCCCACCTTTTGTGTTCTACAGGACTTGGCTACGGGGAAGATGATTGGCTCGGGTAAACAACATGGTGGTCTCTATTACATGCCTCCCTTACAAAGGATGTCAACCTGTCATCAAATTTCACAGCCTTCCAATCTATGGCATATGCGTCTTGGACATCCATCACCATCTCGTCTTAAATTAGCTTCTTCCTTATTATCTTCAAACAATATTTCTTATGATAATAATTGCACTGTTTGTCCCATGGCAAAACAAACAAGACTTCCATTTCCATTAAGCTCCATATCAACTCGTGCTCCATTTGATTTATTGCATTGTGATATCTGGGGTCCTCACAAAGTTCATACACACTCAGGGGCACGATTTTTTCTTACCATTGTAGATGAATTTACAAGATGCACATGGATATTCTTTATGCAGCACAAGTCTGAAACTCAAAACATTTTGAAATCTTTTATTGATTTTGTTTACACTCAATTTCATGCATATGTCAAAGCAATTAGAGTAGACAATGGTTCTGAATTTTTATCTATGAAAAACTTTTTTAGACTTCATGGCATTAAATATCAACGCACTTGTGTTTACACCCCACAGCAAAATGGAGTCACTGAAAGGAAACATCGTCATATTCTCACTGTGGCACGAGCACTACTTTTTCAATCCCATTTACCTTTACATTTTTGGGGTGAATGTGTTTTAACTGCAGTTTATCTCATTAACCGGTTGCCATCACCATTGCTCTCAAATAAAACACCTTTTGAAATGCTATATAGTCGCCCGCCATCACTTGATCACTTAAAGGTTTTTGGTTGTCTATGCTATGCAACTATTGTACATCCCATTCAAAAATTTGAACCTCGTGCCAAGTGTTGCATCTTTATTGGATATCCGACTGGGCAAAAGGGATACAAATTATATGACATGGAAACCAAGAAATTTTTTGTCAGTCGTGATGTCAAATTTCATGAATCCATTTTTCCTTTTTCATCTATCTCAACCCCATCCACTTCTGATTTTGTGGTGCCTAATTTCATATCTGAGACCACAGAAATGCAGTCTATCATACCACCATGCTCTTCTAACACCAATCATTACCAATCCGAGCAAACAACATCTAATACACATGAACCCATCTCACCCACACTTGTTGTTCCCTCCAGCATTGATCAACCTTCCACAAACACACCAGATGCCGAAACCTTACCACCACTTTTAGACCCATCAAATATTCCTTCTGAAACTACTACCATTCCACCTCCGAGACAGTCAACACGGCCTAAGCGACCTCCGGCATGGCATAGAGACTTCCTAATGTCATCTCAGGCACATCAATCTACCTCTGCAGCAAGTCCTATACCAGGTACTCGATATCCACTCTCTAATTTTCTTTCATACTCACTTTTTTCACCTTCCCATTCTACTTTTCTAGTTAACATCACAGATCACACTGAGCCTAAAAATTATGCTCAAGTTGTCCTTAATCCACATTGGCGACAAGCTATGAATACAGAATTAAAAGCATTGCAGCTCAACAACACATGGAGCTTAGTCCCTTTGCCCATTGGCCACAAACCAATTGGTTGCAAATGGGTCTACAAAATCAAATACAAATCTGATGGCACCATTGAACGCTACAAAGCTCGTCTTGTTGCTAAAGGATACAATCAAGTTGAGGGCATTGACTATCAAGAAACATTTTCTCCAACAGCAAAGCTTACAACACTTCGTTGTCTTCTTACTGTCGCTGCTGCTCGCCATTGGCACATCCACCAATTGGACGTTCAAAATGCTTTCCTCCATGGCGACCTTCATGAAGTTGTCTACATGGAACCTCCACCTGGTCTTCGCCGACAGGGGGAGCACACTGTATGTCGGCTCAACAAGTCTCTTTATGGACTTAAACAAGCATCAAGAAATTGGTTTTCCACATTTTCAGATACTATCAGAAAGGCCGGCTATCAACAATTAAAGGCTGATTATTCCCTTTTCACCAAAACTCAAGGTACTTCTTTTACAGCAATTCTTATATATGTCGATGACATACTTCTCACAGGAAATGATCTACATGAAATGGAACGTCTCAAAAGATTCCTTCTTAAACGCTTCCGTATCAAAGATCTTGAAAACTTGAAGTACTTTCTCGGTATTGAATTTTCTCGCTCCAGAAAAGGCATTTTTATGTCACAAAGAAAGTATGCGTTGGACATTTTACAAGATTCTGGACTCTTAGGCGCATGTCCCAACAATTTTCCAATGGAGCAGAATTTGAAACTTACTCCCACTGATGGAGCATTGCTAAATGATCCAACAAAGTACAGAAGACTAGTTGGCAAATTGATATATCTTACAGTGACAAGACCCGATATAGTTTATTCAGTTCGCACATTGAGCCAGTTCATGCAAGAACCTAGAATACCTCATTGGGACGCTGCCATTCGAATCCTCAAATACATCAAAGGTACATCTGGTCAGGGATTATTACTTCCCTCCATAAACAGTTTAACTTTGAAAGCTTTTTGTGATTCAGATTGGGGAGGTTGTCGTGCCACAAGAAGATCAGTTACGGGCTACTGTATTTTCCTTGGAAGTTCTCTCATATCATGGAAATCTAATAAGCAAGCCAATGTCTCTAGATCATCAGTTGAGGCTGAATATCGAGTAATGGCTAACACATGTTTGGAGTTAACTTGGTTGCGTTACATACTACATGACCTAAAGGTTCCTCAAACAACTCCTGCACCATTATTTTGTGACAATCAGGCAACTTTACACATTGCTGCGAATCCTGTCTTTCATGAGCGTACAAAGCACATTGAGATAGACTGTCATATAGTACGAGAAAAAGTACAAGCCGGAATAATCAATCCTTCTTTTGTTTCTTCACACTTGCAATTGGCTGATGTATTTACGAAGGCTTTAGGAAAGGATCAGTTTGTGAATTTACGTAACAAGTTGGGACTTCATGATATTCACTCTCTAACTGGAGGGGGAGTATTAGTAAATATTAAATGTATATTTGACTATTAGGATGATTGATGCATGAGTGTTAGGTGTACTCTTGACTTTATGTAATGTTAGGTGAGTGTTAGGTGTAGTCTTGACTTTATGTAATGTTAGGTGAGTGTTTGTTGTACTCTTGACTTTATGTAATGTTAGGTGAGTGTTAGGTGTACTCTTGACTTTATGTAATGTTAGGTGAGTGTTAGGTGAATATTAGGTGGGTGATAGACTTTATGTGTTATATCTTCATGTATATATACCTCATAAGATTAATGAAACAGATGTACATTTTTCCTCCATTACATTTTCTCTCACTTTCATCATTTTGTACATTTCTTTCATTATATTTTCAGACATTTTCATTATTTTACAACAAGTAAGCCTTGTCTCAATTTTTACAGTTAATCTGCGGATCATTTTCAGCCTATCAGCCCACCTGAACTTGATTAGCCGTTTGCAAGACCCCAGGTTGGACTATAATTAAAAAAGCAGAAAAACCTAACACTAATAGACTCCATGATAAAATAAACTCAATAACTTGGAGAAAAATAAACATATGAAGATCTAACAATAACAAAAAATTTCACTAACAAAACATTTCAATAACAAAATACTAACAAAAAATTTCAATAACAAAACAATTCACTAACCTCAAATATTTTACAAACCAAACATTTCACAACAGAAGTTCACACATTTTACAAACCAAATATTTCACAATAACAGTTCACACATTTCATAAATTTTTTATAAAATTTCACAACTGACCGTCGTTCACTGTTCGGCGGGATTCGTCTTAGACATTGAAACTCCGACAATCCCAGCCTCATTGCGTCGAGACGACTTAATTTGTATTCGAACCATTCTCCTTTGTGCAATAGATTCATAACAAAATTATTCAATATCAAATTTAAAATCAAATGGGATCATGTAAATTCAAGAACAATAAATAACAAACAAATAATTACTACCTTTGTTTACAGAATCGAACCGAGAACAGAACCAAAACTGAATCTTTTTTTTTTTTTCTCTTTCGAAACTCAATCGAAATCGCACAAGAACACAACGTTATCTCTGAATCATTTCAAAACTAAAACTGAATCATTTCGAGACACAGCAGATTTCTGTCCCCGAAGATTTCTGTCATTTCGAAGATTTCTGAATCCTTTCTAATATTTCTGTCCGCGAGGGAAAAGGAAGCAAAACGACGGCGAGGGAGGGAAGTAGGGGGGAAAACAGTGGCGAGAGAGGGAGGGGGAAAACGACGGCGAGGAAGGGAAGCCGAGGTAAAACGGTGACCAGAGAGGGAGGCGAGGGAAACGGAGTGCGAAGGAGGTGAAGTCCGGCGACAACGATGAAGTCTGAATGGTGACCAGTGAGAGAGGCGAGGCAAACGGCACGGAAGGTGAGGAAAACGCCTGAGACGGAGGGGCTGGGGAAATGCCAGCGATGGCGATGAAGTTTGAATGGCGGGGGCGAAGTTAACGGTAGGGGAATCGAACAGCGAAGGAGAGAGAGGGTGAGGGCTGTACAGTGAAAAGAGAGAGGGAGAGAAAAAAAGGTTGTGTGCCAATTTAGGTTTTTTTATTTTTTTTTAAAGAGAAAATGTTATTTTAATTTAATGAATTAAATGCTAGAAATATTTTTTGGGTATCAATTGAAATTTTACCAACCTATATATATTATGACTAAAATATAATTCGCCGATTTCAAAATGGCTAAAAACAATTATTTCATTTTTTCAAGTCAAAAATAATTTTTTTCATAATTTTTTGGTCACTTATGATTTTGTCCCTAAAATTAATATTTATTTTTGCAAGAATTATTAGTAAATTTAACCTGAATAATTACTTATTTTTGCCAGTATGTGTAAGAATATTGGGAGTATATATCGCTCTGGTGTTTCAGATTTTTTATTTTAAAAAAAAATCTGAATAGACTATATTTGGTTGCACACCCGATGTCTTGCAAAAGATAATGTATTTTTTTCCTTAAATTAGCTAGTTTTACTTTACAAATTAATTATCAATAGTTTTAAAATAGGAAAGGAAAAATGTAATTTTTTCTTTTTTAAAAATGCAATATTCAGTACAGGTTGGTAACTGGTGTATGTGATTTAACCAACTCCATTTTTGACAGAATTCAAGAAAGATATGTGAATATGTACTAAAAACAATTCTAGCATTGATGCGTGTTAGAGTTGGCGGTGATTACAAATATGACCATCATCAATCATTGTCAACATATTGCAAAATCAACGGTCCAGATAGTTCATTGACTCGAGAAATGAATGATTATTTCTCTACATTTTCTCTCAAATTCGTCTTCTCTAGTTTTTCTGGTCTTCAAGCTTGAGGTTGAAATTAGATATTATCAGAGCTCTGGTTTGCGGCAACGAAGTCTCCAGACATCTCAGCTATGCAACCCCTTAGGATCGTTCAACAGAGCTCCACTGTTAGAGTACAATCAAGTGAATCAATTGAAAATATTCACTTGATCACTTGAATTGCACAACAACAGCATCAACAAGAAGGGTGTGCAGAGATTTTCATCAAACACCTTCTCAAAAATATCAAACACCTAGCAATGCCATCAGCCCATTCAACACATTCAACAAAACATTTGATCGTCCATCTAATGACCAGCAGCTGAAAAGCTATCAGCATAGCTCTTAATTTCGAGGACATAGTCAGTCATAGACATGTGACCTTTCCTGGTTGTTTGGATCAAAGATTTCAGATGTAGAACTTTAGTTCTTGATTGTTGAGAGTGTCTTCTTCAGTGTATTCCACACTTGAAAGGCTGTAGGACAGCCATCATCTCCACATTTGCCTGCACAGCCATCATCTACCGTGCATCCTATGCTAACTAGATCTAAGTGTGGCATTTACAAACCCAAAGCATTTTCTACTGCATCTAGTAGTTCTATCATTGCAGTGGAACCTAAAAATGTCAAGGTTGCATTACCTGATGCAAATTGGACAGCAGATATGAGAGCTGAATTTGATGCTCTCAAAGCTACCAAACATGGAGTTTGGTTCCCTATCAGCCCTCTATGAATGTGGTTGGTAACAAATAAGTTTTTAGAGTCAAGTATAATCAAAATGGCTCACTTCAAAAGCACAAAGAAAGATTAGTTGCAAAGGGGTTTCATCAAACTTCTGGTTTAAATTTATTCCTTTAGCTTAGTTGTAAAAGTTTCTACTATAAGAGTTGTCTTGGTTTTGGTTGTTAGCTTTAAATGAGATATTCAACAAATTGATATAAACAATACTTTCTTGAATGGGGATCTTGTTGAAACCGTGTATATCTAGTAACATGAATGGTTTGAAAGTGCTTCATATCCTACTCATGTGTACCACTTACACAAATCTCTCTATAGACTCAAACAAGCCCCAATAGCTTGGATTGAAAAACTTAAATGTGCTTTGATTGGTTGTAGTTTTAAAAGCTCAGTTTCAGACTATTCTCTCTTCATCAAAAGACAATCTCGTTGTGTTATCCTTCTCTTAGTCTATGTTGATAATATCTTGGTCACTGGCAGTGACACATCTTATATTCATCAAGTCATTACTGCTCTTCATACTAAGTCTACACTTAAAACACTTGGGTCAGTCAAGTATTTCTTAGGGTTTGAAGACATGAGAGACAAGAATGGTATGCATTTATCTCAGACTAAGTATGCTAATGATTTGCTGCTAAAAACTAACATGGCTGCCACCAAGCCTTGTCCTACACCTGCTTCAGGTGGCTTCAAACTTACTTTATCTTATGGTCACCCTTTCTCAGATCCTTCGTTATACAGAAGCACTGTAAGACCTGACATTGCTTTCGTGGTGAACAAGCTAACTCAAATTCTGAGAGCACCTACACAACTACACTGGCTGGCATGTAAACGTGTATTGAGGTATATCAAAGGTGCTTTGATTTTTGGCATCCACTTTAAACCAGCTAAACATCTCGTCCTTGAAGGCTTTGTTGATGCTGATTTGGCAAGTTGCTTGGTTGATCGATGATCCAAAAGTGGCTATTGTATTTGTCTAGGTGACAACTTGCTTACTTGGAGCTCCAAAAAGTAGTAGGTGGTTGCCCGATCTGCACCGAAACTGAATATAGTGTTGTTGTTCATGTTACATCAGAGATCTTATGACTCACTTCTCTATTTATGGAACTTGGTTTTTCTCTTCATGGTACTTCTGTCTTGTGGTGTGGCAACTTAGGTGCTCAAGTTTTTGCACAAAATCCAGTATTTCATGCCCGAACTAGACATATAGAGATTGGTGTGCACTTTGTTCATGAAAATGTAGCCAACAAATAAGTTGACATTCGATATATTCTAATTGAAGTTCAACCTGTAGATCTTCTGACCAAGGCTCTTCCTATCACTTGGTTTGTCTCACTTCGATCCAAGCTTGTTGTTGAGAATCCACAGCCTCGCTTGAGGGGGAATTTTAGAGTACAATCAAGTGATTCACTTGATCACTTGAATAGCAGCAGTACCAGCACTGCAATAACATTAGCAAGAAGGGTGTGCAGGGACTTTCATCAAACACCTTCTCAAAATTATCAAAAACCTAGCGATGCCATCAGGCCATCTTCCATGAACAAACTAGCTGGACACATAAGCTAATATCATCAAGTGTCATGGCTAAGCTTATGTGTCAGCTGCCAGCTATATGTCAGCACTCTTATAGACCTTGTCAGCTGCCATGTCACTCTTAGGAAGTTTGTTAGAAGCTTGTTAGAATTCTCTTAGAAGTTTGTTAAAGAAACAGTGCTCTCTTGCTATAAATATGAGAGCCAATGTATTGTGTAAATTTAGCTTGATCAATATACATAATTTATTCTCATTTCTCATATCCACAAGTCACAAATAAATAGGGAGAGCTCCACAGCCCCTTTTGTGATCCATGTAACCCAAAAAAATTGAGCTAACAAAGAAGTAAATTAATAATATTTTCTTATCTATTTAAAATTTTAACTACATCACAAAATGATAATAAAGTTAAATTATTATTTTTTGGGGGATTATCATTTTGGTCCCTAAGTTTTGGAGAATTATCAGTTTTTTAAATGAATTATGGTTAATAGTATACTTGATCCCTAACTTTTAGAAAATGTATCAATTTGGTCCTTCTGACTAAATTTCTGTCAGTCAAACTTGACAGAATTGGTAAAAAGACAGTTTTTCCCTTAATACTATTTAAATGAGTTAAATGATAATTTTAACCTCAAAATTTTAAAATAATTATTAATAAATAGAAGGGTAATATTGTCATTTCATTTTAATATTTAAAATATTTAAAAAATATTTTTTAATGGATCTCCACCGTCCATCAATCTTAATGAACGGTAAAGATTATATTAAAATTTAAAAAAACAATTAAAGTGAAAATATAATTTTTTTTAAAGAAATTTTTGTTTTTTTTTTAAAAAATTGAATTCTAATCTGGATCTCCACCACAAAAAAAAAAAGAAGATGAAATTCAAAATTTGAAGATCAACGAACCCAGAAAGGTTCGTTGAGGTGCAACGAACCCAGAAAGGTTCGTTGAGGTGCAACGAACCCAGATCTGGGTTCATTAAGGTTGAAGATCAACAAACCCCTCTGGATTCGTTGATCTTCAAACTTTGAATTTCATCTTCTTTTTTCTTTTTTTGTGGTGGATCTCCAATCACTCAGAATTTCAATTTTTATTTAAAAAAAATTTTAAAAAAATTAATTTTCACTTTATTTTTTTTTTAATTTCAATATAATCTTCACCATCCATCAATCTTGATGGACAGTGGAGATTCATTGAAATTTTTTTAAATTTTTAATTTAATTATTTTAAATTTTAAATTTAATTTATTTTAAATTTTTAATTAGGGATAGATATGTCATTTCACTAAAAAAACATTGTTGACCATTTATAGGTTTAAAGACAAAAATGCCCCTGGAACAGTTAAGTTTGACTAACGGTTGACTTACAGAATGACCAAATTGATACATTTTTTAAAAGTTAGGGACCAAATGTACCATTAACCATAACTCATTTAAAAAACTGATAATTCTCTAAAACGTAGGGACCAAAATGATAATCCCCCTTATTTTTTTAACAAACATTTTAAATTATTTTTTAATAATCTAGTTTAGGCCTAAAGTAATTGATCAATTTTCTTTCATGTAAACAGTTTGAACAACTTCACCCGAGTTTTCATCGAGAGATTCAACAAACATTGAAGGGCATTTTGCCGGTACAAAAATGAATTCTTCAATACCGAAAGCTCTAACAACTGGTAGAATCTGTGTCTTCCAATAAGATTAAATTATTATCATCTAATTTGATTGAAAGATTAAATTTAAGGTTTAATTTATAATGCGCACATATGTTGGATATACCAAATTACTCTTCCTAAGACTTCTTATAAATATTTAATTAAACTAATCAAAAGCTAATTATCATCATCAATAGTGCAATTTATTTGCAAACACCTTTAGTAATTTCTTTTCAGAATTCTCAGGGATTCCTTGTAAGCTATAAAATTAACAAAGTTTAACCTTTTTTTTTAGTCATGAAATGGTTAAGACACTTTGCGATCAATCAACTACGAAAATTTTGATCAAGATTATCTTTGAAAATTATATAATCGCGACAGTCCATATTTCCTGCAACTAGAAAAGCTAAGAATCCTCTAGAGCACATTAAAAGATACACTTTTTTTTGTTTTAATCTAATTCAGAGATCGAACACTAGTTATACTACATGTGTGACGCAAACATCTACTCACAACTCAGAGATTAAATAGTGGGAAGAAATTTATACATGTTGTTAAATACGCACACGTAGTAGGACTTGAATTCCTCATAACAAATTAAGAAAGGCTGTTACCCTACAAACAAATACAATATTCTTTAAAAAAAAGTCATTATATTTTAATTGTATATTAATTGTTGTATCTATAATTACTTAAAAAAACTGAATATGACTCAGTTTTTCAACATATATATACCACACAATTTATCAACCCATGCATGCATTCTCGTGTAAATCCATAAAAGTAGCAACCCTCCCCTCCTCTTACGAACAAACACAAGAAACCACATCCACAAAAAGCCCTAAAAAACCCCCAAAAATATAACAAACACATCAATCTATCCCCAAACCTCATTGTTATATATACCCTCCTCTATCCTTATTTTCCATCAGGACACATTCAGATATCTTCTTATAACATTTCCAAGGCAGGTTTCGGTGAAGAATTCTCTTCCTAATATTTCAAGAGTATTTCCTCATCATTCTACTTGCCAACCATGGACATGAAGAAGATTTCTTGCACCGTCCTCATCGTTGCTGCCTCCATGACCAGTGTAGCTCTTGCGTCTAGGGACGTCTTGGCTCCTGCACCGGCACCTGCTGGTGAAGCTAGCGGCGCCTCTGCTGCTGTTGGATCCTTGGCTGGAGCCTCACTCTTGTCTCTCTTTGCCTTGTGCTTCCAGTAAATCCATATATATAGACAAGGAAGAGAAGAAATTAAAACCACATTATGGTTGGTTAACCACAATATGTTAAAGCAACAAAGAAAAGAAAAGTTATTTTATCAATTGTTTCTTTGCTTCATTTTCCTTTTATGATATTATATCTTTCGAAAATTAATTTATAATGAATAAATTACAGTCAACCTACCAAAGAAAAGTTTGATTCATAGGGAGAAGAAAAGGGAAAAATTGGAACAAAAATATCATTTGATTCGGCAATCCTCAAAAAAAGAAATAAACAAAGTCATGGAAAGTTACAATCCCCAACACGTAATAGTGCACCTACTTGTCTTCATGGATGCTGTTTTTCGACCGGAAAATCGAGAGCCAACTATCGAGACTTTGGACTATCCGGACACATACTTCGTGAAATGGTTACGCATGGTTGTTGCCGGGGTCAACAAGATTAAGTTGGTAAGGATTAAAATATCTCTTCATTTTTCTGAGGTCTGTCTTTTTACCGATGGAATCAACTTATTGAAAAACTAATAGTTAACTGCCTTAGCGTTAGCGTTGGCTATTAAATATAATAATTGACCGTTCAATAGTACAAAAAGACCAAAAATATCTCTAGTTAAAAAATTAAAAATTAAAAATACTGAAATAAAATAGTACAAATTACTACCAACCTACTTGGGGTTAAGCATTTTAAACGCGGAATCAACTTAATGAAAAACTAACAGTTAACACCCATGCCATTAATATTGATCATTAAAAATGAATGTTGACCGTCTCAAAAATGTAAAAAGACTGAAAATTTCCCTAATTAAAAAATCAAAAGCAAAAAAAATGAATAAAAAAAAATAAAAACAAATCTATATCTCCACCATCCAAGTGGATGGTAGAGATTTATTCAAAATAAAAAATTTAAAATTAAGTATAAATTAAAAAATAATTAAAAAAATACTTAAGATTAAAAAAAAATTAGAATTCATTAGAGATCCACGGAGGTCCTCCATGGATCTCCCATGGAGGACCTCCATGGGTGACCACGAAGGGGAGGCTAGCCTCCTCTTTACCTTCATCGAACCTAGAGAGGCGAAGAGCCTCCCCTTCGTCGCACCAGGTGGGACGAAGGGAAGGCTCTTCCATTTCCCATCGTCGTGCGACCAATTCAATCGTCGCATTTGTTGCACCAAGTCGAATCAGAGGAGGCTCTTTGCCTCCTGTGGTTCACTGATCTCCATAGGTTTTTCATGGAGGTTGCTAGATTTTTTTTATTTTTTTATTTTAATCTACACCGTTCATTTGAGATGGACAGTGGAGATCTTAAGTGTTTTATTTTTTAAAATAAATCTCTGCGGTCCATCTCATTTGAGATGGACAATGGAGATCTTAAAATGTTTTCTTTTTTAAAATACTTTTAAATAAATTAAAATAACTAAAATGTCTTTGTAACAATTGACTTTGACTAGTGTTGACCTATAAAAAGGCAAACCCCATAGCGGTTGGCCGTAATTTGTCATTTTTTTAATTTCAGTTTTTTTTATTTTTTTATTTTTAATTAGGGATATTTTGGTCTTTTTACACTTTTAAAACGGTTAGCGGTCATTTTTAAGTCAATACTAACGACATGAGAGTTTGCTGTTAGTTTTTCAATAGAGCTAATTGCATCGACATCCCCTGAGGTTTTGCCAACTACAAGCAGAGTCAACTTTATCGTTTAATGATAAATACCTCCCATGCCCTTAGTAAAATTTGGTCAAATATAACAGTTGACCAGGGGAGGGCTTTGCCAAAAAATTCAAAAGTTGATTAACAGGAGGATGGTCTTTAATTGAGCAAATCTCAGGGAAGGTAGGTATTATTTACTCTTTTCAATAAGTTGATTCCACATATAAAAAGCTAAATAAACCTAAAAGTTGACTCCGTCTGTAATTGAACAAATCTCAGGGGAGGTAGGCATTATTTACTCTTTTCAATAAGTTGATTCCACATATAAAAAGCTAAATCCCAGGTAGATTGAGTGTTATTTGTCTGTTTATGATTGATATGAATATTTGAATACCTATCATTTGAGCTTTTTATCTACAAGTTATGTTTTTGTATCTTGTGATTATTTAGTAACAATATTGTATTAGGTTTTGTTTTTAAAAAAAGGATCTCGATGGTAAATAAAAAGATGATACGTGAATATTTCTTTAAGTTGTTCTATATTTGGATCTGTTTAGCTTTATCTTGGGATTTGGCTAGTACTATTTGTGCCTCACTTGTGGGCACAATAGTAAATTAACAAAATTGGAATTGACATATAATGCACATCACTAGTCTTTTTAATTTTAAATTAATATAGTTTTATATCGCTCAATATATAGTGCTCATTCAGCCTGATAATATCTAAATTTAAATCACCTTACCGTATTTAGTATAAATATATATATATATATATATATAAATATATATATATATATATAGTGTTTACTTATCCTTATTGAGTAAAACTCTGCCTTATTTCTAAAAAAAACGTATCTTCAGTTAATTCTAGGAAAGAGTAAAAGACACTCTTTTGAAAGATAAATATCTTTAAGTTTAAGTCTAATTATATACGTGTAAGTCGTCTAATTATTTGAGAAATTATATTATTAATATTTATTTTTCAAGAACTATTAGTGAATATTAACCTGATTAATTATTATTATTATTTATTTTTCAAGATTATCTTTACTGGTTATATAGTCATGATGTACAGTCCACACATCCTGCAACATATGTTGTAATTGTATATTGTTGTATCTGTAATTACTTAAAAAACAGAATATGACACAGTTTTTCAACATATGTATACCACACAATTTATAAATCAATGCATGCATTCTCGTGTAAATCCATAAAAGTAGCAACCCTCTCCTCCTCTTACGAACAAACACAAGAAGCCACATCCACAAAAAGCCCTAAAAAACCCAAACAAAGTAACAAACACATCAATCTATCCCCAAACCTCATTGTTATATATACCCTCCTTTACCCTTATTTTCCATCGGACACATTCAAATATCTTCTTTAAACATTTCCAAGGCAGGTTTCGGTGAAGAATTCTTTTCAGTATTTCCTCATCATTCTACTTGCCAACCATGGACATGAAGAAGATTTCTTGCACCGTCCTCATAGTTGCTGCCTCCATGACCGGCGTAGCTCTTGCGTCTAGGGACGTCTTGGCTCCTGCACCGGCACCTGCTGGTGAAGCTAGCGGCGCCTCTGCAGCTGTTGGATCCTTGGTTGGAGCATCAGTCTTGTCTCTCTTTGCCTTGTGCTTCCAGTAAATACATATATAGAGACAGAGAGAAGAGAAGAAATTAAAACCACATTATGGTTGGTTAACCACAATATGTTAAAAGAAACAATGAAAAGAAAAGTTATTTTATCAATTTTCTCTTCTCTCCATTTTTCTTTTATGATATTATTTATTTTGAGGTTAATTTATAATGGTCAAATTACTGACAACCTATTTGAAGTTTGTCTTTTTTACAGGCAGAATCAACTTATTAAAAAAATAATAGTTAACTCTCCTATCGTTAGCGTTGATCATTAAAGGATTGTTTTCCGTTTTAAAAGTATAAAAGACCAAAATACCCCTAATGAAAAAATTAAAAATTAAAAAAAACTGCAATAAAAAAGGACAAATTACAACCAAACTACCTGGGGTTTAGCTATTTACAGGCGGAATCAACTTATTGAAAAACTAACAGTTAACTCCCCTATTGTTAGCATTGATCGTTGATCGTTTTAAAAGCGTAAAAAGACCAAAATACCGCTAATAAATTTTAAAATTAAGTATAAAATAAAAAGATAATTAAAAAAACAGGTTAGAAAAAAAAATCAGAATTCATTAGAGATCCATGGAGATCCTCCATTGGAGACCACGAAGGGGAGACTACTCTTTCCCTTCCCTTCATCGTGCAACGAAGGTCGTCACATTCGCTGCTCTAGGTCGAACCGGGGAGGCTCTTCACCTCCTTTGATTCGCTAATCTCCATGGAGGAGATCCATGGAGGTTTCCATATTTTTTTATTTTTTTATTTTTTTAATCTCCACCATCCATCTTATGTGTTTTATTTTTTACTTTTTAAATAAATCTCTATCGTTCATCTTAAATGAGATGGACTGTGAAGATCTTAAAATGCTTTTTTTTCAAAAATATTTTTAAAAGAGCTAATTACGCCTAGCCCCTTTGAGGTTTTATCAACTACAAGCGGAGTCAACTTTATCGTTTATTGACTACAACCTCCCTTGCCGTTAGTTAAATTCCATTAGATTTAACGATTGACCATGTTTAACCGTTAAAAAGACCAAAATATCCCTAAAATAATATTTAAAATTATTAAATAAAAAAGAAAAATACTTTAGATCTTCGGACGATCGAGATTTTTTTCTTTTTTAAAAAAAGAAATTTTTTTATTTATTTTTTTAAAAAAAAAAGAGTGGGAGGGAGAAAGGTGAAGATCCATGATGGATGACCCACAATGGATCCACCTAATTCGAAGAACCCAGAATCTTCTGGGTTTATCGAAGAACCCAGAAGAATCTAGGTTCGTTGACGAACCCAGATCTGGGTTCTTCAACTAAACCTTCTGGGTTAGTCAAAAAACCCAGCGATGAACCCAAAAATTCTGGGTTAGTCAAAGAACCCAGAAATTCTAGGTTCGTCGCGCTGGAGATGCAACATGGCTGGATCTTCAGCAAATATTTTTTTTTTGTTCTTGGTGGAGATCTAATCCCCGGATTGGATCTCCAAATTTCAATTTTTTTTTTTTTTTTGTCTTGGTGGAGATCCAATCTCCAGATTGGATCTCCACCATCCATTAATTTTGATGGAC
The DNA here is from genome assembly GCA_003430845.1 of Xanthoceras sorbifolium. NCBI lineage: Eukaryota > Viridiplantae > Streptophyta > Magnoliopsida > Sapindales > Sapindaceae > Xanthoceras > Xanthoceras sorbifolium. The sequence continues at coordinate 29,272,670 of CM010620.1, read as the reverse complement.
AATTAAGATTCAATATGGATTTTTTTTTATATAAATGTTATTTGGAAAAAAAATATTTTTTAAATAAATCCTAACCATCCATCATCTCAAAGATGGAGGGATGATATTTTTTCTAAAATTTATATTTAATAAAATAAAATTTAAAAGCCATGAAAAAAAATGAAAATACCCCTAAGCATGCTAAGTTTGTCTAAAGTTAACTAACGGTAAGGGAGGTCTTTATCAATAAACTCAAAAGTTGACTCCACCTGTGATTGAGAAACCTTAGGGGAGGTAGGCATTATTTACTCTTTTTAAATTAAATTAAAATGACTAAAATGCCCTTAAAATAGTTGATTTTGACCAATATTGACTAACATTTTGTCTAGAGTTGACTGTTAGTTTTTCAATAAGTTGATTCCGCATGTAAAAAGTCAAACCCCAGGTAGATTGGCTGTAATTTGTCCTTATTATATTTTTTTTTACTTTTGATGTTTTAATTAGGGGTATTTTGGTCTTTTTACACTTTTAAAACGGTCAACGGTCATCTTTTAACGGTCAATGCTAACAATAAGGGAGTTAACTGTTAGTTTTTCAATAAGTTGATTCTGCCTGTAAAATGTTAAACCTCAAGTAGGTTGGCTGTAATTTATCTATTTATAATTGATATTAATATTTGAATATCTATGATTTGAGCTTTTTTCTACAAGTTAAATTTTTGGATCTTGTGATTATTTAAAACAATATATTGTATCAGGTTTTTTTCTTTTAAAAAAAATGATCATGATGGTACAACAAAAAAGATGATACATGAATATTTTTTTAAGTTGTTCTACATCGATTTGTTTATCTTTTCTTCGGATTTGGCTAGTACTCTCTGTGCTTCACTTGCGGGCACAATAGTAAATTAACAAAATTGGAATTGACATATAATACACATCACTCTTTTTAATTTTAAATTAATATTGTTTTATACCGCTGAATATGACTTATAAAGTATGCTCATTTAGTATGATAATATTTAAATTTGCTCATTCAGTATGACAATATTCAAATTTGAATCACCGTGACGTATTTAATAATAAAAGAAAATAGTTTTTACTTGTCGCTAATAGTAAAACTAATGCCTTATTTCTAAAATAAAAGTCTCTTAAAGGACACTCTTTTAAAGGCAAACATCTTCAACTTTAAGCCTAATTATACATGTGTAAATCTTCTAATTATTTGAGGAATTATATTATTAATAGTGTAGGGCCGGCACCAATCCAGCACTAGGGATGGCCATTGAAACCGAACCGGCGGTTCCGGTTTCGGAACCTCCGGTTCCGATTCCAATTTTTCTCCAACCGGAATCCTCTCGGTCCCGGTTCCGGTTTTGAATCGGCGGTTCTCCGCCGGTTCAGTTGGTCAACCGGTTCTTGAAACCGGCAGTTCCTTTTTTTTTTTTTTCTTTCAAGTCACAAATTTTTTTTTTTTCAATTTTTTTTTAAAAAAAGGAACCGGAACCGGCTCCGGTTCCTAGCCAGTTTTGAACCAGCGGTTCCGGTTCCAAAAATTATAAAAGGGGAACCGGGACCTTGGTACCGAACCTTTGATTCCAATTAAAAACCGCCGGTTCGGTTCGAACCGCCCGGTTCAAACCGAACCGGGGCCATCCCTATCCAGGACAAACAAAACTAAGAATCCTCTATACGTGTGATGCCAGTATATACTCACCAGCAAAATTTTAAGTGTATATATTCATCATCTACGGTCCACAGATCTTGCAACTAGAAAAACTAAGAATCTTCCATATTTGTCTACAACACATTAAAACATACCTTTGTTTTTTTTATTTTTTATTTTTTATTTTTAAATCTAATGTAGATATCCTACACTAGTTATACTATACGTGTGATGCCAATATATACTCACAACTAAGAGATTAAATATCTAACATCATAATACTGGAAAGAAATCTATATATACGTGTGGTAGAACTTGAATCCCTCACCATAAATGTAGGAGTGGAGTTGCGAACCACTCAATTATAACAAATTAAGAAAAGCTATTACCTACTGACAAATACAATATTCTAAAAAATATCATTATATTTGTAATTGTATATTGCTGTATCTATAATTACTTAAAAAACTGAGTCACAATTTATCACTCCATGCATGCATTCTCGTGTAAATCCATAAAAGTAGCAACCCTCTCCTCCTCTTACGAACACACACAAGAAACCACATCCACAAAAAAGCCCTAAAAAGCCCCAAACAAAATAACAAACACATCAATCTATCCCCAAACCTCATTGTATATATACCCTCTACCCTTATTTTCCATCAGGACACATTCAGATATCTTCTTTAAACATTTCCAAGGCAGGTTTCGGTGAAGAATTCTTTTCAAGAGTATTTCCTCATCATTCTAGCTACTTGCCAACCATGGACATGAAGAAGATTTCTTGCACCGTCCTCATCGTTGCTGCCTCCATGACCAACGTAGCTCTTGCATCTAGGGACGTCTTGGCTCCTGCACCGGCACCTGCTGGTGAAGCTAGCGGCGCCTCTGCTGCTGTTGGATCCTTGGTTGGAGCATCAGTCTTGTCTCTCTTTGCCTTGTGCTTCCAGTAAATACATATATAGAGAGAGAGAAGAGAAGAAACTAAAACCACTTTATGTTAAAAGAAACAAAGAAAAGAAAAGTTATTTTATCAATTTTCTCTTCTCTCCATTTTTCTTTTATAATATTATATCTTTTGAGATTAATTTATAATTGACAAATTACAGACAACTTATCTGGAGTTTAGCTTTTTACAGGCGATTCAAATTATAGTTAATTATCCTACCGTTAGCGTTGATCGTTAAAGATGATTGTTTTTCGTTTTAAAAGTGTAAAAGACCAAAATACCCCTAATTAAAAAATTAAAAATTAAAAAAACTACAATAAAAATGCCAAATTACAGCCTGTAATTTGGCATTGACCGTTAAAGATGACTATTAACCGTTTTAAAAGTGTAAAAAACTAAAATGCCTCTACTTAAAAAAAATAGAAATAAAACGAAATAAAAAAATAAAAACAATTCTATATCTCTACCATCCAAGTGGATGGTGGAGATTTATTCAAAATACAAAATTTAAAATTAAGTTTAAATTAAAAAGATAATTAAAAAAACACTACGGTTAGAAAAAAAAAATCAAAATTAATTCATTAGAGATCTATGGAGGTTCTCCATGGGAGATCACGAAGGGGAGGCTGCTCTTCCCCTTCCTTTCATCGTGCAACGAAGGTTGTTACATTCGTTGCTCCAGGTCGAACCAAGGGAGGCTCTTCGCCTCCATTGATTCGTTAATCTCCATGGGTCTCCCATGGAGATCCATGGAGGTTTCCAGATTTTTATATTTTTATATTTTTTATTTTTTTAATCTCCATCATCCATATTATGTGTTTTAGTTTTTACTTTTTTAAAATAAATCTTTATCGTCCATCTTAAATGAGATGGATGGTGGAGATCTTAAAATGCTTTCTTTTTTAAAATATTTTTAAAATAGCTAATTACACCTAGACCCCTTGAAGTTTTATCAACTACAAGCAGAGTCAATTCCATCGTTTATTGGCAATGACCTTTTCTACCATTAGTCAAATTCTGTTAGATTTAATGGTTGATCAGGTTTAACCATTAAAAAGACAAAAATACTCCAAAAATAATATTAAAAATTAATAAATGAGAAAAATATTTTAGATCTTCACTGTCTATATCACCTAAGATTGGCAGTCGAGATTTTTTCTTTAAAAAAAAAAGAAATTAGTTTTTATTAAAAAAAAAAGTGCAAAGGAGAAAGGTGGAGATCCATGGCGGATGATCCACCATAGATCCACCTTGTTCGAAGAACCCAGAATCTTCTAGGTTCGTCGAAGAACCCATATGAATTTGGGTTCGTTGATGAACCCAGATCTGGGTTCTTCGACGAACCCTTCTGGGTTCTTCGACAAACCCTTCTGGGTTAGTCGAAGAACCCAACGATGAACCCAGAAATTCTGGATTCGTCGCACTCCGGGTTCGTCGAAGAACCCAGCGATGAACCCAAACATTCTGGGTTCGTCGCGTTGGAGATGCAGCATGGCTGGATCTTCAGCAAATTTTAATATTTTTTCTGTTCTTGGTGGATATTGGATCTCCACTATCCATCAATCTAGATGAGCGATAGAGATTAGATCTCCAAATTTCAATTTTTTTTTTTTTTTTGTCTTGGTGGAGATCCAATCTCCATATTAGATCTCCATTGTTCATTAATTTTGATGGACAATTGAGATCTAATATGAATTTTTTTATATAATTTTTATTTGAAAAAAAAGATTTTAAACAAATCCTAACCGTCCATCATCTCAAAGATGGAGGGATGAAATTTTTTTAAAATTTTAAAATTTTTATTTAATAAAATAAAATTTAAAAGGCATAAAAAAACAAAAATATCCCTAAGCATGCTAAGTTTATCTAAAGTTGACTAACGGCAGGGGAAGTCTTTGTCAATAAACCCAAAAGTTAACTATGCATGTAATTAAGTAAACCTCAAGGGAGGTAGTCGTTATTTACTCTTTTTAAAATAAATTAAAATGACTAAAATGCCCTTAAAATAGTTGACTTTGACCAATATTGATTAACATTTTATAATGGTTGACTAACGACAAGGGAGTTGACTGTTAGTTTTTCAATAAGTTGATTCCGTCTATAAAAAGTCAAATCCCAGGTAGACTGACAGCAATTTGTACTTTTTTTATGTTTTAATTACGGGTATTTTGGTATTTTTACACTTTTGAAACGGTTTACGGTCATTTTTAATGCTCAATGCTAACAGTAGGGGAGTTAAATGTTAGTTTTTCAATAAGTTGAATCCTTCTATAAAATGTTAAACTTCAGGTAGGTTGACTGTAATTTATCTATTTACAATTGATATGAATATTTGAATGTCTATCATTTGAACATTTATCTACAAGTTGAGTTTCTGGATCTTGTGATTATTTTAAACAATATTGTATTAGGTTTTTGTTTTTCAAAATGATCACGATGGTACAATAAAAAGATGATACATTAATATTTCTTTAAGTTGTTCTACATCTGGATTTGTTTATCTTTTCTTTGGATTTGGCTAGTACTCTGTGCCCCACTTATATATGGGTACAATAGTAAATTAACAAAGTTGGAATTGACAATAATGCACATCACTCTTTTTAATTTTAAATTATTATGGTTTTATACCGCTGAATATGACATATAAAGGAAGCTCATTCAGCCTGACAATATTCAAATTTGAATCACCGTAAGGTATTTAGTAATAAAAAAATAGAGTTTACTTATCCTTGTTGGTAAAACTAATACCTTGTTTCTAAAATAAACGTCCCTTCTGTTAATTCTTGGAAAGAGCAAAGGAGACTCTTTTAAAGGCAAACACCTTCAACTTTAAGCCTAGTGTGTAGGGCCGGCACGGACCCAGGTCAAACTGGATAGTCGTTCAGAGCCCAACAATGTTAGGGTACCAGCAAACTCTTGAGTTTATAGTTTCTAAAGCACTTGCAAGAATTTAAAAGACTCTTGTAAAGATTTTACTATTTAATTTTTTTACATTCTTGGGCCCAATAAACTCTGAAATGACTCATTTAGAGATTTTAATATCTCTTCCACGAATCTTAAGTCCAACAAACTTTGAAAGGGCACAAATTATTTTTAGAACTCGTTTAGAGATTTTAATAACTCCCCCATGAATCTTGAACCCAACAAACTCTAAAAGAGCACAATTTTTTTTTTTTTGCCCAGGGCCACAAAAAGGTATGAGCTGCCCTGAATATGTGCCTTCAATTTAAAATTTTTATATCTAAAACTAATATTTATTATTCAAGAACTATTAGTGAATATTAACCTGATTAATTGTTATTATTTATTTTTGAAGATTATCTTTACTGGTTATATAGTCATCATCTACGGTCCACAGATCCTGCAACCAGAAAAATTAAAAGCATCTCCAATGCAAATATGTATTTTTGAGTATCAAAATAGTGCCACATCAGCATTTCTAAATAATATGGATCTAGCTTGTCAAAAAAATTATAGAAATGCATATTCACTTCTTCAATGTAAGAGCATCTCCAATGCTATTATGCATATGGAGAAAATTGAGTGCCATATAGAATCTATATTGAAAAAGTTAAAAAAATATTCTCCAATGCAATTATCTAACTTTAATATTGATATGATGTGGCAAAAAAAAGTTAGAAAATATCAAGTAGAGTTTCTAATTGTAGATATCCTCCTTGATATGCTGACTAGGATTTCTAACTTTTCTCACCAATAAAATTTTAGCATTTTATCAATGCATTTAATTGTCATATTGAATAGAGAGAGAATATAACAAATGACTTGTAGTAATTGGTTTAAATTACTATTTAGATACTCACATTGGAGAAGTGAATATGCATTTCTATAATTTTTTTGACAAGGTAGATTCATATTATTTAGAAGTGCTGATGTGGCACTATTTAGATACTCAAAAAACACATATTTGCATTGGAGATGCTCTAAGTATCTAAATAGTAATTTTGAACCAATCACCACAAACCAGTTGTCACATTCTCTCTCCAATTTAATATGACAATTAAATGCATTGAGAAAATATTAAAATTATTTTGGTGCGAAAAATTAGAAATATTAGTTAGCATATCAAGGAGGATATCTACAATTAGAAACTCTACATAATATTCTCTAACCTTTTTTTTTTTCCATATCATATTAATATTGAAGTTAGATAATTGTATTGGAGAGGATTTTTTAAACTTTTTCAATATAAATCCTATGTGGCACTCAATTTTCTCTAAATACATAATAGCATTGAAGATGCTCTAAGAATCCTCTATATTTGTCTACACCACATCCACATTAAAAGATACGCTTTGTTTTTTTTTATTTTTTTAAAATCTAATACAGATATCAAACACTAGTTATACTATACGTGTGATACAAATATATACTCATACAACTAAGAGATTGAATATCTAACATCATAATACTGGAAAGAAATCTATATATACGTATGTTAGAACTTGAATCCCTCATCACAAATGTACAAATGTAGTAGTGGAGTTGCAAACCACTCAATTATAACAAATTAAGAAAAGATATTACCTACAGACAAATACAATATTCTTTAAAAAAAATATCATTATATTTGTAATTGAATATTGCTGTATCCATAATTACATAAAAAAAAACTGAGTCACAATTTATCACTCCGTGCATGCATTCTCGTGTAAATCCATAAAAGTAGCAACCCTCTCCTCCTCTTACGATCAAACACAAGAAACCACATCCACAAAAAGCCCTAAAAAACCCCAAACAAAGTAACTAACACATCAATATCCCACAAACCTCATTGTTATATATACCCTCCTCTACTCTTATTTTCCATCAGGACACATTCAGATATCTTCTTCAAACATTTCCAAGGCAGGTTTCGGTGAAGAATTCTTTTCAAGAGAACTTCCTCATCATTCTACTAGCCAACCATGGACATGAAGAAGATTTCTTGCACCGTCCTCATCGTTGCTGCCTCCATGACCAGCGTAGCTCTTGCGTCTAGGGACGTCTTGGCTCCTGCTCCAGCACCTGCTGGTGAAGCTAGCGGCGCCTCTGCTGCTGTTGGATCCTTGGTTGGAGCATCAGTCTTGTCTATCTTTGCCTTGTGCTTCCAGTAAATACATATATAGAGACAGAGAGAAGAGAAGAAATTAAAAACACATTATGGTTGGTTAACCACAATATGTTAAAAGAAACAAAGAAAAGAAAGTTATTTTATCAATTTTCTCTTCTCTCCTTTTTTCTTTTATGATGTTATATCTTTTGAGAGTAATTTATAATGGACAAATTAAAGGCAACCTACCTCGGGTTTAGCTTTTTACGGGTGGAATCAACTTATTAAAAAACTAACAATTAACTCTCATACTGTTAACATTGACCATTAAAGACGACTGTTGGTCATTTTAAAAGTGTAAAAAGAACAAAATACCCCTAATTTAAAAAATAAAAAATATATAAAAATAAAATAAAATAATAAAAACAAATCAATATCTCCACCATCCACTTGGATGGGGGACATTTATTCGAAATACAAAATTTAAAATTAAGTATAAATTAAAAAGATAATTAAAAAAACACTTAAGGTTAGAAAAAAAAATCAAAATTCATTAGAGAACCATGGAGGTTCTCCTTTGGAGACCACGAAGGGGAGGCTGCTCATCCCCTTCCCATCGTCGTACCAGGTGCGACGAAGGGGAGGCTCTTTCCCTTCCATCGTCGTACCAGGTGCGACGAAGGGGAGGCTCTTTCCCTTCCCTTCATCATGCAACAAAGATCATCACATTCGTTGCTCCAGGTTAAACCAGGGGAGACTCTTCGCTTCCTTTGATTTGCTAATCTCCATGGAGGTTTCCAAATTTTTTTATTTTTTTAATCTCCACCATCAATTTTATGTGTTTTATTTTTTACTTTTTAAAATAAATCTCTATCGTCCATCCTAAATGAGATGGACGGTGGAGATCTTAAAATGCTTTCTTTTTTAAAAATATTTTTAAAAGAGCTAATTACACCTAGACCCCTTGAGGTTTTGTCAACTACAAGCGGAGTTAACTTTATCATTTATTGACAATGACCTTCCCTGCCGTTAGTCAAATTTTGTTAGATTTAACGGTTGACCAGGTTTAATAGTTAAAAGACCAAAATAACCCTAAAATAATATTTAAAATTATTAAATAAAAAAGAAAAATACTTTACATCTCCACTATCCATCTCACCTGAGATGAACGGTCGAGATTTTTTCTTTTCAAAAAAAGGAATTTTTTTTTTAAGAAAAAAAAAAGAGTGAGAGGGAGAAAGGTGGAGATCCATGATGGATGATCCACCATGGATCCAATTAGTTCGAAGAACCCAGAGTCTTCTGGGTTCGTCGAAGAACCCTGAAGATCTGGGTTCGTCGAAGAACCCAGAGATCTGGGTTTGTCTTTAAAGACAAACCCAGCGATGAACCTATAAATTCGAGGTTTGTCGTGCTTTAGATTTGTCGAAGAACCCAGCGGTGAACCCATGAATTCTGGGTTCGTCGTGCTGGAGATACAGCATAGCTGGATCTCCAGCAAATTTCAATTTATTCTTGGTGATTTCTTGGTGAGATCCAATCTCTGAATTGGATTTCCAAATTTCAATTTTCATATTTTGGTCTTGGTAAAAATTCAATCTCTAGATTGGATCTCCACCGTCCATCAATTTTGATGGACAATTGAGATCCAATATGAATTTTTTTTTTATTATAGTTATTTAAAAAAATTAAAATAAATTCTAACCGTCCATCATCTTAAAGATTGAGGGATGAGATTTTTTTTAAAATTTTAAAATTTTTATTTAATAAAATCTAAATTTAAAAGGCATGAAAAAAATGAAAATACCCCAAGCATGCTAAGTTTATCTAAAGTTGACTAACGATAAGGGAAGCTTTTGTCAATAAATCCAAAAGTTGATTCCACCTGTAATTGAGCAAACCTCGGGGGAGGTAGGCGTTATTTACTCTTTTTAAAATAAATTAGAATGACTAAAATGCCCTTAAAATAGTTGACTTTGACCAATGTTGACTAACATTTTAAAACGGTTGACTAACAATAGGAGAGTTGACTGTTAGTTTTTTAATAAGTTGATTCCACCTGTAAAAAGCGAAACTCCAGGTAGATTGGCTGTAATTTGTCCTTATTTTTTATTTTATTTTATTTTATTTTATTTTTGATGTTTTAATTAGGCGTATTTTAGCCTTTTTACACTTTTGAAACGGTCAACAATCATCTTTAACGGTCAATGCTAACAGTATGAGAGTTAACTGTTAGTTTTTTAATAAGTTTATTTCGCCTGTAAAATATTAAACATCAAGTAGGTTGGCTGTAATTTGTCAATTTATAATTGATATGAATATTTGAATATCCATCATTTGAGCTTTTATCTACAAGTTAAATTTTTGGATCTTGTGATTATTTAAAACAATATTGTATTATTATTTTTTTTTTTTCAAAATGACCACGATGGTACAATTTCGTTAAGTTGTTCTACATCTGGATTTGTTTATCTTTTCTTCGGATTTGGCTAGTACTCTCTGTGCCTCCGGGCACAATAGCAAATTAACAAAATTGGAATTGACATATAATGCACATCACTCTTTTTAATTTTAAATTATTATGGTTTTATACAGCTGAATATGACATATAAAGAAAGCTCATTTAGCTTGATAATATCCAAATTTGAATCGCTGTAACGTATATAATAAAAAAAAAATAGTGTTTACTTATCCTTATTAGTAAAACTAATGCCTTATTTCTAAAATAAATGTCTCTTCGGTTAATTCTTGGAAAGAGCAAAGGACACTCTTTTAAAGGCAAACGTCTTCAACTTTAAGTCTAATTATCCGTGTAATTCTTCTAATTATTTAAGGAATTATATTATTAATATGTGTAGGGCTGGCACTCACCCAAGACAAATAGGGCAGTCGCTCAGAGCCCAACAAACTTGGGCCACCAATAAACTTTTAAGTGTGTAGTTCCTAAAAGCACTCATCAAACTTGGGGCACCAATAAACTTTTAAGTGTGTAGTTCCTAAAAGCACTCGTAAGAATTTAAAAGACTCCTTTAGAGATTTTACTATCTAATTTTTTTTACGTTCTTAGCCCAACAAACTCTGAAAGGGCACAAATTTTTTAAGGACTCTTTTAGAAATTTTAATATCTCCTCCACGAATCTTAGGCCCAACAAACTCTGAAAGGGCACAATTTTTTTTTTTTTTTTTTTTTTTTGCAGAACTCCTTTAGAGATTTTAATATCTCCCCCGAGAATTTTGAGCCCAATAAACTCTGAAAAAGGTAAAAAAAAAAAATTCCTAAAGTCACAAAAAGGTATGAGTCGATCCTAATTATATGAGCCTTCGGTTTAAAATTTTTATTTATAAAACTAATATTTATTATTCGAGAACTATTAGTGAATATTAACCTGATTAATTATTATTATTTATTTTTGAAGATTATCTTTACTGCTTATATAGTCATGCATGATTTACAATCCACAAATCCTGCAACCAGAAAAACTAAGAATCCGTAGTAGGACTTAGTTTGAATATCTAACCTCATAATTCTGGAAAGAAATCTAATATACATATTGTTAAATATGCGTAGTAGGACTTGAATCCCTCTTCACAAATGTAGCAGTGGAGGTGCAAACCACTCAATTATAACAAATTAAGAAAAAGCTATTACCTACAAACAAATACAATACTCTTTAAAAAAATATCATTATTTGCACATCCACTCATAACTCTTGTAGTTAGTGCATCACCCTCTAACCTCAGTGGTGAAGGTTCAATTTTCACCATATACATTTACCAGCATGTGTGGATAGTTTTATTCCCTTATTATGGGAGTAGAAATTTTCCATTATAGGAGTAGATATCTGGACCGCATATTTAGTAATTGATTTCGGCAGGTCCTGACAGTTATTAATCTTGTAATTATATCCCTTGAAAAAAAAAATCATTATATTTGTAATTGTATATTGTTGTATCTATAATTACTTAAAAAACTGAATATGACTCAGTTTTTCAACATATGGATACCCCACAATTTATCACTCCGTGCATGCATTCTCGTGTAAATCCATAAAAGTAGCAACCCTCTCCTCCTCTTACGAACAAACACAAGAAACCACATCCCCAAAAAGCCCTAAAAAACCCCAAACAAAGTAACAAACACATCAATCTATCCCCAAACCCCATTGTTATATATACCCCCCTTTACTCTTATTTTCCATCAGGACACATTCAGATATCTTCTTTAAACATTTCCAAGGCAGGTTTCGGTGAAGAATTCTTTTCAAGAGTATTTCCTCATCATTCTACTTGCCAACCATGGACATGAAGAAGATTTCTTGCACCGTCCTCATCGTTGCTGCCTCCATGACCAGCATAGCTCTTGCGTCTAGGGACGTCTTGGCTCCTGCACCGGCACCTGCTGGTGAATCTAGCGGCGCCTCTGCTGCTGTTGGATCCTTGGTTGGAGCATCAGTCTTGTCTCTCTTTGCCTTGTGCTTCCATTAAATACATATATAGAGAAGAGAAGAAATTAAAACCACATTATGGTTGGTTAACCACAATATGTTAAAAGAAACAAAGAAAAGAAAAGTTATTTTATCAATTTTCTCTTCTCTCCATTTTTCTTTTATGATATTATATCTTTCTAGATTAATTTATAATGGACAAGTTAGAGACAACCTACCTGGAGTTTAGCTTTTTACAGACGGAATCAACTTATTGAAAAACTAACAGTTAACTCCGCTACTGTGAACATTGACCGTTAAAGATGACCGTTGGCCGTTTTAAAAGTGTAAAAAGACTAAAATACCCCTAATTAACAAAAATAAAAAATAAAAAATGAAATAAAAAAATAAAAACAAATTCATATCTCCACCATCCAAGTGGATGGTGGAGATTTATTCAAAATACGAAATTTAAAATTAAGTATAAATTAAAAATATAATTAAAAAAACACTTAAGGTTAGAAGAAAAAAAAAATCAAAATTCATTAGAAATCCATGGAGGTCCTCCATTGGAGATTACGAAGGGGAGGCTCTTCCCCTTCCCTTCATCATGCAACAGATCATTACATTTGTTGCTCCAGGTTGAACCAGAGGAGGCTCTTCGCCTCCTTTGATTCGCTAATTTCCATGGAGATCCATGGAGGTTTCCAAATTTTTTATTTTTTTATTTTTTTTAATCTCCACCATCCATCTTATGTGTTTTATTTTTTACTTTTTTAAATAAATCTCTATCGTCCATCTCAAATGAAATGGACGATAGAGATCTTAAAATGATTTCTTTTTAAAAATATTTTTAAAAGAGCTAATTACACCTAACCCCTTGAGATTTTGTCAACTACAAGTGGAGTCAACTTTATCGTTTATTGACAACGACCTCTACTGCTATTAGTCAAATTTCATTAGATTTAACAGTTGATCAGGTTTAACCGTTAAAAAGACCAAAATACTCCTAAAAAAATATTTAAAATTATTAAATAAAAAAGAAAAATACTTTAGATCTCCACCGTCCATCTCACCTGAGATGGACGATCGAGATTTTTTCTTTTTTTAAAAAAAAAAGAGTGGAAGGGAGAAAGGTGGAGATCCATGATGGATGATCCACCATAGATCCACCTTGTTCGAAGAACATAATCTTCTGGGTTCATCGAAGAACTCAAAAGAATCTGGGTTCGTCGAAGAACCTAGAGATCGAAAATGAACCCAGATCTAGGTTCTTCAACGAACCCTTCTGGGTTCGCTAAAGAACCCAACGATGAACCCATAAATTCTGGGTTCGTCGTGCTCGGGGTTCGTCGAAGAACCCATCGCGGAATCCAGAAATTCTGGGTTCATCGCGCTGGAGATGCAGCAAATTTCAATTTTTTTTTTTTATTCTTGATAGAGATTCAATCTCCGGATTGGATCTATAAATTTCAATATTTACTTTTTGGTCTTAGTAGAAATCCAATCACCAGATTGGATCTCTACTGTCCATCAATTTTGATGGACAATTGAGATCCAATATGATTTCTTTTTTTTTATAATTGTTATTTGAAAAAATAATATTTTTAAAATAAATCCTAACTGCCTATCATCTTAAAGATAGAGGGATGAAATTTTTTAAAAAATTTTAAAAATTTTATTTAATAAAATTTAAATTTAAAAGGCATGAAAAAAATGAATAACCCTAAGCATGCTAAGTTTGTCTAAAGCTGATTAACGACAAGTGAGGTCTTTGTCAATAAACCCAAAAATTGATTTCGCCTGTAATTGAGCAAACATCAGGAGAGGTAGGCGTTATTTACTCTTTTTATAATTGATATGAATATTTGAATATCTATCATTTGAGCTTTTATCTACAAGTTAAATTTTTGGATTTTGTGATTATTTAAAATGATATTGTATTAGGTTTTTTTTTTTTTCAAAATGATCACGATGGTCTAATAAAAAGATGATACATGAATATTTCTTTAAGTTGTTCTACATCTGGATCAGTTTATCTTGTCTCCGAATTTGGCTAGTACTCTCTGGCCCCGTTTGATACGCGAGATTTGATTGGACTATTTTATGGGATTGGATTGGACTGGATTGGATTGGATTGGATTGGATTAAATATAATGTTATCCACCGTTTGGTATAACATGAGATATGATTAAAATAGTCCAATCTATTATTTGGCGTAATATGGGATAGGATTAAAATAGTTCAATCCATATGCATAAATTGAATCACTAAGGATTAGACTAAAAATAATGTAATGAAGCATTTGTTATATAGTTATAATTTAATAATTTTAAATATAATTAGTCAATTAAAATAGAGATACATAAATTGTAATTAAATTAAAATTGAAAATATGATTGATTTTTTTTTTTTTTTTTTTAGAAAAGAGGCAAATCAAGAACTAAAACTAAAGCATTGAATAGAGATCAGACAGAAGACCCTGATCTAGTTAGGAAGAGCATCATCCAATCAAAAAACAATTATTGAATAAAAAATAAAAATTTAATTTTTTAAAAATAAAATAATGTAAGAAATTAGTTTAAATTATATTAATTTATTATTTTAAAAATGGAGAGGATGATGAGAGAGGAGAGAGGGTAGGTATTGGGTAATAAATATGTAGGACCCGCATGTTTTTTAGTCATGGGACTAATGGAGATGGGAGGTATAATGGGTTTGTGTAATCCAGTGTAGGGGGGATTAAAATGCCACTCAATATTAATAATCTCATGTTCAATTGTGTTGCCAAACGCAGGATAAGGATAAAAATAGTTCAATCCCGACTTAATCCCATGTAACAAACATGGCCTCTGTGCCTCACTTGTGGGTACAATAGTAAATTAACAAAATTGGAATTGACATATAATGGACCACACTTTTTAATTTTAAATTAATATAGTTTTATACCGCTGAATATAACTTGTAAAGTACGCTCATTCAGCCTGACAATATCCATATTTGAATCACCGTAACGTATTTAGTAATAAAAAAGGGCTAATTACACTCATACCTCTGAGGTATGGCCTTTTTGCACATGCTGGCAACTTTATCTTTTATTGCACAAACATTCCCTAAAACAAGTTGGTCAAACCGTTGACTAACCATAAAGTTAACGTTTTGAGCAAAAAGACTATTCTGCCCTTGATATCTTATTTTATTTAATATTTTATTATTCTTAAAAATAATTTAAAATTTAATTATATAAAAATAAATTTTTTTAAGGACAAAAATCAAATTGTTCCCAATAACAACCAATTTTTTTCATCAAATCTTCTTCTTCAATCAGATCACAATAACAACCACCTAAACAATTTCTTCTTCTTTTTCTTCTTTTTTTCAGATTTTTTTTCCAATTGTTTTATTCATCATCAACCAAAAATAATTTTCTCCAGATTGTTTTTCATCAACCAAAAACACACCCAAACACAACTTTTTCTTCTTCTTTCAGATTTTTTCTTCTTCTTCTTTTTTCCAGATTTTCTTCTCCTCCTCCTCCTTCTCCTTCTCCCTCTCCATCTTCTTCTCCTTCTCAATCTCATTCTTCTTCTCAATCTCATTCTCTTTCTCCTTCTGCTTCTTCTTCTTCTATTCCTTCTACTTCTCATTCTCCTTCTTCTTCTCCTTCAAGAAAAAGAAGGAAAAACAGAAGGAAAAGAAAGAGAATAAGAAGAAGAAGAAGAAGAACAACAACAACAACAACAACAACAACAAGGATAAGCAGAAGCAGAAGGATAAGCAGAAGCAGAAGCAAAAGCAGAAGCAGATTGAGAATGAGAAGGAGAAGGAGGAGGAGATGGAGAAAGAGAAGGAGATGGAGAAAGAGGAGAAGGAGAAGGAAAAGGAGATTGAGAATGAGAATAAGGAGATAGAAAAGGAGAATGAGAAAGAGAAGAAGAACGAGAATAAGAAAGATAAGGAAAAGGAGAAGAAGAAGAAGAAATCTGAAAAAAAAAAAAAAAAGAAAAAAAATTTGAAAAAAATGAGAAGAAGAAGATGAAGAAGAAGAAGGAGAAGAAAAAGAAGAATAAAAAGAAGAAGCAGAAGGAGGAGAAGAAGAATGAGAAGAAGAAGCAAAAAGAAAAGAAGGAGAAAGAGAAGAAGAAGCAGAAGGAGGAGAAGAAGAATGAGAAGAAGAAGCAGAATGAAAAGAATGAGAAGAAGAAGACGAAGAAGAAGAAGCCGGAGAAAGAGAATGAGAAGGAGGATGAGGAGAAGAAGGGAGAAAAAGAAGAAGAATGAGAAGAAGAAGAAGAAGAAGAAGAAGAAGAAGAAGAAGAAGAAGAAGAAAAAAGAGAAGAATAATGAGAAGAATTAGGAGAATGAGAAGGAGAATAAGGAGGAGGAAAAGGAGAAGCAACCGGAGGAAGAGGAGAAGAAGGAGAAAGAGATGGAGATGGAGAAGGAGAAGAAGAAGATTGAGAAATAGAAGAAGAAAAAGGAGAAAATCTGAAAAAAAAAAAAAAAAAAAAAAAAAGAAGGAGAATGAGATGAAGAAGGAGAAAGAGAAGAGAAAGAATAAGGAAAAAAAGAAGGAGAATGAGAAGAAAAAGAGCAAAAAAAAAAAGAAAAAGAAGAAAAAGAAGGGGAAGAAGAAGGAGAATGAAAGGAAAAAGAGCAAAAAAAAGAAAAAGAAGAAAGAGAAGGGGAAGAAAAAGGAGAATGAGAAAAAGGAGAAAAAGAAGAAGCAGAAGAAGAAAGAGGATGAGAAGAAGAGGAATGAAAAGAATGAGAAGAAGAAGATGAGAAGATGAGAACAAGAAGACGAAGAAGAAGAAGAATGAGAAGAAAAAGAAGAAGAAGAAGAGAAGAAGAATAAAAAAAATGAGAAAAAGAAGAAGAAGAAGAATAAGAAGAAGAATGAGAATGAGAAGAAGAAGAAGAATGAGAAGAAGAATGGAAGGAGAAGAATGATAAGAAGAAAGAGAATCTCATTCTCCTTCTCTTTCTCCTTCTCCTTCTTCTTCTCCTCATTTTTCTTCTCCCCCTCCTTGTTTTCCTCCTCCTCCTCCTTATCCTCCTTCTTTTTCTTCTCATTCTCCTTCTTCCTTCTTCTTCTTTTTTCATTCTCCTTCTTCTTTCTTCTTCTTTTTCTTCTCCTTCTTCTTTTTCTTCTCATTCTTCTCATTCTCCTCATTCTTCTCCTCCTCCTTCTCCTTCACCTTCTTCTCCTTCTCCTCCTCCTTCTCCTCCTCCTTCTCCTTCTTCATTCTTCTTCTTCTTCTTCTCTATCTTCATCTTCTTTTTGTCCTCCTCCTCCTTCTCTTCTTCTTCTCATCCTCCACCTCTTCTTCTTCTCCTTCTCATTCTCCTTCTTCTTCTCGTCCTCCTCCTTCTGCATTCTACTGCTTCTCGTCATCCTCTTCCTTCTTTCAGATTTTTTTTCTTCTTATATTATTAATATGTGTAGGGTCGACGCTGATCCAGGACAAACAGAGCAGTCGCTCATGGCCCAACAATCTTGTGGCACCGGGAAACTCTTGAGTATGTAGTTTTTAAAGGCACTCGCAAGAATTTATAGAACTTATTTAGAGATTTTACTAACTAATTTTTTTACATTTTTAGGCCAAACAAACTCTGAAAGGGTACAAATTTTTTAAGGACTCCTTTAGAGATTTTAATATCTTCTCCACGAATCTTAGGCCCAACAAACTCTAAAATGGCACAATTTTTTTCTTTTAGAACTCCTTTAGAGATTTTAATATTCCCCTATAAATTTTGAGCCCAATAAAATCTGAAAAGGCTCAAATTTTTTTTCCCAAGAGCCATAAAAAGGTATAAGCCAGCCCTGATTATATGAGCCTTCAGTTTAAAATTTTTATATATAAAACTTTTTTTTTATTATTCAAGAACTATTAGTGAATATTAACCTGATTAATTATTATTATTTATTTTTGAAGATTATATTTACTGGTTATATAGTCACTCATGATCTACAATCCACAAATCCTGTAACCAGAAAAACTAAGAATCCTCCATATTTGTCTACAACACATTAAAAGATACACATTTTTTTTTTTAAATCTAATGCAGATATCGAATACTAGTTATACTATACGTGTGATGCAAATATATACTCACAACTAAGAGATTGAATATCTAACCTCATAATTCTGGAAAGAAATCTATATATACATATTGTTAAATATGCGTGATAGGACTTGAATCCCTCTTCACAAATGTAGTAGTGGAGGTGCAAACCACTCAATTATAACAAATTAAGAAAAGCTATTACTTACAAACAAATACAATACTCTTTAAAAATAGATCATTATATGCACATCTACTCATAACTCATATAGTTAGTGCACCTCCCTCCCACCTCAGTGGTGAGAGTTCAATTTCCACCATATACATTTACCAGTATGTTTGGGTTGTTTTCTCCCCTTATTATGAGAGTAGATGTCTCTCGTTATGATAGTAGATATCCGGACCGTGCATTTAGTGATTGATTTCGACAGATCCTAACGGTTATTAATCTTATAATTGTACCTCTTAAAAAAATCATTTTATTTGTAATTGTATATTGTTGTATCTATAATTTCTTAAAAAACTGAAGATGACTCAGTTTTTCAACAAATGTATACCCCACAATTTATCACTCAATGCATGCATTCTCGTGTAAATCCATAAAAGTAGCAACCCTCCCCTCCACTAACGAACAAACACAAAAAACCACATCCACAAAAAGCCCTAAAAAACCCCCAAAACAAAGTAACAAAAACATCAATATCCCCAAACCCCATTGTTATATATACCCCCCTTTACTCTTATTTTCCATCGGGACACATTCAGATATCTTCTTTAAACATTTCCAAGGCAGGTTTCGGTGAAGAATTCTTTTCAAGAGAACTTCCTCATCATTCTACTTGCCAACCATGGACATGAAGAAGATTTCTTGCACCGTCCTCATCGTTGCTGCCTCCATGACCAGCGTAGCTCTTGCGTCTAGGGACGTCTTGGCTCCTGCACCGGCACCTGCTGGTGAAGCTAGCGGCGCCTCTGCTGCTGTTGGATCCTTGGTTGGAGCCTCACTCTTGTCTCTCTTTGCCTTGTGCTTCCAGTAAATCCATATATATATAGAGATAAGGAAGAGAAGAAACTAAAACCACATTATGATTAATTAATTTTTTTTTCTTCTCTTTGATCCACATCCACATCCACATCATTTTGTGGCTTTATTTATAGTTTGTATTTGCTGATATATGCAATAAAATATTCATTTACACAATTATTATTCTTCAATTCCCTTCTCTTTCTTAATTTGTCTCTTTAATTTGTTTTATTTGAGCAAACAGAGGAATATTATGATTGGTAGTTAACCAAGACTACAAAAAATAAATAATGATAATACTTTACTCTAAAATAAATATATTATAATCAGTAGAAGAGTGTTGTAAAATATTATATTTTAATGATAATATTTTGCATACTAATTAATCTGATTCATCATAATATAAATTATAAATCATTTTATTAAGCAAAATATATGCTACCTCTCTAAAATATGGTGATTGCTAGCGACTCCAAATTTTCAACCAAAAAAAAAAGCAACTTTCTTGACCATTCGAATCCATTGTATATACTAATTAGGAACTTTCTTTCTTTTTTTCTTTTTTTTTTAATTGAAAATCATGTGTGAGCAGCCTTTATGTGTCTAATTTAATTCTGAAAAGTTTTATGATTTTATGAGTTATATACGAATTATTTTGTAAATTAAAGTTTCCTAGCTACTGTAGGTTTGAGCCAACTTCGAAAAATTATCATAAATTGTATAATAAATATTTTCATGGGAAACGAACTCTCAATTATTAATCTATAAGATGCTTAGTTTAATACATAAAAAAAGATTAACAAAATTAAAGTAAAAATATTTTGAAAGTTTTGCTTTGTCTATTATCCTACAATTATCTTAGTACAATTCTATTTTATTTCTTATTTCATCATTATTCTTTACAAGAAACTCATAATCAAACATTTAAAAACATGGATTACTCCGTTTATTCATGATTATACTATAAAAATCTAGATTTTATGAATCAAATTAGGAATTATTTATAACATAAATGAAATTTGGGAACCCTTTGATCCGTCCCACTAGTGACCTACGGATGCTTAAATATGTTAGAGATGCTTATACTATTCGGCCATCAAAATATATTACATTAATTTTAGAATTTTATTTATTTTTTGTAAGTTATGACACATAATTATGATTTGAGTTAATGTTTTGATGAGTATAATATTAGAACTTCAGTACTTTAATTAGGATTTGGTGTTTATTTTGTTATAATATTTTTATTATTTGCTAAATCTTTTAAATTTTTTATTAATATTATGTCAATTAATTTCATCAAATTAAATTTTTTTTTTTTTATGTAAATCAAAGTATCTATAGCAGCATTAATGTCCATTTTAAATAAAATATTTAACAAGTGCATAGCCCGTAATCATTTACAATATCTACCATGAGCACAGTCAGGGGTAACATCATTTATTACGGGTATTGGCCATTGTCATTTATATTATCTACTACTGCAACATAATTTATTACAGACATTGTTCATTGTCGTCTACGTTATCTACCACGGGCATTGCCCGCTGTGGAAAAGCGTCATTTTCCATCACAGATTTATACACAACGGGCAGATGCCCCGTGATATATACCTTTCTACAGTGGGCATGCATTGCCTGTTGTAGATAACCCTTTTTTTTTTTGTGAGTTATGATTTCTAAACTTGGAAATCAATGTGTAGTATTATTTTGTTTGCATGAGCAAATGAGAAATAGTGAGAGTTTATGAAGTTCAATATTTTTGTTTCTTTTGTTTAAATTTAATGTGTAGTATAAAGATTAAAGAGAGCACACGTATACAAGTAGTACAATCTTGACGTATCCAAAACACTTTAAAGCCGTATAAAAATCAAAATGGATGAAATGAGGGTGCGCGTCATGGCATCTTGCAATCGGTAGGTAAATAAAGTCTTCGAAACTATATATATATATATGTAAAGACTACTGTTGTCACAAATTGATGCAAAATCTTTTCAAAGGACAATTAAATTGGTGCATTCCAAAGTACACATTACATCTATACTACAGTTGGAAACACAATTACTTAATTAATTTCTTGAGTTTGGATTATGAATATATTGGGGAGATTTTTTTTTTTTTTTTTTTGTTCTTGTAGCATGATAAATTAATAGAAACGTACCCCCAATGTATATGTACTTTAATGGGGCAGGTGCACTTAACATATCATGTCACGTGACAAAATTTGATCAATAAAATCAAAAACCAAATCACCTAAATTATCTGTCAATTTTTACACTTAATTACCACACATTTTGCTACCTACACTTTTTTCATGTAAATCCATACACGTAACAAGTTAGTCCTCTTACTACAAAGTCAAGAAACCACATCCACAAGCCTTAGAACCCAAAACAAAAACTCAACAAACTCTTCCTAAAATTAGCCCCAAGACCTCCTTATATATTCTACCAACACGGAAAACTCTCTCAACATCTCCAAGGCAAGTTTAATTTGGTGATAAATCCTCATAAAAAATTATTTCTTTTGAGTTATTTTTCACCAATTTACTTGCCACCATGGAAATGAAAATGCTCTTTTGCGCCATCCTCCTCGTTGTTGCTGCCTCCATGAGCAACGTAGCTTTGGCTTCATCGAGGGAGGCCCTAGCTCCTGCACCAGGACCTGATGCTGCAGCCAGTGGCTCTGCTAACGTCTTGCCGGCTGTTGGATCCTTGGTTGGAGCCTCAATCTTGTCAGTCCTCGCCCTTTGCTTCCAGTAAATCATGCATAGAGAAAGGAGAGAATTAATCAAATTGGAGAAGGAAACAACACAGTATATATATAAGAAGGAATGATAGAGTACTGGTGGTCATCACATGTTCACATTTCTTCCTGTGGTTGAATTATAAGCAACTAATTTACTTTATATGTAAGTTGTTACAATATTTCTCCTCTTTGATGTATCCACACATCGGTGGTGGATTTTTTTTTTTTCTTTTCTTTCTGTTGATGACAAATGCAATAAAAGAGCATTTTGCTACATATATATATTTCTTTGTATGTGTGTGTTGGTCTTTTATTCACAGCCTCTAACAGCATTCAGGGTTTTACAACAACATGAAATAGACAATTTTTGGTTAACAAAATCAAATAAATCAACTACTTGATCACATATAAGTAATCAGAAAGTTAATGGTGTGAAGAAGATAGGTCATGCACGAGATCGATCAGCAGCAAAAGCAATTTGTATGGAGCCAATGCTGGTGCTATACAATTATGATATATGAAATTGAAAATGAAGCTGCACACTTCGACAGGTTTGTTTGGTTAGTTTGATTGAAAAGCTAAGATACATGTGATGTAAAGGCTTTACAATATAAGATCTTGGGTTGATCAATTCATTTACAACGAAATGATCAATGCTCATTGACAAGTCTCAGTATGCTACATCAACTACTGCAGAAAACAACACTCAGACAAGGAGATGAGCAAGTATGGATTTATGAGAAGCCGATAAAACAATATATTGTAGATGATGTATCTTGTGCACGTATGAGATTCAAATTTAATCATCATTGAAGAAACTGTTTCACCTTGTCTTTCGCTACACTCCACGACCACTTTTCTGAATATTCATTAGGCTTTTTGTCAACCAGATTGCTGTTTCTCTTGATGATACAACTTCTTGGCCGAATGGTCTCAAAACACCAGCAAGATCCTCCAACCTTTCCTGTGTAAGTAAGTTTGCACAAATCTCTAGCAGTGATTCAAGGGCTTCTGCTCTTTGCTGGCTCTTGGGATCCCATTGTATCTTAGTTTCTTCACTGTGAAGCAAAGTTAGAGTACTCATTAGTGAGTCACTAGAAGCTCCAATTAGTTCATGAATACCCTCTATTCTTGCTTCTTTAACAAGGCTGAGATTATTTTCTTTAGTTCTATCATCATTTACATGCGGAAGTGTCATCTTGCTCGCTGATGCTTTGTTTCCTGTGGAAGCACTTACAATGTTTGAATTGGAATGTACTTTCATATGTGAACAGCAACTGGGTGCCAGATCAGGTGCATATCTTTTATTCTTCTTCATTCCTAATGTCTTTCTGTGATCAGGAAATCCACCAGTACCTGATTGATGTGAACAGGACAATGGTATTCTCCTATGATTCTCATTATCAGCAATCTCGCCTTCTCTGTCAACTTCTCGAATAATTTTCAATTTTTCTTGCACTATCTGGCATTTCTCAGAGGCAAAGTCTAGTTTCTTGCTAGCATGTTGAGCCCTTGACATGATCACCAAGGTGGAGTCTGAATTGGGACCTGCAGCTGGTAAAGCATAGTTCAGGACATTATTTGTGGACATATTAACCGTGACAGCTTCAGCATTTCCTTCTTCAAAAGTGCACAAACCTTTGGTGTCATTGCGAATACTAAACTTGTTAAGCAATAATCGAGTTCCTCTTGGCGTATCCTTGAAGCTTTCGGACTTTACTGGGAGAAAGACAGGAGATAGCTTGTGGCAATGTACAAGATATGGCTGTAAATGGGAATGCCTCAGTAGCTCTGCAGCCTAACAACATTTTGACAAAATAGATCCGTTTAAAAACATTAATATTGCTTTCAAAATGACAACATAGTTGGGTGATTTGAACTCACAGTTGGTCTGTGTTCAGGGTTCTTTCTTAGCATACTCTTAATCAATCGTTTCCTGCATTTAACAAAGCTTTCTTCCTCAGTTCTATACATTTATCCACTGTACTTAATGTATGTATTTGCTACTACAAGTTGTTGTCATCTATCCATTAAAAGCTTAGGCATATTATGAAAATATTTACTTACAATGCAGAGGAATATGCAGTCGGAAGTGGAGAAATGAAAGACCTGTTTATTTTGTTAATAAGTCCAGCCATATCCTGTTTGATTCAATTTTTAATATTTTCTGTCAGCTACTGGAAAAAAAAACCTTCAAACTATGGATGTATAACATGGAGAATCAAGAAAGTTTAGAACAAGCCAGCACTTACAGGAGCTCGAAAAGCAGGGTGATGTGCAGCAATTTCAAACATGCAGCACCCTGCCTCCAGAATAGTAAACCGTCATTTTCTTGATTAATTACACTACTCAGATTCTAATCTAGATTGCTATAATAATGTATCTTATCTTTGTTACCTAAGGACCATATATCAGACTTGTAGCCATAGGGTATATCTGCTAGAAGCTCAGGACACATATAGTTGGGAGTGCCTACAACCTGCACAGATATAAGCATGACAAACAACATAATACAAGTTAGATTTATGGAGCGTGGACAAGAAATATTAGAATCAGCAAATAAGAAATAATTTCAATTCCCACTGATGCAACAGGGTGATCTTGTGAAAGAGGATTAAAAAGTCTATGTAACGCTGGCGCCCATCATGGATTGATATGAGTATCAGACTACATAATCTTTGCTAAGAATCCTGATAAACTACTAAATGCAAGGAGCCTTATTATGAAAGGGTGGTGCTACTTGAAAAAACTGAAACCTTCGCTTAAAAGCAACGGGTAAAATGCAAGGCAATGCAGTTTAATTTTCATGTGGTGCCTTGAGTAGCTTTATATGTACCGCGAATTCTTTGTGATAGATATGATTACAAAAAAAAATATATTGTAGAAGATTGTAGCCAACACCAAACATTACCGAGGAAGCAAGTTCATCTTTGTTGAGCAGTTTTGAAAGTCCAAAGTCACCTGTTAATTAAATGTCAGATAAGCACTTATTGGAGGAAGAAGAAACTCAATTTCATCTCCAAAGATCCATGTATTTGCTTTCTCACCTAGTCGTATGTCATTTTCTTTTGTGAGGAATATGTTGGAGCACTGAAATTACATGAAAACATTACTTTAAATTATATTACAACTTGTCTCTTCCATTAAAAGAGAATAGATAGATAGAGCGGTACATACTTTAAGATCCCTGTGAAGAATTCGATTAGAGTGAAGGTAGTCGACAGCCAGTAACAGCTGAGTCAGCCATTTGCAGAGCTCCTGGAGGAGAATATGAAGATAGCGGGCAGTAAGATAAAAATCTTACATCATATTAACTTTATATATAAACGAAGCACTTAAGTATCTTGAACAGCTTCAATGCTTCAATGTTTCTTACCTCTTCAGGCACAAAATTTCCTCTACATTTCTTTATCGCCTCAGCCCTGTATGATCAATATCAAAGAGTGATAGAGAAGTAAGAAAGTGAGCTTGCATGAGTAGGAAATGAACATTGGCATCACTACCGTTTGGATTGTTTTCTTTCAACACCTAGATCGTGACAAAAGATTTCAAACAAGCAAGATACAGACAAGAGAAGATAGAGAGACTAAAAGATAATTTGGTCAAGAAAATGCTATCTCGTAACATTGAAGGCACTTTTGTGCAGTGGAACTTACATGTCTCCTCCCTTGCAGTAACTTGTCACAATGCACACAAAGCATTCCTACAAAACAAGGAGAGCATAGAGAGAGAAAAATGATTTTACCATGTTTACTGTGTTTTGCTTGTAATCAAACTGAGTAAATTGATTTTGCATTCAAGTGTTTAGCATTGACGTAACATATCTACTGTTCTCAGTGGTATCATGAAACTATAGAAGAAGAAAAAATTACAATTTGATGATAGACTTACCTTTTCCACCCACGCATCTTTATACTCGACAATATATGGATTCCTCAATTTTGCTATCAAATTCATCTGCAGCAGAAATTAATGTTATTGAAACTTGATCAATCAAAACATTTATAAGAGTGCTCAGAAGAGTAACCTCTTGAATTGCAGTACGCTTGAACTTCGCCGTCTGCTTAACCAAAGGAATCTTCTTCAATACATACCTATCATTGCAAAAACATGTACAGCAACACATTTAGGACTTTAATCAAATATAATATAAGCTATATAGCATGGATCAAATTCTTTTTTAGTACAGCCAAACATATGAAATATACATAGACAATATGAATCTTTTAGCAAATTGTTCTTTCAATTTTTCTTCTATCAATCTATCTCTCGTTTTCGCTACGAATCTATCTACATTAATGTCTGTGTGTGCATTTGTGCATAACAAAATCCAGAAAGCAATTATGTTTTTTTGAAACATTTTTTTTTTTCTTACTTGTTCTTCTCAGCTTTATGAAGGACCAGAAATGTAGAACCAAAAGCTCCTCTTCCAATCTGCTCTATCTCTTCATAATCATCCATCTTAGACCCCATTTGATCAGTCTTCATGTCCATCATCAACTTTTGACAAAGATGAAGTAACAGCAGTCCTGAGAGGCTATACAGTCTGATCAGAGTGTCTACTCCAATACAACCTCATTAAATTGAAAAATTTAAAACTCCCAACTGTTTGCAGGAGACAATATATAAGTCACAATAAACAATGTGTCATCATAAACAGCTGATCATGAAAAAACCATGACTACCCAGAGCATTAAATTCAACAAGGACCATATAAAAGCATTTAATTTGAAAAAGAGAGGGAAGATTTGAAGCAAAAGCAAAGGGAAAAAAAAAAAACACAAAAAGAAAAAGGTTGTTCCTGTGACAGGTGTGCCAAACAGACTACAAAAAAAGAAAAAAAAAAAGCAAAGGCAAAAGCTTTGCTTGTATTTACAGGTTCCTGAGGAAATCATTGCCACCCCTATGTGGTTGGTATGTCACTTTCTTCCTTAACTGAAAAAATCTCTTCTGTTTTGGACTCATTTAACTGCTCAAGATTTATTAGACCTATTCACATATTTGATATTTGTGTGTGTGTGTGTGTGTTTTTTATTTTTATTTTTTTCAATGTTAGCAGGAGAAATTGCCTGAAGCCGGGAGTTAGATTGGTTTTCTTATATTGTTTGTATTTAATTATTTTTCCTAATTCTATGGACTAATTATTGGACACATTTTATGTGGATTACTTTTTTATTTTTTAAAACTAAAACTGGGTTAGAGGACTGATAGGACAGTTGGATCAATCGAGATCAAATAATATTATAACAATAGTATCTGTCGAGATCAAGCAATTTGAATAGCTACACTCTCAATAAAAGAGAAAGAGGTGCACAAACACCCGATCAAGATTTTGTTATGCGGGTGATAATTATTAAATTATATTTATATAATAGCCTCTAATGTCAACAAGTGGTTAATTAATGATGCTATGTGTCCTAACTTTTTATCTAAGTTGAAGTGTTAATTTTATTAAGGTCGAGCTAAATTAATTTCAAAATTAAATATTTAAAAATGGATGTAAATTTAACAATAGTCTCAACCATTGAATTAAGAGCACATAAAATTGTTGGATGTGGAAGTAAAAAAAATTCAAGTCACAAATTTAATGTGACATAGTCTAAACCCATTTAATTATATAGATAGTGACATGACTTACCATTATATATATATATATATATATATATATATATATATATCAGCACAACATAATTGAGTTATAATAAAAATTTTATTTTTTATACTAAATTCACGGAATATATATATTAAGTAAATTAAATTATTATTAATGTGTATTTATAAATTGGGATAAATTAGAATACAATTCAAATCAAAAGTTGGAATACTTAACATTTGTTGGAGGTACAAAAGGTGGGCCTTATGGAAGCCCAGTTCACACTAACTACCCAGCTACAACTCTTCCAATTAAGACACTAAGAATCCGTTTGGAAGAGTTTCTCCGAGTGGAGCTTTTCGGAGTAGATCTTTTAGAAGTAGAGTTTTTAAGAAAAAGTCATTGGCCATTTGGTTGTCAACTAAAAAAGCTCTTTTAAGCTGTAGATTATTTGGTTATATTAATTTTAAAATCTAATTTAAATGATAGAATTACCAAAAAAGACCTATAAAAGAATTTTAAACATAATAAAAAAATGTATGAGAAAATATCTTTCATTATAATTAAATATAAAAATACAATTTTTTAAATGAAATCAATAAAATAACAATAACAAATTATCCTTAATAATAAATTGTAACTTCTACAATTGATATTGTTTTCATGAGAATTGCAAAAAAAAAAAAAAAAACTCAATGCACAGCAAAAAATCTCACAGAATTTACAAATATATACACATACAAATTCATACACAATAATAATAATAATAATAATAATAATAATAATAAAAGCACATGACAATAAACAAATATATATACATAGCGACATACACATATATATAAGTGTTAGAAAGTTGAAGTTATATTTTACATCTTAAAAAACTAAGTAATTAGAATTTTTAATTTAAAACTAAGTTATTAGAGTTTTTAATTTAAAAGGGTAATGTAAAATTATAAAATATATTAGGGTTATATAAGATATTTTAATATTTAAAAAAAGAGCTCAAAAAGGTCTATTTGGAAAAGCTCAAAATTTGAGCTTCTCCGAGCAGACGTAAAACAGCTTATTTAATCGCCCAAAAGCTCTACTGGGGTAGTAACCAAACGATAAAAAAAAAAATTAAAAAGAGTTTTTAAAATTAAATAAACTCTTTTGGCCAGTAGATAAACTATTACAAACGTACACTAAAACACAAACTTCTTAAAACTAAGTAATTACAAAATTTTCTTAAAATTTTTTTTCCATCCTTTTGTACCCTATGCTTGGAACAGTAAGTGCTTTCAAATTGAACTTACTCAAGTGTGAATGAAATGATCTGACCTGAAAGTATAGACATAATTTAGTGATAATCGCACCTTTTAATAAAGTTGAAGTAAGTATCCAAATCTAACACCGTGTTATATGTATAAAACTGTTTAAAAAATTAAATCAGAATGAAATCTTTTATATGAATACCTAAAACAAAACCGAGCAAGCTTAGGATAATATCATGGTATATTTTTTGGGGGCGGGACAACCAATTCAATCTTGAAATAAGAATCTTACTTGTAACATACTCGACATGCTGCAAAAGTAGAATATATATATAAATATATAAAGAAATGGTCCATTCCCATATAAAGTTGAATTACAATAATAACCAGCACCATGTGTGATATTAGGAAAAAGCACTGCCCATTCCCTAACTCTCTTCTTTTAAATATCACCTCCCGCCCGCGCTCCACCAAATTTATATTTATCTCTCTTCTTTAAAAGTTAAAAACAATCACCATTTGATTACGTTTTTACAATTCCAATCAAAAAGTTGATTGTACATATTAAAATATCAGTAAAGTTGAGGTTATACATTGGTAAGTATCACACACCACGTCGATGAGATTGTGTTATATAGAGTTATATCTCCTTCATTTAATTTATGAGTTTGTATTGGTTGAAAAAAGTATAAAAATATCTTTATAACATGAAATAAAACTTTCCAAAAAAAACACTAAATTAAAATCCAATATATTTAAATGGGTAAATTACAATAAATACCCTGACGTTTGGTCATATTATAATAAAATCGTAAATTTAACTTTAATTACATATTAGTGCTATTGGCTAATTGGTTGACCGTTAGAGTTGGCGGTCAACCGATAGTCAAAGGGTAATTTGATCATTTTCACTTTAGTTTGTTTTTTTAAAAATAAAAAAATTATTAAAAATTATAAAATATTAAATGAATCTCCACTGTCCATCAAGATTGGTGGACGGTGGAGATTATATTAATAAAAAAAATTAAAAATAAAAAAATATGTTCTTGGTGGTGGAGATCCAGATGGAGCTGCAAATCTGCATTGATTGAGCAGTTGCTCTATCGCAGATGGAGCTTCGGCTCCATCTACGATGGAGCGCTACTCCATTGCCGATGGAGCAGATCTGCATTTTCATTTTTTTTTTTTTTTTTTTGTGGGTTGCATTCTGCGATGGAGCTGCTCTCCATCAATGGGAGCACATCTGCTCCCACTGTTGGAACAGATCTGTTTTTTTTTTTTTTTGTGGGTTGTGTTATTGGTGTTCTTGGTAGAGATCCAGATTAGATCTCAACCATCCATAAATGTTGATGGTCATTGATGGACGATGGAGATCCAATCTGGATCTTTACCACCAAGAACACCAAGAATATAATTTTTTTATTTTTATTTTATTATTTTATTTTTTTTATCAATATATTCATTTAATCTTTTTATAATTTTTTATTATTTTTTTTATTTTTAGTAAGTATCACACACCGCGTCGATGAGATTGTGTTATATAGAGTTATATCTCCTTCATTTAATTTATGAGTTTGTATTGGTTAAAAAAAGTATAAAATATCTTTATAACATGAAATAAAACTTTCCAAAAAACACTAAATTAAAATCCAATATATTTAAATGGACAAATTGTAATAAAATACCCTGACGTTTGGTTATATTGCAATGAAATTGTGAATTTAACTTTAATTACATATGAGTACTATTGACTAACTGGTTGACCGTTAGAGTTGACGGTCAACCGATAGTCAAACGGTAATTTGATCATTTTCACTTTAGTTTATTTTTTAAAAAATAAAAAAATTATTAAAAATATTAAATGAATCTCCACCGTCCACCAATCTTAATGGATGGTTGAAATTATATTAATAAAAAAAATATGTTCTTGGTGGTGGAGATCCAGATATCTAGATCTCCACCAGGAACACCTAGAATACAACCCAAAAAAAAAAAGTAAACTGGTTCTGCAGATCTGCTCCCATTGATGGAGTAGTTACTCTATCGCAGATGGAGCTTCGGCGCTCCATTGCCGATGGAGCAGATCTGCATTTTCATTTTATTTATTTATTTTGTGGGTTGCATTCTGCGATGGAGCTGCTCTCCATCAATAGGAGCACATCTGCTCCCACTGTTGGAACATATATGCTTTTTCATTTTTTTTTCATTTTTTTTTTGTGGGTTGTGTTATTGGTGTTCTTGGTGGAGATCCAATCACCAAGAACATATTTTTTTATTTTTTATTTTTTTTATCAGTATATTCATTTAATATTTTTATAATTTTTAATATTTTTTATTTTTTATAAAAATAAATTAAAGTGAAAATGACCAAATTACCCTTTAACTATTGGTTAATCGTCAACTCTAACGGTCAACCAGTTAGTTAAGGATACTAACGTGTAATTAAGGTTAAACTTATAATTTTATTGTAATATAACTAAACGTCAGGATACTTCATTACAATTCATCCTATTTAAAATCTCAACATTATTAACTATTAAGTGGCATGCTAACCACCACACTATGTAACAATATATTTGATTTAGTTATATAATCAGTAAATATAAGCACTACATTGAAGTCCGATATATAACTACATAGATAATTACGTAAAGAATTTGGATCATTTATTGATATGAGTTTGTGTTAAGCTCTAGAGAATTTGATAATATCCATCATTAATAAAATTGATTGGTCGGTATAGTTTTAACTTTTTTTATTCTTAAATTTACAAGTATTCTCTAGAGCTAGCACAAACTCAGATCTGAATCCTTAAATAAAAGTATAGATTAGAGCATCACATTTTTCTTTTAAACTCAAATACGAAAACTAACATCTCTTCAAATAACCATCTTAAATAAAAGTAAAAAATAAAAATTTGAAAAATATAAGACAAAATTTGAGCAAGTATATATATATATGTATTATAAGTTTATCAAATAAAAAAGTAGTACATAAAATTAATTTCATCTTTATTTTCAATAAATAGGCATGGCCCCGGTTAGGTTCGAACCGGGCGGTTCGAACCGAACCGGCGGTTTTGAACCGGAACCTTAGGTTTCGGTTCAAAACCGGTTCTGGAATCGGGATCCTGAACCGGGATAGTCAATCCCGGTTCCGGTTTCCCTAAAAACATAACCGGAACCGCCGGTTCCGGTTTTTAATTTTTTTTTTTTTTAAAAAAAAATAAACTGTGGCCAACGGCCATTTGCTGCCACCTGGCAGCTGGCAACAGCTGCCAGGTGGCAACAATGTAGCCGTTACGGAGCCGTTGAACAACGGCTCCCTTGGAAAATTACCAAAATATTCCCTAGAAAATTACAATTTAACCTCTAAAGTTTTAAAAATATTAATTTTTTTCCAATCCAAAAAACTATATAAACCCCATCAATTCTCCAATTCATTCACACAAATTCTCTCATTTTCTCATTCTCTCAATATTTCTCTCATCTCTAATTCTCTCAATATTTTTCTAATTCTCTCATTCTCTCAATCTTGCTATTATTTTTCACTACTTCAATTGTTTTCATTATTTGTTTAAACACTTTATTTTATAAATTTATAATGGCATCACCATCAAGACCATCTATTTTCGGAGGTCGAAAATCTATTTCCGGATGCAGAAGGTCCGTTTCCAACAGAAACGCTGAGCAAAATGAGCAGGTACCGGATTTAAATGTTCAAGAAGTGCAAAGTCGCCATTTTCCAGAATACAACAACGATCGAAATTTTGCTGAATACCTGCAAGAAAGAGAATTTGAGGAGGTAATTTTTGGTAATGAAACTCCTATTAATTTTAATCCTGATCATTCTCATCCCTCTTCTGGCGGTGGTCCCTCCTCTGCTTCAAACCTCCCAATTCCAAGTGAAACCGTACAATTGCCACAGGGGCAGCCAGATTTGTCAAAGTACAAATCTGAACTTTTTAAAGTTCATATGAAGAGGGTGGAGAAGGATGGTTTAGTTATAGTGGTTTGCAATTATTGTTCCAAAGATTTTAAATGGAACAAATCCGGAGGGTACGGGACGTATTAGAAGCATATCAACAGCAAACATCCAGCCGAAGCTCACCATTAGCAAGGACAACACCAAATTGTAAGGTACACATCCCCTAACCATCCTTTATTTAAATATACTGATCAAAATAATAGGGACCAATTAGCAAGAATGGTAGCGACCGAACATCTCCCCTTTAGTTTTGGGGAAAAAACTGATTTTTTAAAATACTGTCATAATGCTTTAAATCCCGCTGCATGTAGAGTACCTAGGACCACATTAATACGTACTATGTGTGATATTTATAAAAAAGAAAAAAAAGCTTTAGTAAAATATTTTCAAAATTATCCGGGTCGTGTGTCTGTTTGTGCCGATATCTGGAGTGATCATTGGCAAAAACATTCATACTTAGGACTCACTTGCCATTTCGTTGACCAATCATGGGATTTGCAAAAACGAATATTGTCATTTAGAGTTTTTGACGACACCCATACTGCTGATAATATTTATAAATTAATGAAAATTATTTTTGAAGAATATTGTATTTAGAGTAAAATTTTTGCAATTGGTTTTGATAATGCTGCAAATAATACTGCCGCCGTTCCACAATTAATTCAATTGTGTCAACCCTATTTTGGCGGCAGATTTTTTCATCAAAGATGTGTTTGCCATGTTTTAAATATATGTGTACAACATGGTTTGCAAACACTATATGAGTGGATTACACCAATTAGGGATGCTCTATACTATTTGTGGAAACATCCTAGCACTATGAAACAATGGGGTAGGTATTGTAAAGCTAACGGGAAACATCCAATTAGGTTTTCCCGTGATGTTCCAACTCGTTGGAACTCCACATATAAGTTGCTTTGTGAAAGCTACGAGTATAGAGAATTATTAGTTAGATTTATGCAGCATAATGTTAATACCATTAATTTATATGAACACCATTGGGATGTTTGTACAAAAATTTGCATGCTTTTAAAAGTTTTTCATGATGCAACAAATTCTTTATCCGGTATATATTATCCAACTTCACATTTATTTTTATTTGAAGCCTTTAATATTGTAGGTGCACTTAATGAATGTGCACAAATAAATGAATTAGTTCCGTGTGTTTATGCAATGCGAGAAAGATGGATAAACTATTATACGGACATTCCTGTAATTTATACTATTGCATCAGTTTTTGACCCTAGGAATAAATTTAATAGTTTATATGAATTTTTTACACTTTATTACCAATCTCTAGGGATAATGGACATAGATGTTAGTGGTTTATATAATAATGTTAGGAATTTATTTTATTCAATGTATGACAAATATCGTTATGTTTACGATCCCTCGCTGAACATTAATGTTCAACAATCGGAACCAAGCGGAAGCGGTAGTACTAGTCATTCGCGCTTTCCCTCCACATTAAGGAAGTTAGGGGCAAGCGTGTTTACCAAAAAAGCAAGGACATCGGGGAGTTTATCTTCATCAACCTATGTTTCAGAGGTTGATGTTTACATAAACACCTCCTTTGAGTTTTTGGACACCCCAGACTTTAACGTCCTACAGTGGTGGAGGGAGCACGCAACTAACTTTCCAATTTTGGCCATCATTGCCAAACAAATTTTTGGAACCCCTGTCTCAACCGTCGCCGTCGAACAGGAATTTAGTGCAGGTGGCAATGTTCTGGACGAGAGACGAGCATTGCTCAGTCCTGACTCAATATAGATCCAAGTCTGTGTTGACGACTGGACCAAGACCACATATCGGCAGCAAGAATTGGATCTGGTGTCCGACGACAATGATTTTTTCGACACCAACGAGGATACAACGGCAACCGAAGGAACAAGCGACGATTGATCACATTTGAAACATAACAGGTAAAAGAACTACGTGAGCTTTGATTCCTCATAGAGGATACGTAGGCAGCTTAATTGAGGTAAAATTAAGTGCAAGCCCTAATTTTTTATTTATTTATTTAATTTTATAGTTTTATAATATTATCAAAATTTTATTTCAATTTTATCGTTATTTATATATTTAATTTTTTTATTAATTTATTTTTTATTTTTTTTTATTTTGGCCGGTTCCAAAAAAACCGAGGAGGAATCGAACCGGGCGGTTCCCCCCGGTTCCGGTTGATAAAAATTTGGAGCCGGAACCGCTGGTTCGGTTCCAATGGCCATGTCTATCAATAAAGAAAACACAATGTGGAGTAGGATTAATTCATTGCTACTTCCATTCAAAGCACTATTTACCTCTAATTTGTTCTTTTTCACTTATAAAAACATGGACCACCTTCTCCTATAAACCAATAAAAATAACCACATAAATTATGATCCCTAGCTTTCATATTTGTAATTAAATATCAAACCTTTTGAATTGATTTCGCCATTGAAAACTATACTAATATAATGTCCATATCCAAAGGTTGTTTGTAAAACTAAACGTGTAGATACCTTGATTATGTACTAATTAAGTGATACCCAAGATCATCGGATCCGAACTTATTTCATTGGTGATACTGACAATCGTTTTTACGGGTCAGAGATCTGTCGGAACCTGTCGAAATTAATCACTATATGTACAGCTCAAAGACAGATACTCCACATAACGGGGAGAAAACTCCTCACACATGCTAGTAAATACATATGGTGAGACTTGAAATCATGTTACTAACATGTATTGGAAGTTGTGTTACGATGAGATGTTTGTATTTCATTAGTTTTGAATTTAAAACTGTTCTTCTCAAATGACAATTTTATGTCGGTAATTATTGACCTTTATGATTGTTTTATCTCAAACAGTTCTTCAAATTAATTTTATTTTTATGTTAATAACTTGGACCAACATAATTTTTGTCCTAAAGAGGGTGTTTTCACATATTCCTATCAAGTGTTCCTTCTCATGGAGCACAATATGATCTTAAAGAAAACCCTCACTACAAGAAAAGTGGTCTTCTACCCCGGACAATGTGATAATACCCGTGGTAGAAGCGTATCCACCACAAGCACAATGTCTGCTGTAAATTAAGGAGTGAATGGAAAGTGATACCTTTCCACTACGAACATTGCCCGTTGTAGATAGTGTCATTGACAACGGGCAATGCCTGAAATAAATAACCATTTTTACCATGGGCTATGCTCGTTGTAAATAATTTAAATACAACGAGTGTTGCCTATTGTTAATAAGTTAAAACCAACAGGTATTGTCCGTGGTAGATAATGTAAATGACAACGTGTAATGCCCATGATAAATGACATATTTACAACGAGCTTTGCCCATTATTAATAATGTACAGACAACGGGCACTACCCGTTGTTGAAACTTTAATTTTTTTTAAAAATATTGTAATTTAATTGGTAGAATGAAATTTGTTTGTTTCTTATAAAATCAACTAATAACTTTAAATGATTGAGCATTAATACCCAAAACATTACAACAAAATTACACAAAATAACATTAACATTAACATTAATTTACAACAAAATAACACAAAATCCTAATTAAATTACCCAAGTCCTAATATTATATTCACACCTTAGAACAAAATAACACAAAATCCTAATTAAAATACTAAAGTCCTAATATTATATTCACACCCAAAATATTAATTGAATCGTAATTGTGTCATAACTTAGAAAAATAAATAAAGTCCTAATATGTAATATATTTTGAAGGCCAATCAATATATGTACCCCTAGCATCTTCAAGTATAACTAGTCGGGTGACACAAAGGTACTTTACTCACCAATATTTTC
This sequence comes from Xanthoceras sorbifolium, assembly GCA_003430845.1. NCBI lineage: Eukaryota > Viridiplantae > Streptophyta > Magnoliopsida > Sapindales > Sapindaceae > Xanthoceras > Xanthoceras sorbifolium. Next base: position 29,236,127 of record CM010620.1, on the reverse strand, counting down.
TTCACAGTGATTTTCCAATAATCCAGACCAAGAACCATATGATGAACTGATACTTGTGGATCAGTACATTCAATTTTAGCTTTTGACACTACCAATCCAATACAATAGCTTACAATTTTTTTTTACTCTTTTGAGATGAATCATCCATTTTATTTCTAGAAACCCTAGGCAGTGACTAACATAACCGAAAAAAAAATACGTATTAAAATAAAATATATATTGATTAGTATACAACTTTAACTAACATTTTGTGAATAAAATATTACCTTTTAAGAAGATTCTACATTTTTCGCAATTTCATTACTTCCTTACCGATTTAAAGCACTTGAATATTGTTTCTATCAAAACAACAAGTATTGTTTTGAGCTAATTTTGGCTTAATATCATATAAGAAATATTGTAGCAAAACAGGAACATAAAAAATATAAATCTTAGAATAATAAGTTAAAAAAGTAAAAGTATGAACAAAATCTGAAATATTTACCTGATGTAAACTAGAAGACATTAATCTTCCTTCAATTACCGATAATAATTGGTCTAAAATTGAAATAAACTTAATATAAAATTAAAATATCATTTAATATAAATTAAAGTACTACCATAATTTACGTAACATTACCTGCATACTTAAGAAAGAAGATTTCATTTTAGCCATTTGTTTCCTCAGATTTTTCATCTCTTCTTGAAGCTATGTTGTAGTTTGTTTACCAATCACAGCTGTCTGTATTCTAGTTGGTGTTACACCAAATCCAAGTCCACGAATGCGTCCTCAATGCTCATTTCCTAAAATTTGAGACACTGCATCTTCTCTAATTATTGTTTTTTTATCCAAAGAAATAGCCTATATTTATTTCTAAATGTCATGATAAATAATAATGATATCACTATAACTAAAAACATTTAATAAATTTAAAATTTATTACACAACTAAATGAACAAATGAATCTGGTCATACCATTTATTTATTTCATTAATTTATGTCTTTTAACATTCAATTATGAATTAACACGCCATCAATCGCAATTATAGTCATATCAATGAATGAAAATTTCTACTGTAGACAAGCAAGCAATGTTTGATTCAATGCATGATTTTTGCCTCCAAAAAATTGCAAAAACAGGGCACCTATGTATTCAATATATAGTTGGTGATTGTTCTTTTGTACTATTAAGGCCAAAATCCAAAAGTGTGTAGTATGCAGCTCTTCTAATGGAGACTGTATCTCTCAACTTCATTTTGGGATGATTTTTTGGTCAATTTTTAACAAATGTAGAATACCAACAAGAAATTGAAGCATGTAAGAAAGAAAGAATTACAAAAAAAGAAAAGAGAAAAATATGAAACCAAAATTTGTCCTTCCTTAAAAGCATTTAAAGAGCAGAAAATCAGCATAAGTATTGTGTACTAGTGGAGAGTTGAAGCAGCAGTGCGACGACTAGATGCGAGGCAAGTGACGGGACCTGTGACAGCAGGACACAAGGCGAGCGATGAGAAAGGCTGCTGGTGAGGGCGGGAAAAATGAGGGAAAGATGACTGATCTAAGGTTTTTTTACTTTATTTTATATATATTGAATCGGGTGGGTCGGGTCACAATGAACCGACCCATTCCCGACCTAATTATATGGTGGGTCATATCATATCTACAACGGGCCTTTAAATGCCCGTAATAAATAACGAATCTCCATTACGTTCATTAAAGGCCAGCTGTGGATATAATTAACGACCACGACATTAAAGGCCCGTGGTCGACATATGTTTTCTACCACGGGCCATGTATGCCCGTGATAGATAGGCTGTTATAGAAAACCTTTTTTCTTATAGTGTCTAACTACATAATCTATCACAATAGTAAATATATGTATGTATGTGTATATTTAAATGATACTAATTCCAATTAAAGCACTATAAATGCGAGGACTTCAGATAATTCCAATAACATGGACCGTTTTCATTTACAAACCATAGACATTCACTACATACATCATGATCCCTCAAATATTTGTATATATTAAACCATTTGAATTGATTTCGCCATGCAAAACTACAGAAGAATAACATCCCAAAAAATTAGGTCGAGATGAAAACGAGCGGAGATCATTATTGCCTGATTTACAATGATGTGAGGACATAATGAATTTCCGATATGGACAATATATTTTCGATGGAGATGAAATGCTTCAAAATGTGTTTGGAGCATCCCAAGCAAAATTGATGCAAGAAAAAAAAAAAGTTTGCAAGGACTCGTTTTTATGGTGTAAAAATCTCTTGTTGGATAAACTATAGTGTGTATTAGTGTTTATGTATATATATTATAGTATATGAATAGAATATATTCATACCAAATCATTTCAAATCCAAATATCTCCATTTTGCTAAGTATACCAAACATTTACTAATTTGTTTTTTCCTTATTTAGTATTATGAATAGGAGAAAAATACATTTTATTTGATGGTTTATGAGTTATAATTAATATTGATTCCTTTTCCTTTTATAAAAGGTAGTGGATCGAAAACAAAAACAGAAGAGGAAGAAAAAAAATATATGCACGAGTTGTTTTAAATATGTTTAGATTATATTTTCTGATTAAAACGAAGTTTTTATTGAATTTGAGAAAGTTTATACATTTTCAATTCTCTTTCAATTGGTTAGAATCCGTTTGATGAGAACTCACCTAGAAGAAGTACTAGAACTAGAAGGAGAAAAGGAGAAGTGAAGAGGATAGAAGAAGAAAAAGTGAGAAAATCAGGCAGTGAGTATCGCAACCACGGTAGCGACCAACTGCCTCGCGACCGCGGTCGCGGTGCTCACTAGAGCACAAGGCTAGAACCCACCGCGACCAAGCTCGCGACCAGCCCAGGTCGCGACCTAGGTCGCGATACTCACTGGAGAAAAATGGTGATTTAGCGCGAGGAAGAGAAAAATGAGGCAGTGAGCCTCGCGACCAAAGTCGCGATGCTCACTGGTCGCCCAAAAAACTTGAATTTCCTGCACACTTTTAAATTGAATAGTTAGGGGCATTTTAGTCATTTCTCCATATTTTCTGATTTTGTATAAATAGAACAACTAGTCTAGGGTTGTAAACTATTCACTATCATCATCAATCAAAATTACAAATTGAGAGCATTTCTCTCATTCTCTTATATCATCATCAAGAACAAATCGGTTCTTCTTGCAATTTCGCTTATGAGATCAACTTGAGCTAGGGTTTGAGCTAATAACCTAAGAACTAGAGAGCAAGGGATTCCCTAAAAAGGTAACTAAGCTCACAATCTATCTATATTATTTTAATTTGTGTTGGGTTTTGTTTATTTGGTTATTAGTGAAGTTAGGGTTGTGGATTTATATTGATTTCGGGATTAATTGAAGATTGGGTTTGTTATTGTGTTGATTGGGGAAATTAGGGTTCATAGGTGTTTGTAATTTGGGGGCTAAATTGAAGTTAGGGTTGAATTGGGTTATTGATTGTTAGAGAGGTTAGGTTTGTTGTTGGACTCAAAAACCAGGTCCTCAACAATTTGGTGCTTTCATTGAGAGATTTCGTAGGAGGTGTTTGATTTAAAAAAAAAAAAAAGAGTAAAAATTTTAAAAATTTTCCAGTTGAACAAAATTAGTTTCAAGATGTCTAACGAAGAGATTGAACAATCCCAAACCGTTACTCCATCCAACCGAGTCCGATTTGAAACCTTAGAAGCCGGTCAACTCACCTTAGAAGCCGGTCAACGTGAATTGAGGGCGGATATGGCTAGGGTATTGAGGGCGTTGGAAGGGTTGTCGGGCCGGAGAGGAAGATCACCGGTAGAAGGGGATGTTGTTCCGGGGGTAGTCACGGAGGCGGAGGTAGATCAAAATACCGGGAAAACTCATGGGGTTAGAACACCACTGGTGAATCCTTTACAAGATGTCAATGAGGGGTTCATGAGGCAAGAAAGGGCTCCGACTCACATGAGACACGGGGGTAGAGTAGAAAGGGGAGACTAGGTTGCCGAGAGATGGGTTGAACCACGTAATGAGAAGAGAATGAGAGAGACCGGTAGGGCAATCAATGATTACGGGTCTAGTAGTGAGGAGGAAGACCGAAGGGAAGACCGAAGAGGTTACCGAGGTGAACAATGATTTGATAGACCGAGACATCAACATTATGATGAATCAGACTATAAAATAGATCGGCGGGGTAATCGAGGCTTGAGGAAGCCGAAGGTAGACTTTCCGCGTTTTAACGGAGGAGATCCGTATGATTGGCTAGACAAGGCTAACCGCTATTTCAGAATTTGTGAGGTGACTAGGGCCGACAAGGTAGACATTGCAAGTATGTACTTGGAGGGTGAGGCCAGCAGTTGGTGGAGATGGATTAGTGCTCAATACGATCGAGACAATAGGCGGATGGGATGGACGGCATTTGAGCAAGAAATAGTGTCTCAATTTGGACCATCACCGGTCACGAATCACCATGGTCTACTTGCCAAGCTTCGTTAAGAAGGTAAACTCCAGACCTACATTAAGGAGTTTCGGCAAATACAAACCATGACTAGGGGATGGCCGGAGGAGCTATTGTTAGGGACATTCATGGAGGGCCTCAAACCATGGTTGGCAAGGGAAGTTAAATTGAAGTAACCAACTAGCTTGCGGGAAGCAATGAGGATTGCGGAGATCCTTGATGGAAGTTATGGTGAGAAAAAACCATTCAAAGATTATTCGGGAAGCAAAACTACAAAACCATTGCAACCCGAAAACTCTTGGAAGGGCAAAGCCATAGATGAAGGCAATTCGAGGGGCAAGGCCAAAGAAGTGAGGAAGTTGTCAAGAGAAGAGGTACAAGACTACATAAAGAAGGGCTTGTGCTTCAAATGTGGAAAAAAATGGGCAAGGGGTCACCAATGCCCAAAGGGTAAGGTACTCATGATTCTTAAATTCGATGAGTCCGATTCGGATACCGCCGAGGAAGAAGAGTTCTGTAACACCCCCCGACCCGATCCGGCCGGACCGACCCGGGGAGCGCTACCGGTTTTCAGAACTTTCAAAATTAGTTTTATACGTTTCAAAATCATTGTGAGCCCATAAAAATAATTAAACTTTTTACGAAAATTCGGCAGAGTACCGTTTGTTTTTCGGACTTTCCAAAACCTGCTTTTACACAAATCAAATCACATTACATTTTCACAAATACTTATATAATAATTTCAATCAATTGCGCACTCTGCCGTTTAGTGCGACTTTCACAGATAGTTTATAAAATAAAATAAATCGAACTTAAACATTTACAATCATTTTGATAATAAAATACAGAAGTCATAAACTAGTTAATTACAAAACATTTTACAAAACATATTTACAAATTCCCTGTATATGCATGCTTTCAGAATATATATACACATAACAAAAATATAGCTACCCAACTGTACAATTTCTGTGACTCGGTCTGCAACTTGCTCTTCCTTCAGTCTTTAGCTTCCTCCGGATTCCTGGTACCTACGCGTTAGACACAAAACTAACGCGCTAAGCATATAGCGTAGTGGGTGTACTATAAACTATAAACTCAATTAAATGAACCACAAATAAATATCTGTTAAGAAGAAATAAACCACAATATATATTCCATTCCATTTCAAAACGATTAAATTTCAAAATCAAACATTAAACAATTTCAATCACTTTAATTTCAATAATGAGATCAATATACGAATGCTATAAATAAATTCATTCAGTACACTTTTCAATTCCAATCAATTCTGGCCCGCTAGAATACTAAACATACTCGGACTGGAATATGGGTCAAGCTCCCAACCCCCAGAACGAATTCTGAGGAGGTACGTGTCTCCCAACTCTAGGACCGTGGGTACGGAACCTAGAGAGGTACATAGCTCCCTATCCCAGGAACGAATCCTTGGGAAGGTACATTAACTCCCAACCCCCAGGACGAATCCTGAGGAGGTACGTATCTCCCAGCCTCTGGACGAATCCAAGAGGAGGTACATCAGTATCATCAATATCAATCAATCAGTATCGGCGCAGTACTGCTCAATAAAACCCAGCTGGTATACCAACCTCCTATATCCATTTCTATGTCTACGTATCCTAGGGCCGTTTCGATAAACGATTTTCACAATCAGTTACAAATCAATATTTACTCAGTCAATCTAAAATTTTACACGATATTCTTCAAACGCATCAACAATAATCATATAAATATCGAAATCAACTATTTAATACGAAATCGAAACATTCGAACCTCAAACGAATACGATCTAGTATAAAATCTTTCCGAATCAACCATAAGTATATCAATCATCAATTTTTACACATCGAAAATCGAAATCGAAAACATCTAACGAAATCGAAATCGAAAACATTTAAAGAAATCGAAATCGAAACGAAAACAAAAAACGGAAACGAAAACAATAACGTAAACGATAACGAAATATTTTTCGTAAAGATTTCGAAAACAAAAGTACACCAACCTCGAATCCGTGTTTTTCGTTCGACAATCCACGGTTCTACGATTTCGTCTTTCCTTTTCACCTACACTTCCTTTTCTCTTCTCTCTCTTTCTTCTTCTTCTTTCTTTTCTTTTCTTTTTCTCTCTCTCGGTCTGTCTCTTTTCTTTCTGTTGTCTGTGCCTTCCTCGCGAGCGCGCCTTGGTCGCGCAAGTGGTCGCGTTGCTCTCTGCCCGTTTTTGACAATTTCATCGCGAGTAGTCTATCGCGACCTGTGGTCGCGGTGGCTGGTCGCGATGCTCACTGCCAGGTTTTTCCATTTTCACCGCGAGCGAGCTATCGCGACCTGTGGTCGCGGTGACTGGTCGCGGTACTCACTGCCAGATTTTGCGTTTTTCACCGCGAGCGAGCCATCGCGACCTGTGGTCGCGGTGACCAGGTCGCGATGCTCTCTGGTCCAGTTTTCCAATTTTTCATTTTTTACTATTCAATCCGGTCTGCTGGAAATCATAAAATAACCATACATTTAATTACATTTACACCCCCTCAAATAGTAAAAATTTATTTTTCACATATATCAAAAATTCATTACCCGAAATCCGGGATGTTACAAGTTCTCTAGTGATGAAGGGGAACTACGGGTAGGAGAATCCGGGGTTGATACGGGAATGGCCGAGTTATCCCTTAATGCTATTTCGGGGACACCTAGGCCATCCACAATGCGACTTATGGCTTGGATAGGGAGCTCCGAGGTATCATTGCTAGTGGATTATGGTTCATCACATAACTTCATTAATGTGAATACCGTGAAAAAACTAGGCATGAAAGGGGTTGCCATAGAACCATTTGATGTGAAGGTAGCCAATGGAGAGCGGTTGAGATGTGATGAAGTGCACAAAAATGTCAAGATGAATGTGCAAGGGGTACGGATAACAGCCGAGCTACATGTTTTGGCATTGGCGGGACTGGATGTGGTTCTTGGGAGTGCTTGGTTAAAAAGCATAAGTGAGGTAGTCACCAATTATGAGACCATGACCATGAAGTTCAAGTTAGGCGGCAAGAAGAGGTCTTGGACCGCAATCTCATCTAAGGAGATCAAACCTTGCGAAGCACATGTGATGGAGCGTTTGTGCAAGGGAGGTGCCCAATGCTTTGCTATCATCAACACTAGTGATAGACAAGCAAAGGGAACCAAGGAGGAATCAGTGGAAGGGTTGGAAGATGAAATGTTAGGGCTGCCTGGGGAAGTAAGGGAGTTATTGGCCAGACATTTGAGGGTTTTGGAGGTTCCAACCACACTACCACCAATTAGGGACTTTGATCATCGCATCACCTTGAAGGATGAATCAAAGCCCGTTAATGTACAGCCTTATCGCTATGCCTACTTTCAAAAGACAGAAATTGAGAAGCAAGTGGGAGAGATGTTAAACAATGGGTTAATTTGACAAAGTACTAGCCCATTCTCTTCTCCGGTTTTATTGGTGCGGAAGAAGGATTGCACATGAAGATTTTGCACCGACTATAGAGCATTGAATGAAGCGACTGTGAAGGACAGGTTTCCTATCCCTACAGTTGATGAGATGTTGGATGAACTACACGGTGCAAGTGTATTCACCAAGCTTAATCTTCGGGCGGGTTACCATCAAATCCGCATGAAAGAGCAAGATGTGCATAAAACAGCCTTTCGAACTCATTTAGGGTTATATGAGTATTTGGTGATGCCATTTGGGTTATGCAATGCACCATCAACTTTTCAAGCCACCATGAATGAGATTTTTCGACCACACTTGAGGAAATTTGTGTTGGTGTTCTTTGATGACATCCTAGTCTATTCTCGGACTATGGAGGAGCACTTATCTCACCTAGAGGTAGTGTTGGAGATACTTGGGCAACATCAATTTTACATCAAGATGTCAAAGTGTGAATGTGTCAAGGAAGAGTTGGAGTACTTGGGGCACTTCATTTCTATGAATGAAGTAAGGGTAGATCCTCCGAAGATAGAAGCTATGGTGGATTGGCCACTACCGAATAATGTATCCGCTTTGCGAGGTTTCTTGGGGTTGACAGGGTACTAACGGAGGTTTGTCAAGCACTATGGGTTGATTGCAAAGCCATTGACCTGTATGTTGAAGAAGGATAACTTCGAGTGGACCGAGGAGGCCCGACTTGCTTTTGAAGACCTTAAACGGGCTATGACACAAACCCCCGTTTTAGCCTTACCAAATTTTGACAAGACTTTTGAGGTTTACACGGATGCTAGTGGCGAGGGCATAGGGGCTGTTTTGGTCTAAGAAAAGAGACCATTAGCATTTATCTCCAAGGCCTTGGGGCCAATGAAGAAGGCTTGGAGTACCTATGCACGGGAGATGTTAGCCGTGATACATGCGGTTAAGATATGGAGACTGTACTTGTTGGGCAGGAAATTCACCATTGTGACTGACCAACAAGCCTTGAGGCATCTCCTACAGCAGAAAATAGTCACTCCAGAGCAACATAAATTTATGGTAAAGTTGCTTGGGTTCGAATATGACATCATCTACCAACCCGAAAAAGAAAACAAGGTGGCCGATGCACTTTCCAGAAAAGAGGGTAGTCCGATGATGTGAACCGTGTATGGAGAGGAAGATTCAGGGCTATTAGCTTTGAGTGGTGCGGAGTGGAAGATTTGGGACAAAATCCGGGAAGCCGTAGAGCTAGATACCAAGACCTAAGAAATTTGTCAAAAGTTAGAGAGCCATGGAGAGGGGGTAGAGAGGTATACAATGAAGAATGGGCTCATATACTACAAAACATGTGTATATGTGCCTAATATGCCCGGGTTAAGGGAAGAGATTCTTGCTCACTTCCACGAGAGCAAGGAAGGTGGTCATTGACACGCTCAAACGCATGGGAATAAATCCCAAGTGCAGGATGTGTCGAAGTAATAAATTTCCGTGAGTACGGAGTCGAATCCACAAGGAAGTGGTGGAACTAATTCTATAAATTAAAGATTATATTACAGCGGTAAAATAAATCAAGGTTTTGGTTTTTGGGTTTTTTAATTAAAATATAATTAACTACTAAAGCGATAAATAAAGCGAGACGGATTAAATGGAAGATGATGCTAGGTAGTCTCACGGTTCCAATTCCGAATAAAGAAATATATTGACTATTATGAAACACGTTATTAACATGATAAGAATAATTCAACTAAGGCCACACCACATTATATTGCTCCCGCAATGGTATGGTATGTGAATTCGGTCAACCACACCTATTGGTCCTAGAGTGCAATTAATCGGAAACCATAGTTAATCTAATGCCTAGGTTAATTAAGTAATTTCTTATCAAAACTAACCCAGTATTGATTTTAGAGTCAATTAAGCTCGATTGCAATCTCAATGATTTCTCATATAATATTACAATAAATATTAAATCGATTATCATCACGGGGCATGCAATCTACTTTCGCAATCGCAAAACACCATAAATCAAACACAAAGTAATAATATAATACACTCAAAATCAATATAATCTCTGACAGTAAATATCAAATCGATTATCATCACGGGGCATGCAATCTACTTTCACAATCGCAAAACACCATAAATCAAACGCAATAAGATAATGTTCAAATAATCTCAAGGACAATATCATGAAATAATATACAAAATATATTCATAGTCAATAAATCCGAATCCGTTCATAGTTCCGAAAACTACCTAACAACAAATCTAATCACTCATACAATCGATTAAACATAAAGATAGGAAAAGGGAAGTAATACAACCCATTCGATGAAGTCGAGAATCGAAACCCGCTTGTTTCCCGCTTAGATTCCTCCTCCCTCATTCTTCGTCTTCTCTCCGATGAATCTTCGATGTAATCGCAAACTAGAGATGTGTTGGTGTTGTGTGATGTTGGGTTGTGTTTGGGATGAGCAAAATGGATGGAGGTCACCCTTGGAGGCAGCCAAGAGCTGCTCCCTTTCTGTCTTCGCGTCTGCACCCTGCCTCTCCAGCCTTTTCTCTTCTTTTCTGCAACTTTTCTTTTTATAGCAGCCCGTTAGGGCTGCCATTTTTCTTCACCGCGACCACCACCGCGACCACTGGTCGCGGTGGCTTGGTCGCGGCCTTCACTGGGCCGATGGGAATGGCTGGATGCGAGCTGCATCGCGAGGAGGTTTGATCGCGCTGCATCTCACCATGCCCACTGCTGCCATGTTCTTCTTTCATCGCGAGCTTCTCGCGAGCTGCTGCTGTGGTCGCGGTCTCCCTCGCGCTGCTCACTGGTGGACTGGTCACCATCGTCGCGAGGTGGAGGTCGCGAGCTGGGAATGGTCGCGCGAGGCTCGCGCAGCTCGCTGGTTGCCTGGGCGACTTCATCGCGAGCGAGGGTGCGAGTGAGGGTGTGAGTGAGGCGAGCTGGCTGTGCATGGCAACTGTTTCTTTTTTTTCTTTCTTTCTTAAGACTTCAAAACGACGCCGTTTTGCACCATCCCTTTGGTGCCAAAACGGCGCCGTTCCATTTAAGTGAGAATCCTTAGGTGCAAAACGCACCGTTTCACTTAAATTGGTGGAACTTTCCGAAATTGCAGTTTCACCCCAGAAGTTTGCTATTCTTTCACAGATGCCCTTACCCAAAGTTACTGAATTTACACGTTTTCCCCATAAATATTCAAAATCATCACTGAGGTCCCTAAACCTGCAAACTCAAGGAAAACACATCAAAAGCACCAAAAATACTTGAGAATACAATTAAAAAATACGGTTTAGGGGTCGTAAATATGTAACAAATATTAGTCGATCAGTCATTCCGGATGGCTAAGAACTTATGTGAAGGTAAAACACTTCTTCTATTGGAAGGGGCTCAAAGTTGAGGTGAAGAAGAAGGTGGCCGAGTGTGACACATGCCAAAAGGTCAAATATGACTCACGGAGGCCAATGGGGATACTGCAACCACTACCAATTCCGGAACAGATTTGGGAGGATTTGACCATGGACTTTGTGGAGGGGCTGCCAAGTAGCCAAGGGTTTGAGGCTATACTAGTGGTGGTAGACCGATTGAGTAAGGGTGCCCATTTCATACCATTAAAGCATCCCTTTACTGCTAGTAGTGTGGCTAAGGCATTTGTGGAGAATATGGTGAAATTGCATAGATTTCCCCGTAGCATTATGACGGATAAGGGAAAATTGTTTATGAGCTCTTTTTGGCAGGAATTGTTTAAATTGCAAGGCAGCAAGCTACCACCCCCAGACGGACGGCCAGACGGAAGTGGTGAACCACACCTTGGAGCAATACTTGAGGTGTTATTGCCATAGTGAGCAAGGAAGATGGAAGGAGTACATTCCATGGGCTGAGTATTGGTATAATACCACTCACCATGCAGCCATCAACATGAGTCCATTTGAGGTAATATACGGCCGCACACCACCGGGTTTGAGCACATATGAGATGGGTACCGCAACCAATGATGAGGTTGAGAAAGAGTTGATGACTAGAGACGAGATTATAGCTAAGGTGACGAAAGAGCTTGAGAAAGCTCAAGGCCGAATGAAGAAATACTACGATCAAAGTCGAAGAGAAGTTTCCTTTGAAGCAAGGGATTTTGTCTACCTTAAGCTACAACCGTATAGGCAGAAGTCACTGAAGAAGAAGTTTAATGTGAAACTATCTCAGAGGTATTATGGGCCTTTCAAGGTGCTTGAGCGCATAGGAGAGGTCACCTACCGGTTGGACTTACCACCCACATCACGTTTACATCCGGTATTCCATGTATCGGTGTTAAAACAAAGAGTTAGAAGTCCAAATTTGATTGTGGATGATTTACCATCTTTTGATGAAGAGGGAAAGATAGTGCTTATACCGAAAGAGGCACTTCAATATAGGAGTTGGTAACAGAATAGGCCGAAAGAGAGAGTTTGGCAAGTTTTGGTGCATTAGAGGGGTCTTCCTAAAGATGAAGCTACTTGGGAAGATTATGAAGAGATGATTTCACGATTCCCAGAATTTTCCCTTGAGGGCAAGGGCAGTCTTGAAGAGAGGGGGAATGATGAGAACTCACCTAGAAGAAGTACTAGAACTAGAAGGAGGAAAGGAGAAGTGAAGAGGATAGAAGAAGAAAAAGTGAGAAAATCAGGCAGTGAGTACCGTGACCACGGTCGCGACCAACTGCCTTGTGACCGCAGTCGCGGTGCTCACTGGAGCACAAGGCTAGAACCCACCGCGACCAAGCTCGCGACCAGCCCAGGTCGCGACCTAGGTCGCGATACTCACTGGAGAAAAATGGTGATTTAGCGCGAGGAAGAGAAAAATGAGGCAGTGAGCCTCGCGACCAACCCAGGTCGCGACCAAGGTCGCGATGCTCACTGGTCGCCCAAAAAACTTGAATTTCCTGCACACATTTAAATTGAATAGTTATGGGCATTTTAGTCATTTCTCCATATTTTCTAATTTTGTATAAATAGAACAACTAGTCTAGGGTTGTAAACTATTCACTATTATCATCAATCAAAATTACAAATTGAGAGCATTTCTCTCATTCTCTTGGATCATCACCAAGAACAAATCGGCTCTTCTTGCAATTTCGCTTATGAGATCAACTTGGGCTAGGGTTTGGGCTAATAACCTAAGAACTAGAGAGCAAGGGATTCCCTAAAAAGGTAACTAAGCTCACAATCTATCTATATTATTTTAATTTGTGTTGGGTTTTGTTTATTTGGTTATTAGTGAAGTTAGGATTGTGGATTTGTATTGATTTCGGGATTAATTGAAGATTGGGTTTGTTATTGTGTTGATTGGGGAAATTAGGGTTCATAGGTATTTGTAATTTGGGGGCTAAATTGAAGTTAGGGTTGAATTGGGTTATTGATTGTTGAGAGGTTAGGTTTGTTGTTGGACTCAAAAACCAGGTCCTCAACACCGTTACTTGAAAGAAATAATGATGTATGACGGTTTAGGAAAATCTCCATATTAGTAGAATTTATTTTCTAATTTGTGTTTTGTGATTAGTAGGATTTATTTTCCAACAACCTATTTAAGTCCTCTTATACCTGTAAAAGTATGTTTATGTGATAATTAATAACCTGCAAAATTGGGCATAAACCTGTAATAGGTTTATGCCTAATTTTTCGAATATAAAACACCCCAAGTATGCATAGGGGAATAATACATATATAATTAAGTAGGGATATAAATATTTGATACTTGATATTTACGTGGAAAATGTTAACAGGTAAAAACCACTATGAGACCAACTATCATTAGCCACTTTCGTCACAAATTTCAAGTTGACTCACCTAGTCACACTACTTTTGGATCAATAATCTAAATCTACCTACCCGCATGCCTTTTATAGTGAACATTGATTCTTGCTTGTTCAACCGACACCTTCGGCTAATAAGACTTGAACTCAGTGAAGAGAGTAAACAATGTCTAAGTGTTTGACATAAATATTACATGCAAAATGCATAGAATGCTAGTAAAATAAAACAAACTACACAATCTAGGATTAAATAAATATGCAATAAATCCTGGTCATTACAAACTCTTATGCAATAAATCTCTAACAACCAAAAGACAATACATAAATAATGTCTACTGAGAGTATGAAATACAAGTCAAGAAGAGTACAAGCACTTATATAGACATGATAACCACTTGGAGACAAGACTAAAGAATTTTAACACAGGGAAAGCATGGTCTAGGGTTTGAGAGAGAGAGAGACAGTAAAAGGTTAGGAGCTTTTTAAGAGAATATTTTTCTTGAAATTTCATGGAGGCTGTCTTTCCTCACTTAGGGTTTCTAAAAATAAAGTCAAACTTGTATACCAGAGGTAGCGGTTAAGGGTTGTGGTCTAAAGCCAAGAGTTCTTTAAAATGGACTTACGGTACACAACTGCGATTTATGCATAACAGTACAAGGTTGTAGTCCAAATGAGGAACTCACTACAATGGACTCGCGAGACACAAATTGTGGCCAAGACGTCACCATTCAAGGTTGCTTGTCACAACCAATAACTATTAGAAAACACTGCAAGAGCATCATCGAGCTCTAGGTCGCCATTGAGAAACCAAAGAGGTTCACAGAGATGGCTAATCACACTGTGCTAACAAACACAAAGAGGCCAAAGACTCGAGCATAGACATTTCTATATCAAAATAGGAAAGGAATTAGATACACAAGATGCAAACACAAGGATATGAACATATTTTTGCATGTGGCTAAAATGTACTACGATGCAGGGACACATACAAATGAAGTGTATGTGTGTCCTTCTAATATCTTCAAAAGTACAAGATAATTTAGAAAATTACCTATGCAAAACGAAACTTACCTATGCAAAACGATCTCTTGAAAAGACCGTGATGCCTATAAAGTTGCTTCACTTAAAGTGCGGATCCAACAGGATAGCATATACAATTTAAAATTACAAGCATAAAAATGTTTTAATATAAGAATAAGCCAATCTAAAAACTCACATCCTCACAATGTCAAATAAGACACACAACATACACCTCATTCAACGCCTTACAAGCAACAACAAGCAGGAGCTCTCAAAACCAAGACTTGGCTTCACTTTAGGGTTTTCATGTTAATGTTTTTCAGCTTGATTTTTAGTTTGTTTTTCATGGCGATGTCTCGTTAAGCTTTTAGCTAAGGCATAAGATAATGCTCTAACTCAGCCTTCATGGATTTTTGGTTTTAAGTGATTGATTTATAAGATTGATTGATAAACTTTTAATTTTAGGTTTTATTGACACTAGTTATTTAATACTATTAATTGTCACCTTTAGGGTTTGCATGTAGTCTATCTAATGTGAATGTGTGTGGTGTAGAAGCGCATGCTTCAATTAGCTTATTAGGATTAAAAGTTTGTGAATTGCATAATGCTTAATTAAGGGGGTGTATTCAATTTAGAGTTCTTTGGAGTTTGGTGGATTTTTTTTTTAAACGATAGATTTTGGTGGAATCCACGAATTCCATAAATTCCATATAGATTTTGTTAGAACTGTGTATAGAGTTTGTTGGACTTTTGATAGAGTTATATGGAATTAAATGAATTTGAAGAGAGAAAAAAAAAATAACTTCGATGAGCGTATGATATCTGTTTGGGTAGGGCAATATTTTATATTTATATCTCTCATTTTAAAATCCATCATATTTTAAGTAATTTTTACAAAGTCCATGACTTTTTCAATATACCTAAATTTATTTGGACTTTTTAAAAGTTTGGATTGGATATACTTACATTTTTTTGGAATCTTTAAAAGTCTGAATTAAATACACCATCCTTTATGGACTTTTTAAAAGTCTAAATTGAATACTTTTGAACTTGTAACATCTTTTAAATTCCAATTAATTTTAGATTGAATACACCCCCGTGTTTGTATGATTCTTATTTTCATTGATCTTAATGAGTCTTTAGTGTTAATGAGTCTTTATTCTTAGGGCAATTATTAATTTGGTCTCTAACTTTTGGGGAATCATCAATTTTTTAATGCAGCTTTATTTATTGGTATCCTTGGGTCCTAATTTTCTGGAAATGTATCATTCTGGTCCCTTTGACTAATTTTCTAATGGTAAAACCTAACAGAGTTGGCAAAAAGACTGATTTGTCCTTGACTCTATTTAAATGAGTCAAAATTACAATTTTAATCTCAAATTTAAAAAATGATTATTAATAATTAGAAGGGTAATATGGTCACAGCCAAATAAAAAAAATGAAATTGTTCTTGGTGGAGATCCAATATGAATTTCCATCAAGAACAAAAAAAAAAATTGAAAAACAAGCATCTCCAGCGATGGAGATCGATCTCCATCGTTGGAGATGAAGCGACATCCAGCAATGAAGGTCATTGGGTCTGGGTCTCCATCGCCGGAGCTCGAAAGTCTCCAGTGTTGACGAACCTAGAAATCTGGGTTCGTCAGCGCTGACGAACCCAGATTTCTAGGTTCGTCTTCGAAGACGAACTCAAATTTGGGTTCTTCTTCGTTGACAAACCTAGATTTCAGGGTTCGTCTTCGAAGACGATCTGGGTTCGTCTTCGAAAATTCGAGGTTCTCCTTTTTTTGTAGTTGTTGTTCTTGGTGGAGATCTAATCTGGATCTTCACCAAGAATAACAAAAAAAAAAAATTAAGAATAAAATTTGATTTTCAATTTTCATTATTTTTTAAAAAATTTCAATATAATCTTAATCGTCCATCAATCTTGATGAACGGTGGAGAATCAACTAATTTTTTTAAATTAATTTATTTTAAATTTTTAACTAGAGATAGATATGTCATTTTACTAAAAAATTTATTGTTGACCCATTGATAGGTTTAAAGATAAAATACTCCTGGAACCGTTAAGTTTGATTAACAATTGATGTACAGAATGACCAAATTAATATATTTTCAAAAAGTTAGGGCTCAAGGATACCAATAAACAAAACTATATTTAAAAAAAATAATTCTTCAAAAATTAAGGATCAAATTGATAATTACCCTTATTTTTTAAATTTATGTGTTGTGACAAGACTTGGATACAAAATATTCATCAATTGACTTGTAATTAATAACTTGAACCTTAAATACATGGATAGGAATATTAATGGATAGTCTGAAGCCTTAGTATTTATCTTAATATTCAAACCCTCAAAAGTGCGTTTGATGTTTTGTGTTTTCTTTACTTGCCGTAACTCCCATTCTCATATCTATTTGTTTAGTTTATTTTTTTCGGCTGCACTTTAGGTTACGCCTCTTTTGATAGCAAACTTATTAAATAAATATACTCTATTTAATTAAAAAAAATTATTAAAGCTTTTAGAGATTAAAATTATGTATATTATATATTTGGATTATATTTATTTCTTTTATCATCAAAAAATATACTTTTCTTAAGACTAATAATATATATATATTTTTTTAATCATATTTTAAAAAAATTATGAAATGATACCAATCAGTTTTAAATCATTAAAATTAATTTTATTAATTAAAAATATTAGAAAGATTTCAAAAGAAATCAATTTATATTATTTTTACTCTTATAATATATTAAAAATATATTCTTTTGATAATAAAAGGTTGGTTGAGTGTATTTAAATATAAATAAAAAATTACCACATAGACCCTAATTTTATCCTTAATAACACCAACAAAAGGGTTTATAAACTTGGACTTTTACAAAACTAACCAAAAAGTTTAATTACCATAATAAGTAATACACCACACCAACTACTCCATGCCATTATCACTTTCCTCAACAATCCATTGGACCCTGTCTCCCACAATGTCCACACGCATGTCGCTTTAATGTCGTCCCAGCCACCAAAGTGGTAAAACCGTAATTTAAAAACAAAAGTGGTAAAACTGTAATTTAAAAAAGAGCAAATTACGCGTAAATACTCAAGGTTTGTCTATTTACTTTCATATATAACTTTTTAATCAATGGACGTACGACACCCTTACTACTAATCAACGAATGTTAGAGTTAACCGTTGACTTTGAAAATTATTTAAAATATTCAAAATGCCCCTGATATCAAATTTAATTTTTTAAAATAAAATAAATTAAAAAAATAGTTAGATCTTCATAGTCCATCAGATCAAAAAATGTAATAGAAATTAAAAAAGATGGAAACTCACCATCTAAGATTTCTATCCATAAAATAAATAAATAAAAGATGGGGATCCCATCTTCGAGATCTCCATAGATGGAGATTTTGTTTTCCATCAAAAATAAGGTCGAGATGAGATCTCCGCTATTTTTTTTTATTTTATTTAAGATGAACTATAAATATTCATCTGTATATTATTTTTTTTAATATTTTTAAGTTTGTATATTTAATTTCCACTGTTGATCATAAGTGAACTGCAAAGATGTAGAATTATATTATATTACATATTTTTTATTTTTAAAATCTATTTTTTTTTAAAAAATAGATAACAAAATGAAAATACCTTTTAACTGTTAATTCTAGTTTTCATTAATCAACGGTAAGGTGGTCATGTGTCTATTCACCAAAATGTTATATGTGAAAGTGAATAGAAATCATATATGTTATATGTGAAAGTGAATAGAAATCATATAAGTCAGTGTATTTGCGCTAAAAAAAGGGTTAATTACACTAATACCCCTATATTTTGATATTATTATACTCACTGATAACTTTTATTTTTATTGCACAAACATCTTCTAAAAAATGTTGATCAAACGGTTAATAAACCTTAACTTTAAGGTTAAGTTACTGTAGTAAAAGTAAAATTGTATTTTTTCCATTAAATCATTAATACAATTAAAAAATTAAATAAATTAAAAAATAATTAAAAATCAACATATGAACCAAACTATTAACAACCATTACACCATCTTTTCTTAAAAGAAATAAAGAAAAAAAAATTGGAAGAATCTAGAAAAAAAAGTGTAAAGAAATTTTTTTTTTTTTTTTTGGAAAGCTTCAATGGACGCTTAGAGTTTCACTTAAACCTCAAACTCAACTTCGTCTTCCTCCTACTCCTCATCCTTCAATTACGAATTCTGCAAAACACTACAGTTTCACACCTCTTAAACTTCCACACTTATCTTCAATTAATGACGTTTTTGCTTCTAGAAGAAGAGTTTTATTTATTATCGTCTTGGGAAAAGTGCAACAACCACCAAAGAAATCGATGATGAAGATGAAGAAGAAGAAGCCGTCGATATCGCCGAATATGTGACTCAGGTCTCTCTATTTTTTTTGCATTTGGCTCTCTAATTTCACTGAAATTATCGTCGTTTATTGTTGTTTTGATTTAAATAATAACTTGACAAGTGTGTTTAGAGAATTTGTTGATACTTGTTTTGAGTATTAAAGAGATAAACTTTAAAAAGAACTAAATTCAGTTGATTGAAGATTGTTTTTGAGAGAGATTTATTTATATCATAAAAAAAAAATTGATTCAATTTGTTCCTCTTGTTTCTCTCTTTTTTTTTTGAATTGATTTTTGGTTGTTGTGGGATTTTGATTGAATGAGAAAATTTGATTGTTATTAGGATTTGATTGAAGAAGAAGATCGGATGAAAAAAGTCGTGTTTAGAATTGATTTATAATAAAAACAAAATTGAGTTTGGAATTGATTTTAATTGAAGAAGAAAATTATTTTTATATAATTAAATTTTAAAAAATTATTAAGGATAATAAAATATTAAATAAAATAAGATATTAAGGGTAGAATGGTCTTTCTATTTAAAATGTTAAAATAAAGGTTAGTCAACCGTTTAGTGTTTTTTAGGGGATGTTTATCCAATAAAAGTAAAAGTTGTTAGCATGTGTAAAAAGATCAAATCACAGGGTATGAGTGTAATTAGCCCAAACAAATTCAAACGAGGGACAAAAATGGGAAAGAACAAAGTAACACGCGCCGCTAATAAGAAGTGTACACGTCACCCCCAATCAATAAAGCGCCTTCGTTGGCAGAGAAATGACGCTCGCTTTAAAAAATAAAAATAAATCAGACCAAAAAAGAAAAAAATCAAAACGTCTCCTCTTTCTCTCTCTCTCTCTCTCTCGCTCGCTTTCTCTCTCTCTTCGGTTTTTGCTCTCTCTCTCATCGGGGGATCTGGTCCATTAAAAATTCTTGGGTTAGGATTGCCGATCTCTTCTTTGATTTTCTGTTTTTCTTTTTTCTTTTTTTTTCTTTTAAAATAAAATGTTTTCTTCGTGTTTTATTTTTCGTCGGATTTGTTGTTTTGATTACATTTTTTTATTTTTGTTTTGGGCAGGTCTCATCGGATGCCGTTTTGAGCTTGGGATCGGCTCCAAGGGATTCGTTTATAGACTTCACTGGCTTACAGGTTTGAATTTTTTATGTGTGTTTTCATTTTATGTAATCTTTTTTTTTTCTTTTGTCAATTTTGGAATTTTTCAATTTTTTTTAGATGATTTGTGTATGTATTTGCGATTTTATTTGAAATTGATTCATTTATTTGCTGAATAAGAAGAACAAAATTGACTCTCTTTTCTCTGGCATGTGTATAATAGGATTTTGTGTTTACTAAAAAAAAGTTAGGTATGATAGAAGAATTTAGGAGAAAGTTAGGATTTTTGTTACACTTTTTCGATAAAAAGTTTCTTTTCTAATATGTTTAATTGTGTGATGAGCTGCTTTGAGTTGGGGTTTCACTATTTTGTTGATATGGTGAAAGTTGTAAGTTTGATTTTATTTTGCATTTGATAGCACTTAATTAAAATCTGATGGGGTTTTGCAATTGTGACGTGTTGAAGTGGTTGTTTTAAAGTCTGGTTTGCGTGCTAGCATCTAATTTAAATGTTACTGGTGGTTGTGTGGATATTTTGTCAGTTTTCCCTTTTAGATTTGGGCATGATTGAGCAGTTGTGGAAATGATTGAAAAAGTGTTGGGAATTCACTTCATATTGGGCTATGAAACTGTTGAGCTGAAATTGATGGCGTTTGGGTTTGTTTAATTGTTTGCAATATGGATGTGAGATGGTATGCAATTGGTTTAAATTATATCTAATTTAAGTTGCTAGTTATGTTGTAGTGACTTATGGAGCACATAAGTGAGATGTGGTTGAGGGGTGTGTGTAAAGTCAAAAGTATTATGATTTAGTTGTTCGATGAAATAACTCAATATAAGTATGTTTGTTTATCCGGGTATGAAGATGTAGTCCAAAAAGAACTGTTAGGAAGTTGAGGTGTTCTTGTATTGGCATGTGTCGGTAGGATACTCAGCAGTTAGTATTTTTGTTTGTTTAAGGAGTGATTGTTTATTGTGTATGCTTATTCTAGGGGTTTGTGCTGTTCTTTGCTCATTTTTATGTGAGTTGTTAGCTAATGAACATTACAAAGTTTTGCCCCAAAATTATTGGGACAAGACAAAAATATCAATTAGTAATCAGTTAAGTTGATGTTTGGAGGTGCAACTAGAATTGAGGTATACAAAGACTTGGATTCAAACCAACAAATGTGAGTTGGACTAATTTGTAGTCTTACAATGATAGGATGTCTCCCAATTTCTTTGTTTATAGACTTGACTAGGTTGGTTTTAATCGTAGTTTGAGGGGATTGATTATATTAAACCAACGGGAATCAAACTCTTGTACACAATACATGTTGTGTGTCAATTGTGGAAGGTGTTGGTACAGGCAGATGGAACTTTATGTTGTCTTTTTTTTCATGTCATATTTTGACAATGTAGTACTTTTTTATGAATGAAGCTCATACTGTTTCCCCCCAAAATGGAGGTGTATTATGACAATGAACCTTATGTACCTTACAAATAATCTTATTATCTGCTGGGAAAAGATTTATGTTCATAAAACATATTTTAGGCCAATAGTTTATGCGCACTTGCCTCATTTTTCTGGATAAATCTCACAGTAGGAAAATGATATTACCTCCTTGTTAAGGCCTTATGCCTCATTTCCCTTACTTCAAAGCTCAAGTCTGTGTTTCAATAGGTAATGAGGCTTCAGTTTGCTTCTTTTTTTGCCTCAAATTTCTTGAATACTGTAAATTAGATTTTGTTGATTGTTTATTTTCTTAATCTGCTTTGCTTCTAGACGATCCTGCACCGTAGTTAGTTGGGACACTTAGTTTAACCTCGTTAGGTTGATATATATCTTTCTATGTGAAGAGATTCATCCTATAAATGTAGCATTGTTTGTAAGATAGTTGCAGCACTTAATTTTGATCAAATTTATGAACAGGTTAAGTAGAGCTATCCTCCTTTTTCCAGGAAAAAGTCGAGTCCCCATAAACTTTTTTGTAACTCATTGTGTACAAATGTTTCCTGAAAAGCCTGGACATTAAATGCTAGAAGTGTTGAATTTTAAGGCTTGGCTCGTATTGATTTGTTAATACTCAAGTGAAGTTCAAATTGTGATAGCATGTAAATTGATTTCTACCTTCTTAATTCTTATAGGATGTCTCGTTAGCCACTTAGTATCGATTGGTGAGCATGCAAGAACTGTCTGAACTTGAGTGTACTGGCTTTGAATAACACCACATATGCAATAAAGATAATGATCAAGGATAGATAATACTAGAAACTAATTTGTGCATACCTACAGCATACACTACCTGATTTCTATGGTTGAGTCAAGAGATGCTGCTCTGATTATAAATTTCAAATGGCTCTGCAAACCTTATGCAATTATTTTCTTAATTCACTTACACTTTTCTGAGAGCCAGAGGTTTGGTATGCTATATGAAATAATATTTTCACCCCTTTTGCTTATACTTCTATTTTATTGATAGATTTCTTATTAGGTTTTGGACCTGTTGTTACCAAAGAGGAATTGCTAGGGAGGATAACTGTAGGCAGTTAGCAGTCAGTATGCTCTGGTATTGTGGTGTATTCTTGAGAAGGGCCCCATCAATTTTGTTATTGTTGACCAAATTTTGACGTCACATCAACAGTCCTAATGCTGCGGGTTACATTCTATGTGCAATTTACACCTTTGGAATTGTACGCCCATTACCCTAAGCAGTGATGAAAAATATGGGGAGACTAAAGATACCTTGTGAACATTTTGTTATTGAGAAATTCAGTTGGTTGGAATTTTTGGGCTTGAATGCTAGTATCTATCGAACTCTCTTTTATCTGAGATGCACCGAGAATAAGAAAGTACTGCATGGCTAAGATGAGGTCTAAAGACATCTTTTTAAGTTCTTATTCATTGTTAAGAGTTCTTCCTAGTCAGTAATGTTGGTAAAAGAAACAATAATTATATGGCTCTGGCTTGTTAAGATTCATAGACATTTGACCTCAGTTTTACTTTAGATTTTAATCAATGTTGAGATTTATCAAAATGTTTATAGTTGCATGCAATTATCGTTCTACGTTGCTTCTAGAGGGTGTAGTAGTACTAGTAATTAATCTTGGTGGTATGTTATTGTTGTTATTATTATTATTATTATCCACGTGTCTATGTGAGATGTTAACTTTCAGCTATTTTGGTGTAGGAGAGGTGAAAAAATGGACCATGATGAGACTGGATGCCAAGCTCCTCCTGATCGCCCTATCTTGTGCATCAACAACTGTGGCTTCTTTGGAAGTGCGGCTACTATGAACATGTGTTCCAAATGCTATAAGGATGTGATTTTGAAACAGGAGCAGGCTAAGCTTGCTGCATCATCTATTGGAAGCATTGTGAATGAATCATCAAGCAGCAATGGGAGTGAACCCGTTGCTGTAGCCACTGTTGATGTTCAAGTTAGTCCAGTGGAGTCTAAAACCATCTCTGCACAGCCATCATGTGCTTCAGGCTCAGATGAGAGTGTGGAGGCAAAGCCGAAGGAGGGTCCCAGCCGATGCAGCAGTTGCAAGAAGCGTGTTGGTTTGACAGGATTCAAATGTCGCTGTGGTAACCTCTTCTGTGCATCACATCGGTACTCAGACAAACATGACTGTCCATTTGATTATCGCACTGCTGCTCGGGATGCTATAGCTAGAGCAAACCCTGTTATCAAGGCTGAGAAGCTCGATAAAATATAAACCCAATGGAGATGAAGTTTCGATTTTACAAAAGGAATGGTGCTCTGATTTTTCCATCTGTG
The DNA here is from genome assembly GCA_003430845.1 of Xanthoceras sorbifolium. Lineage (NCBI taxonomy): Eukaryota > Viridiplantae > Streptophyta > Magnoliopsida > Sapindales > Sapindaceae > Xanthoceras > Xanthoceras sorbifolium. The sequence continues at coordinate 29,212,169 of CM010620.1, read as the reverse complement.
AGACTTCTTCCGAGTTGGCCGCATATGTTATTTGGTGTCCTTATTTTATTGTTTATATATGCTGGGGTGGGCATGACAGTTGGGGGACATCTAAGCAAAAAGTATGAAGAATTCTATATCTTGTGATTGGGGAGAACTTAATATGTTGGCTTCAGTGTTTATCTGTTGGTGGTTTGATGGACCTTTGTCTTGGTATTGGGTAGCTTTGCAGTAAGTCAATTATGCTTAATATGGTATTTTCTCTCTAGTAGTTGTTTCCTTTAAAAATGATTGTGCAATTTCCAGATGATACGGAAAAACCATCCCTGGACGTTATTGTGGCGTAGCTTGTGTAAATTTTTAATTATGGTTCTTATGTGCCTTTGATTCCCTTGCCGCGTGTATTTGACCTAAAATAGGTTGATGATTTCTCCTAGAATTATATATGAGATGTAAAATAGGTTGGATTGGTTGGACTGGTAGTTTTTACTGTGCAAGGTTTTTCTTCTTGTTCTGATTGTGGTACGAACGTTTCTTATTTTAGGTTCCATTCAGGTGTAGAATATTAGTGATTATCATGTGCGGATCAGATCAGTTCTCGACGAATCTATTTTCTAGCTAAGTTTTTTGCGCATTTAAGTTAGTTCTCTGCAAATAAAGTTCACCAAAGAACATAAAAATTGATGAGGACTTGCTTTGTGTTTGAGAGAGTATTTTTGACCTTGTTATTTTGTTTTGTTTTGTTTTGTTTGTTGAGTGTTCATGCAGCTTTTCAACTTTAATTGCCGAGTTTGGAGTTAAGAGTAATGCAATGCAATTATGAGAAAAGGGAAAATTTTGTTAACAATTTGATGCATTTAGATGTGTTCATCATAATTTGAATACTTTTGTGGATGTTTTATCATATTAAGAGCTTCGTTTAAAATTTATATATAATCTCTATAAAATAAAATTTGATAAATTAATATTTTTTTTATATAATAAATTTTACTGGGCCTAAAATTTAATAATTTTAATTAAATCATAAGACGATATATTTTCAGCATTTCTATGTAAAAATATATAGTCCATCTATTTCAATATGAATTAATAATTTGTTGATATTTTTTAAAAATATAAATCCATTGTTGCTACTTTATATTTTTTTTGTTAAATTCAAGTGTGATTTGATTTTATATAGTGTTATACTGTTATTGATGTTTTTGAGTGCGTGCTTTCTTGTATGTAACAGGATCCAAAGTTATTTGTAGCATCATCAACTCGCTGAATATTGTTAATAAATATTTCTATGAACTAACAATTATTAATTTATTGATAAATTAATATATTAATTAATAAATAAATTTTAGGGGGAATTGCAATAACCCCCCGTGTATATAAGTAAAATTGCACAAAAATATAAAATTATATGATAATAACATAAACCCCCTTTGACCCGTTGACCAACTATTAAAAACCGTTTAAATTGGATGGAAATGGTATAATGTCCAATTTACCCTTTGTGCACAGTTAAAATTTTTATTTTCCAAATCTTGTTATTGTTCTTGTTGTTCTTCTTCTTCTTCAAATAAAAAAAAAAAAAAAACCTAAAACTAATTTTTTTTTCCCAATTCTTTATTTTTTATTAACCCAACCACAACTCAAATTTTTTTTTTTTTCAAATCATCATCATCATCTTCTTCAAAAAAATAAATAAATAAATCAAATTTTTTTTAATTCTTTATTCCTCATCAATCAACCAGAATTAACTCAAATTTTTTTCTAAATTCTATTTCTTCTTCTTCCTTTTCCTTTTTTTTGAATTTTTTTTTTCGAATTCTTCTTCTTCATTTTTTTTTCTAGATTTCTTCTTCTTCTTTTCTCTTTTTTCTTTTTTTTTTAGATTTTTTTTTTGTTCTTCTTCTTTTTTCCAGTTTTTTTTTTGTTCTTCTTCTTCTTTTTCTTCTTTTTTTTTGTTCTTCTTCTTCTTCTTCTTCTTCTTTTCTCTTTCTTCTTTTTTTTTTCCATATTTTTTTTATTTTTCTTCTTCTTTCTTCTTCTTCTTCGTCTTTTTTTTTCAATATTTTTTGTTTTTTTTAAATTATTTAATATAAGGTATAAAGATGATTTTACCCCTCCCCCCTTAATAACCACCGTTACTTAAACGGTTTTCAATAGTTGGTCAACGGATCAAAGGGAAGTTTGTGTTATTATCATATAATTTTAAATTTTTATGCAATTTTACTTATATACATGGGAGTTATTGCAATTCCCCCTAAATTTTATATAATTTTACTTATATACATGGGAGTTATCTAATATTTTTATGAACTAACAATTATTAATTTATTGATAATTAATATATTAATTAATTAATAAATTTTATATGATTTCAGTATTTTTTTTTTATTTGAAAAACATGAGATTTAAGTTTGGGATCTTTAACTCCGTTGCAAAGTGTAGTTCCCACGAGGTGCAATCTCAAATGTTATTAATTTACCAGTCTAATCTATAATAAACTATGAAAGAAATTAAATCATGAAAACTTTGAAGTCCTGTCATAAAAACTTCTTTTTTTTTTTTCATTTCAGTAACAACTCTTTAAAGTTTAAATTTCTGTTAAAATTAATAAAATATAATAAAATTATGTTAAATATTTTATTATTTTTAAAAATTTAAAAAGATTTACTTCGTAAAAATTAAAAATTTGAGGTTTCTCTTACTAAACGTTAAACATCATTTTTAATCGTCCAAAAATTTTACTAGAATAATAACTAAATAACACAAAATAAATTAAAAAAAAACTTTTAAAATTAAATAAGCTCTTTTAATGAGTAGATAAACTCTTTCACACATATACTAAAGGCCTGTTTGAAAAAGTTTCTCCAAGTAGAGCTTTTTAAAGAAAAACTTTTAGAAGTCGAGTTTTTATAAGTAGAGCTTTTACGGAAAAGCCACCGTTAATTGTCAATTAAAAAAACTTTTTAAAATAATATTGTAAAATTAATAAATATAATAGAGTTATAATAGACATTATAATAGATATTATAATTTTTTTAAAAACTCAAAAAGATCTATTTAGAAAAATCTAAAATGTGAGTTTCTCCGAATGACATAAAACGGTATTTTCAATCGTTCAAAAGCTTTACTAGAGTGAGTGGCAACCAAACGATGCAGAAAAACTTAAAAATAACTTTTAAGATTAAAAAAACTATTTTGACAATAGAATAATAACATTTCTTAAAACAATAGAATTATCTTAACCAAAATTAATAAATTAACAATTTGTTAACAATTGGTGACAACAGCTAACTGAGACACAAAACAAAAACCCATGCTTCCTTCCACAATAAGTCAATAACAGTGGATGACATCAACTTTTCTAACGAAAAATAAGTACAGCAGTCTAGTCAGTTGCCAAGTCAAAACCTTCTTCAAACTGAATAAAGACAATATTTTGGTTTTCTATGCTAACACAGAACAAATATTGCTAAAAGACGAATCAAAACCATAGTCTTATGAATTCTTGCCCGAAAATTCTCAGCAACAAAAGTTATTGTCTACTTGTAGTAATAAAGCTAAAGGTTCAACAAATGTACTGGCACAGTAATGTTGACAAAGAGAAAAACTTCAATACTTCTGGCTCACAGTGCGTCCTTTAGTCATGTCATGTCAAGTGGTATGAGTAATGAATCAAGTTTAATTATGTTTATGCAATCGAATGCAATCTAATGATCACTAGAGCTAAATCTATCTATTGAATCCTACTTAACTTTTCAAAAAAAAATCCCCTGGAATCATTTTAAAACTCGGTCTCAAACCAAGAATAGACAAGCGCTTTGCAAAAGCGTGTCTGTGAATTATATTTGAACTACATCAAAGTTTGTACGACTCCATAAGGAGTTTCAAACGTTAACCCCTCCTTAATTTTACACTCTTACATTATTAGTTATTTTCTACTCTAAAAGAACTTGAAAACTCTATCAACTAGCATAAAGTGTCAAAAATTGCAATTCAGAAGCGTGAATTAGAGAGCAATCCCACCAGATTCAGCTTCAAGATACTTACAGATTCTCTCCATAACTTCTCTACCCTTAACACTATTCTGCATAAACTTTTCAGCACATCGTTGCTCCACCTTCTCTGCCATTGATGCCAGTGCTGATAAGGGTTTAATATGAATGCTGGTTTGCTGTCGACAAACTGTCCACCCTGTTGGGTTATCAGGGTGGGGTTCGTAACGTATCTTCTCCTCCACTTCTATGAACTTTTGGAGGCTTATGTTGCGGGTAGTAAGTTGCATTGACTTTGATTGGGCATCAACAACTGTTGATTCAACACAGTGGCAGATATCTTGACCTATAATTTTGTGAACAAACCATGGCCCTGGAGCATGGACAGTAAGTGCACGGGTTGTGTAAAGCTTCCCAGACAGAGGATCGAGCTTGTGGCTCAATGTGTCCACTTCAAGGACATGGGACAATGTACGCTTGTTTTCAGGATCAGCAAACTTGCGCCAAGATGCAGAAGTCACTCGCTCCCATGGGTGCTTGTAAATGTGCTCTTGTGTGTATGCTTTCACCATCACAATCTATTCCATCGTAATAAAAATTTCAAGATAGAAACTGTCAGTGAGGTCACAAGTTGAACAGTTTAAGTGCAGTAATAAAAATTCCGGTATTTTTCAATCAACCATTGCACACAAGAAATTTCTAATAGAAAAAATGCTTCCAAAAAAAGAGAACAGTACAAGTTATCAAAATGAGATTTTGCTATCACAAACACAATCGGTACATTTTGTTTTCTACCGGTTACTTTTCTGATCAAATATACAAATTTGAATCAAGATTTTGATTAACCGTCAGCCAACAATCTAGAGAACACAACATCCCTGGACTAATGATCCGTATAAAAGCTCAAAAGCTATCAACAGACGAAAAACCACGAAACCACTAATCATAACTCCGGCCTAATTAAGAGCCACAGCAGAAATTATTTAACAACACCAATAATGCCATTGATGTAAGGCAAAGAGGATGCATTTGCCTAATCTTAGAAAGCTCGACTACTGCTACTGCCTCATAGTATAAACAAGGGACCAAGAAGCTTTAAACTTCCAATCAAATCCAATATCAACTACACAAACAAAGAAAAAGAAAGGATTTTTACAACACAACCATCAATGTGTTTCAAAGAAACATTAGAAAAATTGACTACCAACAATATCAAATCAAGGAATTTATAACAAGACCGAAAGTATACGAAACCCGAAACGGGTATCACGGAAACTCAAAAACCCATCAACAAACAAACCCCAGAAAACCAAAACACGAATTCAATAATTCTAATTCATTTGCTGATTAATTTCATCCAAAATTGAAGTTTCCAATCACACATGCATATATTTACGAAACCCAGATCAACAAAAAAAAAATGTAGAAAAGGATTAGAATCTGACCTTAACAGAGAGAGATTGAGCTGCAGAGAATTAAAACCCTTAAAATGATCTGAGAAGAGAGAGATTATGAGAGTACTAGGTTGACGATGGGAAGAAAAAAAAATGTCAATGAAATTCCTCTCTTTTTTTTTTTTTTTTCTCTGTTTCGAAGTGTTGTACTTCTAAGACAAGGTTATACCCCTATATGGATGGGGTTGGCGGCCTAAAAGTACAACCATCGGAAAGGGATTGAAGAAGTAAACCTCTATTAGTTTATAGGGAAAAATACACTAACAATCCTTTACATATCGTTTTTTACACTCTCTGATAACTTTTACCTTTATTATACAAATGTCCCTTAAATTTCATTAACCAAACCGTTGACTAACGGAGAAGTTAACGGCTTAGTACTGTAGCAAGGCCAAATTCGTCTTTTTCCCTTAAATTAATTAAAATAATTAAAAAATTATTTTAATTAAAATCAATTTAATTATTCATCATATTCTTCAATTAAATTCTTAATAATAACCAAATTTAGATTTTTTTCAATTATTCATCTTCTTTAATAAAAATTGAAGAAAAAAAAAATTCTTCTTCTTTGGTTGAAGAAGAATTTGTTTGGATTTTTTGTTAAAAAAATTTAAATTGAATTTGGGTTTGTTTAGATTTTTTGATTGAAGAATGAATTTGTTTGAACAAAAAAAAAATTCTTCTTCTTTGGTTGAAGAAGAATTTGTTTGAATTTTTTGTTAAAAAAATTTTAATTGGATTTGGATTTGTTTGGATTTTTTAATTGAAGAATGAATTTGTTTGGTTGAAGAAAATTTTAAAAGATGATGATGATGATAATAATAATGATCTAGGTTTGTGATTTGGAAAGGAAAAAAAAAATCTAAATTTGATTGTTATTAGGAATTTAATTGAAGAATATGATGAATAGTTAAATTGATTTTAATTAAAATAATTTTTTAATAATTTTAATTAATTTAAGGAAAAAAGACGAATTTACCCTTGCTACAGTACCAAGCCGTTAACTTCTCCGTTAGTCAACGGTTTGGTCAACGAAATTTAGGGGATATTTGTGTAATAAAGGAAAATGTTACCAGGGAGTGTAAAAAATAATATATAAAGGGTTGTTAGTGTAATTTGCCCTAGTTTATATGGTAAAGAGATAAAATTCAACTCACTTGTTCTCCAAGTTTTATTTAGAGGGTTGAAATCCTATTTTTTTTTATATTACGGTCATGTGATATTTTGAGTTTAAATTTTATCTTATTTATAATATTGTTAATATTACAAGTTTATTTTCTTATTAATGGAAATAGTTATCTCCTTATTTATAGTGTAGAGCCATAAAAATTAAAACTATAATATTCATTAGTATGTTCTAATAGTTTTCACAATAATCTGTGCTAATCATTTATGTTCATCCTCCCTAAAGGAGTGATTAAATAAAACGGGTCAATCAGGTTTTCAGAGTTATTCTTTTAAAAGGGAGCGACTTGCCTTTGACAGTAGGTTAACCAAAGGCTACAAGCGAGCAATGGGAAAGGTAGGGCTGGCTAGTCGATGAAGTTGAAGTTAAAGATAAAGAAACTCTGTATAGTTCTATTTTAGGGCGTACCACTTCGCCATTTAGGTTTGTGATACTAAACGAAAATGAAAAATCTTGAAAGGAAGAAGAGCTTAGAAAGGGATGCATGTCCCAGATGCCTTATAACAATTTTAACTTCTCAATATGATTCATAATTTCAAAATATTATACAGAGTGGTGGATGCAGAAATTTCATTCAATAGGGGTTTGGTTCAATCATACTAAAATGTAAAAATATAAATAATAATAATAATAAAAACAATTGAATTTGGACTCATTTATTATCAGTAACAGCTCTAAAAACCCTGCTAATTACTAATTATAATTTACCACAACAATCATCATTTACTAATTACATAGTCTAATAAAAATTTTACTAATAAATTTTCAAATTAGTAACAGCTCTAGAAGTTTGTACAATTTTTCTAAAAAATTATATATAATAATTATCTAAATAATTTTAAGATTTTTTTTATTTAGTTTTTTGCCCACCGATACTTGAGCTCCCAATGGGCCTTCACTAGATCCGCCCTTGGTTATAGTGTTGGCCACGGTTCGGTTCGAACCGCCCCGCTAGTTTTATCGGTCCCGGTTCAAAACAGGTTAGGAACGGGTCAATTAGAACCGGGACCGTTGGTCGCGGTGCTGGTTAGCCCAAAAAAAGAATAGGAACCGCAGGTTAGGAACCAGCGATTTCGATTCGTTTCCTTTTTTTTTTTGCTTTCTTTTAAAAAAAAAATTAAAAAAAAATTGGAGGCCGCGGTTCTGGTTCTTGAAACCAGAACCGGAACTGCGATTCCTTCCCCAGTTTTGGCACCGGAACCGAGACCGCAATCCTATGATCCCGGTTCCAAAATCGCAGCCATGACTACTTGGTTACATACCAAATTTCTTATATTGGGTTTGAGCTTAATCTCCCTCCGCCACTCGCAGGAGTTCTGATATTTTCTCTCTTAAAATATTTACAAATTTTAAAATTTAAAGGGAACACTATAATTCCACCTCACAATTATATTGGATAACAGTGTAAGGAAATTGGTGTTGGCATGATTTCTACTTGCTTAAAATAAATGGGTAAAATGTGATCATTCAATCTAATAATATTTCAGGTTCGAGGTGTTCCGTAAGTATTAAAACGGAAATAAATAAAAAGCACGAAGGACATGCAAGCCAATATAGCTCTCTTCGGATTAAACAACTACATTAAACTAAGTGGAATAATTTGCGTTTATATTTTTTCTAAAAATAAAATCATATACCTATAGTGCCCTGACGAGGCTAGTGTTCGTATACTATATTTCAAAAAGTCAACAGATATTTATTGGACTCAAAAACAAATTGAGAGAGAGGTGTACTATTAGCACAAATTTGTGACTTACAAAAACAGTTTTGGGATATAAATAAATTTTAATTAATCTTATATCATAATATTGATTGTTACTCATTGAGGTTGATAATCATAATTTTTCCCCAGCTCCGAAAGAAATGTCAAAATCAGAAAACGTTAGCTGTCTTTTGTTTAAAAAGCATATGCATACATCAATAAATAGGAGATATTGAAAATTAGAGACGGAGAAATATAAATATTTAAAATTACAGTTAGAGAAGTAGTTCTATAACGTTAAAAACGAGATATTGATTCTAATGTTACAGAGAGAGAGAGCTAATAGAGCTTCTTAGGTTCGGCATTTTAGATTTAGTCATGTCTGGAATTACGGTTCTGTAATGTTAAAACGAGATATTACATTTTCAAACCTTACATTTTGAGAAATAGAACATGAACAGTAAATGATGAAAAAGAAAAGGAGAAAAGAAGAAGAAAAAATTTAGAGAGAGATGACATTGGTCATACGAATCTCAGTATAATCAATGTCATTGTTTGAATCCAAAGCTAATCTAGCAAGACTGAGAAGGCTGCCAGTTGCTAGCATTGCTTTTGGGTTGACATCATGCAGAGACCTTGCGTACAAACTCTTGCATGCACACGAAGCTGCATCGAACAATTGCTTGTTGTTATTGTTATTATTATTCTTCTGTTGAACCTCGGGACCCAACATACAATGACCTAATATTCTCAAAATTGGCTGCATAAGTTCCCATGACAATGGAATCCTCCTCCCCTCCTCTTTCCCCAACTTCCCTGAACTACTACTACTACTACTTTCTCCACCATTTTCACCATTTACCACAACATCTTGATCTCCACCAGCCCAAGCCTCACAGAATTCACAGAAATCAATCTTGGAGGCCACAGGGAGCTGTGATATTTTACTGTGGTATAGCTCCAGTGCAACCCCAACAATCCTGGCTCTTCTGGTGGACCTCACGGTCCCATGTGGCTCCAGGCTTGGACATATCACTGCTAGGTTTAGATCCATGGAGTTGTTCTTCACAGGCGCTTTCGACTCGTGATAGATGCTTGGCTGCGACAAATCAGGGATGTTCACGGTCACGGGTTGGCCTGATCGGGAGGTGGTTTCGTGGGCATAGAGGGCTAACAACACTGCCTCGAACCCGGCCAGTGGTTTTCGAAGAGTGACTCGAGAGAGGTAGATGCCGGCAACGATGGGGAGGTAACGGAGGACGACGAGCTGGAGCTGAGGATCGGTGGATTGGAAGGTGTCGTAGAGCCACCGGCAGAGGTTGTTGTTTCCAGTGCCGGCGTCTGGTTGCCGGAGGAGGCTGGATATCTGAGAGGCGATTTCAGGGTCGTGGAGGAGGGCAAAAGCTGGGTTTGGAGAATCTGGGACGTTTGTGATGATGGAGGAGAGAGATTCTATTGCTGATTGGGCTTTGAAGGTCGAACGTATAGACGCTGATGCGAGGTCGGGGGCAGCGGCTGTGGCGGGGGCGGCGGCGGTGGTGGGAGAAGAGGGAGAATCTGAGATTGACATTGGTTGCTTGAGAGAGAAGAAACTGAAAACTGGTAATTTAAAACAGAAATACAAGAAATAAAAAAAACCATATATGAGATATGAGAGGAGAATATTAAGGAATAAAAATAGGATCATTTGTTTATTTAAACAAATTAATCTCATTTTAATAACTCTAGAATTAGATATTCGGATTATGCTATATACTTTTTAACAAGTTATATAATTATGATTATCAAGTATATGCTTTTTCCTTAATCTTAGACATAATTATGTTCGCAACAATGATTTTGTAACGAAAGATAATCATATCTCTAATATTACATGTAAGATTTTAATTTTCACTTTAGTAAAATGGGGTAAAATGGTTTTATTATAAATATTACATAACCATTATTCCGGACATAACTAAATTTGGGGTCCAAAATTGAGAAGCTATATATTTTTTATATATTTTAAAGTAGGTTTTTTTATTTAAATAAATTCTTAGAAAGTTAAATTTAAAATAGTACTATCGCACACAGTGAATTGCTATCTACAGAAAAAAAAACGTACTTTTATCACTTAAAATGATACATTTATTTGAGCAAATTCCACACAACCTACTTAAAGTTTATCCTTTTATTTCTATATACAACTTTATAGTCAATCCACATAAAACTCCCTCGCTATTAGTAAACCACAATTAAATTTAATTGTTGAGTTTGACAATTGTTTAAAATATCTAAAATACCCCTAGAATGAAATTTATTACAAAATAAAATAAAAATAAAAAAAGTAGTTGGATCTCAGAAACATTTAAAAAAAATCAAAAAAAAAATTTAAAAAAAAAGATAGAGATTCCAAATGGAGATCTGGTCTCCATCGATGAATTCGACTCCATCATCGATGGAGATCTTGTCTCCATTGATGAAGCGAGCTCGTCTCAAGTCGTCTTCATCGATGGAAATGATCTCCATAGATGGAGATCATCTCCATCGATGAAGACGAAGGTGGAAATCCCACTCGGATCTCTACCTTTTTTCAAAAAAAATTTAATTTTTTTCTTTTTAAAATTTTAATATTTTTAATATTTAATAATTATATTTTAATTTTTAATTTTTTTAAAAATATATTTGTAGAAAAAATATTAAAAATGAATGAAAAGACGAAATTATCGTTTCAACAATTAAATTTAACTTTAGTTGACCAACAACAGCGAATGAAACAATGGTAAAATCAATTGAAGAAACAAGAACCCTAATAGAAAGTTCGAGAGAGAGAAGAGAAGCTGAGAAAAGTGGAATCAGATTTTTATTATCTGATCCCAACAGTAACAGATTGCATATATATATATATATATATATATATATATATATATATGAGGTTACAATAATTATGGTTAACTAACTAGAGTAAATGAACATTAACTAACTTAACTGAAATACAATTCAGATTACTAAATGAACCCAGTGAGTTTGCTAAGGATACTAACAAGTATTATTTAATAGGTTTGTGCTGATGAAACATGTGATCAGTATTCTGATCTCTAATACTCCCCCTCAAATGTAGCTGGTTCACATCAGTAAATTTGAACTTTGTTTTTTAGAATTGATCAGCAGCAGCTGTAGCATTTGCATTAGAACCTGAGGTTTCATCAGCATTCCCCCTCAAATGCAAAGCAGCACTGTCAACAATAAGTTTGGAACACAACAACTGAAACCGAGAGATAGAGAGAGACTTGGTGAATATATCAGCTGTTTATGCCGCAGTAGGAATATACCTAACTTCTAATTTCTAAGTTGTAATGAGATCTTGAAGAAAATGTACATCGATCTCAATGTGCTTCGTTCGAGCATGAAATACCGAATTATGTGCTAAAGAATTAGCACTAATATTATCACACCAAAAAAGTGGAATGCCAACTGAAGGAATCTGAATTTCTGCAAGAAGGGACTGAATCCAAATGATATCAGTGGCTGCAGAAGCAAGGGAGCGATACTCAGCTTCAGTGCTCGAACGAGCCACTACCCGTTGCTTTTTCGAAGACCAACAAACCAGGTTACCCCCCAAATAAAGACAGTGATCACCTGTGGACTTGCGATCATCTAGATTGCTAGCCCAATCGGCATTGACAAAACCCTCAAACGATAGAGAATTAGAAGGAGTAAACTGCAGTCCATGAGTAAGAGTGCCTTTGATATATCTAAGGACACGCTTGACAGCTTGCCAATGGACTTGAGAGGGAGAAGCCAAAAATTGGCTAAGTTTATTCACCGAAAAAGACAAATCAGGTCTAGTTAGGGTGAGATATTGTAGTGCACCCACCGTGCTACGATACAATGTAGCATCAGAAAATGAGCAGCCATCTGATGCAGACAGCTTGTAAGAGGGAGATAGAGGAGTAGGACATGATTTTGCATCAGCCATATCAATTTTCAATAAATGATCATTAGCATATTTTGTTTAAGTGAGTGTCAAGCCAGCAACTGTTCTATGTGCCTCAAAACCCAAAAAATACTGCAGTGAACCCAAAGATTTAAGTGAAAATTGAACATGCAAGTCTTGGATAACCTTGGAAATTAGATTAGAATCACTACCTGTCACTAGAATGTCATCTACATAGATGAGAACTAAGAGAACAACAGTGGCAGTCTTGAAGTAAAATAGAGAAGAATCATATTTGGAATTAATAAACCCCCAAGTTTGAAGAGCACACTTCAACTTATCATACCAAGCTCGAGGAGTTTGTTTAAGGCCGTAGAGAGACTTATGAAGCCTGCAAACCCTATCTGGTTGAGAAGAGTTGACAAATCCTTTAGGTTGACACATATACACAATTTCTTGAAGATCCCAATTCAAGAATGCATTATTGACATCAATATGTTGGATGTCCCAAGATGAAGAAACTGCCAAGGCAAATACAATACGGATAATAGAGGATTTCACTACCGGACTAAAAGTTTTCTTGAAATCCAAGCTAGGGGTTTAATGAAAACCCTTGGCGACAAGTCTGGCTTTGAACCTCTTTACAGATCCGTCAGCCTTGTATTTAACCCGAAAATTCCATTTGCAGCCCACCATATTCATATCCTTATAATAAGGTACTAAAGTCCAAGTTTCATTTTTCTGTAAGGCTGCAAATTCAGCTTGCATAGCAGCAGCCCATTTGGGATCAGAAAGAGCAGTAGATACTGTGGCGGGAGCATCAACAGTAGGAGACATCAGTTGTGAGGAGGCAAAACTGATAAAAGATTTGGGCTTAAAGATACCAACCTTTGATCTGGTGATCATAGGATGTCTAGAGGTAGACCGGTGGGGAATACTGCAAGTAAGAAGAACCAATACTGTCTGAAGAAGCACTGAGCTGAATAGTATGTGGACTGCTGTCACCAGAAGACTGAGATACACCAATAGAGGGCATAAACAATTATGTGTAGGGAAATTCCCTTTCATGAAAGAGAACATGTCTTGAAATGTAAACCTTGCTTGAAGAGTGTAAACATTTATAGCCCTTGTGGCTTTCACTGTAGCCAAGAAAGAGACACTTTGAGGAATGAAAACTGAACTTATGCATATTATAGGACCTCAGCCATGGAAAGCATGCTGTACCAAAAACCCTTAAATCTGCATAGTGAGGTAACCTCTTGAAAGCTACAAGAAATGGAAATCTATTCATTACTTACTGCCAGTTGATCAGATCCCTTGTATTCATTATTGATTTGTAGGTTGTTGAAGTCTGAAGTAATATGGTTGGTAGCGCCACTGTCCATGTACCAGTAGGGATTTGCTACTGTTGATGGAGTTGCAACCATTGGAGTACTCTGGCTGCTGTTGTGCAAAATTGCCTTGCATAAGGCTAGAGATAGATTGCTGGCCCTGCTGATTATGTGATTTACCAAAATTTCCAGCAAACGATTGGTCAAAGCGATGATAACATATGGTTGAAAAATGTCCAGCCTTGCCACAGAGTTGGCAAGTCAACCTTTGGTTGTAATATCTACCTCCTCAGCCACCTCTAGATCTACCACGATTATTATTTTGGAATTGACCTCCTCCTCTAGCAAAATTGGCAGATTTGGTATTCAAATTGGCTTCTGTCATATCTATTGTAGCATTAGAGTGATATTGTTCAAGCCTATATTCATAGTTCAAGAGTACGAACTGTGTATCCTAAAGTGTGATTTCATCTTTCTTAGAGGCTATGTTACAAATTACTGGATCAAACTCTAAACCTAGGTCTCCCAAGACATAAGCAACAAGGTCCTGTTCTGAAATAATTTGGCTAGCAGCCATTAAGGAGTCAGTAACTCCTTTGATTTTAACAATATACTCACTGACTTTCAGGGCTCCCTTTTTTAAAGACTTTAATTGAGACCTAAGATGCATCACTCTAGCCATAGATTGCTGAGAAAACATAGTTGTTACAGTGTTCCATACCTCACAGGATGTCACACACTGAGTGACTCTGCCTAGAATCGAAGGACTTAGGGTTGACATGAGCCAGTTGACCAATAGTTGATTTATCTTTTTCCAGCTGAGATACTCGTCGTTGTAGGCTTGAATTTGTTCACCAGACTCTTCATCGGTGCAAATGATGAACTTAGCAGGACATGTGGTGACTCTGAAGATGAAATTCTCTAGGTCAAAGGCTCTCACAACCGATAATATCTGTGTCTTCCAGTAAATAAAGTTGTCATCGTCTAGCTTTATAGGTAAGCTGAAGTTTAGGTTTTTGGAGATCAGATTAGACTGATTTTCTCTCTGTTGTTTGGTAAGTTTCGGTGTACGATTGAAGACTTGAGAGAGTATAGGTAAATGAGGGGAGGTAGGTGAAGCCATGGCCTCTAATCGAGGCTTTGATACCATGAAACAATGGTAAAATCAATTGAAGAAACAAGAGCCCTAATAGAGAGTTCAAGAGAGAGAAGAGAATCTGAAAGAGAAGTGGAATCAGATTTTTATTATCTGATTCCAACAGTAACAGATTGCATATATATATATATATATGTGTGTGTGTGTGTGTGTGTGTGAGAGGTTACAATAATTGTGGTTAACTAACTAGAGTAAATGAACAGTAACTAACTTAACTGAAATACAATTCAGATTACTAAATGAACCCAGTGAGTTTGCTAAGGATACTAACAAGTATTATTTAATAGGTTTGTGCTGATGAAACATGTGATCAGTATTCTGATCTCTAATAGCGAAGAGATTTTGTATGGATTGACCATAAAGTTGTATATGAAAGTGAAAAAGAAAACCTCAGATAGGTTTTGAGTAATTTGCTCTATTTATTTATTTACTTTTTAAATTTGTGGAAGAAGGATTTCAACTTTAAACTTCAATATTTATTGTCACAAACAACTTATTGCTTAACAAAAAGGAGTTAATTTGTAAAGTCGTATAAAAAGGTGAATAAATACATAAGGAATAAGAATAAATTGTAACTGTACATTATCAATAATGTTAATATGTCACAATTTTTTAATGGAACAGATCGAATAGAATATATCGCTCCATTTGATATAACAGATCTGCTACTTACTCTAACCTTTTCTTTTTTTTGTGTTTTTAAATAGATTAAACTTGAGTCGATTTGTGTTATTTGTGTTGTGTTTTTTAAGAATAGATTGATGATAAATAAGAAGAGTTTTGTATTTTGATTGAATATAATGGAGATTTGGAATTTTTTTTTTATTGATAACATTTATCTAATTCAAAATGTTAAAAATAATTTAAAATAATTAACCTAAGCTTTTTAATAAAAATAGTAGTTAAGCTAAGGATATTATAAACATCTCATAATATAAGATGGATCAACTGTTAACTATAAACTTAGTTAACTAACAGTAAAATATTTTTATGTTGAATTTCATAAATGTGCAATATTATTGACATATTGTATATATATTGTCATAATACCTAGAGCAATTTTCTCTTGTTTCAAACCTACATATATATGATAATTTATTTATTTTTATAAAACTGTTGAAATAACATTGTGACAGCTCCTTTCTTAGAAAATTATCAAAAGGACCCTCTAAGAATTACACTTGAAGCCCCTAAATTTTAAAAAATATTAATTTTTTTTCAATCCAAAAAACTATATAAACCCCATCAATTCTCCAATTCATTCACACAAATTCTCTCATTCTCTCAATATTTATCTCACTTCTATTTCCCTCAATCTTTCTCTAATTCTCTAATTCTCTCAATCTTACTATTGTTTTTCACTACTGCAATTATTTTCATTATTTGTTTAAATACTTTATTTTTATAAATTTATAATGGCATCATCCACAAAACCATCTATTTTCGGAGGTCGAAAATCTGTTTTCAATTCCAGAAGGTCCGTTTCCAGCAGAGACGCTGAGCACAATGAGCAGGTACCAAATTTAAATGTTCAATAAGTGCAGAGTCGTCATTTCCCAGAATATAACAACGATCGAAATTTTGCTGAATACCTGCAACAAAGAGAATATAAGGAGGTAATTTTTGGTAATGAAACTCCTCTTAATTTTAATCCTCATTATTCTCATCCCTCTGCTGGCGTTGGTCCCTTTGCTTCAGCCCTTCCAACCCCAAGTGAAACCATACAAATGACGTAGGTGCAGTCAGATTTGTCATAGTACAAATCTGAACTTTTTAAAGTTCATATGAAGAGGGTGGAGAAGGATGGGTTAGTTATAGTGGTTTGCAACTATTGTTCCAAAGATTTTAAATGGAACAAATCCGGAGGATACGGGACATATTGGAAGCATATCAACAGCAAGTATCAAGCCGAAGCTCACCATCAGCGAAGACAACACCAAATTTCAAGGTACACATCCCCTAACCATTCTTTATTTAAATATACTGATCAAAATAATAGGGACCAATTAGCAAGAATGGTAGCGATCGAACATCTTCCTTTTAGTTTTGGGGAAAAAATTGATTTTTTAAAATATTGTCATAATGCTTTAAATCTCTCTGCATGTAAAGTACCTAGGACCACATTAAAACGTATTATGTGTGATATTTATAAAAAAAAAAAAAAAAAGTTTTAGTAAAATATTTTCAAAATTATATGGGTCGTGTGTCTGTTTGTGCCGATATCTAGAGTAATCATTTGTAAAAACATTTATACTTAGGACTCACTTGCTATTTCGTTGATCAATTATGGGATTTGTAAAAACGAATATTGGCATTTAGAGTTTTTGACAACACCCATACTACTGACAATATTTATAAATTAATGAAAATTATTTTTGAAGAATATTGTATTGAAAGTAAAATTTTTGCAATTGGTTTTGATAATACTGTAAAAAATATTGCCGCCGTTCCACAATTAATTCAATTGTGTCAACCCTATTTTGGCGGCAAATTTTTTCATCAAATATGTGTTTACCATGTTTTAAATATATGTGTACAACATGGCTTGCAAACACTACAAGAGTAGATTACACCAATTAGGGATACTCTATACTATTTGTGGAAACATCCTAGCACTATGAAACAATGGGCTAAGTATTGTAAAGCTAACGGGAAACATCCAATTAGGTTTTCCCGTGATGTTCTAACTCGTTGGAACTCCACATAGAAGTTGTTTTGTGAAAGCTACGAGCATAGAGAATTATTAGTTAGATTTATACAGTATAAAATTAATACTACTAATTTATATGAACATCATTGAGATGTTTGTACAAAACTTTACATGCTTTTAAAAGTTTTTCATGATGCAACACATTCTTTATCCGGTATATATTATTCAACTTCACATTTATTTTTATTTGAAACCCTTAATATTGTAAGTGCACTTAATGAATGTGCACAAATAAATGAATTAGTTCTGTGTGTTTATGCAATACGAGATAGATGGATAAGCTATTATAGGGACATTCCTGTAATTTATAATGTTGCATCAGTTTTTGACCCTATGAATAAATTAAATAGTTTATATGAATTTTTTACACTTTATTACCAATCTCTAAGGATAACGAACATAGATATTAATGGTTTATATAATAATGTTAGGAATTTATTTTATTCAATGTATGATGAATATCGTTCTGTTTACGGTCCCTCGCTGAACATTATTGTTTAGGAATCGGAACTAAGCGGAAGTAGTAGTATTGGCCATTTGCGGTTTCTCTCCACATTAAAGAAGTTAGGGGCAAGCGTGTTTACCAAAAAAGTAAATACGTCGGGGAGTTCGTCTTCATCAACCTATGTTTCAGAGGTTGATGTTTACATAAACACCTCCTTTGAGTTTTTGGACACCCCAGACTTTAACGTCCTACATTGGTTAAGGGAGCACGAAACTAACTTTCCAATTTTGACCATCATTGCCAAACAAATTTTTGGAACCCCTGTCTCGACCATCGCCGTCGAACAGGAATTTAGTGCAGGTGGCAATGTTCTGGATGAGAGACGAGCATTGCTCAGTCCTGACTCAATACAGATCCAGGTCTGTGTTGATGACTGGACCAAGGCCTCATACCGGCAGCAGGAATTGGATCTGGTGTCCGACGACAATGACTTCTTCGACACCAACGAGGATACAATGGCAACCGAAGGAACAAGTGACGATTGATCACATCCGTAATATAACAGGTAAAAGAACTACGTAGGCTTTGATTCCTCCTAGAAGATACGTAGGCAGCTTAATTAAGGTAAAATTAAGTGCAAGCCCTAATTTTTTATTTATTTATTTAATTTTATAGTTTTATGATATTATCATAATTTTATTTCAAATTTATCGTTATTTTATTGCAATCCAGTACCCACTTTATTTATATATTATTATCGTTATTTATATATTTAAATTTTTTATTAATTTATTTTTAATTTTTAATTTTTTTATTTTTCCGGTTTCGGACCGGTTTGGAACCAGCGGTTCCAAAAAAATCGGGGAGGAACCGGAACCGTCGGTTCCCCCCCTCCCCCCCGGTTCCAACCAGAACCGGGACCGGGACCCGGTTTTAGTTGGACAAAAAAAGGAACAGGAACTGCCGGTTCAATTCTAACATCCATCATTACTTTCACCTAATCCACGAGTTTTATGATTAATGTAATCTATTTAGTAAAATATTAAAGTGGTAATATTAAATATAAAATCTGCATGGTTTCAATTATTAGAGTTTTGTGATATGTGAAATTAAATTCTACTTATAATTTTCTAAAAAAATAAAAATCTACTCATAATTGCAAATTTGTTATACTAATAAAAAAAAGGTTTGTATAAATTAACATAAATTTTGTACTGTTGCAACTGAGTTTGAATCACATAATTTCACCTTAAAGATACATAGAAAAACACTAATTATTCTCATTCTCAATTAGTAGGATCAATAATTTCATGGTATGATTCCTTCTAACCATTTGTATATGTATTTGCTTAAAGATTTCAATTTAGCTTATCTAATATGTATAACTTCTGTAGGTAATCTTAGTATGTACATATTATTATACTATTATGCATAAAAACGTAGGTAGAGTGGATAGACATATTCCATTTTAAGAGTAGACAACTCCCCGTATTGAAAGTAGACATCTTTTACTATGGAAGTAAATATTCCTTGTATTATCTAAAATTATCTATTTATTTGTCTAAAATTTATTTATTTATTCATTATAGCGCATGCTTTTTTAGTTTAAATGGTACGTACTTCTTCTTTCACATTAATAGTAGAGTGTTCGAGTGCGATTATGCGTATTTTACAAATATGGGTGAGGAGTATTCTCTCTCTCTTGAGAGTACATATCCGAACTTCCATGTCAAGAGAGAGAGAGAGAAAAAAAAAAAAAAAAAGCATGATTGTGTTAGCTTCAAGTCATGTCTAGCCCAATTTTGAAGGAAAAAAAAGAAAGAAATCTCATTCTGTTGTGTAATCATATTATTTGGGCTTTGTTTGTAGTACTGGGCCAGAGTTGGGCCTGCTTGTTGGAGGCCTCAATCCAAATTCTTCTTCTGTTTTCTTAAATGATTATTTGGTGAAAACATTGGTAATTTTATCCTACAAATTACAATCAATGAACATGAGGGTGAAATTTGGAGGAGACAAAACAAAAATTAAGCCTAAATAATATTTAATTAGTCTCATAATTATATTAATAAGCATGAACATCTTTAACTGGCATCCTAACCGGAATTATTGTATATATATCTAAGTAAGTCTCGTTACGTTCACTTAAAAATAACCGTTTAGTAAAGTTGAGTGTCTGGATATATTAATAAGTAATTGTTAAATTAAATTAATTATTTTATTAGTTATAATATCAGATATCTTTTTCTAAGATATTTTGTGACATATAGATTATAAATTATTTTTATTTTTATTTTTTATAGTTAGGTTTAAATGATTACAGTCACTACTCACTAGTTTATCAGATCTTGGTGACACAAACTTGATATTTCCAAGTAAGATCCAAACCTTGGCTTTAACATGAGTGAGAAAAATCCTATTGAATCAATCAATGAAGAAAGTCAAATTATATTTGAAAAAGATTTCTTGCTCCCTCCAATCTAGGATCCTCTCATGTATTACCAATTACTTTCTAATTAAACCACTTAATTTAATTTAATTTCTTTTATTTTTATTTTTAATTAATTAATTAATTTCTTATTATTTTATTAGCTGCATAAAACAAGACAATGCCATGCACATGACTTGTTCATATTCCATTAATCATTAGTTTAACAATTAATTTAATTATATATTCATCCCCCATGATCTTTACTTAATTTCTTTTTATTATAAATTATTGAAAAGTTCTTATTGCTTTCGTGGGATTTTCGAGAGCTGCAAGTGGTTGTAAACTTATATATATATATATTAAATTAACTACTTAAGAAATTTTATTAATGTCAAAGAATAGGATTTTAGGATGGATAGTGTTAATGTTTCAAATTTTGACATTAATTATTTGATATGGTGCATGTATTTGCCACCTTTTGAGTTCTACAAAATTACAAATTGTGAGGAGTTTCTTTCTCGACATGTTAATAGCAATTGATCTTATCAGTTTTTCAGTAAATTCTTGATTCGATCGGTGTAAAAAATTTTATTTTTAAAAACAAGTATATTATTTCTTCTACAACTAAGCTGTATGTCAATCAATTTGTTTGTCTATTTTAGTAAAATAAACACACATTAATTAGGAAACTAAATTTATATACAGCGTCTGGATTACCAACAGGCCACATGCGGGTCGACATTGTTGTTTCTAAATCGACAATCTAGGCAACGCACATCTATATATGCTGATGATTTTAATTTAATTTAATTTAAAATATTCACACATTGTATTTGATTGATTAATTGATATAAGCGATGTTTCCAAGTATTATTATTATTATTATTTGCAAATAGCCAAGTTTTCAAGATCTCTCTTCATTCCTTTTACAGTTTTAATTATATATGTAATCATTGCATGCTCTCTCTATATACACTTTTATACCAACTTCAGTTTAATTAATGAACTCTCTGCATATATATTAATTATTTTCATGCATATAGCTTTTATACATTATTGATAATTAAAAAGTTTTATTGCACTTGTAAAATTTCTAAGCAATGGAGAATCGTTTTTCTTTTTTTTTTTTGGTCAGGGATTTATTAGAACCTGATAAGATCAACTACTACAAACACCATTCGAAAAATAACTCCCACTATAAAGAAAGGTCTCTCTTCACAAATAATCCTTTTATATATGTATATACGAAGAGTCTGATCCGAAAATCCTTATTTGTGACAGCCACATCGACTACGTGGAGTAAGGCTTCATGGAAGTTGAGGATATGCTGGAGATATCTTTGCATTAGTTACATATATTATTATAATTAAGGTCAGATTATATTTTCAAAACATTCTAGCCTGACTACCTCCATTATTTGTAAGCAAGATCAAGTTTGGTAAATGAAAGCAATCGAGGAATTAATTAATTAAATTATGTATTGTCATTAATTAGGAGTATCAATTCCATGGCACCAGGCTTGGCTACTCAAAAGAGTTGGGACATTTATGTGAAGCGTAAATGATGCTGACATTACGACCTTAATTAGGAAGCTTTTCGGCATTCAAAAACTTTTTTCTTTTTCTAATTAAAAATATTATTATAAACATTATTTATTGATAGTGTTAAACTTTTATGTTTTTTATTTTTGTATTTATGAGAAGTGATATATAATTGGTGTGTACAGACATACAACGTAACAAGTCTTTTAGGTTGTAAGACTATCCATCAATATGTATAATTTATTTCTCATAAATACATAAAAAATATTATATGTATGGAAAATTAACGAACAAATAATACTGAACCTACCTGGGTTTGTTGAATTACACTCAAATTAAAATTTATAAATTAAAACTCACACTGAACTCCCGTAGTGTTAATTTTAACCGTTAAAAAGTAGGATTGACCATTAAAAATAAGAAAAAGTAGAAGAAATAGCAAAATATTCATAATGGATACACCATGGGTCGCGAGCCAGAGAGGCTCGACCCTACTTTTTAACGGTCAAACTTAACGCTAAAGGAATTCAGTGTGAGTTTCTGTAAACTTTGATTGCGAATATAATTCAACAAACCTTAGCTAGATTCAGTGTTATTTGTTTGAAAATTAATTAGGTATCAAACCATTTTACTAACGTGTAAAGTTAGAGAAGATGAGAATAAATCTCACATTTGAAAACATAAAAAACAATAGAAGTGTGTATATATCAATCGATGTCACAACCTGATAAATTAATGTTTAGGTTGTAAGGTTAACCAAAATATATGTATTATTCTAAAAGAACACATAAATAAGACAAAGTATGAAAACTTAACGGATAGAAAGCAACATATAAATGCAACATAGTTCGGAAAATTAACGGATAGAAAGCAAATATGCTTCGAAAGATATTTATAGGATAAGTGACCCTAACAACCATTATAGATGAATCAAATTTTGATTTTTCAAATTAGGGTTTTGAAAGGTTCATATTGGGTTAGTACATATGAATTACTCGAAACTTTACATAATCCGTGGAATTTACATTCTTGAATTAGTTGATATGTCACAATTAATTGATGCTCTTATCTAGTAGTATAATGTACATTTCAAAGTGGATAAAACTAAAGAGGGTCAAATATGAGAGATGTAAGATTTTTTTTTTTTTTTTTTAACTTGAGGTAAGAATGATTTTAAATTTGGAATTTTAACTTCGTTAAAAGGTGTAGTAGCACCAATTATATTCCTGTGACCACGGAGATGTTAAAGTTGAGTAGTGTTGTTTTTTTTTAATCTTTTTTTTCTTTGGAACCAGCGGTTTGTCCAAAGGGAACTCTTCCATTCTAGAGTCACTCGATCACCATAAAATACAAGAAAAAAGCAAAGCTTTGTTCAGCCTAGCTACATAGCTAGCTTCTTACATTTTATGTGCAATATTGTGTTAGCACGTGATCCAGAGAGAGTCCAATATTAAACATATAGGAGGTCGAATTGAGATTAACAAGATTACATGTTTGTTTTGATGATCATATCATATGATATCATACCATATCTTATCAATATAAATATCAAATTATAAAATGTTATAGATAGGCAGGCAGGCACTTTCTTTTAGATAAAAATAGAAACCCCACTCTAAACCCTAACCCTAACCCTAACTAGGGTTTTATAATGTAGAAGAAAACAAAAGGGCAGGGGTGGTGGTGGTGGTTCACGAAAATATATTTGCCTTTCTGATTTTTCAAGCGCTTCATTTCGAGGCGACACGAGCACTTTCCCGGCGTTTCCTCCTAATAACTTTTCCATGGAAACTCTCAAAAAAAAAAAAAAAAATTTCTCTCTGGATTCTCGTGTGCTCCTTTGCCCAAATCTGCCCTTATCACTTCCTTTTATTTCTCAAAATGCCCCTTTACCCATCAATTTCCATCCAATAATCGAACCTATTAGTGCACATTACAGTTTTCAAGTAGTAATGGATCGATGATCCCCACTTTAGTTTTTCTTTTTGGTGGCTGGTTGTCGATCTCTGAACATAGCATGCATGTCAAAATTGATGTTTTCTTGTCATCCAAAATTATCCAAAGCACAAGACAAGGAATTCCTTGAAGTCTCAATTTGCATGCACATATAAAAAGAAGTGGATATATATATCTGTAGCAGCTATATATGATTGGTTGGAAATAAAAACAGTTGCCTATTTGGGATCGGATGATAAGAACTTCTAAAACAATGTAAATATACATAATCCGCAAGTTCCAACACTACAAAAAAAAGGGTCATCTACGACGAGAAAATTCAGAATTCGATCGATTTTCTTTTTTCTGTCAAATCTCTAAAGTGAAAAGATTTCCATTTTTTTTTTAAATTTTGTTATATTCAAAAAAGCACTAAAATTGATTACTGTAAATTACATTGTTGAAAGGAGAATATTTTTCTTTCTTGCAGTTGGATGAAGATCAGATCATTATGATGGGGCAAAATGGTAATAAACAAGAGAAAAAAAAATTGGATAGTCAAAGAAGGGTGGTCAAAGATGGGTTTGTTCTAAATTGTGTTTTTTAGTGCAAAGCATGCAAACCGGATAATTGGGCCGTCTGGATGCATTTCATAGAAGGAAAAAGGACACGTGTCTGTCACATTCCTTCGAATTTGGCCGCAATACCTGAAACGACGTGAGGTTCTTCGATTTAATGCCTTTACACTATCACCTCTTCTCTTCTCATTTTCCAAGAAAATTTTCAACTTTCTCTGCACACTCCACAGCTAGAAAGAGAGAGAGAGAGAGAGAGAAACTGAGATTCTTGTTGTTTCTGTGTTGCACAATTTCTTTTATTTTTGAAGTAAAGTTTCTTCAACTTCCTTGTTTTGTTTTATTTTTTTAATTTTAATCATTTTTTTTGTATTTGTTTTTTGTTAATGATGAAGTTTGCTTTCTTTCACAAAAATTCTTCCAGAAACAATGAATTCCTTTGTTCTCTGTTGAATAAACGAAAGTCTTTTTGTTTAGAAAACAAAACAAAACAATAAACAAACAATTATTGTTTTTCCTATATACAATATATATAGGGTTTCTATTTCTGTTTTTCTTTTAGGTCATTTTATATGATTTAGGGTTTTGATAATTTGGAGGTTTTTTTTTTTATATATTTGAAAAGGTTGAAGAAAGCGAGAGACGTGGGTCCTGCCCCCTTATTGTGGTGCACTTCAGTCAACGAAACCTTATATATATGTACAAGAATTTGGCGGGAACCGTGTCCTAATAGAAAAAGAAAAAAAAAACAAAGAGAAAAGAATGGCAGGTGATTTTGTTTTCTAATTTTACTGTTATATAAGTAGAATGTTTTGTTTATTAATTTTTTTTTCTTTTGGGTTCATCAGAGTTCTATTAAGTATTGAGTTTCTTTATATATATATATATATATTCAAGCACTGAACCACAGTCTGAATCTCAGAAAAATTCAGTTTGCAAATGATGAGAAATGAACACCCTTGCATTTATATATATATGCATACCAACTTTCCCATTTGTAAGAAATTTTTTTTTTTATATATATACACAGATTTTTCTTTATATGCACATGGGGTATGAATTTATGTATGCATGTTTAATCTAATGGGTCCGGTGTGTTACATATAAGTTCGTCTAATAAAAATGATCTAGACATTTTGTTTGTAAAATATCATTTAATCAATCTGAAACTTTCTATAAAAATATGTGTACAGTATATATTGCTTAGTAATATTTATTTGATCGTTGATGTGTGTGTATATATTTATTTATTTACGTGTACATGAGTACAAGCACACATGAGACATCTTGAGAAATGTTTTGGAGACTGAAGGAAAAAATAGAAAATATATCACCGTTGCTTGTGTTTGTAGAAACATATGTGGAAAGTATAGGGGTATTGTGTTGATCAACTGAGATGCAACTTTTTCAAATTTCTTAAAACAGCAGTGAAATTTAATACAGAGTTGTAAAAATGGATGGTTTAGATTTGTAGTTTTTTCATAGACTTATTAGCCTAACTGGATGGCACAATTAAGCTAGGCTCATAAACAATGAGTTAGTAGCAGAAATACATCTTCTAGTGTGTGTGTGTAGACATGCACGAGAATATCATTATTAATTATTATTTATCAATCTGATATTTAGCTTTTGACGGGTACGAAAACCAATTAGGTGGTCAACAGATTTCTACTTGGGGAACCAAATGGAAATCCTTCTATATTTTTTTATTTATATTTTTTTAATAATAAAGATTGTTCTTAAGATACAAAGTTTGGTGTTATTTTGAACAGTAAGAGTATTTCTTACTCTTTTCCAGTACTTCAAATATTTAATATGTCGGATTTTTAGCTTAAAATATTGCATGTCCGTACACGTACACTATTTAAACAAATACATATGAGAACTCGGGGATCTACAAATTTGGTTTTCGGTGAGTTGAACCATTTGGGAGATCTTCTGTGATTCATGGGCTTGATCTATTCATATTTAGTTTGTGTAGATAAGAGAGATTGAGAGAGAGAGAGAGGGGTAACTTTACGTAGAGTGGTCGATTTTGAGACTAAGAGAGGTGATTTGCAGAGAGTGGGAATGCTGGGCTTTGGGGAGTCATTTATTACATAGAACGAGGACGAGAGTTCCAATAAACCCAAGTGGGGTTGTGAGAGAGAGAGAGAGAGAGAGAGAGGGAGGAGGGAGGGAGGGAGGGAGGGAGGGAGGGAGAAGGAGGTGGTGGGGTTTGGATTTTTCCAGTTGGAATTGTGGGTTTGTCTCTGTACAAAGACTGTGAAAGGGATCTTCAAGTGTGTACTAATAGTTAATTAGTATGACACTCGTGTCCAATTCTATATTGTATCAAAATATTATTATAGTATGATGACTTGGTTTTCAAGTGTTGGAAAATGGTGTCTAGAGTCAGACAACTTAAAATCACCAGTGCAAAAGGGGTGGCTGTGGAACAACTCAGTTGAAATTTGTGTATGTTGAGAGAGAGAGAGAGAGAGAGAGAAAAGGAGAGACCATATGTGTTTAAAAGCCTTTTATTCTTCTCAAAAATTTTCTCTTTTCAACCTCCTCTCCTCCTTCTTCCTCCTTCTTGTTCTCCAAACCGAATAGCTAAAGCCACTTTCAATTTTCTATATTACATGTGTTGTTATTCTTATTGTGTAGCTGGAGATCTTTTGATTTGTTGAAGGTCAAGAAAGCACATCCGAAGATCGTCACTAGGCAAAAAGAGTATTACACATAGGCTCCATGAATTCAAACAACTGGCTCTCCTTTCCTCTTTCTCCAACTCATCCCTCCTTACCAGTACATCTAAACACATCTCAGTCTCATCAGTTCAATCTAGGGTTAGTGAATGATAACATGGACAATCCTTTTCAAATCCAAGGTACATATATACGTCTCTCTCCTCCTGCATAGATATATATTTCTGGTAAAACTGTTTATGATACTATGTTCGGTAACTTCCGGTCCTGGAAGCTAAAGTTTCGGGTCTAATACCTACTTTGTTTTTTTTGTAATTTTTTACAGAGTGGAATCTGTTGAACACTCATGGAAGTGATGAAGTTCCAAAGATTGCAGATTTTCTTGGTGTGTGTAAATCTGAGAACCAGTCAGATCTTGTGGCCTTCAATGAAATTCAAGCCAATGAATCTGATTACCTGTTTCAAAGCAACAGCCTGGTGCCAGTGCAAAACAACATTGTACCCGCCTCTGGTAACTATGAGTTTCAAGAAAATGCAAAGAATTTGCAGTCATTGACTTTGTCCATGGGGAGCGGCAAAGGTTCATCAACTTGTGAAACAAGTGTAGATACTAGTACTAACACTGTTGAAGCTGCTGCTCCTAGAAGGACTTTGGACACTTTTGGCCAGAGAACTTCCATATATCGTGGTGTAACAAGGTGTTCATGATAATATATGTTAATTTTTTTTCTAAAAAAAGAAAGTTGCAGCTTTGATTTGGATTTTTGAATTTGTTTTATGGTGCAATTATAGGCATAGATGGACAGGGAGATATGAAGCTCATCTTTGGGATAATAGTTGTAGAAGGGAAGGGCAATCAAGGAAAGGACGACAAGGTAAAAGTTAAACATTTTGATATATATCTCTAGGTTAATTTTAATTTTATCATAAATTTTCCATTCAAGTGCCAATATTTGACCTGTTACTAACTGTTTTGTTTGGTTTTTCATGGTTATTTTGCTTTCTATTGTGCCTTGCAGTATACCTGGGTGAGTACACTACAACTTTCATACCATCTTCTTCTTCTTTTAATGGTTATTTAAAAAAAAAAATTAAAAATTCCTTCTGAGCAGGTGGGTATGACAAAGAAGAAAAAGCAGCTAGGGCTTATGATCTAGCAGCACTGAAGTACTGGGGCACGTCCACCACTACCAACTTCCCAGTAAGATATATACACACACATATATACATACATACACTGATAGTAACTCGTTTTCTATTTTAGATTGTGATATCATTATTTGTTGATGCAGATTAGTAACTATGAGAAGGAATTGGAGGAGATGAAACACATGACTAGGCAAGAATTTGTGGCGTCTATTAGAAGGTATACATAAGAATTACATAAAAAAAAAAAAAAACCTATTAGTATAATGTTAAATGACCATCGATCAATGAAAGATCTTTTTATGCAATTTGATTGAATTATTTTGGTGATTGATTTCAGGAAGAGTAGCGGGTTTTCAAGGGGTGCATCCATGTATCGTGGAGTTACAAGGTTCTAAATTTTTCACTTCTCTCTTTCTCTACTTTTTTACCCTTTTTTTTTTTGGTTAATATATACATTTTCTCAAGCAGACATCATCAACATGGAAGATGGCAAGCAAGGATTGGCAGAGTTGCAGGGAACAAAGATCTTTATTTGGGAACTTTTAGTGAGTAATTCGACTTTCCATGCACGTTGAAACATTCCTTACAAATACAAGAGATTTCGTTTATACAATTTTTTACTTCTAATTTTTTTATTTGGAGGAGGGGATTTGATCAAATTCTCACAATTTTCAAACAATTCTAATTTTGAAGGCACGGAGGAGGAAGCAGCAGAAGCCTATGACATTGCAGCGATAAAGTTCCGAGGCCTAAATGCTGTGACCAATTTCGATATGAATCGCTATGATGTGAAGGCCATACTCGAAAGCAATACTCTTCCAATCGGAGGAGGAGCAGCGAAGCGCTTGAAGGAGGCTCAGGCGCTCGAATCCTCGAGAAGACGCGAAGAGATGATAGCTCTAGGCTCAAGTTTTCAATATGGAAGCTCCAGCTCTAGTAGTAGGTTACAGGCATATCCTCTAATGCAAACCCCATTTGAGCAACAACCCCAACCTCTACTAACTCTACAAAACCAGGACATTTCTCCCTACACACAAGACCCTTCGTTTCAACAAAGTTATATCCAGACACAGCTGCAATTGCACCAGCAATCCGGGTCGTATAACTTGCACCAATCCACCCAGAACAATCATTTCTACAACAGTTACATCCAAAACAACCCGGGTTTGCTTCACGGGCTGGTGAACATGGGCTCAGCTCCATCTTCTGTGATGGAAAACAATGGGAGCTCAAGTGGGAGTTACAGTGGAGGGTATCTTGGCACTGGAATTGGTATGACTTCTAACTCTTCTGGTGCGAATCCGGTAGGGTCCGGAGACGATCTTTCGCTTGTTAAGGTCGACTACGATATGCCTTCAGGTGGTGGATATGGAAACTGGTCAAGTGAATCAGTTCAGGGATCGAATCCTGGAGTTTTTACAATGTGGAACGACTGAAGATCATCATGCATGTGTTTTGAAGATCAAAATATGGAGAAATGGAGGAAACATTTTACTTGCTTTTTTAATTTTCAATGTTTCAAGCAAAAAAAAAAAAAAAAATAGGAGGTGATTTTTAATGCGCAAACGGTAAAAAAAAAAGAAGAAAAAGACGATGATTTAGGTTCTTGCTTTTGATGATTAGAGAAAAGCCCTACTTTTTATATTTTTTTTCTGTTTGTATTTTTGCTTCTGTGATTGTTCTTGATCAGAGGGTTAGGGCTTTTTTTTTTTTTTTTAATTAACAGAGAAGAGTTGACCACAAAGTCAGATTTAGTGGGACCAGATATCTGCCATGTCAGATCATGGGTCAAAGTTTGACCCAAATTTTGTATGCTAATGCCCCACGTTAAATTTCTGATCTGTTTAAATATAAATTTTGCAAAACATTCCAATACCAAAATGGCTAAGGGTTCAAATTTTACCATACATATTTATTTATATATATGGATAATTTTTTTTCTTATTGTGGAAATCTATTTCTCTCCTCATATTAATACTCAATTGTTTCAAAAAAAAAATTACAATACTCAGAAGTAAACAAACTCACAAATATAAGTCATCTCTCCTGTTATAAGAATAGATGTTCAGTTATTTAATGATTAATCTGGATAAGTTTCGATAAATTTATAATTCATTTTATAATTGTATAATTTTTATTTTTTTAAAAAAATTATATTAATAATCATTATTTAAAAAGAAAAAAAAAACATTACAATACTTAGAAGTAAACAAGCTCACAAATATAAGTCATAGATGTCTCTCCCACAGGGAGGTCTTACGACGGGGCGCCAGGGGCGACCGCCGAGCTTGGGGCCCTAATTTTTTTTTTTATTTATGTTGATTTTTAAATTGTTTGGACCCAATTTTATTTTATTTTTTAAGTTTTTATGTTGATCTGATAAAGTGATGCTGCTTAGACCCAAAAAATTTTTTTCTTCTGATTCTGTTAGGCCCATTTTTTTTTTTTTATGTTGAATTCTGAAGCCCTTACTACTTCTTCAAACATCAAAACCCTATTTTTCATTTTCTTTATGAGAAAGATTAGCTAAATCAAGCTAATATACCATAACAGAAGAGAAAGTTTTCTGGAGAGAAAATGGAACACTTCATTTTCATTGATTTTCAGTTAATACACAACTGGCAACAACTTTGCTATTTATACAAACATATGATATTCACAATACTCTGATTTACTAGCTTGAATATTCCCACCATCAAGATGCTGACCTGAAATGGTTTGTTATGAATTGTAACTAACTAATTGATTAGTCATTCTCAGCTAAAGCAGGTCTTCGAACCATAAGCTAGAGGAGCACCACCTTGTATGATCATCAGTTGATCAATTAATATCTCTAACATTCCCCCTCAAACGTGGCTAATCAAGATCAGTAATTTTGAACTTTAATCTAGAGAATTGGTCATTATGATGATCATTTGTATTCTCCCTCAAACGAAATTGATCGCGATCAGCTGTAAGTTTGGTGTTAAGCAGCTGGAACTGAGCAATAGGTAACGGTTTTGTAAATATATCAGCCATTTGAGTCGCAGTGGGAACATACCTCACCTCCAGTTGATGTTTAATGATCATATCTCTAATAAAATAGGATGTCAATCTCTATGTGTTTTGTCCTGGAATGGAAAACAGAATTGTGTGCAAGAGAGTTTGCACTAATATTATCACACCATAATATAGGAACTGTTGGAGTTGTAAACTATAGCTATTTGAAGATGGATTGAATCCATATTATTTCAGTGGAGGCTGTGGCTAGAGAACGGTATTCAGCTTCGGTGCTAGATCGAGCCACAACACTTTGTTTCTTAGACTGTCAACAAATCAAATTACCTTCAAGATATATGCAATAACCTCCAGTCGATTTCCTGTCATCAGGGCTACTAGCTCAATCTGCAACAATGAAACCTTCCAAGGCAAGGTGGGCAACTGGTGTGAAGAACAGACCAGATGTGAGAGAGCCTTTCACATAACGAATCACTCTCTTGACAGATTGCCAATGAACTTGAGATAGGGGTTGCCACAAACTGGCTCAATTTGTTTACTGCAAAGGCCAAGTTTGGCCGAGAAATAGTCAAGTACTGAAGAGCACCCACCATGTTCCTATATAAGAAGGGATCTTCAAAAGGTACACTATCATTAGCAGACAATGAGAAAGGTGTTGGACAGTCCTTTGAATGAAGCATATTAGTCTTCAATAATAAATCAGTGGCATACTCTGTTTAATTTAAAGAGATGCAAGCAGCTGTTCGTTGTATCTCAAAGCTAAGAAAATAGTGTAAAGAGCCAAGAGATTTAAGAGAAAAACAACATTAAGATCTTGATAACAGTAGCAACAAGGTGAAGATCACTGCCTAGTAACTAATATATCATCAACATAGATTAAAACCAAAGTGATGGAGCTGCAAGTGTGATGGAAAAACATAGAAGTATCAGCCTTGGAATTTTTGAAACCCCATTTAATCAAAGCACCACATAACTTCTAATACCAAACTCTTGGAGCTTGTTTCAATTCATATAAGGATTTGTGTAACTTGCAAACAAAATCAGGATGAGTAGGGCTTGACAAACCTTAACTTCTTCCTTAAGATCACAATTAAGGAAGACATTATTTACATCTATTTGCTGAATATCCCACTTGTATGTCACAGCCAATGTGAGAACAATCCTAATAGTAGCTGACTTAATCACAAGGCCAAAGGTTTCAGTAAAATCAATTCCTGGTATTTGATGAAATCCTTTTGCAACTAGCCTAACTTTATACATCTCAACTTAACCATCTTGCTTGTGTTTAACTCTAAACACTCATTTGCAACCTACAATATTCATACTATCATGATAGGGTACCAAACTCCAAGTGTAATTATGTTGAAGGGCATTAAATTCGGCATGCACAGCAGGATGCCAAGTAGGGTTTGCTAAAGCTTGAGAGACAGAGACAGGTAGTTGGTCTTTGGAAGTGACAGTGGAGATTAATTATACTTTTAGGTTTCATGACTCCTAATTTCGTTCTAGTGGTCATACGGTGTTTTGAAGAGAGTTTAAGAGGTGTTGGATCTGTGATAGGAAGATATGGTATAGCGGGACAAATAGAGGTGTTGTATGTGAATTAGGTAACTTATGAGTAGCTGAAACAACTTGGAAAACAGTAGACAAAGGAACAGATTTTGAAGAATATAAGATATCATAATGTTGAGGTGAAAACAGAGTTGCGTATGAAAATTTATTCTCATTATTAAAGAAAACATGTCTAGAAATGTAAAGTCAACCTAGAGGGGTACAAGCACTTAAAGCCTTTGTAGGTGATCACTATATCCAACAAACAAGCACTTTGAAGAGTGAAAACCATATTTGTGTTTATTGTAAGGTCTCAAATATGGAAAACATGAAGTTCCAAAGATTTTAAGGTCTAGATAATGTGGAGACTTGTGAAAAGCAAGAGGAAATGGTGAACAAAAATTCAGCACTGGAGTTGGCAACCTTTTAATCACAAATACAGCAATATGAAAAGTTTTTCACCAAAAGCTAAGAGGCATATTTGCTTGTGCGAGTAATGTAAGTCCTACCTCAACTATATGCCTATGCTTTCTCTCAGCTAGGTCATTTTGCTATTATGTGGAATGACAAGTGAAACATTGAAATATACCATTGATGTTTGAGATATGGTGACAGCACTATGAACTCCCCTCCACTGTCACATTGCAAGGCCTTTATTTTGACAGCAAATTGGCGTTCAACTTCCCTTTGAAACAACTTGAAGACAGTAGAAACCTAAGATTTGTTACACAAAGGATATATCCAACAATATCTTGTGTAACTATCAACAAAACTAACATAATATCGGTATCCTTGAGCTGATAAAACAGGTGAGGATCCCTACACATCAGAACATATAAGCTCAAATGGTGTCAATGCCTTGTATAGAGAGTTCGGAAAAGGAAGTTTGTGATTTTTACCAAGATTGCAAGCATCACAAAAGTCAGTCTGAACATTTGAACCAATAGGAACATTTAGAGTTTTAATACTTTGGCCAATACAGAAAAAGATGGATGGCCTAGTTTTTGATATCATATTCTTAGCAAAACATGTTTTGGTGCTACTAACAATCCAGTAAAATTATTTTGAATGCCGCAATGCAATTGTTTGGAAATTATATTTACAGATAAATCTAATATTATGCAATGAAACAGAAGGTGCAAGTGCATGTTCTTGAGACCAGATGAGTTGAAAAGCCATAACTTTCAGCCTTTAAGAGTGTGAGTCTGTACATCCCATCTTTCAGCACCCTTGAAAAAGTGTTTTCTTCTGCATTTTGTCCTTAACAAAACAGCAATTGGCATCAAATTCCAACTATCACATTGTTATCCTTTGTTAGTTGTGATATACTCAATAATCTCTTTGTTATTTATGGCACAAAAAGCATCTCATTCAATGCTAGGTGTTTTTGAGGTTGTGTGTGAGAATCAATCATAGACTTGCCAATGTGAGAAATAGAAAGAGTGTTGCCATTACCTACTGAAATTCTTTCATTACCTCGATACTCACTATTAATAGAGAGATTGTTGAAATCTGGTGTGATGTGATTGGTTACACCTACTATCAGCATACCAATTCGGGTCAGCAACAGTGGAAGATGAGGCTATCATTGCATTGTATGCAGTAGGCTAGGAATAATAGGCTGCTTCATGAGTATACTCAAGATGTTGAGCAATATTTCCTTGAGGAGATGAGTTGAAGGCTCTATGTTGTCCATTTGACATCTGATCAGACTTGTGAAAATTGTTTCCTGATTGATCATACCTATAATAAAACATGGTGGCACTATGACCAAGTTTTCCACACAATTCACATGGAATTCGATTGTTGCCAAACCTTCCTCTTCTACCTCTCCCTCTGCCCCTAAATCTTCCTCTGAATTGATTAAACCTGGAGTTTGGTGGAAGTTCTCCTTTGTGAATCCTTCCTATAATATTTGCAGAGGCATTGGAGAAATCAATTGTTAATGCCGATGCAAACTACTCAAGCCTAGACTCAAAGCTAACTAATAGAAATTGTATGTCCTGCAGTATCACATCTTCTTTCGTTGTTGTAATAGTCACAACAACTGGGTCGTATTCTTGACCAATTCCACCTAGAATATGTGCAACTAGGTCTCTCTCAGTCACAGTTTGTCCAACAGCTAACAACAAATCTGCTATTCCTTTCATTTTAACTATATAGTT
Organism: Xanthoceras sorbifolium; assembly: GCA_003430845.1. Classification (NCBI taxonomy): domain Eukaryota; kingdom Viridiplantae; phylum Streptophyta; class Magnoliopsida; order Sapindales; family Sapindaceae; genus Xanthoceras; species Xanthoceras sorbifolium. The sequence continues at coordinate 29,177,267 of CM010620.1, read as the reverse complement.
TGTCACACTCAAAGATCTTTTCTTGAGTATTTGTAACTGTGATCTAAGATGTAATACTCTTGCTAGTGAGTTTTGTAAATACAATTGAGTGATACAATTCCACAACTCATTTGTTGTAACACAATGAGAAACTTGACCATAGATCGGTTCACTAAAAGTTGAAAGTAACCAACATACAATCATTTGATCATTTTTCTTACGATCTAGATAATCATTATTATAGGTTTTTGTTATTTCTCCATATAGTTCATCTACAGATTCAATAAACTTTGAAGGACATTTTAATGGACTGTAAACATACTCCTCCAATCCAAAAGCTCTAATGGCAGGTGAGAGTTGTACCTTCCAGTAATTGTAATTGTTTGGATCCAATTTGATAGGCAAATTAAAATTAAAATTCTTTGTGATAAGCTGAGTCTGAGTTTGCCTTTGCTTCTTCGTGTAGACTGGTTCTTTGTTGACTAAGTTTTGAGATTGATTCATCAATGAGGATGTGAAGAATCCATGGCCACTGATCTTATGCTCTAATACCAAGAAAGATTAGCTAAATCAAGCTAATATACAATAACAAAAGAGAAAGTTTTCTGGAGAGAAAATGGAACACTTCATTTTCATTGATTTTCAGTTAATACACAACTGTCAACAGCGTTGCTATTTATACAAACATATGATATTCACAATACTCTGATTTACTAGCTTGAACATTCTCGCGTTCAAGATACTGACCTGGAGAGGTTTGTTATGAATTGTAACTAACTAACTAACTGATTAGTCATTCTCAGCTGAAGCAGGATCTTCGAACCATAAGCTAAAGCAGCACCACCTTGTATGATCATCAGTTGATCAATTCATATCTCTAATATTATGTTGAATTCTGAGACCCCCAAGAGTGACGAACATTGCAGCTAATTTTATTTCTTTATCAAAATTCAAAATTGTTGTTATTTAAGGACAGTTAGTATAATAAGTAATTTTCTTATTTTTTTTTTTCCTTTTCCTATAGTTGATTTTTTCATATGCCGCATTTGGTATACTTTAGAAATTGAATTTATCTAAAGGATTTAGTCTAATATTTTGGTGACATTTATACAAGCTTCTCACTATAAATTTGTGTTCTGTTATGAAAATTATATTTATTGATGCATCCAATTATTTCTCAAAGATTACGTGCAGAAAATTAAATAGAATTTTGGAAACATGGCATTTTTTATAGTTTTTTTTTCTAGACATAATGTAACATATGTCTTCAGTCATCTTCTCACGTTTCTCGAAACTAAGCCCCTTATTAGGAATTAGGAAAAGTTTCAAAAAAAAGTTCCTTAAAAAATAAATTGCCTAACTTGAATATGCAGAGGATGAAAGAGGAATGAACAATGATGCAATCAAAGGATTATGAAAGATGTGAATTAGTTTATGCTTAGATGGAAGATTATTAGCTAGCAAATCGCAAAACAATTTTGTTATGTAATCTGTTGTTTTTTAGAACTTTGTTTTTCTTTATCCAACTTTTGTAATTACTACTTTTAATTTTAATGAAAGTAAAGGCGTGATGGCTTAGTCTTCCATTAGGATTCAGTCATAAAAAAAAATATGTCTAGCAAAATTTTGTATTTGTGAGAATTTATCAAAGTATAACATGTTAGAGCCTCATTATAAGTTGATCCTCGGGCCATCAAAAAGTCAAGGCCGGCCCTACTCTCCCGTTATAAGAATAGATATCGGTCATTTAATTATTGATCTCGACAGGTTTCTATTAATTTTTAATTAATCTTAGGGATATTTCTATTTTCCCCTCTAACGATTCGGTCAACGCTAATTTATCCCCCACGTTTGAAAGATAGTCATTTTCCCCCTTGAAGTTAACTTTCCATCTAAAAAGCAATATGATGACAAAAAAAAAATAAGTAAAAAGACTTAATTACCCTTGAAGCATATTTACTTACTCTTTAATGCTTCAAGGGTTATTGAGTCTTTTTACTTACTTTTTTTGTCATCATATTACTTTTTTAATGGAAAATTAATTTTAGGGGGAGAAATAACTATTTCTGAAACGTGAAGGGGTAAAGTATCGTTAATCTAATCTTCAGAGGGAAGATAGGAATATCCCTTAATCTTATAATTGTATAATTTTTATTTTTAAAACAAAAAAATTATATTAATACTCATTGTTTCAAAAAAAACATTTCAATATTTAGAAGTAAACAAGCTCACTAATATAAGTCATGTAATCCTATTAGAAAACATGAGACATTACTGTATATATGTCCCTAAGCTAAGTTCAAGTCGTGTTACGTTTCCCAAATCTTGAATTATTTGTAATAATTAAAAAAAAAACACAAAGCAAACTATAAATTTACCATAATCAATCGAAAAGTTGATTAAATGATTTCATCTTCTCTCTATTATGTTAATGTTTTTAAACAATATCCAACTAGTTGTTGAGTAAAAATAAAAAGACCATAATTTTTAGGATACTTTTCCCAATTTTCTAAATTATTACTGTTTCTAATTTCATTAAACCCAATAAGCTCAAATATCAATAAAGTCCAATGGGCTTGAGAAAGGAAATGAGGCCTAGCAAGCTAGAAAGGCTAATAAAACCCACACAACAAACATGCCACATTAATGAAGAGAAATGAATAAAGGAACCTGAAACTCTATGCGAACTACTAAATCCTAAGCAACCTAGAAGGTTTTATCACATCACCTTTCATCAATAGTATAGCTTCAGCTCGCATAACACTCAGCTCGAAGTATATTTTCCAAATAAGGGAAGATCCCCTGATTATAAGAATAAATTAAAGGAATTTGATTTCATGTAAAATATGATGACTACATCCCTTCACATTATAAAAAGGGAGATATCATCACTATTATAAGGGTTATAAAAATTGAGAGAAAACACATATAGCGAGCTCAATAGTAATATAAGAACAGTGGATGTAGGTGTTGTTATTAGGCCGAACCACTTTAAAAATTCTTCTTCTTGATCTTTTACTATTTATTTTTTACTTATAATTACTGTTAATTGCGTTGATCAAATTCACACGTCAATAATTATTTTCTGAAATATCAAATTGGTTTTTAAAATCAAGTGGGCATGAAAATCGAAACCGAACCAAATCAAACAAAAAAAAAACGTATTCAATTTAATTTAATTTTTGGTTTGCTTTGACAAAACTGAATCCAATCCGCTAAACATTTAATATACTGTATATAGTTTTTTTAAGAAAACAAATACCTAAACTTTTTTTTTTCTCATTTTGAATTCTAATTATATCACTATCAACTTTTTTGTATTCACTCAAAAAAAAAATTTCTTTTTTTCACTAACATTATTTATTAAAGATTTTAAAAAAAAAAAAATCCCGTTCTCTATGGCACATTTTTTTCTTCAAGGAGGATTTTGTACTATCTTCTTTGTTATTCTAAGGAAGATTTTTGATATCAAAAAAAAAAAAAAAAAAAGATTAGCTTTTTTATTTTTTAAAAATTTTAGATGTGGTTGCTCTTTTTAAAATTTTTCGTTCATTCTTTCTTTTATATGAAATAAAAATAAATTAAAATTATAATAAGAAAAAATCAGTGGAAAACTTTTAAAAATAATAATAATTAATAATGAGTGAATTGTAAAATAGTTGTAAGTGAGGTTTATTTCAAAAGTGTAAGTGTAAAATAAAAAAAAAAAACTTTTAAATAATAATAATAATTAATAATGAGTGAATTGTAAAATAGTTGTAAGTGAGGTTTATTTTAAAAGTGTAAAATAAAAAAAACTTTTAAATAATAAAAGTAATTAATAAGGAGTGAATTGTAAAATAGTTGTAAGTGAGTTTATTTCAAAAGTGTAAAATAAAAAAAAGCTTATAAATAATAATAATTAATAACAAGTGAATTGTAAAATAGTTGTAAGTGAGATTTATTTTAAAAGTGTAAAATAAAAAAAAACTTTTAAATAATAATAATAATTAATAAGGAGTGAATTGTAAAATAGTTGTAAGTGAGGTTTATTTTAAAAGTGTGAAATAAAAAAAAGCTTTTGAATAATAATAATAATTAATAACAAGTGAATTGTAAAATAATTGTTAGTGAGGTTTATTTCAAAAGTGTAAAATAAAATAAAAAAAAACTTTTAAATAATAATAATAATAATTAATAACGAGTGACCACCTTCCAATGTGGTTCGGTAGTAAAAGTACTCATTCAGTCTAACAATAATCTAGGTTCGAGTCGCCACCACTACAAGTAGTATGTCAAAAAAATAACTAAAAACGAAGTGAATTGTAAAATAGTTGTAAGTGGGGTTTATTTACACAAGTGTAAAATAAATAAATAAATAAAATAAAGAAATGATATTTTTAATATTAAGTGGGTTGTTACTATAAATTACAAGTTTCTAAAAATAATTTTTGTAGTGAATTTATGATAGGGAGCACCCCTAAAATAAACTTCCAAAATTTTGTTAAACCAAAGTGAATTAATCCAAACCTATCATGTTCAATTTAATATGCGGTTCAAATAAAAGAAAATTGTATATTTTTTCAGTTTAATTCGGTTAGGCCAAAAGCTAAACTGGACCGTACTATATCCACCCCAACTTTAAATCATATACGTTGGAAACAAAACAAATAAAATGTGGGCCTACTGTTGGTGGATTGGGCCTAAAATGTTTGAGGCATACCGACTATTATCTTCAAAGTGAGAAGCCTCAAACCCAATAGTGGTTGGACTAGTTTGTAACTTGTAAACTTGTTTTTCTTCACTAACCCAACAACCAAATTTAATTTTTATATATATATATATATAGACACACACATACCCACCTTGAACTGAAGTGACCAAACGGATCGAAGATTTACAGGATTTACCGAGATCAAGTATTAGGTATTTGCTCTCAACTATATAAGGATAAATCTCTTTACACGTACTGATAAATATTTATGGTAAAACTTGTACCCTCCACCATAAATATAGAAGAAGAAATACATACTACTTGAGTCAAGAGGGGATGTGTTTTGAGAAGAAAAATTAATACAAATTAAAAGAATTTGTGATAATATGAGAATTATTTCAATTATTTTTTTAGAAAAAGAGTCATGATATTATTAAGGATTTAAAAATATGTCAATCATTGAGAATGGTTGAAATAAATGAAAAGTTTTAAAAATATAATTTTAATTTTTTTTTTTTAAAAATTGAAAATGAGTAATAGATTCTTTATTTAATTACTTTTAAAGTTTGTGTGGGGAAAAGAGTCGTTTTCATTTTTATCTGAAGATTAAATAAATTTTAATTTTGTTAAAAACTGAAAAATGTATTAGAATATGAGAAAATAGTCACGTTATTGTGACATCGCTCTAAAATTACAACTGTATGGGTATTTGCTCCTTTAATTTAATTTTCAATTTGAGAGATCACATAAAAGTAAAATAAAATTTTATTAAAAATAAATAAATTGATTGATTACTCTTTTGATTGAAAGAATGAGAGTGTAAATAAGTGGAATACGTTTTGAAATCATTATTTGCAGAGCCACTTTAAATCTTTTATAATCCTTTGAAATCATATTATACTTGAATTCTCTCGTGTCATCAGTGTCTACACTATATAATTTATTTATTTATTTTAAATATAAAAAAAAATCCACAACAAAAGAAAAAGGCAAAATCCCATCATTTTTGCCCCATCGTGGGATGGTGTATTGCCAAATTATACCAAAATAACAGTAAAAATCATTATGTGTACGTGGAGATTGATCAGTGAAGGACCCACAAATGATGGTAAATCAGAATGTGATCAACCGGCTAAGATTGAAAGCTAGCTAGAAAAAGATATATTATATAATATTTATATATATGATCTTTTAATTTTGATGTTGGTCTTGGTGGGTCCATTAATGGTGGTGTGTGTATAGTGCACCCCATTTTGAGGAGAATAAAAGTAATGTACATGCGTGTTGTCCACTTTAAATAAACCATTATTGATCGAAGAAGCCTCCAAGAAATCCAAACAAGTTATTATAGAATAATTTATATTTTTTATTTTTTTTTGTGATCGATGAATGTATTCCCAATTAATTTCTTCTTCATTACAAAAGATTTTGATGGATGCATATATATGGTTATGTACATAGATGATGAGATGTGCTTGGAGCCTTGGAGCTTACTTTTGTGTGCAAGAAGAGTTGTTGTTAAAAGTTTTAAGTATTCACAAAACAAATGAAGATTATTGTGATTAAAATAAATAAATAAATAAATATTGAATAGGGATTCATTTTATATATACTAAACTTCAAAACCCAAAAATATATAATTTATTTAAAAAAGAAGATTTGATAAAAAATAATTTACAAACCACGAAGGAGAATTTGAAAACATCTACTCTCACAATAAGAGAAGAAAACTATCCATACATATCAATGAGATGAAGATACATTAACCACTTGAATTATGAGTGGATGGATAATTAATATCAAATTAAGATATAGATTTAAAAGCTTGAATAATATATTTTAATGAAATTGAAAACTAAGCTTGAATAATATATTTTAATGAAATTGAAAACTAAAACATTATTTACAATATCATTTTATAGTTTACACGGTATTGACGGAGCAACTCATATACCACATTATTTGGGCATAAATTTAGATAATTTAACATTACTTTTATTATTATTATTTTTTTTATCAAAGTGACTTTATAAGTCAGTCAATTTGGGTACTTAAAAGGAGGAATATGTTATTAGATTGTGATTCAAGTATGTTTACCAAAATGAAGTGAAGATAAACTAAACAAGAGCCTCTTGGATTAAAAATATAAGCTTGTGTTTCCCTTTAAATGATCCAAAAAATAAATAAATTAAAATTGATAACAAAAGTGAGTTTCTTTCCAATGGTGAAATCATGGCCGACAAGAGCATCATCAAAAAGTATATTTATCTTTTTCTTTAAAGTACATATATACATGTTCCTAACTTTGACATTGGTGGAGGAATATATAATTACTTTTTTTATTTAAATTTATTTTTAAAAATAAAAAAAAATTAAATTCCTTTGCTTTTACTTTGAGCTTAGGTGGAAGCTTACAATTTTTTCTCCAAACCAAATGATGACTAGACAGGAAAACATTTTATGAAACTTCAATAAAGTTTTTTTTTTTTAAAAAAAAAAATTTTCCTTGGTGGGGTTACATTGTCCCAACATAGTCTCAAAAGAGAGCCAAAATGAAAATAGTGTAAAAGATTTTGTGTAACCTAAAGTTGGAGGATATGGGGTGGATCCTTTTCCAAAGAATTGTTAATATAATATATATGGTAGCCTTGCCTAACACTATGTGTATATATATCAAGCACTACATACAAAGATGCTATTATGATGATGATTGTGGCCTACATGTAACATCACATTGAAAAACTTAGCTGGCTTTTGTACTAAAATAAATTAAAATTAACTAGGAAATTGATTAATTACCTGTTTAATTCACTTTAATCTATTGTATATGAAGATATTATGAACATGGAAGAATATGCAACCAATAACTATAATTTAATTAAAGATTCTATATATGTGCACAAACATGGAGTTTATCACTTCAATTTGTAGGTGTTGTTCAACATTAATTTTAAAATTAACAATTAAAGCCAATAACATATCTTTTCACAATTTAAACAATAAAATTTTGGAGATCTCCTAATTCAATTTAACTTTTAGTAACTTTAATTAGTATATATGAGGCTTGTAATGGTTTCAGTTTGATTGGGGTTTAGAATTTCATTAGTGTCAACATCGTCGTATGAGAAAACAATGAGAGTGATAGGAGTGGGATGATGGGAGTAACAGGGTTCGACCATAGTCATAAGCTCGGTGGAGAGATAACTCTTGATATCATATAAAAAGTAAGATAAGAAGGAAAATTAGAAAAATAGTTACGGTGTCTCATATTTTATTAGATATTTATATGTAAGGTACACATGACTTGTTGTACAAGTATTACAAGAAAGGAAATAATCGAACCCAATAATTACAAGATAATTAAGATGGAGTAACCAACCATAGAAGTTCACAACACCTATATCATCACTCTTTTATCATTGAACTACTTATTTACTCATCGATTTTTTTTTATTATTATTAATGGTTTTTGAGAGAAAGATATGAACTATATATATATGTATATATTGTACTTGAACAAAGTTCTAAAATATAAATTCAACTGTACACAATAATTAATTTCCTCTACTGTGTAACGATAACATATATATTATTTGATTGGTAAGTTTCATTTTCTAAACTCTAGTGTAATCATTGTATTTGGTGTATAACTATCACTATCTACAATGGTTACAATGGTTAAATGATCAGTAATTATACTAAACTAGAATTATTGAGAAGTAAAGGGATGTTAAAATTTTGATGATTTAGAAGGCCTTTTAGGCTAAGAAATCTCCAAAGTAGAAATTTGATGATCCCTTCTTACCTACTTAGATGTGAGTATTTTTTGTTAGTATTTTCGGTTCTATTAGGATTAGATTAGTATTAGTTAGTGATCCCAGCTCAATGAATCCTTTCTTCCGTGATTAACTGTTGGCACCAGTCCTATATTTTGTCTTTGTGGACCGAGGAGAAAGGGGGTTCGGCAGGAAGAGAATTGTACAATAAGAGAAGCAAGGAGGTCAACCTCTTTCAAATATACATTGGCTCCTATATGAAATCTAAAATCTGAAATTATATTTGGCACTAACTTATCATTAAGAGTGAGTTAAGTAAGAGAACGTATGATTTATAATATGAATGATATTTGCGAATATGAGATCAATACAATTACAGATAAAAAGTAGAAAAAAAAAACTCTTTTTTTTTTATATCATAAATGAAACTACCCCTTTTAACTACTATGTTGATATAAGGTGCTTGTAGAAGAAGCATTATTGAGTGAAGATGTTTCTATTTTGAAGCAATCTTGTAGAAATTAATAGAAACATGTTATAGTTATAGGGAGGACAAAGAAATGCCCTCAAGAAAAAAAAAAATACTAGGAATAGACATGCTTTCAAACAAAGCTAACAAAGACAAACAACCTTCTTGGCTCATTCTCATTCACCTTTCTATCCTTTCTCTCTCACTTTATTAGTGTTTGTGTGTGTCACTCTTTTCGGATATCTTTCTTTTTTTCTTTTCTCATTAGGATTACGAACTAACTTTATTAATGTTAGTTCCTTAATTATCAACCATTGCATCTACTTCTATATAATTTAATTGCTAGCCCATAAATTTTGTCCTAATCTTAGAAAATTAGTTCGATCATATGAGAAGATAAATATTGTTTATTAAGACGAGCTGAACTTTATTAATAGCAGTTCTTTAATTATCAACTGTTATATGTATTTGTCTCGTCCTAATCTTAAAAAGTCAGTTTGGTTATGAAATTAAAAACAGAAATATATATATATATATATATAAAGTTTTTGCTATAATATTAAAAAAAAAAAAATTACTCTTCCATTTGATAAGACTTTTTTTTAAATCAAATTTTTTGCTCAACTATAATATTAAAAGAAATAATATGTACTCTTTATACATTTTTACATCACCATTTTTAATTTTATTTTTAAATAATAAAACTAATATAAGATGGGCCCATAGCCAAATTATCTTTAGATCACATGGCATTGGCAAGATCAAGATGTGTGTCTCCTAAAATGTTGAGACATGAATATATGATAATACCTTTTCTCATGTAGGAGTGTGTACCTACTCTTATACATTTAATTATAATACATAAAAACAAAACAAAACAAAAAACAAGTTAAGGATTTGTTAATCGAAATATAATTTTCTTTTTATTATTTTCGAAAACAATAGACACAAAAGTCCTTTGAAGATTACATTTGACTTAAATGCTAATTCCCAAAATTGACAATATTTGCATTATAACTTTTCCAAATCCTAGTCAAATATCTATATTCTTCTAGTTGTGAGTATTAACTATTTTGGTTCCGAGATATTTTATAATAATTATATAAATATTTTATAATTAAATTCTTTTTTTCTTTTTTTAAGAGCAAATTACATATAAGCTATCTGATATTTGTCTCATTACACACAAAAATAACTTTTACAAAAAATTACAAATAGCCTACCTACACTTAACAGTTGACCGTTAAAGAGGGTAATTTAGTCAATTTAACATATTTTAATATTTTAAAATTAAATATAAACTTTAAAAAAGATAAAAATGGATCTAGACCGTCTAATAATGAATGGTTGAGATCTAATAAAAAAATAAAATAATTTTAAAAATTGTAAAATAATAAATGAATGGATGGTGGAGATTTAAATTGAATTTTATTTTATTTTTATAAAAATGGAGATTGATAAAAAAAAGTCTAGATCAAATCTGGACTGTCCATCAGATTTGATGGACGATCTAGATTTGATCTGAATCGCCATCACCATGGAGAGATCTCCATGCATGGAGCTTCATCCATGGAGCGTCGATGGGGGATATCGAGCCTCCCCCGATTGTTGTGGGGAGGTCAAGATTCCCCCACAATCGAGGATGCCTTCTCGTTGCAAACAAGGCGACGAGGATGGGTCGATCTCCCTGCCTCCATGGATGGAGGACGGTCCAGATCAAATGTGGACCATCCATCAGTTCTTTATTTTTATTAAAATTTGTCCATATTCCATTTGGACCGTCCATTAGATTTAATGACGGTCCAAATTGAATCTGATATTTTTTTATTTTTTTATTTTTAATTTAAATCTCTGCCATTCATCTTATATATGTTATCTATGGTTAAAATCTACTAAAGAATAATTTTTTTTAATTCTTAATATTTAGCTTTTTAAATATATCTCAACCATCCATCTCAAAGATGGATGATTAAGAATTAGGTTTTTTTTTATTTTTTCAAAAAATAGTAATGGCATGTTAGTAATTATATTAAATTGTTCTAAGGGTATTATGATATTTTTACTGGTCAAAAAAAGTTAACCGTTAATATTAACGGATATGACTAACGACAGGTTGGTTATGTGTAAATTTTTTAAAAAGTTGTTTATGTGTGTAATGAGTCAAACCTCAAGTAGCTTATGTGTAATTTGCTCTTTTTTTTTTAATGGTAAGGTAACCTGTCGAGATCAATCACTAAACGTGCGGTCTAAATATCTATTCTCATAACGGGAGACATCTACTCCCACAATAAGGAGAGAAAACTACTCACACATATCGGTAAATACGCATGATGGGACTTAAATCCTCACCACCGAGGTGAAAGAGATGTATACTAACCACTTGAGCTATGAATGAATGTGCTTATAATCAAATTATACTCACATTCAATTTGTTGGAGCTTCGGTTCAATTCATCTTTCTTAAAGTTGACAAAGAATGGGTTAGAGGTTTGTCGGGACCTACTGAGATTAGTCACTATATGTACAGTTTAGACATATACTCCCATATAACGGGAACAAAACTCTACACCTATAACCGGGAGACATATAATTCCACAATGGGAAAAAACCTCCCAACACATTAATAAATGCATGTGATGAAACTTAAATTTTTACCACTAATTTGGATTGGAGAAGTGGACCCTGTAGAGATTGATCGGATGGACATGATGGCACGTAGAGATTGCTAACGGAGTAAATAGATTTAGTATATGAGGCAGTGTGGGACCAGAGTAATTGATGGGTGATAGTGAATTGTAATAATCAAACTGTGAAGGCAACATGTGATACGGCTTGCAATCTACCATACACACTCTCTGGGACCATTTACTAACTAAATTATATATCTTTTAAAAAAAAAAAAAAACTAAATTATATATATATATATATACCTCCTCCATTTTGTTAAAGTATATATATTATTTGTAATTTAATATATTTTCTATACATAAAAATAATTAACTTGATTTCGACTTTAAAATTCATTGAAAAATAACATTTGGTATTTCACTGCCAACTATATATTAGATACATTTTACATCTAATATCTAACTACTACGATATGACTCTGCATATAAATAAATACAAAATGAATTTTTTTTTTGAAAAAAAATTCTTATAAATATGATTTAATATTATTAGAGAATTGACTTGTAAAACTAATAAAAAATAAAATAAATTTTATATTAGAAAGATATAAAACAATGGGAGGGTAATATATATCAAAGGATGTCACAATTCAATTGACTAGTATTTTAAGTTATAAAACTATCCACTAAATATATATTGTACGATATTAAAAGTGAGGTACATAAAAAGATAAAAATTAGTTATTGAAGCTTGGAATTTTTCTATCCCAACTTTTTGATATTTGTTGCAATATCTTGTAAAATCAGGTAAGCAAAATAATGGTGGAGAATCTCTAAAGATAGATAAAAAAAATTAAAAAAAAATTGATTTGATGACCTCTAAAATCACAAAGCATCTTGAGATCTCAACCTTGAACAATAAGAGAGATTTGAAACAACAAATAAATAAAAGAATCAAAGTTGAATAATAAAAAGCCCATAAAGAATAAGAATATATATAGAAGCAAGTTGTTTAATTTCCTACACAAATATTGGCTTTGGTTGGTAACATTATCAAGGGGTTGATCCACCAATACCACCTAACATGAACCCTAATAATCAACTCTATTAAAATATCATTTGTGATCTAATTATCTAAATGGGATTTGAAACAAATCTCACTAACATTCATTATTTGAAAGTAATAGATTTCCCAATCAAAATACATGATGTTTTTAATCTTTTTGGTATATAAATTTTTTTTAAATTTTAATTGATTATATATATAAAAAAAATGTAATCATGATACCCACTCCACATGTGTCAATAGATCAATGGCTTGCTTTTAAAAAAATTGTCAAATTATTCCATAGACATAAGAATTCTTTTTTCTTTATTTTGTTATTATTTTCATGTATAACACATTTTAAAAATAAGTTCAAATCTACTTGTTGATTTGTTGGTATTGTTCAATCTTTTTCAATTGTAGAAAAACTGACTTTCTTTTTTGTTTGAAATTATATGGTTTAGGACAAATCATTGATATTTTATTATTTTATAAAGAATACATAAACCATTTATTTTTAATTTACTTAAGATATTGAATATTCCTCATTCTAGGATCCAAAAATAACATGGTGTGATTTATACTAATAGAAACACACCTGCACAGATAAATTGAAGGATGAATAAAATATAAATTGAACTATAATATTAAAATTTCTTAAATTATATTGAAATAATACAGTCCTATTTATAGGTACTATGAACTAATATGATAACAATGAAACACTAGAATAATAAACATAATTATTGAAATAAGTCTAATCCTAATTTGATAAAGACTAAACTAAACTAATATCATGATAAATATAAAACAGAGATAATTAGAAGGCTTGGTTTAATTTAATCCAAAACTCATTCAAATTTTACTATTAATCTACAAATAACCACACATTCACTAATACACAAAATGGTTAGTGTACTTTTACATTTACGTTAGTGGTGGGGCTTCAAGTCCCACCATATGCATTTATCAACATGTGTGGAGAGTCTCATCATGTGCATATACCAACATGTTTGGAGAGTTTTTATTCGGACCGTGCATGTAGTAATTGATTTCGGTAGGTCACCGTAAATTTATAATTAATCTTATAACTATACAATTAAAAAAAAAAAATACAATAACACAAAAGGTTTGTTTTATGAATTTATGAACAAGGTCATTATTAACTTCACAACATATTAAAATTTTTAAAATAGCAGTTAAATTATTTGTTTTTGTACTAAATTATATCATCTAAAGAAGGTGATCAACCACGTTTCCAAATTATCATAAACTAGGCAACACATGCTAAACCAACCATTAAACTTTAGTTAAGGGTTAAAAAAAATCGTATTCATATTCTCTAGCATCATTACGTGCAAGATTAATGGACTTATTGTATGGACCAAATGCATATGGAGAGATTTAAATTATATTATTATTATTAAACTATTATAAATTTGAGAGTCGTGAAAGAGAATATAACTCGAACTCATAATCTCGTTAATATATATGTGAAGTGCTAAACTACATTACAAAGCTTGAAATAAGTGTCTAAACAACATTCTTTTATGTGCTAAAACACAAGAAGTCTTTACAAAAACCTAAAGTTAATGATTGATATTAGCCCTTAATTCCCGGGACCAAACACTTAATTAATTATTCAAATATTCTGCCTACAAATTTAACACATCCAAATTGAGAGACATTACCCTGAAATTTAGTGATATTTTTTTTTTGGTATATAAAGCAAATAATTAATAGTTGGCCCATCAAAAGTCAATTCTCCTAAGTATTTTTAATTAAATTAGTGCAACACACATGCTACCTTTAATAATCCAAAACTATCTACATAACTACATAACTAACTAGATTAGGAAGCAACCAAGCTTAATAATTAAATAACGAATTATTATTATTATAATTATTATTTTAAATCGTATAATCACAAAATTAATTATAAATTTAACATGAACAGTCGAGATCAATTACTAAATGTACAGTCTGGATATTCGCTCCTACAACATGAGACACCTACTTTCATAATAGCGAAGAAAACTATCTACTTAGGTGTAATAACTACTTAAACTTTGACTAAGTGTGCAATTAAATAATGAATTAGATCAAAGAGAAAAAAGGAGTGAAATTATTAATAGCAAAAATAAGATTTTCTATTGTCACAAAACTTGCTTTAAATTACATATAGTTTCTTATCAATATCTCACAAGTACATCGTCATCACCGGATCCGTCTTAAAAACATTATAATTTTTTTATTATAAATATTATAATTTTATATTCAACTTTACAGATTTAACGCACAATCATTCATAATTTAAGTGGTTAGTGCACTTCTCTTTTATCTCAATGATGAGAGTTCAAGTTTCACCATACGCATTTACCATTACATATGAGTAGTTTTTTCTTTTTATTATAAGAGTAGATGTCTCCTGTTATGGGAGTAGATATCTGAGCTGTGCATTTAGTAATTGATCTCAGCAGGTCCCGACAGTTTTTAATCTTATAATTATATTCTTAAAAAAAAAAAAAACTTCACAAATTTAACTTAATAATCAATCTTTTCACATGACTAAATATATACATAGTACGGTCCTATTACATTAATAATGTGGAATGAGATGGTGACAAGGTTTCAAACAACAAATAAACCTATGATGCACGTTCACAAAACATCACATTAATTCTCTTGTTTAAATCCTTAGATTAAGGGAACCTCCATGTGACTATGTGAGAACCGTACACTCCCCTAATCTTTTTTTGTCTTTGTTTGGCTCTATGCATATTTTCTTTTATTCCTTACACGTGTGGTATATTCCTTGATAATTTGCTTTTTAATTAATTAAATAAGAAAAGAAAAAAGGCTTTCACTTTAACCAACTCATTACACTTAAGAAAACCTTCTTCTTAGTATGAGTATCACTAATTAATTTTGATTAATAAAATAATTATGGTGATAATAATAATACTAATGGTACGAGCACCGTGGACAATAATATATTATCTTGTACAATAAAATTTAGGTGACTATTAATTTGAGAGATTTTTTATTAATAGACGTGCTAACCTTACGTGTAATGTATTAACTCGAATTTAAAATATTTTCAGACTTTACCTTCAAGATATATATATGTTCGGCAATAGTTTATTTAAACTGGTTTTAATGTAAAAGATTTGGAAAAAGAAAATGATTTATTCATTTATTTTGTATTTTTTTTTAAAAAAAACAACGACATCTTTTTTATTTTAACTATCAGGAGAAATCTATGAATGTTGTTTTCGAAGACAACAACGTTGTGGGCTGCCAGGCTGGCATGTGGCTGTTTCATGCAAGAAACTTTCATCTTCTATCAGAATTCAACATGTAGACAGTTAAATAATCTTGATAAAAATTTATTATAAAGTATTTATAATATATGAGAACTCTCTAATAGATGAATTTGCTATCAAGTATTTATAATTTAATCTAAATAAATTTAATATATACAATTATTCTCCCTATTTTCTGACAGTCCTCTCCCTGGAGGTGTTTAGATTTAGATTTTAAAAGATAAAAACAAATATATATATATATATATATATAATTATTTCATAAATAATTGGATCAGTAATTTTACATTTTTTTTATTTGTTATTTTCTTCAAAGAAAAACTATAGAGGAAAGGGGCACATGCCACACAGCAGGTAAAGCAAAACATATTACGATTATACAATGTGGCCATGTTATGACTAATAGAATGCAATGTTTTTATACTTATATCATGTAACATATTATGGTTGATCGAACGTACTAACAATGTGATATTTGCCCATTAAAAATATTTTTTCATCTTTATAAGAATAGTATAACCTTTAAATTTTCTCTTGAAGATCCTTTTAATTTATTTGTTACCAAATGATAATTAAGATAAATCACCCTAGCATTATGAAGCAAACCGCCAAAGATAATTATGCGCAAACAGTATAATTAAGCTAGTGGAGCAATAAACAATTAATTTTTTTTATTTTCTATTTTATTTTACAAATTAGAAGCTTCACATCCAGAAAAGAAAAAAAAAAAAACAACTCACCACGCCACCCGTCAACACGTCACCACCACTACACAAAACAAAATCGAAATCAAATTTGACAAAACATAATAACAAAAAAAAAACGTAAAACATTAACAATAATAATAATAAATAAAAAAACACAAAAACCAAACTATAAATGCCAAAACCCAACTCCCAAAACCACCTAAATTTCTGTCTCTCTGTTTCTTCCCAAAGGAAGAACCCGCCTCTCTGTCTCTCTCTCTCTCTGTCTCTCTCTACCTCCCTTTTTTTCTCTCTCTAGAAATGGAGTCGACGACGACGACGCCGCCATCTTTACCAGAACTGGAGGACCTGAGAGGCATCAAAGTCCTCGGCAAAGGCGCCATGGGAACCGTCTTCTTGGTCCACGACCGGGCAGCCGACCCCTCTGCCCGATGCCCTTTCGCTCTCAAGGTCGTCGAGAAATCTTCACTCCACACCAAATACGACGCTGAACGTCGTGCCCGATGGGAAATCCAGGTCCTGACCCGGCTCTCTCACCCGTTTCTTCCTCGCCTCATAGGATCCTTAGAGAACCCGGATTTCCTCGCTTGGGCTGTCCCGTACTGTCCAGGTGGCGACCTCAACGTCCTCCGTTACCGTCAAAACGACCGCGTTTTCTCCCCGGCTGTCATTCGTTTTTATCTGGCGGAGATCGTCTGCGCGCTGGAGCACCTCCATAGCATGGGGATTGTTTATCGAGACTTGAAGCCGGAGAACATTTTGGTGCAACAGTCTGGTCACGTGACTCTCACGGACTTCGATCTCTCTCGCAAGTTAACCAAAAAAACCGAACAACAACATCAACAACAAAACCACAACGACGTTGTTGTTCAAATTCCGGAGAGAAGCTCAAAAAAACATAGAAGAATGCTGACCCGGTGGATCCAGGTCTTACCCGACGCCAAAAAAGGTTTAAAGAAGGTGAAGTCGGCCCGAGTCAGTCCGGTAAGTCGCCGGAAACCGAGTTTCCACAACGGCGAGAGGTCGAACTCGTTCGTGGGGACGGAGGAGTACGTGTCGCCCGAGGTGGTGCGCGGGGACGGGCACGAGTTCGCTGTCGACTGGTGGGCCCTGGGGATCCTGACGTACGAGATGATGTATGGTACGACGCCGTTTAAGGGGAAGAGCCGGAAAGAAACTTTTCGAAACATTCTGATGAATCAGCCGGAGTTCGTGGGGATACGTACGGACCTTATGGACCTGATCCAGCGGCTGTTAGAGAAGGACCCCACCAAGAGGCTGGGCTACGAGAGAGGCGCGTGCGAGATCAAGGACCACGTGTTCTTCGAAGGGGTCAGGTGGGACTTACTAACGGAGGTCCTACGACCGCCGTTTATCCCGTCCAGAGAGGAGTCTGACTTAACGGAGAAAGTAAAGAATGGTGGGATGGACATAACAGAGTACTTTCAAAATCTGAAGGTTCCGCCGCCGCCGTCATTGCCGCCGTCGCCGTTACCGTCACCGTCAACGGAGACGCTGCAGAGAAACGGCTCTTTCACGGAGTACTGACTGAGGCACGTGCGGGGGATGAATGGCACGTGTAAGAGCTTAGATTAGTTATAAATTCTTATTTTTGTGTATATATATAAAAACTAAATAAATAATTGGTAGAACGTGAAAGACGCGCGTGTTTAGTGAATATATTAGTTGGTTATAAAAAGGAATCTATAAATATAGTTTAGAGTTGTATTATACAGTTGTGTATACTGTTATTTCAAGATAATTAACCAACGCGCCAAGGGTGGCGCGTGAATTAACGCGGGATTGTTTGTTTTGGACGAAGGTTTTGGGTGTTTTTGTTTAATGCAGAGGACGTGGCCAAACGTGTTTGTTGCGTCTATGTTTGTTAATTTTTTTTTTTTTTTGAGAATTCAGTTTGTTCTTTTTTGGCTTTCTAATTTTGATTAGGATTAATCAAAATTCTAATTTATTATTTTATTTAAAAAGATACTAGAATGTCCAACCATTTATCCAATTTCATTGCATAAATAATATGACATGCCGATTTATAAGTACAACATTATCAATACATTATCTATCATATTATCAATATACCATCTTATGATTAATAAGGTTGTTACCAATCCGCTTGTTACACAAAATATGTATGGTTACATTACAAACTCTATTCTGATTAATAAATTAAGTAATATTTTTCGAATTACATATTAGATTATATTTTTTTTAAAATAAATAAAATGTGTTGAGTCCCATCTCTAAATTTAGATTAAAATACGTATAAGATTGTTATAACTTATAAAATAAACTTTTAAAATAATTAAATTTTGATTAATTTATCGAGTGTTTTTTAGATCATAAATTATGAAATAAGTTATTATTTCATAAGTTATAACAATCTCAAACATACACTAAACTGAATCTAAATTTTAATACTCTCCTATATATATTAAGAAAATGCTCTCCTGTATATTAGAAATTTTATAAATTATAAATGGATTAAATTGAGTTTTAAATATATATATATATATATTTTAATTTAAATATGAATACTTATATTTAAAGTTACTTGAAATATAAAGAAAAATAAGTGAAAGGCAAGTAATTTGAAAATATTAAATAATTTGTTTAAAGTCTTGGGCATAAAGTAATTGATATTTGAGGGGATGTTAGTGTGATGATTAAAAATAGTAAAAACATTTGATCTTCATTGAAGAAAAGGATTTGGTGGGCTCAAGAAATTTAAAATCCACATCATTTATCTTACAAGAAATATTATAATAACAACATTTTTTGTCCCGTGAAGAGAGGTAATTCATTGATTGTGTTTTTATCCAAATAATAATAAAATACAAAATTAACTTTTCATAACACGTGTTCATGTTCTTAGCTATAATTAATCACCCTTAACTTGTCAAAAAAAAAAAAAAATAGGGTTTATACAAGCAATTTTTGTGTCAATATAGTGGAAGTATTTTAAGGATTCGATTTAAAAGAATTTTTTTAAATAGAATTTTTAAAAGTGAAGCTTTTAAGAAAAAGTCCACTGACCATTTAATTATCAATTAAAAAGCTCTTTAAAATGATAGGATTATCAAAATAATATAATTTTAAATTAAAAAAGTATTGTAAAATTTATAAAATATAATAGGATTATATTAAATATTTTAATATTTTTAAAAAACTTAAAAAGATTTACTTGAAAAAATAAAAAATTTGAACTTCTCTGAGTATATATAAAATTTCTTTTTAATCATCTAAAGTTCTATTAGAATGGCAGTCAAACGATACAAAAAAAAAAATGAAAAGAGTTTTTGAAATTAAAAAAACTCTTCCAAACGTACACTAACATTCATTGAGATCTACATTTGTTGTTTTTTAGATTTTTTTTTTACTTTAATATACTGTTTTTGTAGGATCAGAAAAAAATCTCATATAATTCGTATCAATACAAACATATATATATATATATATATATATATATATATATATATATATATATATACACACACACATTGAAGAATGAGGAACGAAATATGAATTGTAAAACTAATAGAATAATAAATATAATCACCAACACAAGTCTAATCCCAATTGATAAAAATTAATCTAATCTAAAAAGATGGCAAATATAAAACAAAGATAATTATAAGGTTCGTTTTAATTTAATCTCTATCAATCTCTCTCTCTCTTTATTTAGATATATATATATATATATCTTCATTTTCTTATTAACAACAAACTGACTTATTAATATTAATTTCTTAACTATCCGTCATATTTAGATGTATCTATTTATATTTAATCAACATTTTACATGTATATGCTTCTCAATTCATCATGAGAAGTGTATATATATATTCCAACAGTGTAGGAAAAAGGCTGAAAAAAGAAAAAAAAATAAAAAATGAGTTATGGGAATATTAATTAATTAGATATTAGGGTTGATGGTGCAATTAAATTACAAAGATCAATGCAAAAAGATGAGATTTCATATGATTACAAGACAATATGGTCTACAATTACGGGGTCTTGATGCCCAAGTTTGTGTGTTTTTATTTATTTTTTATTTTTAAACTTTATAAAACGATCACTATGAGATTTCATCTTTTTAGTGTCCAATAAGATCCCTTAATAATCATAATCACAACTTTCTCATTCTCACACCAAAATTATTAAAATAAAACCACGACCATGATCAGCTAGGGAAGAGACCACATTAACATGTGATTATCAAGATAATCAGCGCCCCTAATCATCATATTATTCCTCTAAAAAAATATGAACTTAATTAAAAAATTTTTCAAACACCTGACTCAAGAAATGAGTATCTCATGACTTTTGAGTTTGGATGTAATTGGATCGATTAATTTATCGTGTGATATGTTATTCCACTAGTAGTAAAGTAGTTGAGCACTTTCCCATTCACTTTTATAATATAGGTTTGAGTTCCATCTTTACCCATTAAATCGTAAAGTAACGAGAGATTCCTCCCTTATAATGGGAATTGTCATTCCGAACCGATTTTATAGCGTTTGATCTCGTCAGATCTCGATAGACCTATGATCTCGTCAGATCTAATACATGCTTCCACAAATATATGAATCACAAAGTACTTTCACGAATGTTGAGATAAAAAATAGAATAAATTATATATGCAGTATAAAATGAATAAGTCCGAATACTTTTACATTTAATAAAAATTCAATACAAGATAACTTAATTTACTTTTCACTCCACATTCATAATTTTTTTTTTATCATCCTCGTCCGATTCAATAACTTGATTTTATTGCAAAAAATGTGATGATGGCAAATTATTTAATTTCCGTAATAGGGATGTTGATGAAATATATATGTATATACATATAATTTTGCAATAATGTAAGGGCCATCCGTGTGCAAAAAAGACTCATAAAAATAAAAATAAAAGTTGAATGAATTTTGCTTGGAGACTGTTAACTTTCAAGGGAAAGTGCCATGAAAATTATTACTTTTTACACAGTCGCCCTACCATATCACGCTCAATAATTTTATTTATTATTATTATTTGTTTTACACCTTACGTAAGATTTATATATATACCGTAAATTATCAAGTTAGTATAAGTCCAAGTTTTTAATTTAAGACTTTTAATTCTCGGTCATTAGATGTATTTGACGGATAAAATTTATATATTTATTTTTACGTTATTCTGCATAGAAAAACACATTGCACATCAAAGAACAAACAAAACTTATTCGTACAATTCATCTTATTGGATGGAAATTAAAGGTCCAAATTTTATAAAATAAGGATGATACTAACTAAATAAGAACTGAGCATGTAGTTTAACAAGAAATAAGAAATTGTATGGACATTTTCACTAATTGGAAATAAAATTAAAATAAATCAAATTCTATTAGAAAAGGAATCAAGAAACAGAAAGTTATTTCTTCACGTGGGAGGGGAATTAAGTTCAGCTTCTCTCATTATGATTTCTAATTAATAAACGTGTCATATCCGTAGGGAGAGAACAATAGAAAACGACTGATGATATATACAAAGTTAAAGGGTACTAAAACAAGTTTGAATTAAGTTTTCTTATCCAATAAATTTGTGCCCATAAAGTTTCTATTAATAAACAGTTTTTGTTAGGTTAATTTTATGAAATTGGACCATTTTAGTTCCAAAAGTTTCTCAAATTGATATTTCCTTTCTAGTATCAATCCTATATTAAAAAATTAAATTTTTTCTACTATGAGATTAAGACTACTAAATTAGTGTAATGAAAATGTGAATAATGACAACCCATAAACAAAAAAAGTTGGAGATGATCATGTGTTATTATACATTATTTGCAATTGTTGAAACTCTTAGTGCATATATATATATATATATATATATATATATATAATACTCAAATTAGAAATATTTTCCATGTATAAGAAATTATTCCATTTGTCGGCTAATTTAAGAGTACATGTTGGAGAAAAATTTTTCTCTCAAAACGATTGTGACTCACACAGGTCCACGAAAACTACTAGAAATCAAATTGACTTTTTGTCTTCTATCTCAATTGTCTTGGCTCTTTGCCCATTAAATTTACACAGTAGTGGCCCTCCATGCACCCTCCAAATCACCAATAACTTGGTCTGTTTCTATATTTTGTGTGTGTGTGAGAGAGAGAGAGAGAGACAGAGAGTGTGTGTGTGTTCATAGGTGGACCTTGCATGCATTTTCCCTTCTTGACAAGCAAAAAAATTTATCAAGGTCCCATGATTTCTTGTTTGCAAGCCAAGATCCAATGATTTTTTATCACTTGTTGTGTAAGAAGTATATATATCTTGTGTTTTAACCACCTTGTGTCTCAAAAAATTTTCCTAGTGGAAGTACAAGAAAGAAGAAAGAACAAAATGGTCTTCGAGTGGGGCCAATTTCTTTTGTCCAACTTTGGGTGCCTTGTTCAAGAAAATTGCATGTGCCAATGCCTAGTCTGTCTATGATTTGCATTTATGGAACTTGGCTGCTTGTATGTTTGCTTCCCTATAGGTTAGCTCCATATGCCTTTGATTTCTCACCATTGCCTTTTGATACTGTCCATATATAAATGTGTACGATCAAATTATCACAAGGATTCTTATCAAAGAAAAAACTAGATAAAGAAAATGATAAATACAATCACGAGTCTATCTTTTGACAAGTTCCTGTTGTATTACATTTTATTACAAAATTTTTATCTCGTTTGAACTATTATTTTTAGATAATTACTTGGAATAAGAAAACGACCGATACACTTGTTGAGATATTCAAATTAAACTTGGTCATTAAAAAAGGCCATACCAATAGAACAAGCAAACTAATTAACTTTGGTCATGCATGATATCATACAAAGCGAAAAATTTTTTTAAAAAAAAAAAAAAAAAAAAGGCCTTTGAATGATCAGTTTGTCCCCATTTAATTTTGACCATTGATCAATGATCACTTACAGTTTGAACTCTCTTTTCCCATAGTCGTATGCCGTTTGTTTCACTTTAATGTTCAACATATATGTATGGTATCTATCTTTAACGACGAAGTATTCGATATTTCTCAGTCATTTCTCTACTGTTTCATGGTAAAACAACAGAGAGACACAAACACACATATATATGCTTCCCTTTGCAAGCATGAACATTTTATTTACCTTGCTGTGGCCACCTTCATGATTTGTTACCTAGTCAAAGTAACTATAAAGCTATGGTTTTATTTTTTATTTTTTCTAAAGTTTCAGAGCCTATCTTTTTTACATAGGTCGGTTCCAAAAGTCTTAAAAATATGGCGCCAATATATAATACATACGCACACACTCACACTTGTCTTTATAGAAATTCCACAAATTAATGGCTTTCAAGATGGCATCTCTTTTTCTCGATGATGCACTCTTCCAAACTTGTTTACTGGTGCAATATATAACATAGAATGTAGATTGTAAGGTGCTCATTGGTCCATACGATTTTTGTTGTTGAAAAAATAATTACACTGACTGATAATGTGACTTAAAGTACGGTAATCTGAAAGTGCTGATCAGATGTAACTTGGTAAGGACTCCAATGTAGAAAACCATCATTGGGTCAAGGAAAACTCAAAAACATCTAGAGTTTAATGAATGAAGCGGTTTCAAATTAGTAAAACTTTTAGGAAAAATGACTTACAAAAAGCCACCACGTACATGATTCTAAGTGAGAAATTAGGTAACTCTAGCTTTTCAAAGGTAAAACTCCTTTTTGGGGTCAAGTTCTAAAGCAAAACCTTTTACATATCATGCTCAAATTTTGCTTAGACCAGCATAATTCAAGTAGTTTTAAGTTTAACACGACTCCCTAATTTGAAAAACTCAAAAAGGAGGCTATATATATATATATTAAATATGACACCTTACAGTAGGACTACCGACACCAATTAAGATTAAATCATACAAATACAGTCCGAACAATTACTTCCAACAACGGAAGATGAGAATTACCAGGACCAACGGCCCGAACAACTACTCCCAACATAGGGAGATGTCGACCCATATAATTATATTTTTATGGACAACGGTGAGAATATGTATACATATATACACATGGCTACACAAAGTGTTAACTTATAGGAGTTTGAGGCCTACAACCATCAAGATAAGAATTTTATGTTAGACTGTATATATATATATATAAAGCAGATATAGGACCCACCATTTGTAGGTAATTAAATTCTTAATATAAAATAAAGGTGAACCTAACAGTACAGTAGTATAATCAGAAGCACAAGTAATTACCTAGCTAGGCCAAAAAAATTGGCAATAAATAAAGTGGCCGAGGGAGAATTAAAGAGAGAATGGCTGGCTTCCTACCGACAAAAGAGAAGACAGAAGAAAGTTGATTTGTAAAAGTTAGAATATGAAACTTTATAATTATAATTATAAGCTGACAAGTGGGCATATGTAATAGGTTTCCATTCTAAATTAAATTAAATTAAATTAATTTTTATTCAGGGATACAATTATAAGAGTAATAACTGTCGAAATCTGTCAAGATCAATCACTAAATACATGGTTCAGATATCTACTTTCATAATAAGGAGAGAAAACTATCTACATATACTGATAAATGTACATAGTGAGAATTGAACCCTTACCATTAAAATAGAAAGTAAAGTGAACTAATTACTTGATCAATAAGATGTGTCAATTCTGAATTAAATTAATTAACCATTACATTATATATATATATATATATATATGTATGTATGCCCGTGATTCACCTCCCTATGTGTGTGAGAACACGTGAGAGAATCAAAACAAGGATCAGTTTTTTGTGCCTCATTCATAGAACCAACCACCTACAGTGGAGAGCCGTCAAGAACAAAGTGAATGAAGGTCCCGCCACTTGCTCTCAAAGCTGCTTCCTTGGCTCCTTCTGCTCACGCAACCTCACACGTTACTTTGTACGCGCTACCTATCGTGATTTGAAATAGTGAGAGTGTGGGGTTGGTAATTTTTGTAATCATGTGTAGTGACACTTCATTAATCTCCTAATATTCCCAATAAACATAAAAAAGAACAATGGATTAATGTTCACAGATGCCTTAATTAAAGTGATGAATTAAGTTTCTTCCTACTGAGAATTGATAGAAAAATATGTGTAAGTTTGAGAATATGTGCAGTTTTGTTTGTCTTACTTTAAGGCATCCTTTATATATTAAGTGTACGTATTAACTGACTCTAAATCTCAAAAGTTTTTTTCATCCTAATGTATAACTTTAAATCTTACTCTAAAACAATATTTCTCTTATATTTTTTTTATTTTTTTAATTATTTATCAATAATTAACATTTCACCCATTAGTTAACATAATATTACAATAATATATTACATTTAGATAACTTAAGCAACAATTAACTACAAATAGTAAATTAAAATATTAAATTTAATTAACTAAAATACTACATTTATTATTAAGTTTTACATTACATTCATAAAAGAAAAAAAAAAACACAAAAATAATATTACATATTGATCGTTATTTAATTTTCTGAATTAATATATACATCCCACAAATGATCAATTAAAGCATTTCGGAGAGTAATGTGAGCCTCTTTATCCTTGATTTGTCTATATTGAGCTAGGAATTCTTGAAATTGGGTATTTTCATCTACCACCATCTTAACTTTGGGAGTTGACGCTTCTATATGATCCGCAATTGTTGCATCAACATTATGCTCATCCTCGATAATCATGTTGTGCATAATAATGCACGCAATTATTATATCATGTAATACATATTTTTTTCAAAAACGCGACGGTCCTGCCACAATTGCAAATCGTGATTGGAGAACTCCAAATGCACGTTCTATGTCTTTACTACATCATTCTTTTTCATCGCAAATAATTTTTTTCTAGGTCATGAATAGTTTGTACAAGCGTAGACCATTTGGGTATTACCATCAGCTAAATAATAACCCATGTTATATTATTTTCCTTGAATGACATAATTAGCTAGAAGAGCTTATCTTGAACCAAGTTGGAAAAAATATGGGATGCCTCCAACACATTAATATCATTGTTGGAACCCGGCATGTACCATAAATTGTAATTCATCATCATAAGATGATGATGACGATGAAGATAAATATGGAGTAGCATATGATAAATGAGATGGACCTCCAACATTGAAATTCATTTTTCGAATTGAATGAGTTTTAGCACAAGGGATTTATATTCTATTTTTTCCTTAATTTAAGTGTATTAGTGGTATTTTATTTTATTATTATGAAGTTTGTATAAAGTTTTTTATGTTTTTATTAATATTGTATTTTACTTTAATTTATCTTTTTTTTTAAATTAGTGTTTTTTAAATAAATAATAATTATTTTAAAATAAATATAAATTAAATAATAAAAAGGATACAATTAGAATAAATTAGATTGAATAAGGGTATAAATAAAATTTATTAAATATAAAGGGATATAATTGATATCAAATTTATTGAATAGGATAAAGTGATAATTAATCAAAATATTTGGATTGTTTAAAAAAATAAAAAGTATTATGAAGTTATTGAGTTTTTATTTGAAGTTACACTAAATATGAAAAATACTATTCATAACTTCATATTTTAAAGTTTTAGAGTTTCCATTTAAAATTACGTTGGTATAAAATTTTACTTTATTTTGAAGTTATGAAGTGACGTTGGAGATGATTTGGATTTTTTTTAAAAGGAAAAAATATTAAACTAATTGGGCTATCCCCTTGATTTTTGAAATTTGATATGGACACAATTTTTTTTTTTTGAATGGAGAAGATATGGACACAATTAAATAAAAAAATTACAAACAAAATTTTCAACTAGGAATAATTATAATATTGTTGCATAAAATCCAACATTCAAAAATCTTTTGTTTTCTAAAATTCTATATTGTATTCCTTTTGTTGAAAACAAAAAATTGTATTTGGACCATCTAGAGTCGAAACACCCTTTTATTGTTTAATTAATTAATACAGTGCAAAAATTGGATTAAATGCAAAGAATCAAAATAGCCCCATCTCTTCCTCGCAGTTGAATTTTATTTTTCTAATTGTAAGTTACAAGATTAATTTCATTCTGTCGGGCCTGCTATGTGTTGGGAATAATAGTTGATGAGGAAATACTGTCTAATATCCACCACAAAATAAATAATATATAATTAAGAAAAATAAGATGAAAAAAAAATAAATCCAATCACATAGACATAAGATTTACGTGGAAACCCAAAATAGAAAAAAAAAAAAACCACGACTGCCAGGACAACAAGAAAAAAAAAAATATCACTGTGTAGAAAATTATTACAACTACACACTCAATATTTTTCTCTAATCCCAAACCTCAATTACAATCAATGCCTAAGCTCACAACTCTCTCATATGTCGTTCAATATTGCTCTACGGTTGGTTACATTAATCTAATAATAAATCTCATATTTATAGGCTAAGTAATCATAGTCCCAAAGGGAATTAGAAACCTATCAGGAATAGGAAGTCTTCAAACATGACACTTACTAAACTAATCAGATTTTCAAACACTTACTAGGAATAGGAAGTTCGAAACAAGACACTTCCTAAACCAACCAAATCTCATAAATCTAGGAAATCCCGAACAGGACTTCTCCTAAAACAGCTCAAATTCGTGTATATCGCGCCACTCACTGTTGCAAATCCATTGTTTCGGCCTGCAGGTCTTATTTTTTTGCTCCCTTTTTGCCATTGTCTCTTGATTTCTTCTTTCTATCAGTTTTTGAAGTGCCACAAGCGGACACCGTTTGCTATACTTTCGCATCAGTTCATTAAGAGTGCGTATTTTAGGAATTCGAGCCAAATCCCAACATTATGATCAATCACTACACACGTTGTTCGAATATCTATCCTCAGAACATGAGACATCTACTTCCACAATAAATGAAAGAAATTACACACACATGCTGGTAAATGCACATAATGGGATTTGAACTCTCATCAATACAGTAGTGAAATGTATATGTACTAATTATTTAAACTATGAGTGGATACGTGCAGCTGAATTATTTTTTATTGGCTGTTAAAAGATAAAAAAAACCTGGAAAAAAAATATATTATATAGAAGCAACCAATTTATATAAGGGCAGAAAAAGTTTTTAAGTTTGAAAATCTTGTTTTATAATTCACTATATTTCTTGTTTGGGCCATGTTAGCCCAATGCTTATTTGTTTGGGCCTAATGCATGTTATTTGGGCAGATGTGTTTGTTAATCTGTAAAGGTACAACTTGAACTTAACACGAGATTTTTTTTTTTTTGAAGCAATTAACACGAGAATTTAAATTATATATTGATCTAATTCTGATAAAAACTTTTAAAAATCTTGTGAAATACCAACATGATTATTATGTATTAGATGGTTATAATTTTTTTTTTCTTATTTTGTTTTGTCAAAAACTAAATCATATAAAAAAAAAAAAATTCAAATCGAGGAAGGATATAAATTCTAAAACATGTAATTAGCTTAACCGAAATATATTATTCATAAGAGAAATACCAAGTACAACCGTTTTAAATACTTTTTGACCGTCTTTAAAGATAATAATAATTTTCTCTTTTTTTTTAAACAATTAATTTTCTCTTTTTGTTTCTTCATATTTAGGCATTAAAATAGTTGAATGATAAATGAAGTCCTTTAATGTAAATGAAGCGTGGAAAGGATCGAAAAAGAATTAATAGCAAATGATAATTTTTAAATTGAGAAGAAATAAATAAACGTATACTGATATCATAAATTTAAATTGATAAGGTCTAACCCTATTGTAAATAAGTTGAAAAATGGTGTTTTTTTCCCTAATGATAAAATGGACTTGCACAAAAGGGACGTACACTTATCATTTGTAGAGAAACTATTCTTAGCATTTCTTATTTTTACCTAAACATATTTAATTATTATAATTTTATTAATAAGAGATGAAAAGTAACTCAGGTACCATGTCTAGCCTAATTGGAGAAATGGGTTTTCCATGGCCCATAAAATCTATAATGGGCTGCTGATTTCAAACCCAAATCACTGAAGCAGTTCTGGAAAAATAATTACTTACAAAAACGACGGAGAAAATGCTCATCTCTAAGACTCTAGCATATTCAAGAAAACATAAAAGAATAAAATTACAAGAGAGTAGAGACAGTTACATTTCTTCAACATATATATATATATATAAAATATTTAAAATTATTGTACACGAAAATAGATAGGAAAAGAGATGGGTACAATACAACTTGAGTGGTGTTTGGAAAACGTGTAATACAATTTGATAGAAAACATGATTTTGTTGTTTTTATGTTGGATTATCTCAATGTGCATGCACACGTAGGGCACACGTTAAAGCAACTTTTTATTTTTATTTTTTATTTTTAAATAATAATCCGACAACAATTAGATTATGGGTTTATTAGAGCGTAATAAGATCAAATTCTATAAGTTTGGTCCGGAATGACAACTCCTACTACGAGAAACGAGTTTCCTCATACTTTGTAACTTAAAAAAAAAAGTACGATTTGAACTTTTATTACAGAAGTAAAAGGAAAATTGTTCAACTACTTTACTATGAATAGATATATAAAATCTTTTATTTATTTTTTATTTTGTACAAAGAATTACGAAATTCTTTATTCATGAGATAGTTTGCAGAGAATGTCTAACCAACACATATATATCCAATATGGTTTTAAAGAAAACCAGAAATTCTTTGTTGACGATAATAGTATTATATATTCTATCATTAGTTAATATATACTTCACACATTTTCTTGTGTTTTCTTGTTCATTATCTTTATTTGCTTTCAACATTAATGAAATGATTTTGAAGTTTTGGTGACTGAAAGCAAGTTCTAGAATCTATCCAAACAATAAATTTACCTTTTTGTCCTATCTGAATTTTGCTTCTGGAGATATAATATTAAAAATAAAAAAAATAGAATTTAGAAACATATAAAAAAATAAAAAATATTCTCATAATATCAGAATCACTACCAAAAGTGTTTCAAATGAAAGTTGCTTTTTTTTTTATATGGCATTTTTTTAATTACTTTTTATGGAGACTACCACCACTTTATTAAAATTTTAAAAAAATAGTATCTATTAAGCGGAAACTTCATTATACACTTTATTAAACCAATTTGTGCTTTTATTTTTAGAGTTCACTTAGGAAGTAAAATAGTTCACGGTAAATAGATCACGGACATGGAAATTAGATCACGATCAACAATTTTTTTTTTTTTTAAATTTTTTCCCAATTCTCAAACCCTAACACAAAATCTTAAAAATCAATCCACCACATTCAAATCCTAAATCCATACAAAATCAATCCATGAAATTCATCTTCAATAGTGGTGATCGAGCTTCTCTTCTTCTCTCTCTCATGTCCAATGATGGCGTCAAGCTTCTCTCTTTTTCATGGTCGATCTTCTCTCTTCTCTTCTCTTTCTCTTTATCTTCTCTTTCTCTTTTGTTTTGTCTAATGGACGGGACATTTTTGTCCCCTAAACACCTTTTAGGTCTATTTCCACTAA
The DNA here is from genome assembly GCA_003430845.1 of Xanthoceras sorbifolium. Classification (NCBI taxonomy): domain Eukaryota; kingdom Viridiplantae; phylum Streptophyta; class Magnoliopsida; order Sapindales; family Sapindaceae; genus Xanthoceras; species Xanthoceras sorbifolium. The sequence goes on along the minus strand of CM010620.1, from coordinate 29,146,086 downwards.
AATTAATAAAGTTGTGATTTTGTCATAAAAAGCACCAACTAGGTGCTACTTCATATCATTTTCTCTTAAAAAAAAAAGATTATCCTGACGTAAGTCTTAAGTTAAATGGAGTTCCCATTATTCCTGATCCTGATCCTGATTAAACAATCAAATATTAAACTTCATATGCCATAAGATTCATACGATAAAAAGAGAATTTTTGAGGTCCTTCTACTCATTATTCCTAGCATTGAATCAATATATCAAATCAATGATGGATTCCATTTGATTCCTAAATGGACACGATATCCCTTATTTTAAAAAATAAATAATTATATTAAAATTCTATATCAAACATCTTCAAATCAGACGTAATTATCAAGGAGAAACACACACAAAGAAAAGACCAACACCGTGTCTGCTGGTTTGTGGTAAATATACAAGTGTTCAGAAGATGACGATTATACAGCAATCAGCACAACAATGACATGTGAAGTAAGTAACCAACCAAACACATTTGCTTGCTTGACTTAATATGCACCGTTCTCCAACTTTTTATTCATCATTTTCTTTTATTTGATGTTCTATATACCTACATTTTTTGTTTTTCATGCATTATTCTCATTTATAGTGCGTTTAGTGCGCGGGATTGGATTGGACTATTTTTATAAGATAAGATAGGATTGGATTGGACTGGATTGAACTAATTAGTATTACGATGTGTTTGGTATAATATTAATATGATTAAAAATAGTACTGTCCCTTGTTTGGTGTAGAATGAGATTGGATAAAATTAAATTAAATTAAATTAATTTATATAAAATAAAATGATTTTTAAATATTATATAATTGAATTAAAATTATTTAAAATAAATATAAATTAAATTAAATATTTTAAAATGTAAATATATTTATATTAAATATTTTAAAATTAATTATAAATAAAATATATTATATTAATTAATATTAAAAAAATTAAAAGGGATATAAAAATGCCGGACTATTAAGTATTGTTTATTGTTCGATGTTATATTTGATTGGACGCAAAATAATTGTGTTAATCATTAATGTCTAAGACAATGTAAAATTAATATATCAATTAATTTTCAAGTAAAATAAAATTATATAATTTAATTTAATAAAATAAAAATATTTAAATTTAATTTTAATAAAAATAAAAATATTTAAATTAAAATAAATTTAATTAAGAAATTGTTTAATTAAATAAAATATTTAAAATTAGTTAGTTAATTTTTAAATTAGTATTAAAATATATTATTTTTTAATGTTACAATAAAATTTATTAAAGTAATTCTAATATTTTATATACAAATAATTATAATAATATGATAAAAAATTATTTTTTAAAAAAAAGGTGGGATAGTATCAGTTGTGGCAGAATACCATAGCCTCACTATTTTGTGACATCGGACTGGACCAGTGTCACAACCAAACAACAGATTGGATTGAAATTAGTCTAATTTCAGTCCAATTCGGACCAACAAACGGGGCCTTAATGTGTTATTCAATATTTGTCACTATAGTGGCAAACCCTACATATCCAATCACATAGAGACAGTTTTAAAAGGGCTATTGTAATTGAGTGTAAGCAACTTGAATATATGGGGTTTGTTTCAAGGGTTTTCTACACTTTTCTTGGAAGAGAAAATTTTATCCTTTACTCCTCTTAGGGTGATGATAAAGGAAAAAAAAAAAAAACTCTGGTGGGAATGTGATAGACACATCGATACTCAATATGATATAATTTTTCACGCGGAACTGGTGTCAAATATGATTGAAACTGGTGTTAAATATAATTGAATAGACACATATTGTACATTTACATGTTGTGTTTTGAATGAATATACACACAACGTCGACTTATCCAAGTTGTTTGTTTTGATGATGGAAGGGTAGTTGCTAAGACAAACAACCAACTCCCCACATTGAACAATCAACACCCCACTTGCATTAATTGAGGCCTATCTTGCTTATTAATTCACATGAAAACAACTTAAAACAACTTATTGATATATTAGGATGTGGATGGTTTATATATGGATCAATTTTGTTAGAATGATATACATTTATAGCTACTAGAAAACCGTTTGATGAATTATATTTATTGCTATGTTATGTTACAATTCACGCCACTTCTCCCACAAATTTCAATTTTTGCACTTTTGAATTAGTGTTTTGGCTAGTCTTTTAAATTTTTTGTTTAAGAAATCAGTTTTCTCGGTGGGTAATGTTACATTACCCAAAAATTTATCTAAATTTACATTGTCCAAATAATGTGGTAAACAGATTTGTAGCAACGATATCATTAATATATTATCTCATCATCAATATGGTTGCTACAAATTTGTTTGTCATATTATTTGAATAATAAACTTAAACAAATTTTTGGACGGTATAGAGTATTAGAGCATCTCCAATGTTATTATGCATTTAGATAAAATTTCTTAGTACATAAGATGTATAGATAATTAGGTAAAAAAATGTTTTCCAATGCATTTATACTACTTAAATACGAAGCCAGCGTGACAACATTTTTTTGTTAGAGATTATGTTTAAAATTTTCTCAATCTAAAAACTCTCGTAAAATCATAATTATAATTTTTACTATTTCTAACAAAAATAATTGCATTGGAGATGATGATTTTTTAATGGTAAAACAAAAGAGTAAAGAGTGAGATAAGTGTTTTATGGTGATTAGTCATAGAGTGAATCCATATTATTCTTTTGATAATTGCATTGGAAATGAGGGTATATATAAATTTACTCCTCTTTTTTTTTTTTTTTGGGGACTAAAGTAGATCCAAATTTAATAAAAATTAATGTGCCTTACTCTTTCTTCATTGAGTTATATTATTCTTATTATTTGTTTCACCCTATTAGTTGCAGGATAATATTTTTTGTGACATTTTATCTTTCTTTTTTTTGACATACCACTTGTGGTGGTGACGACTCGAATTTGGATCATTGTCAGGCTGAATGAGCGTCTTTACCACTAAGTCATATTGGACGGTGGGTGTGACATTTTATCTTGATGTTAAGGACTTGAAGTGGCCATTTTGGATTCTAGGGTTTCAATATAAAAATATATCAATAATATACCACCCAGGATTCAGGAAGCAGGATTTCTTTCCAACAAAAGTACCTTTCAAATTAGAGCATAATTACTTTAGATAGTAACATAATGCATCATAAATTGTCTTACATCATGTTGATGCATGGTAGGATTCCACCACCGATAACAACATCATCTCTTCTGATTTCAGATTATCAGATATATATGTTTCTGTAACAAAATAAACAAAAAAATAAAATAAAACTTTATATTAATTAGTTTTAATCACTTTCATTATTAATGATAATTACGTTCCTAAATATTATTAATATTTCGTTTTCTAAAGAAATCAACTTAATTCCTGATGCAGCAAATAGACAAATTAAATAATTATAGGTGATCATGAATTATGATATTTGATATGCAAATGCAGAATTACTATTATATATATATATATATATGTATATTGTAGCCATTGATATTGATTAAATCTTTAAGGATATTAATTAATTGATCTTCTGGTGTTAGGTCCTTTTCTGGCCAGTCAATTAAATAGATGTTTTTCTACCAAAAACACATTAAAAATGAGAGATAATTCACAATTGTAAAGAAGATTTTGGATTGAATTTGAATATGGTTTCGGAGATTTTGGGTTTATATCTAAATTGATTGATAGTCATTTTGTCATGCATGAGCTGGAAAAAAGATATCTATAAAATCTGATATGATATTAAAAGTAGTGAATATTCTTGGTGATTAAATGTGACAGTAAATTCTTTGGAATAAATGTAGTTGTGGTGGGTACAAATAAGTGGCGGTCGTTTTAGATAGATCAATGAAACACTCCATGAACTTTGCTCTAATCTCATGGTTGCATTTTTTTTTTTTCTTAAAAAAAATGGTTGGTGCTGGACCCATCATCCAAACACATCACATGATACTCTCTCTCTCTCTCTCTCTCTCTCTCTCTCTCTCTCTCTATATATATATATATATATATATATATATATATATGTGTAATTAATTGTTTTGTATTTGGGATTTTTTAGTATCAAATAATTGGTGGCACTTTGTTTGTCTTCTCTCCCTCAATTGTATGGTAATCGTTGGTGGTTAATCATCTAGGACCAGGACCAACCTTGTTTTAATTAATTGATAATTGATTGTTTGGCTGCTTTCCTTTAATTAATTTCTAAACTGTTGCTAAAGAAAAAGAAAAAAAAAAAATCCTTGAATGAGAGTGTAGTAGTGTAATGTAGGTTTTCGATTAATAAAACTTTGGGTATTTTTTTTTTTTTTAACTTTACACTTAATAAATCTAAATTGAACACATTAAATTGTTTTTTTTTAAATAGTTAAACAACTTTAAAAATATTAAAAAAATAACTTAAAATAAAAAATTATAAAATACTGGCTTATCACTTAATACTTAATCACTAAATTATAATTATAATAATTACTTCCATAATTACAATATTTTTTCGGTACTTATCATTGTTAGATTAATATATTTTTAAATTTATTTTTATTTAGATATTTTTATCTTAAAAAAATAAATAATAAACAGTTTTATTCAGATGAGTTACAAGGAAAAAAAATAAAAATGTAATTCAAGTTTCAGATTTCAGATCATATTCAATCTTTAAAAAAATTCAAATTTATTCAGTTTTTAGATAAAAAAAATAAATGAGCCCTCATTTCAACGAATATAAAATTACTTAAAAATAAATTTAAATTAATGAGTTTACTATAGAAAAAGTAAAAGTTAGATGGTAATCAATGTTATTTTTCGTTGGTTTTGAATTAAGTGGATGTGGTTTCAAATGGTCTAATGATCGACCATTTAATGACCATAAAAATTTGATTAAAGGATGTCCGTATACCATGAATAATTTCACATACACTAAAAAAAAAAAAATAATATTTACCGTCATATTTTTATTGTAAATATTAATTTATAATAAATATTAAAAATTTTAAATTTTTTATTATAAATTTCAATTATTTTACTACGGATATTCTGCAGTAATTTTTTTTTATAATAGATAGTATCTACAGTAAAATTTTTTATTACGATAATATTTATAATATAATTTTATCATTAATTACGGTATATTTTTTTATAATAAAATATTATTTTTTTATAATGATATAGACACGCTGGTCTTTCCCAAATAATGTGGAAAATGATCTTGGTCAAATTTGTCTGCCTCTCTCTCCCTCCACTACTGGATATTTAAATTTGGGATGTCGATATTAATTAGAAAGTGTAAATATGTTGATTATGTATATTTTTAGAGAATTTGTTAAAACTCTTCAAAAAATTGAAAAGAATCGAAAAACAATCCTACAATTAGGGCTTTTCTTATTCACAGGGGGCTAATAATAAAACTATTTATATGTAATATGAAATTATACAATTTTTTTTTTTAAAATCTGACACCAATTATATCAGTGGTCTACTAGTACCCTGACGAGGTCAAACACGATGAACTTGACCCGGAATGACAACGCCCACTTACTAGAAGGATCTCTCAACTTTACAATTTAATGAGTAAATGTGAGACTCGAACCCCGATCATAAAAGTGAAAGGGAAAGTATTCAATTACTTTACTATAAGTGGATGTAAAAATTTTTTAAAACTCTCCCATTATCAATATATATTTTTTTTGTCATGAGTTTTTATAATCATAGTTTTAATAGTCATGACAAAAGTTTAGTCACTAACAAGATTATTTTCTCACCACTTTTGGCATGTTAAAAAAAAATATATTATTTTCTCACGATTTTATTTTGTTTTTTGTAACAGCTGAAACTAAATAAGTTAGAGATCTGTTGAGACCCGTTAAGATTTATTTATTATATATGCAGTTCGAATATTTACTCCCGTAACCGGAAGATATCTACTATACACATAGTGATACTAAAATACTCTACTACTAATATGAATTAAGGAGGCATACATCAATTGAGCTATGAAGTGATAATATTCTCTCACGGGTATGTATTGATTTGAGTGAATTGTTTGGTTTATTAATTTAGCTTGTGATATAACAGTATTAGATAAAAGAAAGTTAAGAGTCAAAAAAGATTTGAAAGATTTTTAAGTGACCCAATTTCAACACCAACTATTGCTTGATATTTCTTCTTGGGTTTGTCTTTGTCAACATATTAGGTGTATAATCATTTTATTTATTTTTAGAATGCGGTCTCTGTCAACCGTAGTAGTTCATTCTTTACAATAATCATTAATAAAATGAAAATTATATTATTATTATTATTATCATGATAATGATAAATTTGATGACATACTTTCACATAATTTATTATTATTATTATTATTCACATAAAAAATAAAAAAAATTAAAAATTGACACAATTGATAAATTATAAATGTTTTTTTAAACTTAACGCAATTGATAAATTATTAAACAGAAAAGAAAGAAAAAAAGAAACCGGAAACACAAAATGAAAAAAAAATAAATTACAAAAAGTAAAAACAGAGAAGAAAAAACAACCAAGTTGCCAAAATGACACCGATGGCGATGATAGCTTCCTCTTCAACTGGTCGGTACTCGCTTCTGTCTCAATCTTTACGGTGAAAATACATTTTATCTTTTTTTAACTTTTGTGGGTTTTTCAAAAATTGTTTTTTTATGTATATAATAATGTTCAAAAGCTTCCCTCTCTCAGTGACAGAGTCAACCGAAACAAACACACATGAAACAACCTCCAAAGAAACGGACACCGTATCCGTGATTCTTCTCTGTCTCTCTGTAAACACACTCCACTACCTCTTCTGTCTAAATATCCATTTTTTTTATTATTTATTTATTTACTAATTTGTTTGTTTGTTAGTTTTCTTTTTTTTGGATATACTTTTACAATAATTATTATACACGAAATCAAATTCTTAGCTTTCACGAGATTGTTTAAGTTATTAGCTTCATTTTTTGGATTCTTGCTTGCTTGTTCTCTCTGTGTGTGCGCGAGTATTTATAGATAGAGAGAGGGGGGGCTCATTAGGCTACAGGAGCTCACATGTCCTTGCTCTTTGTACTGTTTCAGTGGCTTCTTTGTACTTGAAGTGTGTGTTCTGTGGGGTTTTTAATTGGACTTTGTTATTATCAAGTTCATTCATTTTTGAGATTTTGGGTTCTGGGTATTGTTTGTAATTGGTTGTTTTGTTGTTTATGTTTAAGAATATGGTTATCTGGGGTCTTTGGCAGTAGTGAAGGTTTTGGTTATCTTGTCTTGAGTTTTGAAGTCCAGATGTTTGCTTAAGAGTTCTTTTGATCAATTGCTCAAATTTGGGAAAATTGTGAGTCTGGATATTCTGATATTGAATGTTCCAATTCTGTTTTCTTGATGAACTTAGAAGTGTTGGTTTAGTGTCGGTTTTGTGTTATTTTACTTTGATTTACTCAAAATTTGGAGGTCTTTGATCTGAGTTTTCGATGAAAATGAAGGGTTGTTTTTTCTCTAAGGTCTTGCTTGTGTTTCTCTTTTGTGGTATTGCTGTGGGCAAGGAGTGTACAAACACTCCTCCTCAGCTCTCATCGCATACTCTTAGATATGAGCTCTTATCGTCAAAAAATGAGTCGTGGAGAGAAGAGATGTTCTCTCATTACCATTTGACACCAACTGATGACTCAGCTTGGTCCAGTTTGCTACCAAGAAAGAGTTTGAGAGAGGAAGATGAATTTAGCTGGACAATGATGTATAGGAAAATGAAAAATCAGGGTGATTCTAAATTGTCCGAAGATTTCCTGAAGGAAGTGTCGTTGCATGACATTAGGCTGGATTTGAATTCATTGCATTGGCGGGCACAACAAACAAATTTGGAATATCTATTGTTGTTGGATGTCGATAGTTTGGCATGGAGCTTTAGGAAAACAGCGGGTTTGCCAACACCAGGGAAGGCGTATGGAGGGTGGGAGGACCCAACTAGCGAGCTTCGGGGTCATTTTGTAGGTATAAATTTAGTTTGTGATTCTTGTCAAGTATGGCTTCAGTATCCTAACTATCTTGTCACTTATTTCACTGTGTTTACTATGTTGTTTTCTTAACTTGCTTTTGGATCTTAAAGGGCATTACTTGAGTGCATCGTCACAAATGTGGGCCAGCACCCACAATGATAGTCTCAAAGAGAAAATGTCTGCAGTGGTTTCTGCTCTATCCGATTGTCAGCAGAAAATGGGCACAGGATATCTTTCTGCTTTTCCGTCTGAGCAATTTGACCGTTTTGAAGCTATAAAACCTGTCTGGGCTCCATACTACACCATTCACAAAGTAAATCCTACTTTTGCTTTTTTTATTTCAGTAGATGCAATTAATTTATTTAGTCTTTATGGAAGTTATATAAATTGCCTTAAACTGGTGTACTTGGATAGATCATGGCAGGCTTATTGGATCAATATACTTTTGCTGATAATGCTCAAGCCTTGAAGATGACAACATGGATGGCCGAGTATTTTTACAACCGCGTCCAAAATGTAATAACTAAGTACAGTGTGGAAAGACACTGGTACTCGCTTAATGAAGAAACTGGTGGAATGAATGATGTCCTCTACCGACTATTCAGCATAACGGTAGGTAATCTTGTATATGTAAATCCACTATTCTCTTGTTTGAATCTTTATTTCAGTAACTTGTTTGAAATTGTGTAGGAACTTGATTAGATATGAGTATCAGCAGGAATGACAACGTTTATAACTCATTTGACACTTTTTATTACTCATACTCTCCTGGAAATGTTATTTTATCATGTGTGTCATTGATTTTGCTTTCTGTTTGTGTCTATATGCCAATCTCCTTTGTTTTGACAGTGAGAAGTCACATCTCGATTATTTGTCTAATTGGCAAAAATTGTCATGAAAAATGGGCTTGGGATATCCATGGAATGATGGAATCACATAACTTTTCTTGTTTTTTAAATTGTATGATCAAATAGTCAGTTATATGGAAACCATTTATTCCGACTGAGAAGTCACCACTCACCACATTTATATGTGGTTAAATATGAATTAGCCTATACTGATTTGACTGGTTCTTAACATTCTTTCTAATGGTGTCCCCAAAGTTTATACATGGCAAAGAAATAGAAACACACCATTCTAGGTTATAATATGTGGCATGTTTTCAATTCGGTTTGGTTTTGTAATCTTGGTAGCATATGGTTAATTGCAGTAAATTTTGACTTGAGCTTTTTTGTTACTGTGCCAGCAAGATCCAAAACATTTGCTGTTGGCTCACCTTTTTGACAAACCATGCTTTCTGGGATTGCTTGCAGTACAGGTAACTATAATCATTTTGCTGTTTAATGGCTCTTAGATCATTTCGTATGCTGATTTCCCACCAGATTAGACCAAAGAATAATTTGACAATATACAGTTCCGGACGAGAGAGCTATTTCTTTTGTACTCATTGATCATTCCAACTGATTCATCCTCTTTTTAATATAAATCTTGTTACTAAGTTATGTACTTAAGCATATTTTGGTTAGGAAACTTTAGACCAAGTTACTGTAGCTGACATCCTTTCCTGTCTAGTTAAATGGCGGATTTCTGGTAGCTGCAGATATGACTAGGGTTGCAATTTTATAGAACTTGATAACTTGCAAGAGCTTCAATTTCTGGACAGCTAGAAAACATGTGTTGAGTATAGGATGTAGTGTTTTGGCTTATCTCGGGAAAGAAAATCTAAATTAACAACACACTGACTTCTGTGCTAGATGTGCATTGGAGTAGGAGCAATGTATCTGAGAATGTGTCAGCGCTGTTGATCACACAACGCAGAACATGCACAATGAGATACTGTTTATGCGCTAGAATTGTGTCCTGTACACATATCATGACTATTTTTATGTTTTTTTTAGCTTTTTGTCTTTTTTACAAGTAACGAGTGAAAAACTCAATCGTTGACTTAGAGAGGTATTCCATATTATCTATAATCTATGTAACTAAAAACATGAGCCAAAACCCTAAAAACATAAATGGTGTGAGACAGATCTAGAGAGAAAACCCTATAGTACGAGAGTATAATTGTCTTATTAGAATGTAAGAGTCAAGGGTGATTTTTATGAGTAGCAGAGTGATTAGATAATAGTTGTTCTCATCTTTGTACTCCATTGATCTTATATTGATGAATCTACACCACTATTGTCATGGCCCAGTGAGGGTAAGTCTCATAAATTGGATGTGTCTTGTGTATTTTTCCTTTGTTCTTATTTCTCTTGTTTGCATGCGATTTTTTATTAAGACAAATGAAGATAGACTGCGAGGAATTTTCCCATATTTTACAACATTGGAGAGGTAGGATTGAGTTCCTTGTCTAGGATAGTAGGTTGTGGAGTTTAAAGGGTAAACACTTTTTAACGTTGTAGAAGAAGAAAATAATGCTAATCTTTAACTTTTTTTCTTTATCCTTGATCTTAATTCATAGAATTTCTTTTCTTTTGCTCATAGGCTGATGACATATCTGGTTTCCATGCCAATACACATATCCCTATTGTTATTGGATCTCAAATGCGATATGAGATCACTGGTGATCCACTTTACAAGGTAAATTGCTTAATGTGAATATTGTATTATCTAAAATGCTATAATTTTGAGTTTCTTTTTTAGGTTCTGTTTGGCAGAACTTTTACTTTGGGCTTTTAGTTTCTTGGAAGCTCTTCCTACAAAAGCCATATATTTTTACTTTACCTGGAAGAGCTTTTAAAGTTTAAAAACTCTTCTCTTGGGAAATCCAAACACTCCCACCAAAAGAGCTTTTGGGCTCAAAAGTCAAAAGCAAGCTTCAAAAAGCGCTGCCAAACAAGCCCTTAATCTAAAATAATACACTCAGCAAAACCTGACATCATTTAAATTGCTTATTTTCATGCTAAATATCAATTGCTTGCTTCCACTGCTGCCTTGACTAGCCTTCTTTTTCCTCATTGTCATTTCATGGAACTGGACCTTAACCTTCGGCTCCCATAGCCATATCCCCATTTACTTAAAATCTTTGTACTTGGTGACTAAATAGACTATACCTTTTCCTTTGTTGATAATTTTAATAGAAATAGAGGATTTTTCACAAAATTTCTAACAGAAACTTAATTTTTGCTCATCTAACTTTGGTGTGCTAGGTGATAGGGACGTTCTTCATGGATGTCGTTAACTCTTCTCACAGTTATGCAACTGGAGGAACATCAGTCGGCGAATTCTGGTACTGATATCAGGCACTTTGGGTTTAAATTTCTGTTCGCTCATCAATATGCTTCTGTCCCTACCTGAATTTACTTGTGTTTTTAATTTTTATTTATTTATAACAAGTACTTTATAGCTTCTCATAGAAAAGAAAACAGTTATATAGCTTTATGTGTATGCTTTATTTGATTATTGGTTGGTTCTGTCTCAATAGTCTGATCCTGTATTTCCTTGATATTCTTGCCTCTATCAACGAGTAGGTCAGAACCAAAGCGATTGGCAAGCACTCTAGAGACGGAAAATGAAGAATCATGTACCACTTATAACATGCTGAAGGTATACCCATTGCTTGTGAATTCTTGAAGGTGAAGATGAACTTTTATTATATATAGTCTCTGGAATTTGGTTGCTTGTCCATAACGTATTGAAATAAATTATTTTTTGAAATATTCTTTCACATTTTGAGCTGTTTATTTATTTTTTGAAATGCATTATTACCGTAATTGGGTAATCATGTTGAACTGGTGATAGAATGATATTATTGGCTGAAACATTATAATTATCTTTTTGTCAATTTCAGTGCTTATTTGGCTTCAGAAATAATAGTTTTCAAGTTTTGTTGCATATCGCTTGATGTGCCATCCTTTTGTGGTTATGGTTAGTCTCAGCATGAAACTACCGGTGCTGCTGCAATTTAATAGCCAAGTTACTTGATTTTCCAGGTCTCCCGCAATCTGTTTAGGTGGACCAAAGAAATGGCATATGCAGATTATTATGAGCGTGCCCTGACAAATGGTGTCCTTGGCATCCAACGGGGGACAGAGCCTGGAGTGATGATTTACATGCTTCCACTAGCTCCTGGAGTTTCCAAGGCCAAAAGCTACCATGGTTGGGGAACAAAGTTCAACTCGTTTTGGTGCTGTTATGGCACAGGTCTGGGATTTATTGCCCTTATCCAGCTTTGCTTTCATGATACATTGAACTGCCTTTTTTTTGCCCCTTTCATGACAATCTTACTCTTATATTCTTTGATCTCATGATTTACTTTCTCATCTTTTGAAGCTATTGATGTTATATCTCTTACATTGATCTGGCCATATAATATTTTCTCATTTTGCTGCCCATGTAGGAATTGAATCATTCTCAAAATTAGGAGATTCAATATATTTTGAAGAGGAAGGAAAACTTCCTGGTCTTTACATCATCCAGTATATATCAAGTGAGCTTGATTGGAAATCTGGACAGATCGTGGTCAAGCAGACAGTTGATCCTGTTGTTTCTTCGGATCCTTTCCTTCGAGTGACATTGACAATCTCTTCGAAACAGGTACTAGTTACATTTAACTTAGGAGCCACACTGAAATTAACAACAAATTTAAGTTATTGTAATGAGATACAACTATTAATGTATATAGTCTTTCATTACTATAAAGAAAAATAAACTGTAGTTAAGAAAAAGAATCAACATGAATGATTGCGTTTCCCTTTGTATTTTCTGCTTTACTTTATCCTTTATTTTGAAATTGTAATTCCATATGAGAAAATTGATCTACTTAAGGAATGTAGGTGGCATCATAAGGTCACTCTTGAATTGATCTCCAGTTATCTTGTATAAAAAAAGACTGTCTGGACTATCCAATGGCCTGGAGCAAGACTTTGGGAACCTAAAGGAAACCCAACAGAAATATTGGAAACATTAACCAAATAGGAAGGTTGTGATAATAGAGTATAAATTGACATAGAAAAACACATAAGTTTTTTATCGGGTGCAGTTTTGCTGGATTAGCAGTGTAAAAATTATGAATAAATATTTTTAAGGTAATTCAACATCATATGAAAGGATAGTTTCGACCTGTAGAAGCTGAAGGGTGTAAAATGTTCTTTCTAGATGCTCAGATGACGACGAGAGGAGGTGGAGAGAGGGAACTTTTAAGTTGTACAACTTCAAATTTTTAGGTGCATGTGAGAGTATTTGTTTTTTCATCTACTCTTTCTTAGAAGCAATGACAAGGAACATTAAGATCTATTCATGGTATTGTCGTGTTCTTAATGCTAGTGTTTGTTGCAATGTTTTGGTGTCAATAAGGGTGTAAAATAATCTGCATTCTGAATTATTAACTTGATAAGAGAGAACAGAAAAAAAAAAAAAAAAACTCAAAACAAGGAACTATTCTTAATGCTAGATCTGATTTATGCAGGGAACAGGACAGTCATCTTCCTTGAATTTGCGGATACCTAGTTGGACATATTCAAATGGTGCCGAGGCAACGTTAAACGGTCAGAGTTTGCCTCTTCCGGTTGCAGGTATGGAAGAAAATAATGACATTTTCATTTCTCAATGTCTTGCTTTGGCAAGAGCAAATGGTTTCATGATGTCTTGCCTCTTGTTTTTTTTGCATCTTTTATTTTATTATTCAGATCCTTTTCACTCGTGTCTTGTTTTTTGCTTTACTAATGACATGTGATCCATGGAAATACATTCATGACGCAGGCAATTTCCTCTCGGTCACTAGAAAATGGAGCTCTGGAGACAAATTAAACCTTCAACTGCCCATTAATCTAAGGACAGAGGCTATAAAAGGTATTTTTGTTGAATGATTTACTTGTACAATTCCATATATATAAGTCCCTAGTATAGCTTTTCTCTGATAGTATTGATATAGTCTGTGGTAGATTATTTTTTCCTTGTATACAATGTTTAATTGACATGGTTTCTTTGTCCAGATGACCGGACTCAGTATGCTTCAATTCAGTCAATACTATATGGTCCTTATCTGCTTGCGGGTCATAGCACTGGGGACTGGGACATCAAGACTGGGTCAGCTAAATCTGCTTCAGACTGGATAACACCAGTCCCTGCCTCTTACAATCAATATCTGGTTACCTTTACCCAGAAGTTTGGAGACTCAATGTTTGTCTTAACAAACTCGAACCAAACCCTTGCAATGGCAAAATTCCCTGAATCTGGCACTGATGCAGCTCTTCATGCCACTTTTAGACTCATCTTAAGTGATGCATCTTCCTCAAAGGTTACGTCAGTCAAAGATTATATCGGCCAATCAGTCATGCTCGAACCATTTGATTTCCCAGGAATGCTCGTAGCCTGGGAAGGAACAGATAATAAGCTTGTTGTCACGGATTCTCCTAGTGAGGGGGTCTCTTCTGTTTTCCAATTGGTTGCAGGATTGGATGGAGGCACTAAAACGGTATCCTTGCAGTCAAAAAGCCAAAAGGGTTGCTTTGTCCGTGGTGGTACCAAGTATGGTGCAGGCATGAAGCTCAGCTGCAGTGAAGAGTCATCAGAGTCTGGATATAATGAGGATGCAAGCTTTGTAATTGATGAAGGAATTAGTAAGTATCATCCTATCAGCTTTGTGGCAAAGGGAGCCAAGAGGAATTTTCTACTGCAACCATTACTAAGCTTCACAGATGAGTTTTATACCGCGCATTTCAACATTCAAGCTTAAAGTAGTTTGCATAGAGGACCAAAAACGCCAATCATATAATAGGGCAATAGACATCCTCACTTTGCATAGGTTGGTTTCGTTCGTCTATAACTTTGCAAAATGCAGATGGGTATGCCTAACTAAATAATGTAGATGGGGGGTGATCAGATTAGTCTTACCAGGAAGAAACCTGGAATAAGAAACCTAGTGCTAATCTTATTGGTATAATAATACTTGTATTCTTGACATTAGCTGAGTTCTTGTCAATTTTATCCATATCATAGTAAAAATTCACTGCAGTTATGTGGGCAATGATATCAGTTTCATGTAAAAAGATGATATATAGAAATTTAAAATATTTTATGATTCTCTTTGTGGGGATATATTGTGAATTCATTTGTTATGATATTACACACTTTTTGTTCACCTTGGGAACTGGTTGAATTTGAGCTTAGGATCACAATTGCAGCATTACATTTTTCAATACCTCTATCAAACCCACTAAACAATCTACTTTGACTGTGTTTCTTATGTCAAGATTTCAAAAAAACTAAAAAACAAGAACACCATAAACTTCCCAGAAGATCTCAGTGAGTAGAGACAAGATATCAGAATCAATAAGGTATAACTCTTTCAAGAACTGTGGTTCATCACATTACATTTACAAGATTGTAATCACCAATCTCAGGTCATACATCAATTTCTGAAAGGAAAAAAAGAAGAAGTTAGATTTGATCAGTTAAGATCCATCACCATCGCCGACTGACTCTTCACTCAGCCCCAACCAACGATGGAAGATGATTGTGCTCTGAGTTGAACTATTGCATATATTTCCAGTCATATAACTGTAGTTGTGCAATGTTACCACTAAATTGATAAAAAAAAATTTATATATGAATATGAAGATCCTAAATCCTAAGAAAACAACCACATGGGATAAAGGAAAGACCATAAAGCATGAATATGACGACGCCCAGTTCAAAGAGCATGATATGCAACACAACTTTAGTCAAGAAACTAAGATATTACAATAATATGATCTTAGGAAACTAATCCGTGACCTTTACACATGCGCACACACATTAATTTCAAAATCTGCTGGGTTGAAAGAACATTATGTATTAGATATCATTATAGAAACGATTATCTATAAGGTCAAGAGAACTTCAATATAAGCAGCAAAATCCATTAAGGCAAATCAATAATCCAAACGCGGGATATCATAAATAAATCATAAAAAAAAAGTGTATCCTCAAATTCTATCAAGTCAATCAACTCTATGTGCAAACAAATCCCAAGTGCAGAATCCCGAATTTCTGAGATTTTGTCTTTCGCGAACTTTTTTAATTTCAAGTTTACTAAACTTGAAATTCCTAAAGACAAGATTTCAAAAATCCGAGATCTCGCATTTGAGAAATTCTATACAATCCACTTAATATAATAGGCTCATAGCAAGAACGCACCATTGAGAACTCTTTCTCAAGCATGATTCACTTCAGCTAAAGAATTTGAACATTAGGTTGATTGTAAACAACAAACAAAACCCATGTAAACACGAACATAATGTATTAAAAAACTAAGTAGAAAACATGATTTCAAGTCACAAAACTATAATTATAACAATCAAAATAAAAAATTTCAAAACCTAGTCAACAAAAACGCCTACAGATAAATTTTTCATATATATATATGTGTATATATATGCAGAGGCTCAGATTCGAGTTTGATCAGAAACAAGGGCCAAACCCCACTTCCACCATGGCTGCAACAACGAGTTGGCAGCGTAACCCACCGATTTCACAGACACCCAGAAGCTACCCCGCCATGAGAAGCCGAGGTTTGTTACTCGTCTGATCATTTGACTTCATCGGAAACAATAATCACAGCCTCATTAGAACAAAAAACAAACGACACCTTAGTCACAGAGAGAGAGAGAGAGAGAAAGAGAGAGAGAGGTAGGAGAAAAACTTGCATGGGACGATCTCATCGAAAGAGATAGTGTGCATCCATTTGGTTTCAACAGATCACTGGCTTCGCTGCCATCAGAGAGAAGAGCAAGCAGCCATCTCTCTCTGAGAGCAAAACCTCATTAAGAAGTCAAAATCCCTAGATCAATTCTGAGCTCTTCAATTTATACTGGCCATAAAGCTTGAGGTTATTTTGGCCATTAACTTTTAGTTGAGGAAAAGTTATTTCTCAAAAAGAAGAAAAATAAAAAATAAAAAATAAAAGTTATAGACTATACATTTACTTTTTTATTTTCAAAATTGGCACTCATCACGGTGTTCGAATATTTATTATCATTACACCAAGAAGAAATTTACCGACAAATTGCATATTATTGTATTCTTGCATGCAAGGGAAATGTGGGAGTATTTGGACCATAATAATAAATTTATTAGATTTTAATAAGATTAATCATTAAACGTACAGTCTGGATATCTACTCACATAATTAGAGGCATCTATTTCAATAATAAGAGGATAAAACTATTCACACATGCCGGTAAATGCATATGATGAGAATTGAACCCTTACTACTAGGGTGGAAGGGGTGTACTAACTATTTGAGTCATGTGTGGATGTACAATAATATTTATTGATAAATCTGATTAATGTGATTTTATAAAATTAAAGATGGGTATGGGTATTGGACATAAACGTAAAGTTATATAAATTCTCAAATTTATATAAATTTTAATATTTTTTATGCTAATTAATGATAATGATAATTGAGTTTTAACCATTACGGCTGTCAGTTTGCCAGTTATTAATTTGTTTCTAGAGTAAATAATGTTTACATTCCCTGAGATTTATTCAATTACATAAGGAGTCAACTTTTGGGTTTATTGACAATGACCTCCCCTTCTGTTAGTTAATTTTTGGATTTTTTGATAAAAAATTCTCATAATCAATTATTATATTTGATCAAATTTTACTAAGAGCAGGGGAGATGTTTGTCAATAAACGATAAAGTTGACTTCCGCTTGTAGTTGGTAAAACCTCAAGAAAGGTCGATGTAATTAGCTCTAATTTATATTATTTTACACCTTAGAGAGATAGAAACGAAGGTTTTTAATTTTATTAAAAAAAATACAATTTACAAAAGTGAAATAATATTCAATTGAAAGAAACATCAAATAATATTTAAATTTAGGATAAATTACACATAACTTATCTGAAGTTTGCATTTATACAGCTAGAAATAACTTTATCAAAAATTGACAGTAAACCCCCCTCTAGTTATCTTTAACCGTAAGAAATAACGGTTGACCAAATTAAACAGTAAAAAGATGAAAATACCCTTATAATTGTTTAGAATTGTTTGGATCCTTTTATGACTAAATTACCCTTTATGTAAATTAATGAATTATCATTTTTTTTTTCTAAACATTTTCTTATCAGATTTAATTTCAGACCATGGTGAATTGGTGATTGTAAGGGTAATTTGCAGTATACTGGTTATTTTTTTGCATGTGTGCATGATGCATGTGCCTACTCCATTGTTGGACTACAAATCAAACAATTCCTCAACACAATAGTGGCTTATGAATCAAAATATCACAATACTGTACTATACTGGTTACAATTATTCACACAAACCAAAGAATCACAATCCTTCCTATGAATTACAAAATTACAAAATTGCACTAAATCAAATGCATAATTCTGTACACAGTACACTACACACCACATCAAAGCACACACTGCATACTGTTGGGATTTATGCCCTAAAGCTTGTAATTATAAATGGTTAAAGAAAATAATAAGAATTATTCAGATTATCATTTAAGTTCATAAAATGTTTTATATTCAGTAATACATTCGTATTGTGCAAGAACATTCTAGATTGCAAGATGTAATCTCAAAATGAGTATATGATGGTCTTATACAGAGAGGATTCATTTTGAGACCTACAATCTAAAGAGTCCGTAAGAGCGAACAAAGCTGGGTACTTTGTTTGTGATTGATCTACTGTTGCGGTCCATTATGTAAAGTACGGTAATCTTATCCTAGACCACTCATGTAGTTGATATGAGAATGGAGGCACCTTATATAATGAGATCATATAGGACTGGGCCACGATTTATATGAATCCCTCACCAAGATCCGTTAGTAGATGAGATTCATATATAATCGATAAACGATGGCTATTTATAGGTAATCTTAATCCTGAGTGTCTTATCGACTCCTTCAGGTTAGATCGTGACTTTTGATTTACCATGAGTGAGGTTGATAAGAATCTCGACCAGTACCTCCGTATCTTGGAGTTGCGGTTTAGCTTGTGGCTGGGAAGGTTTGTACACAATAGTGGAATCCACTCCTTCTTGATTGAAGTAGATGAGTAGTTCCCTTAAGGGTTAATTCGAGGCTTGAACGATTATGAGCGCTCTCCTTCTTCCGTGAGGAAGATAAGATTTAATTGTTCATTAGAGAATCGATGGTACTTAAAGGAAAAGATATTTCTAGAGGGGTATAACGGACTTTATGACCCAGCTCTAGTTATGAACTATTTGTGGAGGATCACTCTGTATGCAATTAGTAATATCAATGGACACTGAGATTTCAGATTGTATAAACACGTCTACAGTTTTGAGAGTGTAGTCCTCGGGTTTTTAGTGGAATAACTTCGAGGATTAATAATCGTGAAATATTAATTAAAGAGTTTTAATTAATATTACTAAGTATTATTGGAGCTCAAAACTGTGGGTCCATTATATTCCATTGCTAGCCCTTATGGTTGTTGGTAACGAGGGTCACGGTAGATTAATTGGAGGGTCCAATTAATAGTGTTACGAAAGTAATGCGATTTAAATAAAAGAGAATAATTAAATAATGTGATTATTTAATTAATTAAATATTTAATAAAATAATAGAAATTAATAATTATGAATTATTAATTCTATTTATTAAATATGAGGTAATGTGATTAAATAATGACTAGGACAAAAGAATTAAAATAATTGGATTATTTTAATAGTCCAAAAGGTCACAGGTTCAAGTCTTTAGGGAGACTAAAAATAAATAGGATATAGTTAGGAAAAAACCTAACCTAGCACACAAGTGAAAAAGAAAGAGAGAGAAAAAGAAAAAAAAGTTTTTTCTGACTCTCCTCTCTTTTGCAGGATTCGGCTGACGTTCGTTTCACGTGACCTCCATCTCTTGCCGTGACGTGTCCACACACACGTTGTCAGACCGCGTGTCATAGCTTGGAAGATCTGGTGGTAGATCGAAGAATCAGAAAAAGAAAATCAAGAAAAATGTATGTAGTTACTAAATTCTTTTACTGCGTATATACAGGAACTCGTTCCTGATTGAAAAAGGGTTTCAATATAAGAAAAATTTTTGAAACCCAATTCCGCATGTTATAAGATAATCAAAATCTTTTCTAAAACTCCATTCACACACCACACCAAAGCACACTGCACATTGTACATAAAAATCCCATCCCTTACAGACTATCAGTAACTCAAATATTTTGATATATCGAGGCCACCATTGTTCAAGGGCTGCAGTGATACCTTTCTGCCTATCAGTCATAAAACACACCATCCTACTCTTGTCCACGTGCTCATACAACAGTCTTATAAATCAAAACCAACTGTCTCGACTTTCAACCTCTACAACTGCTAGACCAATTGGTTACACCCTATTATTTGCATCCAATGCTACAACACATAAAATTATACCCTCATAAGGACCATTTAGATGACAACCATCTAACCCTATAAATGACCTACAACCTTGCAAATACCCCAATTTTTGAGGATGGAAACTAACAAAAAGTCTTTAAAAGTTTGCAGGAATTTTCGAAGCAGGATTTATCTTTATGGTATTAACTTTGACACAGGACCCAGGGTTCCTTTCACAAATCACCTCCCCATATCTATACAACATGTTGTAACTACGAATATGTTCTTGTTCTCCAATACCTAAAGCAAAGTTCTTAGCCTTGTAAAGTGTGTGGTCAGGCACATCTAAATCACATGTCCTCAATACTACAGAATGTAAAAGCCTAATGTTAATCTCAGGGTTCTCTTTTATCAACCCTTGAAATTTTCTACCTAACTAAGGTGCTCTCACATCCCTATTCTTTGTGACTGCTAAGCAAGTGTGCTCATTCCTAAGGAATTTCAACATGAATGTCACCCTATCGTAAGTTGGGTTGCCATGTACTCTCCAAAGACATCCCTGTGATGCACAACCAAATGTTATCCTCCTCTTCTCATTTTTGATCCTATTGAACATAAATCCCTCATGCACAGAATAATCAAATATAACTTGCCTAAAATGACTCATGTTCCTATACAATTGACCCACTTCTAAATTAATTTTGCCACTATCACCCAACCTAAAAGCTCTACCCCTAAAGGGTTGATCACCATTACAGTCAGACTCTACCTCATAACTTTCTATTTCCTTAACCACATTTTCACTGATGTTATCTTCATTCACATTAGATAACAACTCATCCCCACCACTCTCATCATTACATTTTCAGATTCAGATTCAGAGCTGAAGTTCAATTGCTATTGACTGGGCAACTGTTGGGGTGGATTAGGGCTTGGTTGGGCTGCACTGGGGTTCGGTTGTTGTAGGACTAGGCTCCTGTTGGTAAGGGTTACCCTCATCCGGTAAGGCCACTTGCAATGCTGCAGAATGGATGGCAATGTGCTGTCAAAACCTAAGAAAATTATAGTGTTATCCTTTGTTTGCAGAGTTCTAGCCTCACTCAACAAAAAAAATAGCAAAATATATCTATACCACAAAAAAGTACAATAAAAAATCAGGCAACATTCACAGTAGTATTAATTCAACTTAGCACCTAGAATTGAATGCTTAATGGGATGTTCCATATTGTTCCATTTTCTGTCTTCTGTAAGTATTTTTTTTATCTGGAAAATATTTAAAATCGTTGCCTCATGGCCGTATAAGGACCACTACTTCTTTTATTATTCTTTTCTTAGCATTTATTCTTGATATAGGAAAACTATATCTTCAATATGAATGTAGAGCCATAAGTTTGAAATTCTATAAATTAGATGATCAGATAGATAAACAGGGGGGATAACTCTTATAAACTCTATAAGGGATTTGGTATGTCAATTGCGACCCATTCTTTATTACAGGGGGGATAAACTCTTACACTACGCTAGAAATTTCTATTAGATTATATGATTAGAAAAGTGAAGGCAATGAAAACATGAAGAATTGAATTTTACTTATTTCTCTTTTCACTGATTATATATATAAACTCACAGCAATAACACAATTAATGCAATTCAAATATACAAAGATACAGTGAATTATTGATATCTGCCACACATTTTGGATACCCCATGTAATCATGAAAGCACCACCTAGGAAACAAACGATGCAAACAACAATGACAACAAAATAGGAAATAAAATGTGAATGACACAATAAATCATATTTGTTCATTTGTCCCATCTATCTGTACCATTATTTTTGTAGATGTATCACCAGGGGGAAGACGCAAAGGTATCACCTGTTCAAAAGAAAAGAAGCAAATCAAGAACATCATATTTGCTTAAAGTTGATCCAAACGAATAAGAATTATGATGTCAGCACCAATTATTACAACTCAAGAACATACTTGAATGCGATAGTGGTGCTACGCAAAGATCGGCATAAGGACGGTGCAAGAGCGGCAAGGCGATGGCAGAGAGAGGAGAGGAGAGGATGAGCAGCGCACGAGAGAGAGAGAGAGAGAGAGAGAGAGAGAGAGAGAGAGAGAGAGAGAGAGAGAGAGAGAGAGAGAGAGAGAGAGACTTAGGGTATTGGTCTGAAAATAAATCTGATGTGAAAATGTTTAGAAAAAAAAATGATAATTCATTAATTTACATAAAGGGTAATTTAGTCATAAAAGGATCCAAATAATTCTAAACAATTATAAGGGTATTTTTGTCTTTTATAAGGGTAGAAGTTTAATTTTTTTTGTCTTTTTCTGAGGGTAATTTCGTAAATTAGTGTTAAAAAAAAATCCTTCTAGGGGTATTTTTATCTTTTTACTATTTAATTTGGTCAACCGTTATTTCTTAACGGTCAAAGATAACTGGAGGGGGGTTTACTGTTAATTTTTAATAAAGTTATTTTTAACTGTAGAAATGCAAACCTCAGGTAGGTTATGTGTAATTTATCCTTAAATTTATTTTGAAAAGCACCTTCAACTTCCAATTTTTTTTTTATACACCAATTCTTTTATCTTTGTTTATGTAAATGCGAGGTACTAAATATCAATTTAATCTGTAAAATTTAATCTCATGATCATAAGATTATCAATATTAAATTTAATGTGAAAGAGCTATATATATAATCATTATATTAATTATTATAAGATATAAAATTCAGTTTCATGAACATTTGGTTAGAAAAAGCTATTTCACCTTATTTTAGAAGGTAAGCAAGGGACAAAATAAGGTCCCCTCACATAGAAATAGCAATCGGATTCGGACAGTCCGATCCGATCCAGTCCGAATTCAAATTTGGTCTAAGAAATTGGACAAAAAAATCCGAATCCAGTTAGCTTTGAAACTATGCATATTTAGATAAATCTAAATACAAAAATTATCCGAATTCAAATTCAAGTCGAATCCAACCGGTCCGAATCCAAATATAAAATATATCCGAATTAATTGTAAAATAATAAAATATCTTAATAAAGTAATTATATATTAATGTAATGAAATTCAATAAGAATTGTTTTTTGACAATTCATCTTAATATTATTAAAAAAATTCAAAAGAATTTAAAGGATTTTTTTAAAAAAAAATCCAAAAAAAGTCTGAATATAATTCGAATCCAGTCTGAAATCCGAAAATATCCTAATCCTGTCCCATATCTAAAAATATTCGAATCTTGTCCCAAATCCGATTCGATCCATTGGATACTACTCTCACACTTACAGCTTAGTTACAGCAGAAGACTATAAGTTCGAGTTATATCTATCTTTCTCATATCTCAAATTAATATTTACATCCGATTCACCCACCTCATACTATAAAACATTAGTGTCTTCGTGTAATTAATATCTCAAGACAAATGACATATGATATATTCTTCTTGAAGCGCAGAATTAGGATTTGGAAAATGGCATATAAATAAGTATTTACCACTTAATCACCTCAATTTTTATAATAACGTATAGTCGCTGTTACAGGTTCAAATTATTATTGATTATATATAAGATAATGTTGGCTGTGACCCAAAATCAAGTGCAAATGCATAAGAGAAAAAAAAAATAATTTTTTTTAATATAATTAATTAATTTTTTTAAAACACTTTTGTTAAAAAAATAAAATAAAACTATCCAAAATCAGTTGGGCGATGCTATCTTTAAGCTAAAATTAGGTGATTTTAATTTCCACCAATTAAGTGGATAATGATTCCCGCCATCTTAGTCAAAAACAAACCTCCACCAAACTGCACTAAGTATCCATGATTCTCAGCTGTCACTTACGCTTTCTCTCTATAAATATCCATACATGTAATGTAGAGCTTTGACTTCAGAAGTAATCCAACAAAAAAAAAAAAAAAATGGAGGCTTTTAGGTTGTTTCAAGTGTTGTTGGCTCTGTTGCTCTTCTGGGGTGGTGGTTTTGCTTCTGCCAAGGAGTGTACAAACAGTTTTCCACTTTCTTCACATACTTTCAGGTACGAGCTCCTGAAGTCCAAAAACGAGTCATGGAGGAAGGAGATGTTCTCACACTACCATTTGACGCCAACTGATGACTCGGTTTGGTCTAGTTTGCTACCGAGGAAGGTCTTGAGAGAGGAAGATGAGTTCAGCTGGGCAATGATGTATAGGAAGATGAAGAATCCGACTGAGTTCAAGGCGGCGGCGCCCGGAGAGTTTCTCAAGGAGGTTTCGTTGCATGATGTGAGTTTGGGGGAGAATTCTTTGCATTGGAGGGCACAGCAGACCAATTTGGAGTACTTGTTGATGTTGAATGTGGACAGTTTGGTTTGGAGTTTTCGTAAAACAGCTGGTCTGCCTACACCTGGGGAAGGCCTATGGAGGGTGGGAGGAACCCACTTGCGAGCTCCGTGGTCATTTTGTAGGTATAAATTTACCAGGTTAATTTTTTATAGATTCTCTTAACGCGTGTCTTAACTGTCGCATTTTAAATTATGTAAAATGTTTGTGAGATTATTTGATTCGTAATGTTTGTTGAAATGACTGACTGAATTTTCATAATTTTTGTATTCAATCCTTAGTGTTGTGGTTTCAAATGAGTAACTTGGTTTTTGCAATCTTGAAGGGCATTACATGAGTGCAACGGCACTAATGTGGGCAAGCACTCACAATGATACTCTCAAAGAGAGAATGTCTGCAGTGGTGTCTGCTCTTTTCCATTGTCAAAAGAAAATGGGCACTGGATATCTTTCCGCTTTCCCATCTGAGGAATTTGATCGTTTCGAAGCTCTAAAACCTGTTTGGGCTCCATACTACACCATTCACAAGGTAAAGTTTGCTTTGCTTTTTTTCACATGATGCAATTAGTCTATTTTGGTGTAATGTAAAAGTTGCATCTTTTGCTTAAAATTTGTCTGCTTTTGTAGATATTGGCAGGCTTATTAGACCAATATACATTTGCCCATAATGCTCAAGCTTTAAACATGACAACATGGATGGTTGATTACTTCTACAGTCGTGTTCAAAAAGTTATTTTGAAGCACACCGTTGAAAGACATTGGCAGTCGCTTAATGAAGAAACTGGTGGCATGAATGATGTTCTATACCGATTATTCACCATAACGGTAGGCAATCTTGTCTTTGTGATTCACTATCACCTCATCTGATTGAAATTTTGGTGCACTCGGTTTATCTAAATATCAGCAGGAATGACAGCAGGAATGACAACATCTGTGATCCCTCTCACTGTTTTTAAGCATGCTATTTTGGAAGTAAAGTTTTACCCTGCTTATCATATATTCTGGTTTCTGGACCAGAACATACGTACAAAATTTCCTTTATTTTGACAGTTCCAAGTAGGAAAAATTTGTCCAATTTGCAGCTATATTAAATCATGATTAAATATATCAATTTTGAAAAAAAATATTAGGTTTACAGGAGTACAGTTTTAAATTACAGTTTGATTTCTGACATATAATTTTTTGTTGTTGTTGTGTTCAGAGAGATCCAAAGCATTTATTTTTAGCTCATCTTTTTGACAAACCATGCTTTTTGGGATTGCTGGCAGTACAGGTAAATATCTGAGTTGATAAAGGAGTAACATGGAGAAAGTAAAATGTTCAAATGGAGTTGTGTTACAACTCTGCTTTCTTTAACATCTTTCTTTCTCCTATATTATCAACAAATTATGGTTTCAATAGTTTTGCTCTTTACTGGCAATGCATTCATTATTTTTTTCTTGTAGGCTGATGATCTATCTGGTTTCCATGCCAATACACATATCCCTATCGTTATTGGATCACAAAGGCGTTACGAAATCACTGGTGATCCTCTTTACAAGGTAAACCAGTTAACGTGAATACTGTATTGTCTATATTACCATACTGTATTGACTCTTGAGAGACTTCAATCACCGGCTTTATCGTGTCTAATTTTGGTGTGGCAGGAGATTGGAACGTTCTTCATGGATATTGTTAACTCCTCTCATACTTATGCAACAGGAGGATCCACTGTAAATGAGCACTGGTACTAATATTACTATGTCGGACAACTTTTTTATCAAGTCTGTTCATCCATCAATAGGCTCCAGCCTCTATCCAAATTTTCTACTAGCTCTTCTAAGTTTTTCTTTTTGGCAGTTACTTCATAGTTTTACATGTATCCATTATCTGATTATAGGTGGTTTTCCTTCTAAAGTTTTCTGATCCTGTAAAGTTTTTTCTTGCATTGCCTCTGTCACTGAGTAGGTCAGACCCAAAGAGATTGGCAAGCACTCTAGAGAAAGAGAACCAAGAATCGTGCTCAACTTATAACATGCTGAAGGTATGCCCGTCAGCATAATAATGTCCAAAAATTGTTGAAATCTTATAGCACATTTGTTTGTTTTATAGGTCGCCCGCCATCTGTTTAAATGGACAAAAGAAATGGCATATGCAGATTATTATGAACGTGCCTTGACAAATGGCGTGCTTGGCATTCAACGGGGAACAGAACCGGGAGTGATGATCTACATGCTTCCACTAGGTCCTGGGGATTCCAAGGCCAAAAGCAACCAGGGATGGGGAACAAAGTTCAAGTCCTTTTGGTGCTGTTATGGTACAGGTATGTGATTCCTGCTTGCCCATTTAGAAGTCTCCTTTTCAGGATACATTGAACTAATATACTTTTTCCTGTTTCACTCAGGACGATTATATTCTTACATTCTTTGAATCTTACGATTTGCTTCTTCATTTCATGTGGTTTTGGCTGTGCTATCATATTCCACTGGTGAATGCTTATAGATGACCATTGATGTTATATCTGTTCCATTTCTCCAGCCATCTCATAGATTTTGTTTTACTGCCTATCTAGGAATTGAATCATTTTCAAAGTTAGGTGATTCCATATATTTTGAAGAGGAAGGAAAAGTTCCTGGTCTCTACATCATTCAGTTTATATCAAGTGTGCTTAATTGGAAATCTGTACACATTACGCTGAATCAGAAAGTCAATCCTGTTGTTTCTTGGGATCCTTTCCTTCGATTGACGCAGACAATTTCTTTGGAGGTACAGAAATTAATAATAGTCTTATGTTTATTCGGCGTATTATTGTATATCCTTGCTCAATATCATCATCACAAAGATGAGAACTTATTGTCATGAAAAAGAATTTACATTAATATAATATCTCCTTTATGTTTCCTGCTTCTCTTTACTATATGAAACAATGATCTATATAGAAGCATAATAAGACCACTTCAAAACTAATCTTCAGTTCTCTTGTATCAGAATTCAGAACACGACTATCTGAACTGTTTTATGACTTAGAGTAGACCTTTTTGGCATGTAGAGACACATGACTTGTAATTGAAAATATCAACCACATTCAGCTAATTTTTCTGTAACGTTTTGGTGTCAGTGACGGTGTACTATTCTTCACGCTTGATTTGATTCATGCAGGGCACAGGCCAATCATCTTCCCTGAATTTGAGGATACCATTTTGGACGAATTCAAATGGCGCCAAGGCAACATTAAACAATCAAAATTTGCCTCTTCCATCCCCAGGTGCACAATAGAGGGAAAAGTATCTTGCCCTTTTTTTTTTATTCATATTATTGTTATGTTTTATTATTATTGTGATCCTTTTCACTTCTATCTTATTTGATCTTTTTCAAAAATGACAAGTGACCAATGGAACTACATTTCTAATGCAGGTAATTTTCTCTCTGTCACTAAACAATGGAGCGCCGGTGACAAATTAACCCTTCAGCTGCCCATCGCCCTGAGGACAGAAGCTATTAATGGTATTTTCATGGAATGATTTACCTGTACAAATCTAAACTTATACTTACCCTAATATATCTTTTTCTTGATACATATTTGAATGAAATGCATATAATTATTTCTCTTAGATGGTGTCTAATTGAATTTTTTTTCTCTTGTAATTTGTTTTTCCTAGACAACCGGCCTAAGTATGCTTCTGTTCAGGCCATACTCTATGGTCCATATCTGCTCGCTGGTCATAGCAATGGGGACTGGAACATCAAGATTGAACCAGATAGATCTCTTTCAGATTGGATAACTCCAATCCCTGCCTCGCACAATGATCATCTTGTTACTTTTTCCCAGGAGTCTGGAAAGTCATCTTTTGTCTTGACGAACTCAAACAAGTCAATTACAATGAAAAAATTTCCTCGATCTGGCACTGATGATGCGGTTCATGCCACGTTCAGACTCATCTTTAAGGATTCATCTTCCTCAAAATTTTCATCAGCCAAACATATTATTGGCAAATCAGTCATGCTAGAACCATTTGATCTTCCAGGAATGCTTGTAGTGCACCAAGGAACAAATGACAAACTTGCGGTAAAAAAAAATTCCCCCAGTAATGCGCACTCTTCTTATTTTCGTGTTGTTAGTGGACTGGACGGAAGACATGAAACGATATCCCTGGAGTCAGATAACCATGAGGGTTGCTTTGTATATGGTGACGACAGCTTAAATTCCGGTGCAATCCTGAAGCTCAGCAGCCGCAGCAGAGAGTTATCAGACACTAAATTTAACCAGAGAGCCAGCTTTGTCACGCAAAAGGGAATTATCAAATATAATCCTATAAGCTTTGTGGCAAAAGGCACGAACAGGAACTTTGTTCTATCACCATTACTGAGCTTCAGAGATGAATCTTATACTGTTTACTTCAAAATTGAATCTTAAAAATGATAGAGGCCGGACAAGCCAAATGATGCACTGTCAGGAGAAGAATATCATCCTTATTCTGCTGAGTTTGGTGGCGTTAGAGAGCTTTATATCACTGTTTGTTCAACTAATGATATAAAACGCTCTAACAGACGGCAGTTCCTACCTTGCATTCCTGAATAATTTCTCTATGTGCAGATGGGTATATACTCATATTTGGTTCACATCTCTTATACAAAGGCCAAAGTAAATAATGTAGGGAGCCATTCAAAGTCAGTCTTTTCATTTGATGTAATTTACTTACATTCTAGGATTTTATTTATCAATGTCACAGGACAGATTCCTTGACAAATTAACTGCAGTGTTTTCTGTTTTATGTGGAAATGATTATGTTTTTGTAAAATTCGTAAATTACTTGGAATCTTTTTTCTTTTTTTCTTAAAAAAAATCCAGAACTTATTAGTAATTGCTCTTAATAAAATGACATCCATCACTGTAATTTTAAAAACACTTATGATGAAAAACTAAATGAGTTGGAAATATTTAATCAAATTAAAATAAAATTTAATTAGTTATAGATCTACTTTCATTTTAAAAAGGCTTTCATAATAGACTTCCATTAACTTTTAAAAATATAAACACGCCACTAACTATTTCATCTGTTCATATATTGAGGTTTGATACAATTGATTTTAAAAGGAAAAATAAAAATTGCAATGACGATGAAATATATTTAGATGATAAAGTTAGACACCAAAACCTCACTATATGAATTTACCGTACTGCATTCACATCGATTTCTTTTTTTTTTGGTTTTTGTAGGACAAGAGAGACAAGAGATACAAGAGATTCTCTAAAAGAGTAGTAGAAGATTCACAGATTCTATTAAAACCAATCAGAAATATACAAAGTCTTGATTTTATACGACTTTCATTGAAGGTTCATCTTATCTTTTTTTATCTCAAAGAGTCTTTAAAAGTCTGAAAGAGAAATTGTGAGATTTGTTATTTATACCTTCAACCCAAAGTTTAAAAAGTCTAGCGAATATAAAATTTTATAAAAGTTATTGACATTTTAAATACATTCAGATTTTCATAAACTTTTAAAATATGTAGGTTGAATACCTCGTAACTTTTATAGAGTTTTTAAAAGTTTATATTGAATACACATAAACTTTTTAATTCCATAAAAGTCATTAAAGTTCGAATTGAACACAATCCAAATTATTAGGGATACTAAATTTAAAATTTATTATAATATAAAGTTGTATAATTCGTCAATTAACAAATATTTTGTAGCAGTTGAAATAATATTAAATTGTATTCATTATTTCCTTACCTTTACTGAAACTTTGAAAGTAACTGAATATTTTATCCTTCATCCTTCCTAATTTCCTTTTCGTTTTCGCTCATGGGAAAAGTTATAATGAAACATCTTTCTTTTTGCTTATTGAGGATAGCAAAAAAATTATAATTTCTTATAATATAAAAGCTAATTATGTATTTTCGCTTATTAACAAAGATTTTGTAGCAGCTACAGAAGCATTAAATTACTTGAAAGATTCATTCGTTACCTTTGCTAAAATTAATTAAATATTTTACGCTTTATCCTTAATATTTTCCTTTTCTTTTTCGCTTATAGGGAAAGGAATATTTTATACTTATTGGAGATGAAAAACATTATAATTTCTTATAATATAAAGGACTAATTAAGCGTTTTTATCATATTAACAGTACTTAATTGCACTTGGGAGATTCATTTCTTACCTTTACTGAAAGTAATTAAATATTCTACTCTTTATTCTTACTATTTTTCTTTTCTCTTTAGCTCATTGGGAAAGGAATAATGGAACATATTTTTCGCTTATTGGGGATGACAAAATTTATAATTTTTTAAAATATAAAGGCGAATTATGTATTTTTGTCCATTAACAAAGATTTTGTAACAGCTGAAACAATATTGAACTGTACTTGAGAGATTCATCCCTTACCCTTGCTGAAAGTAATTAAATCATCTTCTACTCTTTATCCTTTCTATTTCCCTTTTCTTTTTCAATTACAAGTAAAAAAAATAATGGAACATCTTTTTTGCACATTGGGGATGACAAAATTTATAATTTATGATTATATAAAGGCTAATTATGCATTTTTACCTATTAACAAAGATGTTGTAGCAGTTGCAACAACATTAATTGCATTTGATATATTCATCTTTTACCCCTTGCTGAAAGTAATTAATATTCCACTCTTTGTCCTTTTTTTTTGCTCATGGGGAAAGGAATAATGAAATATCTTTTTCGCGACAAAATTTATAATTTGTATAAGAGAGAATTGCAATAACTACTCGTATATATAAGTGAAATTGTATAAAAATTTAAAATTATATAATAATAACACAAATCCTCTTTTAACCCGTTGACTGACTATTGGAAATCGTTTAAGTAACAGTGGTTATTGGGGGGGGGGGGGGGGGAGGGCGCCTCTTTTAACCCGTTGACTGACTGTTGGAAATCGTTTAAGGGGGGGGGGGGGTAAAATCGTCTTTATACCTTATATTTGACAATTAAAAAAAATATTGGAAAAAAAAACACGAAGAAGGAGAAGAAAGAAAAACAAAAACAAAAAAAAAGAGGAGAAGAAGAAGAACAAAAAAAAAAATCTGGAAAGAGAAAAAGAAAAACAAAAGAAAAATTTGGAAAAAAAAAATGAAGAAGAAGAATCCGAAAAAAAAGGAAGAAGAAGAAGAAGAAAAAGAATTTGAAAAAAAAAAATTGAGTTGATGGTGATTGGTTGATGAAAAATAAAGAATTAAAAAAAAATTAGATTTAATTTTTTTTTTTTGAAGAAGATGATGATGATGATCTGAAAAAAAAAAAAAAAATTTGAGTTGATGGTAGTTGGATTAATGAAGAATACAGAATTGAGAAAAAAAATTGGGTTTATTTTTTTTTTTTTGAAGAAGAAAAACAGGAGGAAGAAGAAGAACAAGAAGATGATGATGATGATGATGATGATTTGGAAAAAAAAAGTTTTGAGTTTATAGTGATTGAGATGATGAATAATAAAGAATTGAAAAAAAATTGAATTTTTTTTTTAATTTGAAGAAGAACAAGAAGAATAACAAGAAGAAGAAGATCTGGAAAAAAAAAAAAAAATTAAATAGTGCACAAGGGTAAAATGGATATTATACCATTTCTATCCAATTTAAACGGTTTTTAACAGTTAGTCAATAGATCAAAGGGGGATTTGTGTTATTATCATATAATTTTATATTTTTGTACAATTTCACTTATATATACATGGAGTTATTGCAATTCCCCCTTTTTATAATATAAAGGCTAATTATACATTTTTGCCTATTAACAAAGACCTGCAACAATACTGAATTGTACTTGACAGATTCATTATTCCTTACCCTTGCTAAAGTAATTAAATATTCTACTCTTTATCCTTACTATTTTCCTTTTCTTTTTCGCTCATGGAGAAAGAAATAATGGAACATCTTTTTCACTTATTGAGGATGACGAAATGTATAATTTACTACAATATAAAGGATAATTATGCAACTTCACATATTAACAAAGAATTTGTAGCAACTTCAACAACATTGAATTGTACCTGAGAGATTCATTACTTATTTCTTGCTGAAAGTAATTAAATATTCTATTCTTTATCATTTATATATTTTTTTTCTTTTTTGTTCATGGAGAAAGGAGTAATTGAAAATCTTTTTCGCTTATTGGGGATTAAAAATTTATAATTTCATACAACATAAAGGGTAAAATTTATTTTGATTCCTATTTTTTATCAAATTATTATTTTTTGACTGATCTTTACTTTTTTAGCTTACATGGTCCCTAACTTTTTAAAAATCTATCACTTTAGTCCCTCTGACCTAACTATCGCCGGACAAATGTGACAGAATATGCATATTAATCATTTTGCCCTTAACTTTAATTAATTGAGTCAAAAATACGATATTTTCCTTTACTTTTTGAAATTTAACAAATTAATATTAAATTGTACATTCAATAAGAATATAACACGTGTCACCAATTTTTTTTTAAAAATAAATTATAAAATAAAAAAAAATTATACTAAGAGCCTCCAAGTATTATTTTTTTTTTAAAAAAAAACAGTAAATATAAACACCAAAATTAAAACCTTTAAAGAAATAAAAAACATATTATAATAAATAACTAATTAATGAAAATTTTGAATAATCAAAATAACTCTTCAAATTAATATCAAAATAAAAAAAATTTATATATGAAAAATTAAATTACAATAAACTAAAAAATAAAAAATAAAATATTAAAGTAGTAAAAAAAATAATCATTTTATTTTTGGAATTAAATTTTTATTTAATATTTTTTTTCTAATTATTTATTTATTTTTTAACTTGAATTGTTATTTTAATGTGTAAAGACTGAAATACCCCTAAGACCCTTAAATAATTGTTGAATAACAGAAGGACTAAAGTGATGGATGTTTGAAAAGTTAGGCATCACAAGAGTCAAAAGATAAAAAAATAGGTAAAAAAAAAAATTCGAAAAACGATAGGAACCAAAATAATTTTCACTCTAATATAAAGGCTAATTATGCATTTTCATATATTCACAAAAACTTTGTAGCAGTTGCAACACCACTGAATTGGACTTGAGAGATTCATTCCTTACCATTCCTGAAAGTAATTAAATATTCTACTCATCTTTGCTATTTTCTTTTCCTTTTTTGCTATTGGGAAAAAAAAAAAATAATGGAACATCTTTTCGCTTACTTGGGATGGAAAAATTTAAAATTTCTTAGAATATAGAGGCTAACTATGAATTTTTGCCTATTAACAAAGATTTTGTAGCAGATGAAACAATAATGTACCAGAGAGATTCATTATACTTTACCCTTACTGAAAGTTGTTAAATATTCTACTTTTGATCCTTGCTATTTTCTTTTTCTTTTTTGCCAATGGGGAAAGGAACAGTGGAATATCTTTTTTGTTTATTGGGGATGACAAAATTTATATATATTTTTATAATATTAAAGGCTAATTATAAATTATCACATATTAATAAAGATTTGGTAGCAACTGCACATCACTAAATTGTACTTGATAGATTCATTCCTTACCTTGATGAAGGTCATTAAATATTCTACTGTTTATCCTTTCTATTTTCCTTTTCTTTTTCATTAACAGGGAAAGAAGTAATGGAACATCGTTTTTGCTTATTGGGGATGACAAAATTTATAATTTCCATATAATATAAAGGTTAATTATGCATTTTCACATATTAACAAAACTTTGTAGTAATAGTACTGTATTGTACTTGACAGGGTTCATTTATTATCACTGAAAGTAATTAAATATTCTATTCCTTAATCTTCTTATTTTCCTTTTCTTTTTCGCTTATGGGAAAAGGAATAATGTAACATCTTTTTTGTATTGGGGATGATAAAATTTATAATTTCTTATAATATAAAGGCTAGTTATGCATTTTCGTCTATTAATAAGGATTTTGTAGCAACTAAAAAACACTGTACTTGAGAGATTCATTACACCTTACTCTTGCCGAAAGTAATTAAATATTCTACTATTTAGCCTTACTATTTTCCTTTTCTTTTTTGCTCATGGGAAAGGAATAATGGTACATCCTTTTCACTTATTGAGAATGACAAATTTTATAATTTCTTATAGTATAAAGGCTAATTATAAATTTTTGCCTATTAATAAAGATTTTGTAGCAGTTGTAACATTATTGAATTGTACTTGAGAGATTTATTTCTTACCCTTACTGAAAGTAATTTTATGTTATACTCTTTATCCTTGCCATTGTTCTTTTCTCTTTCGCTCATGGAGAAAGGAATTATAGAACATGTGTGATTGAGTGTTTGAGAGGTAGATTTAATATGGGTGAATTGCACTCAAGTACCCTGTTATTTATCATAATTGCACGTTTAGTGTCAATTTTATCATAATTGCACTCTAATACCCTGTAATCCGTTGACCATCGTTAAAGTAATGGTTGACCAAACGGATTCAGATAAAATGACGAGACTGCCCCTCAAAGGAAAAAAAATAATTGAAAAGTCAGATCTGGGTTCTCGATCGAACCCAGATCTGGGTTCGCGATCTAACCCAGTTTCTGGGTTCGATCGCGAACCCAGCTAGGTTCGAACGCGTTGGGTTCTATCGTGAACCCAGATCTGGGTTCGTGATCAGAATTTTTTTTAAATTTTTTTAATATGACGTGGCATGTTCTTATTGGTTGGATGATTTTTTTTAAATTTTTTAAAAATGAATTTAAATGTAAAAGACCAATTTGCCCCTGAATCCGTTTGGTCAATCGTTACTTTAACGGTGGTCAACGGATTATAGGGTATTAGAGTGCAATTATGACAAAACTGACATTAAACGTGCAATTATAATAAATATCAGGGTATTTGAGTGCAATTCACCCATTTAATATTATGCATAAAGAGTTAGGCAGTGAAAATGTGGGATCTTCGCTTATTGGGGATGACAAAATTTATAATTTCTTATAAAATAAAGCCAATTATGCATCTTTGCCTATTAACAAAAATTTGTAGTAGCTGCAATAACACTAAATTGTACTTGAGAAGTTTGTTGCTTACCTTTACTAAAAGTAATTAAATATTCCACTCCTTATCATTGCTATTTTCCTTTTCTTTTTCTTTCATGGGGAAACGAATAATAGAACATCCATTCCTATTAGGTATAAAATATTTAGTGTAATTTCAGAGAGAATTTATTCATCATAAAAAAATTGGTTACATATGATTTTCACTATCAGCTATTTATAAACAGAGCATGCAAAGCATGTAAAATAGCAAACTGAATTCTGTTACAATTTGTAACAGAATTCTGTTGTAACAGCAACAGAATTCTGTTATATATAATAACCCTTTTAGCTGACATGGTAAGGAGCTGATGTTACTGTGATGGGTCATCACCTAGGAAGTGAAGCATTGCATGCTATTGTTCAATCGTGATGATGATCCATCAATATGATAACCTACACTACACTGTAAGTTGGCCTGGATAGCTGCACTTGAGGAACTAGGTGTTTGATATTTTTAATAGAGTATTTGATGAAATGTGCACTATGATAGTAACTAGCTGAGTGCAGTATCCTTTTGTACTCCAACATCCCTCCTCAAGCGAAAATAGGGTTCAACAAGATTGAGCTTAGAACGAAGCAAAGCAAATCTGTCAACTGCAAGTGCTTTGGTAAGTAAGTCAGCTGTTTGATCAGCGGATGAATATAGCGAACATCAACCTGTTTGGCAACCACCTTTTCTCTAACAAAGTGAACATTGATTTCTATGTGTTTAGTTCGGGTATGAAGAACAGGGTTCTTGGCCAAGGATTGAGCTCCAATGTTGTCACACCATATAATAGGGACAACCTAGTAATTTGAAAACCAAGTTCAGAGAACAAAGAATTTAACCACACAAGTTCGGTTGTAGCTTGAGAAAGAGTACGATATTCGCCTCTGTGCTAGAACGAGCAACAACTTGTTACTTTTTGGAGCTCCATGTGAGAAGATTAAGATCCCAAATGTACACAATAACCAGAGGTAGATCGCCTATCATCCAAGGAACTAGCCTAATCAGCATCAACGAAACATTCAAGTGTAAGTGCAGAAGCTGGTCTAAACATAATTCCAAAGTGAGCTGTCTCTTTAAGATACTGAAGAACACGTTTACAAGCTTGCCAATGAGACTGTGTGGGGGCTAAAAGGAATTGGCTTAGCTTGTTAACGATGTAGGCGATACTTCGGACGAGTAAGTGTGAGGTATTGAAGGGCATCTACAACACTTCTATACATAGTGGAGTCAGGAAAAGGATCTCCTTCAAGCTTAGAGAGCTTGACACTTGCAGCAGCAGGCGAGGCACAAGCTGTGGAGTCTAGCATTTTCGTTTTGGTGAGAAGATCCAAGACGTACTTATGTTAAGAAAGATGCAGTCCAGCAGCTGTTCGAACAGCCTTAAAGCCAAGGAAATACCGAAGTGAATTGAGAGTTTTTAGAGCAATGCAACTGTGACGGTCCTTGATGACTTGATGAACAAGCTTGGCATCATTACCTGTCAAAAGAATATCATCCACATAAACTAAAATGAGAATGACATTAGAATTAGTTCTTTTAACAAACATGGAGTTGTTTGAAACGGAGCTAATAAATCCCTATTGAAGATGAGCAGATTTGAGTTTGTTAAACCAAGCTCGGGGAGCTTGTTCAAGCCCATAGAGAGACTTGCTGAGTTTGCACACAAAATCAGGATGAGTGGAATCAACAAAACCCTCAGGCTGCGCCATATAGACCACTTCTTGGAGATCACCGTTGAGAAAAGCGTTATTCACGTCTTTTTATTAAATATCCCATTCAAAACTCACAGCCAAAACAAGAATGACACGAATGGTTGAAGCCCTCACAACGGGGCTAAATGTTTCAAGATAATATATTCCCGGAGTTTGATGGAAACCTTTGGCAACCAACCGTGCCTTGTATTTTTAAAGGTTGCCATCTTGATGAAATTTCATGCGACATACCCACTTATTGCTAACAATGTTCATAGAGGAGTGAAAGGGAACCAAACTCCAAGTTGTGTTGGACATGAGAGTAGCATATTTAAGGTTCATGGCATGAGTCCACTGATCACTAGACAATGCTTCTTTCACATTTCGGGGTTCATCAAGGACAGTAGAAAAAGAAGCTGCCAGATAGAGTTTGGGTTTAACAATGCCATACTTAACCCGAGTCATCATAGGATGAGAATTTTACAGGGAAGGAGAAGCAACATATGCGGAACTAGGTGAAGGCAGAACATGATCAGAAACGGCTGTAGATACAGGCAGATACTGATGCAAAATCTCCTGTGAGATCAGTGGAGGCATACTAGAAAATGATATATTTTGCATTGATGCATGACTAGAACTGAAGAGCTGAGTGTATGAGAGATCAGCCTCATTAAATAGTACATGTCTGGAAATGTACAATCTGCAAGATGGGTCCAAGCATTTGTACCCTTTGTGAAACTTGCTATACCCCATAAAGATACATTTTGAGGAATGAAAATGGAACTTGTGTTTATTATAAGCTCGCAAGAGAGGAAAACACATACAACCAAAAACTTTGAGAGACAGTAAGTCAGGAGAAGTATTATATACACACTCAAAAGGAGATTTGTTACCAAGTGTGGGAGTAGGCAGCATGTTAATGATATGAACCGCAGTGTCGAATGCTTCCCATCAAAAAGAAAGGGGCATGGACGTATGAGCAAGCAATGAGAGCCTTGTCTCAACAATATAGCAGTGCTTCTTTTTAGGTACACCGTTTTGTTGATGGGTATGCGGGCAAGGGTGTCTAAACAAGATGCCATAGTGTTCAAGAAAAGGAAGGAGAGGTCAGTATTCACGTCCCTAATCAGTTTGTAAACACTTCATTTTACAAGAAAAGAGAAGTTATGCAGATGCTTTAAAAACCTTAAACACACTTGTTACGTCAGGATTTAAGTTTGAGAGGGAAAATCCAAGTAAACCGAGTGTGAGAATCAATAAAGTTAACATAGTACTTGTAATCAGCAAGAGAAGGAACTGAGGAGGGCCACCAAATATCTAAATATACCAACTCTAAAGGAGAAGTAGCTTGTAGTTTGAGAAATAGGAAATGACAGCTGATTTAACTTTCCAATTTTGCAAGTCACAGAAAGAGGGAGCTGCTGTAGGAAATCTAATATGTAAATAGACCTTGAGTGTAGTTTTTAGAACACTTGATGAATGATGACCTAACCGTGCATGCCACAAATCAATGTCATGCTTTGTAGAATTAGTAGTAATGCTTGTATTATTTTTGCTATGTACAAGAGCTAATACAGATGTTTCAGCAGGTAATACATGAGTAGAGATATTATTTTTAGCTACATCATAAGCATTACATGAAAACCAGGCAACTTGAGATAGAAAAGCAGTAGTTCTATCACAACCAAAGTAAGTAGACCGTGGCTTGGATTCATCCTTTGTAAGAACCAATTGATAAAGACCATTTGTCAAGTGACCTTCCAGCAGTATCCTCTTGGATCTCAGATCCTTAATCAAACAATAGTTAGAATAGAATTCAGCTACCACATCATTTTCTGTAGTAAACTTAGAGATGCTTACTAGATTCTTGGTGATATGTGGCACATGTAAAACATTTCTTAACTGCAAAGGATGATCATGTGTATTCATAATGGAATCTCCTAAGTGCTTGATAGATAGTGTAGATCTATTACCTACAGCCACCTTGTCTTTGCCTTTGTACTCTTGTTTGTGAGTAAGATTGGACACATTAAAAGTCATATGATTGGTAGCTCCGCTATCGAAGTACCAATTCGAGTCCAATGCAGTTTCTGGAGTAGCAATCAAGGCACTAGGCTGAGAGGTGTTCTGAGGATCCTGCATGTTGTGGTACTGTGTTTGATTGAGCCTGAATGATGGACATTCCTAGAGAAGGCCTGATTAAATCGTTTGTAGCACATGGATACCACATGGCCAGGCTTGCCACATAGTTGGCAAATAATCCTCTGCTGACCTTGACCTCTTCCTCTACCACCACGATTGTTATTGCCCCTGCCACGCTTGAAACCTTTGGTTGCCAGTGGCAATATTAGCTGCAGCATTAGTTAGATCAAGTGAGGACAGCACTAGTTGCATGCTCAAGCCCTGTGTTCTTAAGCCGTAAGAAGATATTGAGCCTCATTAAGGCTGATAAAATCCTCTCTTGAGGTAATAAGTATCACAACAGGGTCATATTCCAAACCTAAGCCATTTAACACACTCATGATCACATCCTGATCATTAGTTAGCTGTCAAACAATCTGCCAAGCTTTTCATTTTTAAAATATAATCTCCATGCTCATAGATCCCTTCTTTAAAGTTTGCATTTGAGATCGAATGTGAATAATACTCACTTTCGATTGCCTCGAGTAATGCCCTTTCAAGAGTTATCCAGACTTCATGTGCAGTAACACATTGAGTGACTTCTCCAACCACTTGATGGACTGAGAGTAGAGATCATTCCAGCAAACCAACAGTTGGTCATTTTTCTTCCAGGAGAGAAACTCGTCAGAGAGACGATGAGATACCTCGTCAGCAGTTGCAGAAGCAACATATTTAGCTGGAGCAGGTTTGGAATCAAAGATATATCCTTCAAGATTATAAGCCCAAACATCAGGCAAAACTTGAGCTCTTCACAATGGATAGTTGGAGCGATCAAGTTTAATCGGCAAATTGAAGTTTAACTAAGAGTTGAATGGTGAAGAAAAATTATTTCCACATTGACTTTACTGAGAAACAGAGGAAGAAGTCGCCATTGTTGCACCAGAAAGTTTTGAACAAGGAAAAAGAAAAGAGAACACTAGAGACTTTCGTCAATAGTTTTTGATACCATAAAACATTTAGTATAAATTCAGAGAGAATTTATTCATTATAAAAAAATTGGTTACATATGATTTTCACTATCAGCTATTTATAAACAGATCATGCAAAGCATGCAAATAGCAAACTGAATTCTGTTACAATTTGTTACAGAATTCTGTTATATATAATAACCCTTTTAGCTGACATGGCAAGGAGCTGACATGTCACTGTGATGGATCATCACCTGGGAAGTGAAGCATTGCATGCTATTGTTCAATCGTGATGATGATCCATCAATATGATAACCTACACTACACTGTAAGCTGGCCTGGATAGCTGCACTTGAGGAACCAGGTGTTTGATATTTTTAATAGAGTATTTGATGAAATGTGCACCACGATAGTAACTAGCTGAGTGCAGTATCCTCTTGTACTCCAACAGGGTA
This sequence comes from Xanthoceras sorbifolium, assembly GCA_003430845.1. NCBI lineage: Eukaryota > Viridiplantae > Streptophyta > Magnoliopsida > Sapindales > Sapindaceae > Xanthoceras > Xanthoceras sorbifolium. Next base: position 29,105,205 of record CM010620.1, on the reverse strand, counting down.
TTACGAAATTTATAATTTCCTAAAATATATAAACAAAGATTTTGTAGTATTTGAAATAATATTGAATTGTACTTGAGAGATTCATCCCTTATCTAAAAGTAATTAAATGTTAAACGAACAATGAAACATCTTTTTCGCATGTTGAGGATTGCAAATTTATAATTTATTATAATAAAAAGGCTAATGATGCCTTTTTGCTTATTTTGTTGTAGCATACAGTTCTGAATTGTATTTGACAAATTCATTCCTTATATTTTGCTGAAAATAATTAAATATTTTACTCTTTATCCTTCCTAGTTTCCTTTTTTTTTTCACTCATGGAAAAAGGAAAATTGAAATATCTTTTTCACTTATTGAGGATGAGAAATTTATAATTTCTTATAATATAAAGGCTAATAATGCATTTTCACATACAAAGATTTTATTGCAGCTGCAATAACAATGAATTGTACTTGAGAGGTTCATTTCTTATCATTATTGAAAGTAATTAAATATTCTGTCCTTTTTCCTTACTAATTTTCTTTTCTTTCCCATTCATGGAGAAAGGAATAATGAATCTTTTTCACTTACCGGAAATGACAAAATTTATAATTTCAGACTAATTATGCATCTTCACCTATTAACAAAGATTTTACAACCGTTGCAATAACACTGAATTATACTTAAAATATTCATTTCTTACCCTTGCTGAAAGTAATTAAATTCTCCACCTTATCCTTCCTATAAAATGGTTAAAACATTCATGTAGTTTTTGGACCAGAAAGATAAACTGTTGCTGCACGGCAACAAATATCAAAAGCTAGCAAATTCTCGACCGTAAGTATATTACATCAAATATTTAGAAGGTTTTAGCAATTGTGTTCGAACTGATATTTTAAATTATTTCATCTCAAAGATTTTATTACTTTAGTCCCTTTAAATATAATTTCTTACTCCGTTTCTGATTGCAGTAACAATGAATATATATTGAGAGATTCATTCCTTACCCTTAGTGAAAGTAACTAAATATTCTACTCTTTAACCTTGCTATTTTCTTAGTAAAGGAATAATGGAACATCTTGTCATCTATAAAACGGCTAAAACCTTCTTAGCATGCATGCATATAGTTTTTGAACCAAAAAGATAAATTGTGGCTGGAAGGCAACAGATCAAAGCTAATATTTCGACAGTAAGTATATTATCTCAAATATATATTTTCTTAAATATTATTTGAGAAGTATCAGCAATTGTATGCGTTTTATAATTGTTTCTTCTCAAGATTTTGACTTTTTATAGTTAATTAATAAATACTATAATGGTAATCTAGGAAACTACTTTGGGATATATTATTAAATTCATATTTATTTGGGACTTTGGTGGTTCGAGTGCTTAATTAAATTTAGCATTATCATTTTTCTATCCTAATCTTTGGTTGTTGAATGTTTATATATATTATGTATATTATTTGATGATTTTATCTGATGGATGCATATATTACAAAAATATCCCTATATAAAATTACCAATAAGATCACTTAATGTTTATCCCTATTGAAGTGAGTTGTCTCTCCATCTTTCCCTTGGTTAAATTGTACAAGTATGCAACCAATTTGAAATTTTTATAAACATTTTATTTATGTTCTTTTATGTTTAACGAGTTGAAGAGTGTTTGTGTGTGTTTATATATATTATAGATAACTATGATAAATCTAATTTAGATTCGGTACCAAAATTATGGTTTATGATTATGTTCTTGCATGCAGCAAGCGAGCTAAAAGAGATGGATAAAATTGATGATAATGTATCCATTGATATCAAGTCCTTAGGAGCTTCTTTGAGAGGTAAGTTTGAAGCTTTGTATCCCTTATCAAGTGATTGTTGCATTTATCGAGTTCCTAAAGAGAGACCGTTCACTCCGCATGTAGTCTCCATTGGCCCATTACACCATGGTAATGAAGAATTACAAGCTATGGAAGAACATAAAATAAGATATTTGCAACAATTTCTTCAAAGAACTCATATAATTCTGGAGGATTTTCTAATATTTATAAAGGATAAGGAAGAAAAGTTGCGTAATTGTTATGCTGAAACTATCCCATTTGGAAGTCAAGACTTTGTGGAAATGATATTATTGGATGCTATTTTTCTCATTGAGTTCTTATTACGAGGTGTTTTTCCTGAATTTGTCACGGGTGGAGACCGCATATTTGCAAAACCATGGTTGGTGAGAAGAATAAGGAGTGATATTTGGTCAGTAGAAAATCAAATTCCTTTTTTCATTCTTGAAGAATTGTTTGAGTTAGCCAGAACAAGAATGATTGATGAGTGTTACCGGGGAGTTTCCATGAGTAAACTTGTTTCTAATTTCAGCACTGGTATTTGTGAACTTGTTTCGATAGACAAGAGTTTGATTGAAAGCAACTTTTGTGAAGCAAAACATTTTCTAGATTTGCTAAGACGTTGTATGGAGCCACCAGATGATCAGTTGGATACTGAAAATGAATTTATTTATTTTGCAACCTCACCATGTATAACGGAACTTCACCAGGCTGGAGTCAAGTTCACCACCAGATCAAGCAAGCATTTAGTTGACATAAGGTTTGATAAGGGGACTCTGGAAATTCCAAAATTGAGAATCTCGAATATCTCGTTTATTCTAAGTAATGTCCAGATCTTTGAGGGATTGCATTGCCGTACAAATTATGTGAATGACTATGCTGTGTTGCTTAGTCTCCTTGTAACCTCTCCAAAAGATGCTGAACTATTAATTCAGAATGGTATTATGGAAAATACGGGGAGTGTAGATGCGTCAACCTTTTGTCAACAACTTGCAAAAAATGCTAGAATTACGAGTAATGAATTCTATTATACTGGTCTTGTTAGGGATCTAAACGCCTACTACAAATCTCCATGGAACAAGTGGAAAGCAAACTTGAAGCAGAATTATTTCAACACTCCATGGGCCTCCATCTCTGTCATTGCAGCTGTTATTCTCCTTCTACTCACTCTCACACAAACTGTTTGTTCTATTATTGGACTCTAGATTTGTTCCACATGTTTGTTTATTGTTTGCTTGTGAGAATAACCACGATAATGTGGATGTGTTATTTCAATTATTGTTATTTGTAATATTTGTATTGTCCATACTCAAATTCCATAAAATTCTTGTGAATAAATGGAAAGTGTTTGATATAAAATGAAGGTGTTTGAAGAAAGTACTCAGGTAGAAAGCAAGCTTAGTGTTTGATATATTGCGAAAATCAGAGATTACTTTTGATCTCCATTGATGAAGAACTTAGAGCTTTATTTTTCTGTGATTTAGAGAAATACGTCACACCTTTCATATGTCTATGTCTAACTAATTTTGGTGATTTAAGGGAATCCATAACTAACTTCTAACTGTTTTCTGATTGATAGAGATTAGTTGATAATGAATCCTATTGCTCTTCAACTTTCTCCTTGAACTAGAATGATATGATGTGTGATTAAGATCAGAGGTGCACTGTAACTGTTTTGCAGTTGCACACTCTGTAACACAGCCTAAGCTTCTACAACTTTTGCTTCGCGGTTCTATATATAATCATTTTGCAGGTTGCATTAATGGTGTTGGAGTCTTTGTATGATTAGCAAATTCAGCCCTGAAGTTTGAAGAAGGGTTAAAGAGAAAAAAATAAATGATGGAAAGGTATTAATAGTCATATATATACATAATTACTAAAAAAAAAAAAATGACATTTTCACTAAGAAAATACGTTATAATATGTAAAAAAATTTAAAATTTTTAATATTTGGCACGGATCTTTTTCTAACATTTCCTTCGTGAAGAATTGGGGATAAACATGGTTGTGAAAGTAGAGTAAAGATATTTTGTGTCTTACATTTTATCCAAAGCTCAAAATTTTCAATTTTACTTTAAGATATGTAAAAATCATGTTTTGATTGAATTATTTCTATTGTTACATCATTTAATTTATGGGTTTTGGTTTTATGTAAAAAGTTGTGATTTTGGTGCAAAATTAGTTTTTTTTTTTTTTTACAATATCCTACGAAGGTAAATTTGAAATACACTTACGAAAGGTCAAACCGAAATACACCACTGACATATTTCTATAAGGTATTTCAGTTTTACCATGTATTTTAGTTTTGCCAATGGCATAGTTTAGTTTTATGCATGACATATTGAAATTTTACCTATGACGTATTTCAGTGTTGTCTCTAAATTTTAAAACTAAGGGTATTTGAAACTTTGTCCCTCCTATGTGGTTAAAATTATAAGAAATATTAATATGCATTCTTAAAAATAAATTAAAGTCATTACTTTAAAAAGACCAAAAATGCAAATTACCCAAAGAAAAATATACTTGTCTGCGATTAAATATTACAATTCTTTTCTTTTGTGATGTATATGCCATTATTCTATCGCTCTGTCGTTAAAAAATGCTATCTTGAGAAGAGGTTTAAGAATATTATATCAATAACTTACTAACCAATCTTCTATCACTAAAAGCTTACACTCCACAAGTAGCATATTCAGGAATATTAATGTGCGTTTGGTGCGCGAGATTGGATTGAACTATTTTTATAAGATAAGATTATGATATGATTGGATTGAATTGGACTAGGCTAATTAGTACTGTGATATGTTTGGTGTAGTATGAATAGGACTAAAAATAATACTGTCCCTTGTTTGGTGTAGAATGAGATTGAATAAAATTAAATTTTTAATTATATTAATTTTATATTAAATAAAATTATTTTAAATATTACATAATTAAATTAAAATAATTTTATTTTTATTGATATTAAAATATTAATTTAAAAATATTTTAATAATATATATTTAATATTTAAAAAAGAAAACAAAGAAAAAAATATTTAATATTTTTTATTGATATTGTACGAATTAAACTACAAATAACATTATTTATTATTTAGTGTAATATAAAATTAAAAAAAATAGTAAAAGTTAAATTATTTTATTTAAATATAATTTTTTAATAAGAATTTAAAAGAATAATAAAAAAAAAGAGTCCAACCTTAGGACAATTTGTCCCACACTTGGAGGACAAATTGTCCCGCCTAAGCGGGACAAATAGCTGTATGGCCAGTCCCATGCAACTGCCAAACATAGGATAGGACTGGGTTTGCCAAACATAGGACATGACTGGGTTAAACCCAGTCCTGTCCTATGCAACAAGGGCATTAAAGAACAAAATTTGATACTCTATAACAAGTAATTTCAAGGAATATGTTCAATTAAAGGATTATAAAGTTTAATTTATATTCTATTTTGTAGTTCTAAAATTTTCATTTAAGAGTTGTACATCCACACATAGCTCAAGTGGATAGTATAATTCTCCTTCACCTACGTGACAGGATTCAAGTCTCACTATTGTCAATAAATAAATAATGTGTGGGGAGACCTCTCCCTTGTGGTGGGATTTGCTTTCTAGACCGCGTTTGTAGTTGTTAATTTTGAAAAATCTCGATAAACCGCGGACCCAATTGGTGTCAATCATTAAAAAAAAAAAAAAAAAATTTCTTCACAAAAATTCTAAATAAATACCGAAAGAAATTAAATATTTTACTGTTTATCCTTTTTATTTTTCTTTTCTTTTTCGCTTATATAGAAAGGAATAATAGAACATCTTTTTTACTGCAACATTATTGAATTGTAATTGAGAAATTTATTCCCTACCCATACTGAAAGTAATTAAATATTCTACTCTTTATGCTTGTTATAAAATGGCTAAGATAAATTGTGGACCATAAAGATAAATTGTGGCTGCAAGGCAACATATATCAAAGCTAGCTAATTCTCCACAGTAAGTATATTATCTCAAATATTTCTTAAATATTTAAAAAAAGTATTAGTAATTGTGTTCCTATTTACATTTTAAATTATTTCCTCTCAAGGATTTGACTTTTTAAAGTTAATTAATAAATGCTAAGGTAATAATGGCAATCAAGGAAACTACTTTAGAAATGTTATTAAATTCATATCTATTTTGGATTTGTTGAAAATAAAATACTAAAAGAACTTCTATTTAAATTCAAAACAAATATTATAAGAACACTCTCACTCAAGAACTCACTTACTCTTTCTTCTTCTTCACTCACTTAGAAGTTTTGCTTCTTCTTGATGTCTAAACTAAAATGGGGAAGAGGTATTTATACTACTTATAAATCATTTTAGATCACACAAATAAACTAATCCAAAATTATAATAACCATACACCTCATCCTTCTACATCCTTCCACATTCTTCCAATTGACCACATGATTTTTATGCTTAATTACCAAACACTAGAGAATTCTAGATAAAGGGCTTACACCTTATTTATGGACTTGCACTCTAATTTATTTGAGCTTGGGTTTGGACTCCCATAATGGTTCGGGCCTTCAAATGGTTTAGGTCTAAAATAAGTTTACACTTCAACACCCCCCTTTAAACTTGTTTTACCATGCCAAACAAATTTCTTAATCTCGAAAAATCTTCAAATCTGAGTGGCTTGGTGAAAATATATGCGATTTGATCTTTGGACTTCACGTACTCCATTTGCACATCCATTTTCGCTATGCACTCTCTTATGTAGTGGTAACGAGTATCAATATGCTTGCTTCGATCATGGAACACTGGATTCTTTGCTAAGGTAATGACTGACTTGTTGTCGACACAAATCTCAGTTGGCTCTTTTTGTGGCAAACCCAATTCTTTCAGCAAATTTCTGAGCCATATCATATGACAAACGCACGAAGTAGCAGCTACGTATTCGGCTTCACAAGTGGATAGGGTGACAATCGGTTGCTTTTTTGACATCTATGTAAAAGCTGTGCTTCCCATGAAAAACACGAACCTACTGGTGCTCTTTCTATCATCTACATCTCCACCCCAATCGCTATCGCTATATCCAACAAGCTTGTAATTATTAGAAATTAAATAAAACAAGCCAAAATCAAGTGTACCTTTAATGTAACGGAAGATTCTCTTAGCGGCTTTAAAATGGGTGGTTGTTGGATCCTCCATGTATCGACTCACAAGTCCAACAATATAAAGAATATCTGGTCTCGTGCACGTCAAATAGCGTAAGCTTCCAACTAAACTTTTGAAGAATGTTGGATCTATGCTTTTACCTTTATCATGCTTCGATAGCTTAATTCCGCATTCTACTGGCGTGTTTATCGGCTTACAATCATCCATATTGAACTTCTTGAGTATCTCCTTTACATAATTTTCTTGGGAGATAAAGATGCCTTCTTCCTTTTGCTTGACTTCAATACCAAGATAGTACGCCATTAATCCGATGTCAGTCATCTCAAACTCCTTGGCCATTGCTTTCTTGAACTCTTCAATCAGGCTTAGGTTATTGCCGGTGAAAATCAAATCATCCACGTACAAGCATACTACCAGAATATCTCCATTCATAATCTTGATAAATAGGGCGTGCTCGTAGGGACATTTGGTGAATCCATTTTGTTGGAAGTACTTGTCAATTCTGCTAGTCCATGCCCTTGGTGCTTGCTTTAACCCATATAGAGCTCTTATCAGCTTCAGAACTTTGTCTTCTTGGCCTTTGACTTCGTAACCCAGTGGTTGCTGAATGTAGACATCTTCTTCAAGAACTTCATTTATGAAGGCGGACTTTATATCCATCTGATGTATCTTCCACTTGTTTTGCGCTGCCATAGAAATGATTAGTCTTATAGTTTCTATTATGGCAACTGGAGCAAATACCTCATCATAGTCTATTCCAGCTCTTTGACTGTAGCCCTTCGCAACTAGCCTTGCCTTATGCCTTTCAATCTCTCCCTTAGAATTTCGCTTTGTTTCGTACACCCATTTGACACCAATTGCCTTGTGTCCTTTTGGAAGTGGAACAAGTTCCCAAGTGTTGTTCTTTTCAATGGCCTTGATTTCCTCATCCATCGCATCTCTCTACTTCTTTTCTTGAGCAGCTTCTTCAAAACTCACTGGTTCACAATCAGTAATGAGGCAAAAAAGAGTAAGATTATCAGATCTCTCAGTTACCTCGTATAAATCTTGAAGACCTCTTGTTCGCTCAATTGCTCTTTCTTGTAAAAATGATGGTGGTGAATTTTCATTATTTGTTGAAGCTGGTGATGCTAGTGGTGTAGTGGGTTCTTATTGAGGTTCTTCTAGTTGCTCCTCTGGCATCTGCTCTGTTTCTTCAAATTATGGAGTGAAGTTAGAGTTGTCTACATGCGATCCAAAATCCCATTCTTCTTCTTCATCAAATATCACATCTCGACTGATCACAAACTTTTTGTTGTTCGGGTTGTATAGCTTGTAACCTTTCGAATAAGCGGGATAGCCGATAAAGATGAAACTCTCACTTCTATCGTCAAGCTTAGTTCTTCTCTCATATGGTACATGAACATATGCTATGCTTCCAAAAACGTTTAGGTGGGAGATGCCGGGCTTTCTACCACTCCATACTTCTTGAGGTGTCTTTCCCCATACACTTCTTGTTGGAGAGCGATTGGACAAATAGACTGCACACGCCACTGTTTCCGCCCAAAACTCCTTGGGCAATCTCTTGCTTTTGAGCATACTTCGCTCCAAATCCAGGATTGTTCTATTCTTTCTTTCTGCAACTCCATTTGTTGGGGGGATCTGGGAACAGTTAGAGGACGTCTAATTCCATTCACTTTACAAAACTCCAGAAATTCCTTGGATGTGAATTCTCCTCCTCTATCGGATCTCAGTGCCTTGATCTTATGGCCACTCGCTTTTTCCACAGCGGCTTTGAACTTTTTGAATACTCCAAAGACTTCTGATTTCTGCTTCAAGAAATAAACCCATATTTTTCTTAAAAAATCATCACTGAAGAGTAGGAAATAATTACTGTTACCGAGAGAGCTTGGCTTGATCGGACCGCACACATCGGTATGGACTAGCTCGAGTGGCTTCTTGGCTCTTGAGTCTGACTCTTTTGGAAAGCTATTTCTAAATTGCTTCCCGAGTAAACATCCTTCACAAAGTTGGTCAGGATGATTGATGCATGGTAGTACTCTCACCATTTCCTTCTTAGATAGTAGCTCCAAGCTTCCAAAATTGAGATGCCCAAATCGAAGGTGCCATAACAAAGATGCATCTTTGTAGCAGGCTTTCAGACACTTTGCAACATCGTTTTGAATGTTCAAAGAAAATAATCTATTCTTTGATATTTTTACTTTGGCTATTAGATTTCCTTTGCCATCTCTTATAAAAAGACTACAATCCTTCATATGAATATCATAGCCTTTTTCTAAGAGTTGACCCATAATCAAGATGCTGCATGTCATATTGGGCACATAGTAGACATTTGAGATTAATTGATGACTACCATTTTTAGCGCGGATAAGGATGTTACTTTTTCCTTTCACTGATATTTTTGAATCATCTCCAAATGAGACATTGCCAGCCACTGATTCATCTAGCTCTACGAACATACTTCTTCTTCCACACATGTGGTTGCTTGCACCAGTGTCGAGGTACCAAGCATTTTCTTAGTCTCCATCATTGTCTCTACAAGCTAGTAGCACTGTCTCCTTCTCTTCGGTTTTGACTTCCACATAATTGGACCTTTCGTCAACCTTACTGCTGGGAGCTCTACATTACGAAGTATAATGCCCAAATTTCTGACAATTATAGCATTGAACTTGAGATTTATCGTACCTCGAGTTTGAATTGCCTCTCCCACGGCCTCTTGTTGAGCTTTCTCCTTTCTCGTAGTTGTTGAGTTTGAATTGCCTCTACCTCGTCCTCGGCCTCGGCCTCTACCTCGTCCACGCTGGCTTCTCTCGTAGCCTTGACTTTCTTCCTTCTCTTTCAATTGCATCTTGAGGAGTTGCTCGTTGATCCCTTGCTTCCTCTTATGTTTTTCTTCATATGCTTGCAATGATCCTTGGAGTTGCTCGATCGTCATTTCTTCCAAGTCTTTAGTTTCTTCTATCGTCACGACAATGTGTTCAAATTTTGGATCCAATGAACGGAGTATCTTCTCTATTATTCTCACATCTTCTAACTTTTCACCATTTCTTTTCAATTGGTTAGAAACAGCAGCTACTCTTGAGAAATAATCTGAAATAGATTCAGATGTTTTCATGTGTAAGGATTCGAAATCACATCTTAATGTTTGGAGACGGACCTTCTTTACCTTTTCGACTCCTTTGTAAGAGATTTGCAACTTCTCCCAAGCTTGTTTAGCAGAGCTTGCACTCGAAATCTTCTCAAAACCATCATCATCTAACGCTTGATAGATGAGATAGAGAGTCTTCTTGTCTCTCTTCCTTGAGTCTTTTAAACTATCCTTTTGAATTTGGGATAGAGTTGACTCATCTTCTGGTTCGGTGTAGCCTTTCTCTACGACCTCCTAGACATCGTGTGCTCCAAGAAGAGCCTTCATCTTAATACTCCAATTATCATAGTTTTCGTTCTTGAGTGTTGGAACTTGAAACAACGCCATACCATTAGCCATAACTCTCAATATGGTAAGAATTTCGAAATTCTGACTACACTGATGGACTCAGAACGTCGAAAAACCTTAAGATGGACTCAGACAAAAAATCAATTTTTTTGGTCAAAGTCAACGGTCAACCTAACCTGGTCAACTGTCACCGTTTTGACGGCTCGGTCAACAGGCTTGGTGGCTCGGTTAACTCGGCTGGACTCACTTCCAACTCGGCTGACTCGGCTTGGACTTGGTGAGTTAACTCACTCTCTGGCAGCAAACGTCCGGCGGCCCGTGGTGGCTCGTTTGAACTCCGATCGGGGCGATTTTTGTGGCGTCGGCTTCGTCTCCTCGAGAACTTCAATTTTGATATGCTATAGTGCACATCTTCCAGCTCGGCTCTGATACCACTTTGTTGGAAATAAAACACTCAAAAAATTTCTATTTAAACTCAAAACAAATATTACAAGAACACTCTCACTCAAGAACTCACTTACTCTTTCTTCTTCTTCACTCACTTAGAAGCTTTGCTTCTTCTTGATGCCTAAACCAAAATGGGGAAGGGGTATTTATACTACTTACAAATCATTTTAGACTATACAAATAAACTAATCCAAAATTATAATAACCATACATCTCATCCTTCTATATCCTTCCACGTCTTCCAATTGACCACATGATTTTTATGCCTAATTACCATTAACACTAGAGAATTCTAGATAAAGAGCTTGGATCTTATTTATGGACTTAGACTCTAATTTATTTGGGCTTGGGTTTGGGCTCCCATAATGGTTCGGGCCTTCAAATGGTTTGGGCCTAAAACAAATTTACACTTCAACAGGATTTTGGTGGTTTGAGTGCTTAATTAAATTCATCTTCACATTTTGTGCCCCAGAAGTCTTGGATCTTTGGTACGACGTATTCTCATTCCCTCTTAATTAAGACAATACATGTGAAAAGATCAATAATTACTAAAAGACAGACTAAAGAACAAATATTCTTGCTAATAACATGTGATTAAACATTATTAATTAATTGCTCGATCTGTCATTAAAAAATGCTAATAACATGTGACTAAAACATTATTAGTTGCTTGAGAAGAGCTTTAAGAATATTATATTCTTTTCTTCTTGCTAGAAATTTGCTTTGTTTCTTTTACAATAATCTTCATATTCTACTTGCTTTATATATATATATATATATATATATATATATATATATATATATATATATATATATATATATATACATGGGACGTTGTTTAAGAATATTGGATAGAATATTGTGAAATAAAAAGAAATCCACTTAAAGAGGAATACTTCCCTGCTGCAACATTATTATGTTACTCATGTGGAAGCAAGGAATATTGGATGATTTTCATATATATATATAAGCCAATTGAAGCTCTCTCAGTCTCACACCATCATTGTCTACACCAAACGAAGAAATTCATTGCAGAAGCAAAAATTGTAAGTATATATGCAAATATCCTGTGGCTAATGAAGCATGCACATTCTTGATCTCTATATCTTTTTGATCCATTACTGCAAGAAATATAAACTAGGTTGTTCTGTCAATTTCTTCTTTCATATTTTATATATCAATTTTGACCATTTTTATAGTTACAAATTCATTAATTGTTTGTCCGGTAGTGAATTTGTATGCATACAAATCTTTTAAACTTATTTTAGATTTTTTTTTCTTCTTTCTTTTACTATTTATTTGCCTTATATGATTGCTTGAGTGATGTTTAGTAGGACTCAAAACACTTATTTATTAGTTAAAAGAGTGAGACAAATTTATTATAATAGACTTAAGGGTCATTTGTTTTTTTTTATCTGAAAACTGAATAAATCTAAATTTTTTAAAAAACTTAATAGAGATTGAAAGTTGAAACCTAAATGACATTTTTTTGAAGACATAAATATCTTAGTAAAGAAAAATTTAGAAATATATTAATATAAGAATGATAATAATGGAAGAAAATATTATAATTGTGATTCAGTAGTCATGTGTCTTTAACTATTTATTTTAAGTTATTTTTTAAAATTTTTAAATTGTTTGACCATTTAAAAAACAAACAAAAAGTGTCATATTCAAACCCAGTAAGTGATAAAATGGAAAAAAACAAATGACCTCTTAAATCAGAAAGTTGATTCTGTTGTTTCTTGCTCAATATCATCATCACAAAGATGAGAACTTATTGTCATGAAAAAGAATTTACATTAATATAATATCTCCTTTATGTTTCCTGTTTCTATTTACAATATGAAACAATGATCTATACAGAAGCATAATAAGACCACTTCAAACCTAATCTTCAGTTCTCTTGTATCAGAACACTACTATCTGAACTGTTTTATGGCTTAGAGTAGACCTTTTTGGCATGTCGAGACACATGACTTGTAATTGAAAATATCAGCCGCATTCAGCTAATTTTGCTGTAACGTTTTGGTGTCAGTGATGGTGTACTATTCTTCACGCTTGATCTGATTCATGCAGGGCACAGGCCAATCATCTTCCCTGAATTTGAGGATACCATTTTGGACGAATTCAAATGGCGCCAAGGCAACATTAAACAATCAAAATTTGCCTCTTCCATCTCCAGGTGCACAATAGAGGGAAAAGTATCTTGCCTTTTTTTTCTCTTCATATTATTGTTGATCCTTTTCACTTCTATCTTATTTGATCTTTTTCAAAAATGACAAGTGACCAATGGAATTACATTTCTAATGCAGGTAATTTTCTCTCTGTCACTAAACAATGGAGCGCCGGTGACAAATTAACCCTTAAGCTGCCCATCGCCCTGAGGACAGAAGCTATTAATGGTATTTTCATGGAATGATTTACCTCTACAAATCTAAACTTATACTTACCCTAATATATCATTTTCTTGATACATATTTGAATGATATGCATATAATTATTTCTCTTAGATGGTGTCTAATTGAAAATTTTTTTTTCTCTTGTAATTTGTTTTTCCTAGACAACCGGCCTAAGTATGCTTCTGTTCAGGCCATACTCTATGGTCCATATCTGCTCGCTGGTCATAGCTGTTGAAAAATTGGTAAAATTGTGAAAGCAAAAGAGAAGGCAATGAAGGGATATGAATCCCACATTGGAAAAATAAGAATATGTCAAGGCTTCTCAAGGCTATATAAGGAGATCAAGTCCTTAGTTTCTAATTGCACCAATTCAATACACTTAAAGCATTGTATTTAATTCTAATTAAATTCCTTTCTTGTTTATCTTATTTTAGAGTGTAGAAATGTGTGAATTATTTTATGCTTTGAGAGAGTGTGAGTGTATTGGTGTCGTAGTTTTGAGAGAAGTGTATTATGTGATTGTAACAATTTATCACATACTAAATTTCTTTCCGAGGGCCGTGGTTTTTCTCCTGGTTTTGGAGTTTTCCACGTAAATTATTGTGTTATGGTGATTGTTATTATTTTCTATTTTATTTCTCTGTTATTTATGATATTTAGCATATTTCTAGGGAGGTTTTGGGGAGGTTAATTTTCCCAACAAGTGGTATCAGAGCCTAGGTTGGTTGCTAAGGTGTTAGAGGTTTTAGAAAATTCTTAGTATGCTCTGTGGTTGCAGCATTGTCTGATCTTCCACATCAGAAAAGAATTATTCTTGGTCTAAATTGTTCTTGGTTGCTGGAGTTAAGTGTGGTAGTATTGTGGAAGTGCTTGTCTAAGGAAGGTTCTGACTAGGAAAGACTTGGTATTTAAGTGTGTCCATTGTGACCCACCTCTCTTTCTTAGGAACTTACCTGGAGTGCTGTTCACGGACTAGGGGCACTATTTTAGTATACGATTACAATGTCTAAATTTTCTTCTTTGAAGTTTGATGTAGAGAAATTTGATGGAATGATTAATTTTAACTTGTGGCAAGTGCAAGTCAAGAATGTGTTAATACAATCTGGGTTACACAAGGTATTAAAGGAGAAATCAGGCTCTGTTTTAAAAGATTCCAGCAAAGGTGAGTCTAGTATGAGCAATGAAGATTGTGAAGAAATGGATTTGAGAGCGGCAAGTGTGATTCGTCTGTGTTTGGCCAAGAATGTTCTTGCAAATGTGCATGGAATACATTCAGCCAAGGAACTCTGGGAAAAACTTGAAGGGTTGTATCAGGCAAAAGGCATCTCAAATCGGTTGTACCTGAAGGAACAGTTTCATACTCTGCGTATGGAGGAAGGTGCAAAAATCTCAGATCATCTGAATGTTCTCAATGGTATTATTTCTGAACTGGAGTCTATTGGAGTTGAAATTGAAGACGAAGATAAAGCATTAAGGCTTATATTGTCTCTTCCATCTTCCTATGAACATATGAAACCTATTTTGGTATATGGGAAGAAGACTCTGAATTTTGCAGAAGTTACCGGTAAACTCCTTTCTGGGGAGAGAAAGCTGAAGGGTGGAGGTCGTACTTTATCAGAAGACACAGCATTGGTAGCTAGCAATGGGAGCAATTGGAAGAAGAATAACTCCAAGAAGAAAATATTTTGCTGGGCGTGTGGGCAATCTAGGCACGTTAAGAAAAATTGTCAAAACGGTGGAGCAGGTTTGGCAGGTAGCTCCAACACTCAAGCTAATAGTGTGTCTTGTGAAGACACTGAATTTATCCTTTAAGAAGGATATGTACATCCTTATAGCATATCACTAGGTGCTATGGAAAATGATGTGTCACTATTAGTGGGTCCATAAGTTTGCACACGGGCATTGGTTGGCGGCATTAATGCAATGTGTGTGGTAGAATTATGTCGATGGCTGAAGAACTTCCGGGGAAAGCCAACATGAGAGTTGCACCATAAATTTCAGCAAGTTTGTTCGACATGTGCCGAGGTAGAAATCTTAGAATTGATGATTAATTCTAAGTGGTATACTTTTATGGTGGAGTATGATAGTTCTCTGAATTGAGAATTATGATTGTCGGTATAGACAATGGTTGCATGAAAGTTACGGCGGAATATGATAGTTCTCTAGGTTGAGAATTATGATTGTCGGTATAAACAATGGTTGCATGAAAGTTGCGGCGAAAAGGCGGAGGTTTCCTGTATTTTGCCAAGGTGGAGATTTGTTGAAAAATTGGCAAAATTGTGAAAGTAAAAGAGAAGGCAATAAAAGGATATTAATCCCACATTGGAAAAATAAAAATATGTCAAGGTTTCTCAAGGCTATATAAGGAGATCAAGTCCTTAGTTTCTAATTGCACCAATTCCATAAAAGTCATTAAAATCGTAACTTTTATAGAGTCTTTAAAAGTTTATATTGAATACACATAAACTTTTTAATTCCATAAAAGTCATTAAAATTTGAATTGAACTCACCCCCAAATTATTAGGGATACTAAATTTAAAATTTATTATAATATAAGGTTGTATAATTTGTCAATTAACAAATATTTTGTAGCAGTTGAAATAATATTAAATTGTACTTAGAGATTATTATTTTCTTACCTTCACTGAAACTTTGAAAGTAACTGAATATTTTATTCTTCATCCTTCCTAATTTCCTTTTCGTTTTCGCTCATGTGGAAAGCAATAATGAAACATCTTTCTTTTTGCTTATCGAGGATAGCAAAAAAAATTATAATTTCTTATAATATAAAAGCTAATTATGTATTTTCGCTTACTAATAAAGATTTTGTAGCAGCTGCAAAAGTACTAAATTGTACTTAAAAGATTCATTCGTTATCTTTGCTAAAATTAATTAAATATTTTACGTTTTATCCTTAATAAAATCCTTTTCTTTTTGGGAAAGGACTATTTTATACTTATTGGGGATGAAAAAAATTATAATTTCTTATAATATAAAGGTTAATTATGCGTTTTCATCGTACTAATAGTACTTAATTACACTTAAGAGATTCATTCCTTACCTTTACTGAAAGTAATTAAATATTCTACTTTTTATTCTTATTCCTTTTCTTTTTGGCCGATTGGGAAAGGAATAATGGAACATATTTTTCGCTTATTGGGGATGATAAAATTTATAATTTTTTAAAATATAAAGGCCAATTATGTATTTTTGTCCATTAACAAAGATTTTGTAGCAGCTAAATCAATATTGAACTGTATTTGAGAGATTCATCTCTTACCCTTGCTAAAAGTAATTAAATCATCTTCTACTCTTTATCCTTTCTATTTCCCTTTTCTTTTTCAATCACAATTAAAACAAATAATGGAATATCTTTTTTGTATATTGGGGATGATAAAATTTATAATTTATGATTCTATAAAGGCTAATTATGCATTTTTACCTATTAACAAAGATATTGTAGCAGTTGCAACAACACTAACTGCATTTGATAAATTCATTTATTTATCCCTGCTAAAAGTAATTAAATACTCTTTATCCTTACTATTTTTTTTTGCTCATGAGGAAAGGAATAATAAAATATCTTTTTACTTATTGGGGATGACAAAATTTATAATTTCTATAATATAAAGGCTAATTATGTATTTTTGCCTATTAACAAAGATTTTACAACAGCTGCAACAACACTGAATTGTACTTGACAGATTCATTATTCCTTACCCTTTCTGAAGTAATTAAATATTCTACTCTTTATCCTTACTATTTTCCTTTTCTTTTTTGCTCATGGGAAAAGAAATAATGGAACATCTTTTTCACTTATTGAGGATGACAAAATATATAATTTATTATAATATAAAGGATAATTATGCAATTTTACATATTAACAAAGAATTTGTAGCAACTTCAACAACAATGAATTGTACTTGAGAGATTCATTACTTACTTATTGCTTAAAGAAATTAAATATTCTACTCTTTATTCTTTATATTTTTCTTTTCTTTTTTTGTTCATGGAGAAAGGAATAATGAAAATCTTTTTAATTTATAATTTAATACAACATAAAGGGCGAAATTCATTTTGATTCCTATTTTTTTTATCAAATTATTATTTTTTGACTGATCTTTACTCTTTTGGCTCATATAGTTCCTAACTTTTTTAAAATCCATCACTTTTTTTCCTTTGACCAAATTTTTGCCTGGCAAATATGACAAAATATGTATATTAATCATTTTACCCTTAACTTTAATTGATTGAGTCGAAAATACGACTTTTTCCTTTACTTTTTGAAATTTAACAAATTAATATTAAATTGTACATCTAATAAGAATTTAACACGTGTCACCAATTTTTTTGAAAAAATAAATGATAAAATAAAAAAAATTTACATGAAGAGCCCGTAAGTATTAATTTTTTAAAAAAAAAAGAAAGTATGAACACTAAAATTAAAAACCTTTACAGAAATAAAAAAATTATTACAATAAATAACTAATTCATTAAAATTTTGAATAATCAAAATAACTCTTCAAATTAATATCAAAATAAAAAAATTTATATATGAAAAATTAAATTACAATAACGTAAAAAATAAAAAATAAAATATGTTAAAGTAGTAAAAAAATTAATCATTTTATTTTTGGAATGAAGTTTTTATTTAATAATTTTTTTCTGATTTTCTATTTTTTTAACTTGAATTGTTATTTTAATGTGTAAAGACTGAAATACCCCTAAGACCATTAAATAACTGTTGACTAACAAAAGGATTAAACTGATGGATGTTTAAAAAGTTAGAGACCGCGCGAATCAAAAGATAAAATGATAGGTAAAAAAAAATTCGAAAACGATAGGAACCAAAATAATTTTTGCCCTAATATAAAGGCTAATTATGCATTTTCACATATTCACAAAAATTTTGTAGCAGCTGCAACAACACTGAATTGGACTTGAGAGATTCATTCCTTACCATTCCTGAAAGTAATTAAATATTCTACTCATCTTTGCTATTTTCCTTTCCTTTTTCGCTAATGGGAAAAAAAATAATGGAACATCTTTTCACTTATTGGGATGGAAAAATTTAAAATTTCCTAGAATATAGAGGCTAACTATGAATTTTTGCCTATTAACAAAGATTTTGTAGCCTAGAGAGATTCATTATACTTTACCTTTACTGAAAGTTATTAAATATTCCACTTTTGATCCTTGCTATTTTCCTTTTCTTTTTTGCCAATGGGGAAAGGAACAACGAAACATCTTTTTTGTTTATTGGGGATGACAAAATTTATATTTTTTTTATAATATTAAAGGCTAATTATAAATTATCACATATTAATAAAGATTTGGTAGCAACTGCACATTACTAAATTGTACTTGATAGATTCATTCCTTACCTTGATGAAGGTCATTAAATATTCTACTGTTTATCCTTTCTATTTTCCTTTTTTTTTTCATTCACACGAAAAGGAGTAATGGAACAACTTTTTTGCTTATTGGGTATGACAAAATTTATAATTTCATATAATATAAAGGCTAATTATGTATTTTCACATATTATGATATTAACAAAACTTTGTAGTAATAGTACTTTTTTTTTTTTAAACAAAAGACCTTCATTAAGAAGAAGCAAAAACAGTAACAATATAATTTTCAATCACTTTATAGTAGTAGTACTATATTGTAATTGACAGACTCATTTATTATAACTGAAAGTAATTAAGTATTCTATTCCTTAACTTTCCTATTTTCCTTTTCTTTTTCGCTTATGCGAAAAGGAATAATGTAACATCTTTTTCGTATTGGGGATGATAAAATTTATAATTTCTTATAATATAAAGGCTAGTTATGCATTTTGGCCTATTAATAAGGATTTTGTAGCAACTAAAAAATACTGTGCTTGAGAGATTCATTACACCTTACCTTTGGTGAAAGTAATTAAATATTCTACTATTTATCCTTACTATTTTCCTTTTCTTTTTTGCTCATGGGAAAGGAATAATGGTACATCTTTTTCACTTATTGAGAATGACAAATTTTATAATTTCTTATTGTATAAAGGCTAATTATAAATTTTTGCCTATTAATAAAGATTTTGTAGCAATTGTAGTATTATTAAATTGTACTGGAGAGATTTATTTCTTACTTGTATTGAAAGTAATTATACGTTATACTCTTTGTCCTTGCCATTGTCCTTTTCTTTTTCTCTCATGGAGAAAGGAATAATATAACATGTGTGATTGAGTGTTTGAGAGGTAGATTTAATCTTATGCATAAAGAGTTAGGTAGTGAGAATGTGGGATCTTTGCTTATTGGGGGTGACAAAAATTTTTTTAATTGTGCATTGTTGCCTAATTAGATCAAAATTCTTTTGTGTTTATTTTTTTGAAAAAAATCTTGAATGCCACTGCTTTTGGAGTGGTGGTTGATTGTGGATATTTTTTATTTTTAGCTTTGTTTTTTGGTTGTTGATTTTGGACGGTGTTACAGTGGGTGGTCTGGATGTGGAGAAATTTATGTTTTTTGATTGTTGATTGTGAACATAAATTTTTGTAGCAGGTTTTTTTTGTTTGGGGTTGATAGTGCACAATGAAGAAATGCAGAATTTTTGGTAGCAGGTTTTTTGTTTTGGCAGATATTGATAATGCACTGTGGAGACATATTATGCATAAATTTATTTTGCTGTTTTTTATTTGGGCAGATTGTGCTTTTGTAGAATGTTTATACAGTTTATTCAGTTGGATTTTAAATCATTTGTATAGACAATTTTGAAATTATTATATGCAGTTCATTTCTTATCCACAATTATTCAGCTTTTTTATATATTGATTTTACATTATGGATGGATTATATGTTAATTTCATAAAAATATTAAATTTATATAAGTTATTTACATAATGAAATTTTCAATTATCACAAGTATTGTACAAGAAAATAACAGTACCTAAACCTTAAATTTTTTTTTATCAAAATATGTCTTAATAATTATTTTTAGGGGTATTTTGGTCAATAAAATATATATCACTCTCATATTGTCCATGCTGGCATTAAATTATTTTTTTAAATTTTTTTGCTCTCATTTTAGGGGTAAAATGGGAAAAAAATTAAGCTGATATCATTAAGGGTATTTAAGTCATTTAACACATCTTAAATGGTCAACTGTTAAACATAACAGAAGTCAACTAACGATAGGGGACATCATTGTCAATAAATAATAAAGTTAATTATATTTATAGTTAGCAAAACCTCTAGAATTTGAGTGCAATTAGCTCTTTTCTAAAATATATAACTATGCATTTTTACTTATTAACAAAGATTTTATAGTATTTGCAATAATATTGAATTGCACTTGAGACATTCATCCCTTATCTAAAAGTAATTAAATGTTATACTTTTCTTTTTTGCTCATGGGTAAAGGAACAATAAAACATCTTTTTCACATGATGAGGATTGCAAATTTATAATTTATTATAATAAAAAGGCTAATGATGCCTTTTTGCCTATTAACAAATATGTTGTAGCATACAGTTGTGAATTGTACTTGACAAATTCATTCCTTATATTTTGCTGAAAATAATTAAATAATTAAATTTATCCTTACTAATTTCCTTTTTTTTTTCACTCATAGAAAAAGGAAAAATGGAACATCTGATGAGAAATTTATAATTTCTTATAATATAAAGACTAATAATGCATTTTCATATATTAACAAAGATTTTATAGCGGCTGTAATAACAATGAATTGTACTTTAGAGATTTATTCCTTACCATTATTGAAAGTAATTAAATATTCCGCCCTTTATACTTACCATTTTTCTTTTCTTTCCCGTTCATGGAAAAAGGAATAATGAATTTTTTTCACTTACTGGAAATGACAAAATTTATAATTTCAGACTATTTATGCATCTTCACCTATTAATAAAGATTTTACAACAGTTGCAATAACACTAAATTATACTTAAAATATTCATTTCTTATCCTTGCTGAAAGTAATTAAATTCTCCACCTTATCCTTCCTATAAAATGGTTAAAACATTCATGTAGTTTTTGGACCAGAAAGATAAACTGTTGCTGCACGGCAACAAATATCAAAAGCTAGCAAATTCTCCACCGTAAGTATATTACATCAAATATTTAAAAAGTTTTAGCAATTGTGTTCGAACTGATATTTTAAATTATTTCATCTCAAAGATTTTATTACTTTACTCCCTTTAAATATAATTTTCTTATTCCGTCTCTTATTGCAGTAACAATGAATATATATCGAGAGATTCGTTCCTTGCCCTTAGTGAAAGTAACTAAATATTCTACTCTTTAACCTTGCTATTTTCTTGGTAAAGGAATAATGGAACATCTTGTCATCTATAAAACGGCTGAAACCTTCTCAGCCTGCATGCATAGAGTTTTTGAACCAAAAAGATAAATTGTGGCTGGAAAGGCAATAGATCAAAGCTAATATTTCGACAGTAAGTATATTATCTCAAATATATATTTTCTTAAATATTATTTGAAAAGTATCAGCAATTGTATGCGTTTTTAAATATCCCTATATAAAATTACCAATAAGATCACTTAATGTTTATCCCTATTGAACTGAGTTGTCTCTCCATCTTTCCCTTGGTTAAATTGTCCAAGTATGCAACCAATTTGAAATTTTTATAAACATTTTATTTATGTTCTTTTATGTTTAACGAGTTGAAGAGTGTGTTGGAAATAAAACACTCAAAAAACTTTTATTTAAACTCAAAACAAATATTACAAGAACACTCTCACTCAAGAACTCACTCACTCTTTACTTCTTCTTCACTCACTTAGAAGCTTTGCTTCTGCTTGATGCCTAAACCAAAATGGGGAGGGGGTATTTATACTACTTACAAATCATTTTAGACCACACAAATAAACTAATCCAAAATTATAATAACCATACACCTCATCCTTCTACATCCTTCCACATTCTTCCAATTGACCACATGATTTTTATGCCTAATTACCAAACCCTAGAGAATTCTAGATAAAGGGCTTGGACCTTATTTATGGACTTGGACTCTAATTTATTTGGGCTTGGGTTTGGGCTCCCATAATAGTTCGAGCCTTCAAATGGTTTGGGCCTAAAACAAGTTTATACTTCAACACCCCCCTTTAAACTTGTTTTATCATGCCAAGCAAACTTCTTAATCTCGAAAAATCTTCAAACCTGAGTGGCTTGGTGAAAATATCTGCAATTTGATCTTTGGATTTCACGTACTCCATTTGCACATTCCTTTTCGCTATGCACTCTCTTATGTAGTGGTAACGAGTATCAATATGCTTGCTTCGATCATGGAACACTGGATTCTTTTCTTAGTTGGCTTTTCTTGTGGCAAACCCAATTCCTTCAGCAAATTTCTGAGCCATATTACATGACAGACGCTCGAAGTAGCAGCTACATATTCAGCTTCACAAGTAGATAAGGTGACAATCGGTTGCTTCTTTGACATCCATGTGAACGCTGTGTTTCCCATGAAGAACACGAACCCACTGGTGCTCTTCCTGTCATCTATGTCTCCACCCCAATCGCTATCGCTATATCCCACAAACTTGTAATCATTAGAAATTGAATAAAACAAGCCAAAATCAATTGTACCTTTAATGTAACGGAGAATTCTCTTAGCGACTTTGAAATGGGTAGTTGTTGGATTCTCCATGTATCGACTCACAAGTCCAATAGCATAAAGAATATCTGGCCTTGTGCACGTCAAATAGCGTAAGCTTCCAACTAAACTCTTGAAGAATGTTGGATCTATGCTTTCACCTTCACCATGCTTCGATAGTTTGATTCCGCATTCTGCTGGCGTGTTTATCGGCTTACAATCATCCATCTTGAACTTCTTGAGTATCTCCTTTGCATAATTTTCTTGGGAGATAAAGATGCCTTCTTCCTTTTGCTTGACTTCAATACCAAGATAGTACGCCATTAATCCGATGTCAGTCATCTCAAACTCCTTGGCCATTGCTTTCTTGAACTCTCCAATCAGGCTTAAATTATTGCCGGTGAAAATCAAATCATCCACGTACAAGCATACTACCAGAATATCTCCATTCATGATCTTGATATATAGGGCGTGCTCGTAGGGACATTTGGTGAAGCCATTTTGTTGGAAGTACTTGTCAATTCTGCTATTCCATGCCCTTGGTGCTTGCTTTAACCCATAGAGAGCTCTTCTCAGCTTCAGAACTTTGTCTTCTTGGCCTTTGACTTCGTAACCTAGTGGTTGCTGAATGTAGACATCTTCTACAAGAACTCCATTTAGGAAGGCAGACTTTACATCCATCTGATGTATCTTCCACTTGTTTTGCGCTGCCATAGAAATGATTAGTCTTATAGTTTCTAATCTAGCAACTGGAGCAAATACCTCATCATAGTCTATTCCAGCTCTTTGACTGTAGCCCTTCGCAACTAGCCTTGCCTTGTGCCCTTCAATCTCTCACTTAGAATTTCGCTTTGTTTTGTACACCCATTTGACACCAATTGCCTTGTGTCCTTTTGGAAGTGGAACAAGTTCCCAAGTGTTGTTCTTTTCAATGGCCTTGATTTCCTCATCCATCGCATCTCTCCACTTCTTTTCTTGAGCAGCTTCTTCAAAACTTACTGGTTCACAATCAGCAAAGAGGCAAAAAAGAGTAAGATTATTAGATCTCTCAGTTACCTAGTATAAATCTTGAAGACCTCTTGTTCGCTCCATTGCTCTTTCTTGTAAAAATGATGGTGGTGAATTTCCATTATTTGTTGAAGCTGGTGATGCTGGTGGTGTAGTGGGTTCTTGTTGAGGTTCTTCTAGTTGCTCCACTGGCGTCTGCTCTGTTTCTTCAAATTGTGGAGTGAAGTTGAAGTTGTCTACATACGATCCAAAATTCCATTCTCCTTCTTCATCAAATATCACATCTCGGCTGATCACAAACTTTTTGTTGTTCGGGTTGTATAGCTTGTAACCTTTCGAATAAGCGGGATAGCCGATGAAGATGAAACTCTCACTTCTATCGTCAAGCTTGGTTCTTCTCTCATATGGTACATGAACATGAGCTATGCTTCCAAAAATTCTTAGGTGGGAGATGCCGGGCTTTCTACCACTCCATGCTTCTTGAGGTGTCTTTCCCCACACACTTCTTGTTGGAGAGCGATTGGACAAATAGACTGCACACGCCACTGCTTCCGCCCAAAACTCCTTGGGCAATCTCTTGCTTTTGAGCATACTTCGCGCCAAATCCAGGATTGTTCTATTCTTCCTTTCTGCAACTCCATTTTGTTGAGGGGATCTGGGAACAGTTAGAGGATGTCTAATTCCATTCGCTTCACAAAACTCCAGTAATTCCTTGGATGTGAATTCTCCTCCTCTATCGGATCTCAGTGCCTTGATCTTATGGCCACTCGCTTTTTCCACAGCTGCTTTGAACTTTTTGAATACTCCAAAGACTTCTGATTTCTGCTTCAAAAAATAAACCCATGTTTTTCTTGAAAAATCATCAATGAAGAGAAGGAATTAATTATTGTTACCGAGAGAGCTTGGCTTGATTGGACCGCACACGTCGGTATGGACTAGCTCGAGTGGCTTTTTGGCTCTTGAGTCTGACTCTTTTGGAAAGCTATTTCTAAATTGCTTCCCGAGTAAACATCCTTCACAAAGTTGGTCAGGATGATTGATGCATGGTAGTCCCTTTACCATTTCCTTCTTAGATAGTAGCTCCAAGCTTCCAAAATTGAGATGCCCAAATCGAAGGTGCCATAACCAAGATGCATCTTTGTAGCAGGCTTTCAGACACTTTGCAACTTCGTTTTGAATGTTCAAAGAAAATAATCTATTCTTTGACATTTTTACTTTGGCTATTAGATTTCCTTTGCCATCTCTTATAAAAAGACTACAATCCTTCATATGAATATCATAGCCTTTTTCTAAGAGTTGACCCATACTCAGGATGTTGCATGTCATGTTGGGCACATAATAGACATTAGAGATTAATTGATGACTACCATTTTTAGTGCGGATAAGGATGTTACCTTTTCCTTTCACTGATATATTTGAATCATCTCCAAATGAGACATTGCCAGCCACTGATTCATCTAGCTCTACGAACATACTTCTTCTTCCACACATGTGGTTGCTTGCACCAGTGTCGAGGTACCAAGCATTTTCTTGCTCTCCATCATTGTCTCTACAAGTTAGTAGCACTGTCTCTTTCTCTTCGGTTTTTACTTCCACATAATTGGACCTTTCATCAACCTTACTGTTGGGAGCTCTACATTCCGAAGCATAATGCCCAAATTTCTGACAATTATAACATTGAACTTGAGATTTATCGTACCTCGAGTTTGAATTGCCTCTCCCGCGGCCTCTTGTTGAGCTTTCTCCTTTCTCGTAGTTGTTGAGGTTGCTACTGTTAGAATTCCAACCTTATCCATGACCACGACCTCTACCTCGTCCTCGGCTTCGGCCTCTACCTCGACCACGCTCGCTTCTCTCGTGGCCTTGACTTTCTTCCTTCTCCTTCAGTTGCATCTTGAGGAGTTGCTCGTTGATCCCTTGCTTTCTCTTCTGTTTTTCTTCATATGCTTGTAATGATCCTTGGAGTTGCTCGATCGTCATTTCTTCCAGGTCTTTAGTTTCTTCTATCGTCACCACAATGTGCTCAAATTTTGGATCCAATGAACGGAGTATCTTCTCTATTATTCTTACATCTTCTAACTTTTCACCGTTTCTTTTTAATTGATTAGAAACGGCTGCTATTCTTGAGAAATAATCTGAAATAGATTCAGATGCTTTCATGTGTAAGGATTCGAATTCACCTCTTAATGTTTGGAGACGGACCTTCTTTACCTTTTCGACTCCTTTGTAAGAGATTTGCAACTTCTCCCACGCTTGCTTGGCGGAGCTTGCACTCGAAATCTTCTCAAAACCATCATCATCTAACGCTTGATAGATGAGATAGAGAGCCTTCTTGTCTCTTTTCCTTGAGTCTTTTAAACTATCCTTTTGAGTTTGGGATAGAGTTGACTCATCTTCTGGTTCGGTGTAGCCTTTCTCTACGACCTCCTAGACATCGTGTGCTCCAAGGAGAGCCTTCATCTTGATACTCCAATTATCATAGTTTTCGTTCTTGAGTGTTGGAACTTGAAACGACGCCATACCATTAGCCATAACTCTCAATATGGTGAGAATTTCGAAATTCTGACTACACGGATGAACTCAGAATGTCGAAAAACCTTAAGATGAACTCAGACAAAAAATCAAAATTTTTTTTTGTCAAAGTCAAAGTCAACGGTCAACCTAACCTTGTCAATAGTCAACTTTTTGATGGCTCGGTCAACGGCTTGCGGCTTAGTCAGCGGCTCGGTCAACAGGCTTGGTAGCTCGGTCAACTCGGCTCCAACTCGGCTGGACTCACTTCCAACTCAGCTGACTCGGCTTGAACTCGGTGAGTTAACTCACTCCCTGGCAGCAAACTTCCGGCGGCCCGTGGCGGCTAATTTGAACTCCGATCGGGGCGATTTTTGTGGCGTCAGCTTCGTCTCGTCGAGAACTTCAAATTTGATATGCTATAGTGCGCACCTTCCAACCAGGCTCTGATACCACTTTGTTGGAAATAAAACACTCAAAAAACTTTTATTTAAACTCAAAACAAATATTACAAGAACACTCTCACTCAAGAACTCACTCACTCTTTACTTCTTCTTTACTCACTTAGAAGCTTTGCTTCTGCTTGATGCCTAAACCAAAATGGGGAGGGGGTATTTATACTACTTACAAATCATTTTAGACCACACAAATAAACTAATCCAAAATTATAATAACCATACACCTCATCCTTCTACATCCTTCCACATTCTTCCAATTGACCACATGATTTTTATGCCTAATTACCAAACCCTAGAGAATTCTAGATAAAGGGCTTGGACCTTATTTATGGACTTGGACTCTAATTTATTTGGGCTTGGGTTTGGGCTCCCATAATAGTTCGAGCCTTCAAATGGTTTGGGCCTAAAACAAGTTTATACTTCAACAGAGTGTTTGTGTGTGTTTATATATATTATAGGTAACTATGATAAATCTAATTTAGATTCGGTACCAAAATTATGGTTTTGATTATGTTCCTGCATGCAGCAAGCGAGCTAAAAGAGATGGATAAAATTGATGATAATGTATCCATTGATATCAAGTCCTTAGGAGCTTCTTTGAGAGGTAAGTTTGAAGCCTTGTATCCCTTATCAAGTGACTGTTGCATTTATTGAGTTCCTAAAAAGGTACGACAGTCAAATGAAGTTCTGTTCACTCTGCATGTAGTCTCCATTGCCCATTACACCATGGTAATGAAGAATTACAAGCTATGGAAGAACATAAAATAAGATATTTGCAACAATTTCTTCAAAGAACTCTTATAATTCTGGAGGATTTTCTAATATTTATAAAGGATAAAGAAGAAAAGTTGCATAATTGTTATGCAGAAACTATCCCATTCGGAAGTCAAGACTTTGTGGAAATGATATTATTGGATGCTGTTTTTCTCATTGAGTTCTTATTACTATATAGTTTTCCTGGATTTACCACGAGTATTGACCGCATATTTGAAAAACCATGGTTGGTAAAAGACATAATTCGTGAGATTTGGTCAGTAGAAAATCAAATTCCTTTTTTCATTCTTGAAGAATTGTTTGAGTTAGCCAGAACAAGAATGATTGATGAGTGTTACGAGGGAGTTTTCATGAGCCAACTTATTTCTAATTTCAGCACTGGTATATGTGAACTTGTTTCGATAGACAAGAGTTTGATTGAAAGCAACTTTTGTGAAGCAAAACATTTTCTAGATTTGCTAAGACGTTGTATGGAGCCACCGGATGATCAGTTGGATACTGAAAATGAATTGATTTATTTTCCAACCTCACCATGTATAACGGAACTTCACCAGGCTGGAGTCAAGTTCACCACCAGATCAAGCAAGCATTTAGTTGACATAAGGTTTGATAAGGGGACTCTGGAAATTCCAAATTTGAGAATCTCAAGTAGCTCGTTTTTTCTAAATAATTTCCAGATCTTTGAGGGATTGCATTGCCGTACAAATTATGTGAATGACTATGCTGTGTTGCTTAGTCTCCTTGTAACCTCTCCAAAAGATGCTGAACTATTAATTCAGAATGGTATTATTGAAGATACGGGGAGTGTAGATGCGTCAACCTTTTGTCAACGACTTGGACAAAATGCTAGATTTTGGGATAAAAAATTCTATTATACTGGTCTTGTTAGGGATCTAAACGCCTACTACAAATCTCCATGGCAGAAGTCGAAATCAAACTTGAAGCAGAATCATTTCAACACTCCATGGGCATCCATCTCTGTCATTGCAGCTGTTATTCTCCTTCTACTCACTCTCACACAAACTGTTTGTTCTATTATTGCACTCTAGATTTGTTCCACATGTTTGTTTATTGTTTGCTTGTGAGAATAACCACGAGAATGTGGATGTGTTATTTCAATTATTGTTATTTGTAATATTTGTATTGTCCATATTATTAGGGTAATATTTATATATAATTAATGTATTATTATTTGTGTAATTAATTAGTCTTGTAAGGTTAGTTTAGTCTTTTCATGGGTTAGTAGATATATCTCATTTACTTGTAACCTAATGACTTCTTCTTGCAATTCTATGAAATCCTAAGATTTTTCTCTCAATTTCTCTCTCAAATTGTTCTTCATTTTCTTTGGAGTTCACATGGTATCAGAGCTTTGGAAATTAGTTTGATCTCATTTTCGATCTGTTTTCGTATCGCATCGTACTGGTATTCTCTCCGCATCTCTTCGATTTTGATAATTTTTGGATTTTCGTATGAATTGCAGTTTCTAGGGTTTCACAGATATTGCATTTGGGGGTTTTTGTTGTGTTTTGCATCTGTTGAATTTGTTGATAGATTATTGTGATTTTATAATGGATGGTGGCAGAAATGATTCACTTCAGTCCATTAGTATAAAATTAGATGGAAGAAAATATTCTTATTGGAGTTATGTTATGAAGAATTTTCTAATTGGGAAAAAGAAATGGAATTATATTTCGGATGCATGTATTAAACGCACAGATGATAAGGTAAACAATTATGCACAGCTTGTTGAGAATTGGCAAGTAGATAATTCGAAAATTATCACATGGACAAACAATTCTGTTGAGCACTCCATAGGCACACAATTAGTAAAGTATGACACTGCTAAAGAGGTGTGAGAACACTTGTCTAGATTGTATACGCAGTCTAACTTTGCAAAGAAATATCAGTTAGAATCTGATATTCGAGCTCTTCAACAAAAGGATATGACTATACAAGAGTTCTATTATGCAATGTCAGATCTTTAGGATCAATTAGCTCTTACAGAATCTGCAGAACTGCGAGCATGTGCACCTTATATTGCTAATAGAGAGGAGCAACGTTTAATTCAGTTCTTGATGGCTCTCCATGATGATTTTGAGGGCCTTCGTGGCTCAATATTGCATCGTTCTCCGCTTCCTTCTGTTGATTCAGTAGTGAGTGAACTCTTGGCTGATGAGATACGCCTCAAGTCTCAGACAGGAAAAGGAATTCTTTCAATACCTACTCAGTCAGTTTTAGTAGTCTCATCTAGACCTCATGCTTCCTATGAGAACAAACCATACTCAAGGGTCGGGTTTGATGAATGCATTTTTTGTAATCAGAAGGGTCACTGGAAGTCTCAATGTCCTAAATTGGGCAATAGAGCGCAGCAATCACAACAGCAGAAATATCAGTTCAAGCCTCCACAGTCTGTCAACCAATCACAACCACGGACATATCAACCTCCACAATGTAACACTGCAGCAGTTGTGCCATCACCAGATTCCATTGGATTTGGATCCCTATCCTCAACTCCCACACTTGCATCCCTTTCTGAGCAACTTCAGAAGCTTATTGCTGCACAGTCGCATGCTATGTCTGTCTCCTCTCCGATAGGTCAGTCGCCTCCTAGTACTTCAGGTATGTCTTCCTCCATATGGGTTTTAGATTCGGGAGCCTCACAACATATGTCTCATAATTCGAAATTTTTTGTTTCTTTATGTCCTATATCATTTACTTCTGTTACAACCGCTGATGGCAATCCTATGCCATTAGCAGGAGTTGGTTCAGTTGTTACATCTTAGTTATCTCTTTCTAATGTCTATCACATTCCTAAACTTACAATGAATCTTGTTTCGGTTAGTCAATTGTGTGATTATGGTTACTCAGTGTCCTTTACTTCTACTTCTTGTCATGTGCAGGATCTACAATCCAAGAAGCTGATTGGGATAGGCCGTAGAAGTGGGAGATTATATGTTTTGGATGAGCTGAAGCTACTAGTATTTGCAGCTCCCAGTGTTGATTTGTCTTCTTTTTGCTTGTGTCCTTCGTCCTCTAGTTTTTATTTATGACATTCTCGTCTTGGTCATGTTTCAGCTTCCCGCTTGAGATTCTTAGCTTCAATGGGAACCTTAGGGAATTTGCAAACTCATGATATTTCAGATTGTAGTGGTTGTAAACTTGCTAAATTTTCTGCTTTGCCTTTTAATCGAAGTAACTCTTGTTCTCTTGCACCTTTTAACTTAATTCACTCTGATGTATAGGGACCTTCTCCAATTGTTACAAAAGAAGGGTCTCAATATTATGTTTCGTTTATTAATGATTGCACTCGTTTTTGTTGGGTTTATCTTATGAAACATCGTTCTAACTTCTTTAACATTTATAGTAATTTTCGAGCTCTTGTAAAAACTCAACACTCTGCTGGTATTAAGTGTTTTAGATGTGACTTAGGTGGTGAATGTACATCTAATAAATTTTGTGAATTACTTGCTTTGGATGGAACTGTTCACCAATCTTTTTGTACAGACACTCCTGAACAAAATGATGTTGCTGAAAGAAAATATAGACACATTGTTGAAACTGCTCGTTCTCTTTTGTTGTCTTCTTCTATTCCTAGTGAGTTCTAGGGAGAAGCAGTTCTTACTGCAGTCCATGTCATCAATAAAATTCCATCGTCTCTCACTTCAGGTTTGTCCCCTTTTGAAAAATTATATGGGCATGTTCCTGATTATTCTCTCTTGCGAGTTTATGGCTCTACTTGTTTTGTCCTTCGTCCTCATGTAGAGCGCACAAAATTATCGTATCGCTCTGCCATTTGTGTATGGTGAGGGACAAAAGGGATATCGTTGTTTTGATCCTGTTTTGAAAAAGTTATATGTATCTCGTCATGTTGTGTTTCTTGAACATATACCTTTCTTTTCTATTCCTGCTGCTGCTCACAATGTCACCAAATCTGATCTTATTCATATTGATCCTTATTCTGATCATACTGATAGTCTCTCTCCGCAGGTTCCTTCTAACACAGATTCTGATTCCTCTATTGTTCCTATAGTTCTTGTTTCTCTTCATTATTCTTGCAGGGATCGCACAATTGATTCTGCAGATACTGGTACCTCATCGTCTGATGCTCTGATGCTTCTGATACTCCCCTTCCATCTACAGTCTACCCAACACCTTCTGCAATTGTAGATCCTTCTCTTCGTTATCCTCAGCGTATTCGTAAGTCTACTCAACTCCCAGATTTCGCTTATTCTTGTTATTCCAATTCTTTTTCTTCCTTTTTAGCATCAATTCACTCTCTCTCTGAGCCCTTATCCTATAAAAAGGCAGTTCTTGATCCACTGTGGCAGCAAGCTATGAATGAGGAACTGTCTGCTTTGTATAAAACAGATACTTGGGATTTGGTTCCTTTACTGCCTGGTAAAAGTACAGTTGGTTCTTGTTAGGTATATAAGATCAAAACGAAGTCTGATGGGTCTGTTGAGCGTTACAAAGTGCGATTGGTTGCAAAGGGATTCTTTCAACAATATGGTATGGACTATGAGGAGACTTTTGCTCCTGTTGCAAAGATGACTATTGTTCGTACTCTTATTGCAGTTGCATCTATCCGTCAGTGGCATATTTTTCAGATGGATGTCAAAAATGCCTTTTTGAATGGTGATTTGCATGAAGAAGTTTACATGACTCTACCACCTAGTGTCTCCCACAGTCCTGGAGAAGTTTGCAAACTTAAGAAATCTTTATATGGTCTCAAACAGGCTCCTCGAGCTTGGTTTGAGAAGTTTTCTACTGTGATCACTTCTATTGGGTTCTCTTCCAGTAATCATGATTCGGCTCTTTTTGTCAAATGCACCAATGCTGGTCGTATTTTGCTATCTCTGTATGTAGATGATGTGATTATTACTGGTGATGATATTGATGGAATTGCAGTGCTCAAGTCAGAATTAACCCATCAATTTGAAACGAAGGATCTGGGCTTTCTGCGGTATTTTTTGGGTATTGAAATTGCAGTTTCTCCAAAAGGCTATCTTCTTTCTCAGTCCAACTACACCACTGAAATTCTTGAGCGTGCTCACCTCACTGATACTAGGACTGCTGATACTCCCTCTGAGCTTAATGCTCGGTACTCTCCTTCTGATGGTACTCCCTTGCCAGATCCTACATTGTATCGCACCATTGTCGGCAATCTGGTCTACCTCACTGTCACTCGTCTAGATATTGCCTATGCTGTTCACATTGTTAGTCAGTTTGTTACTTCTCCTACTACCATTCATTGGGCGGCGGTCCTTCGTATTTTACGGTATTTACGGGGTACTATCTTTCACAGTCTTTTGCTTTCGTCCACATCGTCCTTACAGCTGCGTGCCTACTCTGATGCTGATTGGGGCCATGATTCCACTGATCGCAAGTCTATTACTGGTTTTTGTATCTTTTTAGGGGATTCTTTTATCTCATGGAAGAGCAAGAAACAAACTGTTGTTTCAAAATCTTCTACCGAAGCAGAATATCGGGCTATGGCATCTACTACCATAGAGATTGTTTGGTTACGCTGGTTACTAGCTGATATGGGTGTTTCTCTTTCTCATCCAACTCCGATTTATTGTGACAATCAGAGTTCTATTCAGATTGCTCATAACTCAGTTTTTCATTAACAAACCAAGCACATTGAGATTGATTGTCATTTCACTCGCCACCACCTTAAGCATGACACTATTACATTGCCTTTTGTTCCTTCCTCCTTGCAGCTTGCAGATTTCTTTACCAAGTTGCATACAATTTCACGTTTTCGTTTTCTCGTTGGCAAACTCTCGATACTTTTTGCTGCCGCATCATGAGTTAGTTGGGGGATATTAGAGTAATATATATATATATATATATATAATTAATGTATTATTATTTGTGTAATTAATTAGTCTTGTAAGGTTAGTTTAGTCTTTTCATGGGTTAGTATATATATCTCACTTACTTGTAACCTAATGACTTCTTCTTGCAATTCTATGAAATCCTAAGAATTTTCTCTTAATTTCTCTCTCAAATTGTTCTTTATTTTCTTTGGATTGTTCACACATATATACTCAAATTCCATAAAATTCTTGTGAATAAATGGAAAGTGTTTGATACAAAATGAAGGTGTTTGAAGAAAGTACTCAAGTAGAAAGCAGCAAAAAACAGAGATTACTTTTGATCTCCACTGATGATGAACTTAGAGCTTTATTTTTCTGTGATTTAGAGAAATACGTCAGAGGAGGTCTATATATATATATATATACATGATTCTAGAAGCTGATCACGCCTTTCATATGTCTATGTCTTAACTAACTTCATATGTTTTGGTGATTTAAGGGAATCCATAACTAACTTCTAACTGTTTTCTGATTGATAGAGATTAGTTGATAATGAATCCTATTGCTCTTCAACCTTCTCCTTGAACTAGAATGATCTGATGTGTGATGAAGATTAGAGGTACACTGTAACTGTTTGGCAGTTGCACACTCTGTAACACAGCCTAAGCTTCTACAACTTTTCCTTGTACTGGTGTTGACACTATAGTGAAGCTCTGGACTTGAATTCGAAGGCAACTCAGATTGACTACTCTTCACAGTTCTATATATAATCATTTTGCAGGTTGCATTAATGGTGTTGGAGTCTTTGTATGATTAGCAAATTCAGCCCTGAAGTTTGACGAAGGGTTAAAGAGAAAAAAATAAATGATGAAAAGGTATTAATAGTCATATATATACATAATTACTAAAAAAAAAAAAAATTGATATTTTCACGAAGAAAATACGTTATAATCTGTAAAAAAATTTAAAAATTTTAATATTTGGCACGTGTCTTTTTCTAACATTCCCTCCATGAAGAATTGGGGATAAACATGGTTGTGAAAGTAGAGTAAAGATATTTTGTGTCTTACATTTTATCCAAAACTCAAAATTTTCCATTTTACTTTAAGATATGTAAAAATCATGTTTTGATTGAATTATTTCTATTGTTACATCATTTAATTTATGGGTTTTAATTTTATGTAAAAAGTTGTGATTTTGGTGCAAAATTAGTTGAATTCGTTATTTTTTTTTTACAGTATCCTACAAAGGCAAATTTGAAATACACTTACGAAAGGTCAAACTGAAATACACCACTGACGTATTTCTATAACGTATTTCAATTTTGCCGATGGCATAGTTTAGTTTTTTGCATGACATATTGAAATTTTACCTATGACATATTCTAGTGTTGTCTCTAAATTTTAAAACTAAGGGTATTTGAAACTTTGTCCCTCCTATGTGGTTAAAATTATAAGAAATATTAATATGCATTCTTAAAAATAAATTAAAGTCATTACTTTAAAAAGACCAAAAATGCAAATTACCCAAAGAAAAATATACTTG
This sequence comes from Xanthoceras sorbifolium, assembly GCA_003430845.1. NCBI lineage: Eukaryota > Viridiplantae > Streptophyta > Magnoliopsida > Sapindales > Sapindaceae > Xanthoceras > Xanthoceras sorbifolium. The sequence goes on along the minus strand of CM010620.1, from coordinate 29,070,210 downwards.
TCTGCGATTAAATATTACAATTCTTTTCTTTTGTGATGTATATGCCATTATTCTATCGCTCTGTCGTTAAAAAATGCTATCTTGAGAAGAGGTTTAAGAATATTATATCAATAACTTGCTAACCAATCTTCTATCACTAAAAGCTTACACTCCACAAGTAGCATATTCAGGGATATTAAGGTGCGTTTGGTGCGCGGAATTGGATTGGACTATTTTTATAAGATAAGATAATGATATGATTGGATTGAATTAGACTGGACTAATTAGTACTGTGATGTGTTTGGTGTAGTATGAATAGAATTAAAAATAGTACTGTCCCTTGTTTGGTGTAGAATGAGATTGGATAAAATTAAATTTTTAATTATATTAATTTTATATTAAATAAAATTATTTTATTTTTATTGATATTAAAATATTATTTTAAAAATATTTTAATAATATATATTTAATATTTAAAAAATATAAAAAAATATTTAATATTTTTTATTGATATTATACTAATTAAACTACAAATAACATTATTTATTATTAGTGTAATATAAAATTAAAAAATAGTAAAAGTTAAATTATTTTATTTAAATATAATTTTTTAATAAGAATTTAAAGGAATAATAAGAAAAAAGAGTCCAACCTTAGGACAATTTGTCCCACCCTTAGCCATGCAGCTGCCAAACATAAGGCAGGACTGGGTTTACTCCTAACCCAGTCCTGTCCTATGCAACAAGGGCATTAAAGAACAAAATTTGACACTCTATAACAAGTAATTTCAAGGAATACGTTCAATTAAAGGATTATAAAGTTTATATTCCATTTTGTAGTTCTAAAATTTTCATTTAAGAGTTATACATCCACACATAGCTCAAGTGGATAGTATAATTCTCCTTCACCTACGTGATAGGATTCAAGTCTCACGATTGTCAATAAATAAATAATGTGTGGGGAGATCTCTCCCTTGTGGTGGAATTTGCTTTCTAGACCGCGTTTGTAGTTGTTAATTTTGCAAAATCTCAATAAACCGCGGACTCAATTTGTGTTAATCATTAAAAAAAAAAAATTCTTCACAAAAATTCTAAACAAATACTGAAAGAAATTAAATATTTTACTGATTATCCTTTTTATTTTTCTTTTCTTTTTCGCTTATATAGAAAGGAATAACAGAACATCTTTTTCGGTGCAACATTATTGAATTGTACTTAAAAAATTCATTCCTTACCCATACTGAAAGTAATTAAATATTCTACTTTTTATGCTTGTTATAAAATGGCTAATATAAATTGTGGGTGCAAGGCAACATATATCAAAGCTAGCTAATTTTCCACGGTAAGTATATTATCTCAAATATTTCTTAAATATTTTTAAAAAGTATTAGTAATTGTGTTCCTATTGATATTTTAAATTGTTTCCTCTCAAGGATTTGACTTTTTAAAGTTAATTAATAAATACTAAAGTACTAATGGCAATCTAGGAAACTACTTTAGGAATGTTATTAAATTCATATCTATTTTGGATTTTGGTGGTTTGAGTGCTTAATTAAATTCATCTTCACATTTTGTGCCCCAGAAGTCTAGGATCTTGGTACCACGTATTCTCATTCCCTCTTAATTAAGACAATACATGTGAAAAGATCAATAAATTACTAAAAGACAGACTAAAGAACAAATATACTTGCTAATAACATGTGATTAAAACATTATTAGTTGCTTGAGAAGAGGTTTAAGACTATTATATTCTTTTCTTCTTGCTAGAAATTTGCTTTGTTTCTTTTACAATAATCTTCATATTCTACTTGCTTTTTATATATATATAAATATACATGGGACGTTGTTTAAGAATATTGTGACTTTTCTATTTTTACAATTATCTGGAATTTTAACCATAGACAATATTTTATTAATGGGACCTATCATAGTATTAGCAAATTAATTAAGTGAAATAAAAAGAAATCCACTTAAAGAGGAATACTTCCTTGCTGCAACATTATTATGTTACTCATGTGGAAGCAAGGAATATTGGATGATTTTCATATATATATAATTATATATAAGCCAATTGAAGCTCTCTCAGTCTCACACCATCATTGTCTACACCAAACGAAGAAATTCATTGCAGAAGCAAAAATCCTGGGGCTGGATTCTTGATCTTCACAAAAATTGTAAGTATATATGCAAATATCCTGTGGCTAATGAAGCATGCACATTCTTGATCTCTATATCTTTTTGATCCATTACTGCAAGAAATATAAACTAAGTTGTTCTGTCATTTTCTTCTTTCATATTTTATATATCAATTTTGACCATTTTTATAATTACAAATTCATTCATTGTTTGTCCGGTAGTGAATTTGTATGCATACAAATCTTTTAAACTTATTTTAGATTTTTTTTTCTTCTTTCTTTGACTAGTTATTGTCCTTATATGATTGCTTGTGTGATGTTTAGTAGGACTCAAAACACTTATTTATTAGTTAAAAGAGTGAGACAAATTTATTATAATAGACTTAGGGGTCGTTTTTTTTTTTTTTTTAATTTGAAGATTGAATAAATTTAAATTTTTTTAAAAACTTAACAAAGAGTGAAAGCTGAAACCTAAATGATATTTTGTTTTTTGAAGACATAAACATCTTAATAAAGAAAAATTTAGAAATATATTAATATAAGAATGATAATAATGTAAGAAAATATTGTAATTGTAATTCAGTAGTCATGCGTCTTTAACTTTTTATTTTAAGTTATTTTTTAATATTTTTAAATTGTTTGACCATTTAAAAAACAAACAAAAAATGTCATATTCAAACCCACTAAGTGATAAAGTGGAAAAAACAAATGACCTCTTATTATATTCATAGCATTAACTAAATAATAGTGTTGGATATTTAATAAAATCTTCTTCTTTAAAAAATTATAATTTTACAATAATATTGATTATTTCTTATACCACATTAAAAAGATCCGTGTTGTTTCATTAAATATTAAAAAGTCCGGTTTTGTGTGAGTGCATGAAGGTTTTTTAGTACTTCTATATTCAAATAATTTGAGAAATTTTTTTGTTATTTTACTGGAGTGTTTATGTAATTTTAGGATCTTTTTGAAATTTCACAAGTGATCTCCCCAATTAATTAACTATTTGGTTGATATCTAACATAGATATGTTAACGGGGAACTTTGGTGTTTGTTCATCTAATAAGTTAGTCGTTTGGATTGCATACTAATTAAATTACCACAAATGGTGTCAATACCGTACTTTTCCCCAGAGATCTTGTCCAGCAAAAATGGTGCTGAAAGTTTTTCACATAGAATGGTAAACATTGATTTCTTATAATTAGTGTTGTTTTCATTGACTCTGGTTCCCATTTAATTGCAATTTTCAACAGCTGACTTTAGAAAATGGCGAACCTTGATATTGAAGAAAGAAGCAATGAAACCTTGATTGATATCGAAAACCCAGCAACATCTTTGAAGGAGGAGCTGCAAACCTTGCATCCTTTATCAGATGAGTACAATTCTATTTACAGAGTTCCTAAACGACTGCGCGAATTGAACGAAAAAGCTTACACTCCACAAGTAGTCTCCATTGGCCCGCTACACCATCATATGGATAAGTTAAGACCAATGGAAGAGCACAAAAGGAGATACCTCCAAGATTTTCTTGGAAGAACTGAGGCGAACAGTATTGATGATTATATCTCGATTATACAAGCAAATGAAGAGAGATTGCACAATTCTTATGCGGAAGACATTAACCTTAGCAGCAATGAATTTGTCAAGATGATTCTAGTTGATGCTGCCTTCATCATTGAGGTCTTGTTGAAGAAAATGTTTAGTAATTTGCAAAATCGAAATGATCGTATATTCACTAAACCATGGATGATAGCTGATATAATGTTTGATATGTGCTTGCTCGAAAATCAGCTTCCATTCTTCATTCTTGAGGATTTGTTTGCGGGCGCGAACATACCTGACAAGCCCGACATAATTAAGCTTATTCACGACTTCACCAAAGATTCGTGGGATTTTTCGGACTTAGATGACAACTTGGAGAAGAAGAATTTCAAGAAAGTAGAGCATTTGGTTGATTTCTTAAGCATTTGTCTGGTTCCCTCAGAATCGGACAGACCCAAGAAAATGAAACTCGAAACTCTGACGACACCAAGCGTGACGAAGCTGCACCAGGCAGGACTCAAGTTCAAAAAGGCCAATAAGAAGAGCTTATTTGATATAAAATTCAACGACGGAAGTGGGATTCTGGAGATTCCACATTTGAAGATTGTGAAAGAAACGGAACTTCTATTCAGGAATCTATTGGCATTCGAACAATGTCATGGCTCGAGCAATTGCATAAACGACTTCATTGTCCTCATCAATCACCTTGTTAACACCCCCAAGGATGTTGATTTGCTCATTCAATGTGGAATTATCGAAAATTGGCTATGGGACAGTGATGGAGTGTCCACTCTATTTCACAGCCTTGTCAAGGAGACTAGTATAATTCCTGAAAATTTCTATTTTTCTTGTGATGTTGAGAATATGAACAAATACTGTAGAACTTCTTGGCACAGGTGGAAGGCAACCCTGAAACAAGACTATTTCCAGAATCCTTGGGCCGGAATCTCCGTTTTCGCAGCCATTGTTCTGCTTGCACTTACTTTCATTCAAACAATTTACTCTGTTCTTAAAAAATAGGTTGTGGCATTTCCATTTGGCGGAAGACCTGTAAGCTCCAACTTGTGCACAGAAAATGGACCTCTATTATTAATAAATTTTTAAAACCAGCAGCACCTTACAACGTATTTACAACGTTTGTACAAAACGAAGTATATTGTATTATAAACAGAGACTTTTCACTCTTTTCAACACCTCTCGGCCACTCAAGTGGTTTCACTTAATCTCTTTGCTCTCAACTCTTCATTCTCAAGTCAAGCCAGCACTTCTATATTTTTGTGTATTTTACATAAACATAACCTGACGGTTTGTTATAACATAAGAATATTATATTTTTACTAGAGCTGACATCCAACAAGACCTTAAATCATGTAATTACGGAGATTTGGGCGATTTATGTGAAAAGGAGATTTGGGCGATTTATGTGGAAATCAGATCATCCAAACGTCCATCGTAGAGGAGACTGGGTGATCTTCACATGGAGATCGCCCAAATCTTTTCTGGTGAGATTGCCATGAATGAGATTGCGCCTGACCTCTTTCAAAATGGAGAAGATGTTGTGGTCAATGGTAGTGAACGTGACAGATTTGGCAAAAGCGTCAGTAGTGGTGTGACGACGGTTCTGGTAGTTGCGGAGCTATGATTTTGTTATGGGTTATAATGTTAGAGAAAATGAAAGTGTGATAAATTTTGAGTGTGATTTTTTTATTGGTCTTTTTCTTGCTCTATCTCCTTTGATTTTCTCTTTCTCTCTTGTTTGATATATGGATTTATATATATTGTAAACTTGGTTTATATAAATGTTTTAAACTTTTCTAGTTTTTATTTGGATGGTGGCTCACAATTGGTTCCCTTCTGCTGTCAACCTTGCTGCTAGAGGTGTTAGAATTGATGGCATGTGTTTTTTGTATAAGAGAAGTCCTGAAACTACATTTCATGCCTTGTGGGGCTGCCCTTGTTGAAGACAGTGCGGTTTAGCTCAGCTGGGTGGTCTGTTGGTTCGCTTAATTGCAAAGGAGGTGAATATCTTGGATTTTCAAGTGACAGCCCGCAACAAGCTGCAGGTGTCTGAGTTTGAGCTTCTGTGCGTGGTGCTGTGGCGTGTGGTTTCGGCACAATAAGGTCATCCATGGGCAACTCATGCTTCCTATTGGTGACTTGGAAATGCAGGTGTCTGGTCTTGTGCCTTCCTCTCTGAATTTCAGGAGGCTCAAGCTCAGGCTGGGTTCTTCCGCTCTCAGGCCTGCTGCTAGCTGGTGTCCTCCAGCCACTGGTTCCATCAAGCTTAATTCAGACGCCAGCATTCGCTGTCATGCAAATGTGGTTGGCTTGGGTTTTATCATTCGTGATTCTTCGGTTTTGTTTTGGGTGCTGGAGCTGTTCGTCATCATGCGAATTATTCTCCTCTTCTTGCTGAAGCTGCTGCAATTTTCATGGTATTCGCTTCGCTTGCGAGTCCGGTTTGGCTCCGGTTCATGTGGTGTCTGACTCTTCATAATCGATTTATCCTTCTTCTGATTTGGGTTTGATTATTTCTAATATTTTACAGAAAGATTGTTTGTTTAATGTTCTTAGTTTTTCGTTTGTTACTAGATCCACTAATAAGGTCACCCATGCTCTTAGTAAGACTGCTCTTGATTTTGTTTTGGATTCCTCCGGTAGGAATCTTGTCCCCCGTTTGCGGAGGATTTGGTACAGGATGATCTTAGTGAATAGTATCTTATCTTATTGGTTTCGTAATATATTACTTTTTCCCTCAAATAAAAGAAAAAAAAATTGGTCATCTATCGTGAAATTGAGGGATCATGATTGAACAAAAATTTACGTGATTATTATTTTTGAATCTCTTTTTCTTGTTTTAATTTGTATATTTAAAAAAAAAAAATTTCACTTCACACATATTTCTACCTATTCTTTTTTTTTTTTTTTGGGTAATACTATTTTTTTTTTCTTATGTAAGTTATAAATGCCATATTAATCATGAAATCATGTGATTGACTTTTTGTTAATTATAAACAAAATTTATTTGGGGACCACGAAGAATCCCAACTTGAAGTTTGATTGGAAATTGAAATTTTATTTGATTAAGTGAGAACATCAATTTAAATATCTTTCATAAACAATTTAAATATTTTTTCTAATTAAATAATGTTTCTATTTCTTAATCAAATATATAAATCAGAAAATAAAAAAAAAGCTTTTGCTACAATATTTGTAATTTGAAAGTAATTTTAACATTATGAAAATGTTGTTCTTTTGTTAATTGCAATTCAATGCTCTTTATAATTATTAATGAAAAAATCCAGGATGTGTGAACAATTAAAATAAAAAAGGAAAGATAAGACTGACAACTTCCTATTAATAGATATAAAAGCAAATTAGATCTGTTCAAGGAAAAAATATCAAGGAGGAAAAAATGGTGAGAGTCAAGCTTCCACTCAAGAAAGTTGAGAACAAAACCAATAGAAATGTTTGTTTTGCCAAGAGAAAAAATGGGCTTGTCAAGAAAGCCTATGAACTCTCTACTTTTTGTGATGTAGATGTTGGTTTGGTTATATTTTCTTCGGCTGGGAATTTGGTCCTTTTTGGTGGGAAGAGAAGGTGCTCTATTTAATTTCTTTTGATTTCGACTTTAGATCTTGCCATTGTTGTTATCATTTGTCGTAATCTATTAATTGATTTTATTTTGTCGTACAGGACAGAGAAAATTCTTAAACGTTACATTGATCTTCCATATGGATAACGTGGACGGTATATATTTATTTTTAAAAAGTTTTGGTGATTTATAAACTAATTTGGACATCTATGTGTGAAGTAAATAGAATTGAATTGAGAAGTAGTTTGTTAAGGATGTCAAAGAATCTTGATCTTATAGATACTATGCGTGGCCGGCCCTTTTTGGGGTGAGATTTAACTAAAAGATTCAGGATTTGGGGCAGACGTGGGGTTGGTTTTACAGATCTGATCTCGAAATGCGATATTGACAACTGTTTTTTTTTTAGATTTAGTTTGAGATTACTAACCCCACCTAGATCTATCCTTTTGACATTCCTAAATTAGCATAACATTACGAATTGTAATTTGGGTGTCTTTTAGTATGTTTATAAATTAGCTTTTTCATTAACTATTACTAAAAAATGAAATTGTGTTTTTGAAATTTGCAGTACTTTTAATTATTGTAAAACCGTAAGATAAATATTATAATATTGAGTTTATTTTTTCGTTTTTGACAATGATGTACTCACATTTTTCATGTACGATCCAATTACAAAGGCTGCCTGAAGAAGAGGTAAGACACCCAATTATATAGATTCTTTAATATTTCTTATTCCGATTTAAATTATATGTTTAATAATTCTTAATTACAAGCTTAATGACTAAGCTTTGCTTTGTATGATCAAATAAGATTAATATCAGAGCGTCCGCCGACTTATTTCTCTAATGAGAATCGAATCTGATTTATTGCAATAAATAAACTCACCTAGGTTCGTATTCTTTTTTAATCCCTTATAAATTTTTCATAAATATTAGAACAAACTTGTTTTTCCTTGTAAACTGTTAATTAAATTTGCCATACTAATTAATTCCTCTTAATTAAATGCTGAGCAACAGGGACATGGACCACAGAATGGTTGAGATTGAATTAGAGGTACCTATGTAGTTAATTAGTAATTATTCCGCCCATTAATTTAGTGTCTTAATTAATAAACTCATTAGATGTAATTAAATTTATTTGGTTGGAATATTACAGGGAATACAAGATGAAATCATTTTGCGCAATGTTGAACTGGAAGATCCGGAGAAACAACTAGAGTAGGCTTGTCTTGAATTTAATTACAAGATCAAATTCCACCCCCAAAACCCTTTTTTTAAATTTTCTGAAAATGCATATATGGATTTCAATTTGGCAGGAACTTTATTAAAATTACAAAATATATCAAATCGATCACTGAGTTAAGCCCTTCATACATTTTGATTTTATATAACGCCTTTGATTAGAGATCTAAAAATAATTTTAATCTACGATTACATATACAGCAAGTAGTTGAGGAAAAAGGCTTTAGCGAACTACAATTACCTTCACATGTATGTTCCATTTATTTGGTCATGAATTGTTTGTTAAAATTGTTTATTATAAATAAATGGTGTTTAAGAAATGTCCAAATAATTTATTTACTTTTCATGATGGGAAGTCCAAATTCTCGCTTGGGATGGCCTCAACAGCATGATCCTACCCAATTTCTCATTAATAGTTTTGCTAATTCAACTGCATTTGAGCCCTCCAGGTGTGTTCTTCTCTACATTAACGGTGCGTACGTGTTCTTAATTTTATTTTTGTACATACCTAATTAAATATAATCATTCTTTGTGAATTGCAGAAATGAAATGGATACTTTTACTGAAATGTTTCCAACCTCAATGGCCTTTAATGGTGCTGGTTACACAGTTGAAAATGCAGCTAGTGGCGATTCTAATAAGCATCAATTCTCTTTGGCCTTTAACGGTGCTGGGCACCCGGATGGAAATGCACTGAGCGGTGGTTCTGATCAGCTTCCACACTCAACGGCATTTTCCGGTACTGAATACCTGGTTGGAAATGAAGTGACTGGTGGTTCTGATCAGTTTGATTATGGATTTTTCTGCCCGCAGGAGTTTTTCAGTGCAGATTTTTCTCCAGGGAAGGACATTCAATAGGTAATTAAGCTTTTAATCGATTAGTATGATGTTACTTATATGTATTCATGTTTTTATAGAACCTCTTATAGACTAGTAGTGATCTGGTTTGTTATGCGGAGTAATACAAAATAATAGGACAACAATAGACATTTTGATATCAATAATGAAGGAAACACTTTAAAGTCTGCTAGCTAGTTAAAAATTCTCCGTGAAAGTATTTCAAAAGAAACATAAAAATCTATTTAAATTTTTTTTAATTCAATGCTCTTCAAGAAACCTCAATCAACTAATAATCAAAATGATTGCAGGGAAGACAAGTTGTGGAGGACGCAGCTGATCAGGTAGTGATGATGGCAGCTCTTCATCACTCCATGACTTTCCAGAAATTCCTTTTCCATCTTACCTTGCAAGCGCCTAATAACCCATTAAATCTCTTTACATGTACTTATATTTAATCAAATTGAAGTAAATGAATTATATGGAGATCATGAAATTATATGTTGATTAGTGAATTTTCAGCTTCAGATTTTATAAGTGTCAGGATCAGGATGATATGATGTTTTGAAAACTGATTGAATCAATAAAAGGAAATTTTTATTAAATTATATTACCTTTCAAGCACCTAGCCCATTAAAAATCTCTGAAGAGCTGTTGTTACTGCATTTTTAGGACACTAAATATATTTTGTTCTGTATGCCATTATTTGCTCTGTTGTTAAAAAATGCTATCTTAAGAAGAGGTTTAAGAATATTATAGCAATAACTTACTAAGTAACCAATCTTCTATCACTAAAAGCTTACCCTCCACAAGTAGCATATTCAGGGATATTAAAGAACAAAATTTGATACTCTTGTTCAATTAAACGATTATAAAGTTTAATTCATATTCTATTTTGTAGTTCTAAAAATTTCATTTAAGAATTGTATATCCACACATAGTTCAAGTGGATAGTACAATTCTCTTTCACCTATGTGACAAGGTTCAAGTTACACTTTTGTCAATAAATAAACAATATGTGGGGAGACCTCTCTCTCCTATGGTGGGATTTGCTTTCCGGACCGTGCTTGTAGTTGTTAATCCTGTAAGATCTTGATAGACTGCGGAACCAATTGGTGTAAGATACATACCATCAAGTACATGTAAAATTCCTGCAAACATAATAACATTGAAAAAGCTAGAGCCCTGCAATGCAAGAAAATCACACCTAGAAAAACTGCAACATCTTATTCAGAGACAGAAGGCCACCGAATGTTTTTTTTTTATTTTTCCAATTAAATAAAAATTTTACAAATAACATTGATCACAATAATTGAACAAAGACCTACCAACACTGACCAAACTAACATTACAAAAACAAGTGAAATAACACATCCGCATTCTCGTGGTTATTCTTGCAAAGCTAACAAACAAACATGCATGTGGAACAGATCTAGAGTGCAATAATAGAACAAAGAGTTTGTATGAGAGTGAGTAGAAGGAGAACAACAGCTGCAATGACAGAGATGGAGGCCCATGGAGTGTTGAAATAATTCTGCTTCAAGTTTGCTTTCCACTTGTGCCATGGAGATTTACAGTAGGCGTTTAGATCTCTAGCAAGACCAGTATAATAGAATTTATTATACACAAATTTAGAACTGCTTCCAAGTTTTTTGCAAAGGTTTGACGCAGCTACACTCTCCGTATTTTCGATAATCCCATTCTCAATTAATAATTCAGCATCTTTTGGAGAGGTTACTAGGAGACTCGGTAACAAAGCATAGTCATTCATATAATTTGCATTGCAATGCAATCCCTCAAAGATCTGGACATTTAGTAGAAAAAATCCGACATTCTCAATTCTCAACTTTGGAATTTCTAGAGTCCCTTTATCAAACCTAATGTCAAATAAGTGCCGGCTTGTTCCAACCCTGAACTTGACTCCAGCCTGGTGAAGTTCCGTTATAGTTGGTGAGTTTGGATAATAAATAAATTTATTTCCAATATCCAACTGATGACTTGCTGGTGGCTCAAGACAACGTCTTATTAAATCTAGAAAATGTTTTGTTTCACAAAAGTTGATTTCAAGCAAACCCTGTTAGAAATAAAACACTCAAACAACTTTTATTTAAACTCAAAACAAATATTACAAGAAAAACTCTCACTCAAGAACTCACTCACTCTTTACTTCTTCTTCACTCACTTAAAGCTTTGCTTCTTCTTGATGCCTAAACCAAAATGGGGAGGGAGTATTTATACTACTTACAAATCATTTTAGACCACACAAATAAACTAATCCAAAATTATAATAACCACACACCTCATTATTCTACATCCTTCCACATTCTTCCAATTGACCACATGATTTTTATGCATAATTACCAAACCCTAGAGAATTCTAGATAAAGGGCTTGGACCTTATTTATGGACTTGGACTCTAATTTATTTGGGCTTGGCTTTGGGCTCTCATAATAGTTCGGGCCTTCAAATGGTTTGGGCCTAAAACAAGTTTACACTTCAACACCCCCCTTTAAACTTGTTTTACCATGCCAAGCAAACTTCTTAATCTCGAAAAATCTTCAAACCTGAGTGGCTTGGTGAAAATATCTGCAATTTGATCTTTGGACTTCACGTACTCCATTTGCACATCCATTTTCGCTATGCACTCCCTTATGTAGTGGTAACGAGTATCAATATGCTTGCTTCGATCATGGAACACTGGATTCTTTGCTAGGGCAATGGCTGACTTGTTGTCGACACAAATCTCAGTTGGCTCTTTTTGTGGCAAACCCAATTCTTTCAGCAAATTTCTGAGCCATATTACATGACAAACGCATGAAGTAGCAGCTACGTATTCGGCTTCACAAGTGGATAAGGTGACAATCGGTTGCTTCTTTGACATCCATGTGAAAGCTGTATTTCCCATGAAGAACACGAACCCACTGGTGCTCTTCCTGTCATCTATATCTCCACCCCAATCGCTATCGCTATATCCCACAAGCTTGTAATCATTAGAAATTGAATAAAACAAGCCAAAATCAATTGTACCTTTAATGTAACGGAGAATTCTCTTAGCGGCTTTGAAATGGGTGGTTGCTGGATTCTCCATGTATCGACTCACAAGTCCAACAGCGTAAAGAATATCTGGCCTTGTGCACGTCAAATAGCGTAAGCTTCCAACTAAACTCTTGAAGAATGTTGGATCTATGCTTTCACCTTCACCATGCTTCGATAGTTTGATTCCGCATTCTGCTGGCGTGTTTATCGGCTTACAATCATTCATCTTTAACTTCTTGAGTATCTCATTTGCATAATTTTCTTGGGAGATAAAGATGCCTTCTTCCTTTTGCTTGACTTCAATACCAAGATAGTACGCCATTAATCCGATGTCAGTCATCTCAAACTCCTTGGCCATTGCTTTCTTGAACTCTTCAATCAGGCTTAGGTTATTGCCGGTGAAAATCAAATCATCCACGTACAAGCATACTACCAGAATATCTCCATTCATGATCTTGATATGTAGGGCGTGCTCGTAGGGACATTTGGTGAAGCCATTTTGTTGGAAGTACTTGTCAATTCTGCTATTCCATGCCCTTGGTGCTTGCTTTAACCCATAGAGAGCTCTTCTCAGCTTCAGAACTTTGTATTCTTGGCCTTTGACTTCGTAACCCAGTGGTTGCTGAATGTAGACATCTTCTTCAAGAACTCCATTTAGGAAGGCAGACTTTACATCCATCTGATGTATCTTCCACTTGTTTTGCGCTGCCATAGAAATGATTAGTCTTATAGTTTCTAATCTAGCAACTGGAGCAAATACCTCATCATAGTCTATTCCAGCTCTTTGACTGTAGCCCTTCGCAACTAGCCTTGCCTTGTGCCTTTCAATCTCTCCCTTAGAATTTCGCTTTGTTTTGTACACCCATTTGACACCAATTACCTTGTGTCCTTTTGGAAGTGGAACAAGTTCCCAAGTGTTGTTCTTTTCAATGGCCTTAATTTCCTCATCCATCGCATCTCTCCACTTCTTTTCTTGAGCAGCTTCTTCAAAACTTACTGGTTCACAATCAGCAAAGAGGCAAAAAAGAGTAAGATTATCAGATCTCTCAGTTACCTCGTATAAATCTTGAAGACCTCTTGTTCGCTCCATCGCTCTTTCTTGTAAAAATGATGGTGGTGAATTTCCATTATTTGTTGAAACTGGTGATGCTGGTGGTGTAGTGGGTTCTTGTTGAGGTTCTTCTAGTTGCTCCACTAGCGTCTGCTCTGTTTCTTCAAATTGTGGAGTGAAGTTGGAGTTGTCTACATGCGATCCAAAATCCCATTCTCCTTCTTCATCAAATGCCACATCTCGGCTGATCACAAACTTTTTGTTGTTCGGGTTGTATAGCTTGTAACCTTTTGAATAAGTGGGATAGCCGATGAATATGAAACTTTCACTTCTATCGTCAAGCTTGGTTCTTCTCTCTTCTGGTACATGAACATGAGCTATGCTTCCAAAAACTCTTAGGTGGGAGGATGCCGGGCTTTCTACCACTCCATGCTTCTTGAGGTGTCTTTCCCCACACACTTCTTGTTGGAGAGCGATTGGACAAATAGACTGCACACGCCACTGCTTCTGCCCAAAACTCCTTGGGCAATTTCTTGCTTTTGAGCATGCTTCGCGCCAAATCCAGGATTGTTCTATTCTTTCTTTCTGCAACTCCATTTTGTTGGGGGGATCTGGGAACAGTTAGAGGACGTCTAATTCCATTATCTTTACAAAACGCCAGGAATTCCTTGGATGTGAATTCTCCTCCTCTATCGGATCTCAGTGCCTTGATCTTATGGCCACTCGCTTTTTCCACAGATGCTTTAAACTTTTTGAATACTCCAAAGACTTCTGATTTCTGCTTCAAGAAATAAACCCATGTTTTTCTTGAAAAATCATCAATGAAGAGAAGGAAATAATTACTGTTACCGAAAGAGCTTGGCTTGATCGGACCGCATACATCGGTATGGACTAGCTCTAGTGGCTTCTTGGCTCTTGAGTCTGACTCTTTTGGAAAGCTATTTCTAAATTGCTTCCCGAGTAAACATCCTTCACAAAGTTGGTCAGGATGATTGATGCATGGTAGTCCTCTCACCATTTCCTTCTTAGATAGTAGCTCCAAACTTCCAAAATTGAGATGCCCAAATCGAAGGTGCCATAACCAAGATGCATTTTTGTAGCAAGCTTTCAGACACTTTGCAACATCGTTTTGAATATTCAAAGAAAATAATCTATTCTTTGACATTTTTACTTTGGCTATTAGATTTCCTTTGCCATCTCTTATAAAAAGACTACAATCCTTCATATGAATATCATAGCCTTTTTCTAAGAGTTGACCTATACTCAGGATGTTGCATGTCATATTGGGCATATAGTAGACATTTGAGATTAATTGATGACTACCATTTTTAGCGCGGATAAGGATGTTACCTTTTCCTTTCACTGATATTTTTGAATCATCTCCAAATGAGACATTGCCAGCCACTGATTGTGGTTGCTTGCACCAGTGTCGAGGTACCAAGCATTTTCTTGATCTCCATCATTGTCTCTACAAGCTAGTAGCACTGTCTCCTTCTCTTCGGTTTTGACTTCCACATAATTGGACCTTTCATCAACCTTACTGTTGGGAGCTCTACATTCCGAAGTATAATGCCCAAATTTCTGACAATTATAGCATTGAACTTGAGATTTATCGTACCTCGAGTTTGAATTGCCTCTCCCGCGGCCTCTTGTTGAGCTTTCTCCTTTCTCGTAGTTGTTGAGGTTGCTGCTGTTAGAATTCCAACCTCGTCCATGACCACGGCCTTTACCTTGTCCTCGGCCTCGACCTCTACCTCGTCCACGCTGGCTTCTCTCGTAGCCTTGACTTTCTTCCTTCTCTTTCAGTTGCATCTTGAGGAGTTGCTCGTTGATCCCTTGCTTCCTTTTATGTTTTTCTTCATATGCTTGCAATGATCCTTGGAGTTGCTCGATCGTCATTTCTTCCAGGTCCTTAGTTTCTTCTATCGTCACAACAATGTGCTCAAATTTGGAATCCAATGAACGGAGTATCTTCTCTATTATTCTCACATCTTCTAACTTTTCACCATTTCTTTTCAATTGGTTAGAAACAGCTGCTACTCTTGAGAAATAATCTGAAATATATTCAGATGCTTTCATGTGTAAGGATTCGAATTCACCTCTTAATGTTTGGAGACGGACCTTCTTTACCTTTTCAACTCCCTTGTAAGAGATTTGCAACTTCTCCCACGCTTGCTTAGCGGAGCTTGCAGTTGAAATCTTCTCAAAACCATCATCATCTAAGGCTTGATAGATGAGATAGAGAGCCTTCTTGTCTCTCTTCCTTGAGTCTTTTAAGCTATCCTTTTGAGTTTGGGATAGAGTAGACTCATCTTCTGGTTCGGAGTAACCTTTCTCTACGACCTCCCAAACATCGTGTGCTCCAAGGAGAGCCTTCATCTTGATACTCCAATTATCATAGTTTTCGTTCTTGAGTGTTGAAACTTGAAACGACGCCATACCATTAGCCATAACTCTCAATATGGTGAGAATTTCGAAATTCTAACTACACGGATGAACTCAGAACGTCGAAAAACCTTAAGATGAACTCAGACAAAAAATCAAATTTTTTGTCAAAGTCAAAGTCAACGGTCAACCTAACCTGGTCAACAGTCAACGGCTTGGAGGCTTGGTCAGCGGCTCGGTCAACAAGCTTAGCGACTCGGTCAACTCGGCTCCAACTTGGCTGGACTCACTTCCAACTCGGCTGACTCGGCTTGAACTCGGTGAGTTAACTCACTCTCTGGCAGCAAACTTCCGGCGGCCCGTGGCGGCTCGTTTGAACTCCGATCGGGGCGATTTTTGCGGCGTCGGCTTCGTCTCGTCGAGAACTTCAATTTTGATATGCTATAGTGCACACCTTCCAACTTGGCTCTGATACCACTTTGTTGGAAATAAAACACTCAAACAACTTTTATTTAAACTCAAAACAAATATTACAAGAAAAACTCACACTCAAGAACTCACTCACTCTTTACTTCTTCTTCACTCACTTAGAAGCTTTGCTTCTTCTTGATGCCTAAACCAAAATGGGGAGGGGGTATTTATACTACTTACAAATCATTTGAGACCACACAAATAAACTAATCCAAAATTATAATAACCACACACCTCATCATTCTACATCCTTCCACATTCTTCCAATTGACCACATAATTTTATGCCTAATTACCAAACCCTAGAGAATTCTAGATAAAGGGCTTGGACCTTGTTTATGGACTTGGACTCTAATTTATTTGGGCTTGGCTTTGGGCTCTCATAATAGTTCGAGCCTTCAAATGGTTTGGGCCTAAAACAAGTTTACACTTCAACAAACCCTTGCTTATAGAAACAAGTTCACATAAATCCCCGCAGAAATTAGAAATAAGTTTGTTCATGGAAACTCCCTCATAATTTTCATTGATCATTCTTGTTTTGGCCAACTCAAATAAGTCTTCAAGAGTGAAAAATGGAATTTGATTTTCTACGTACCAGATGTCAAGCCTTATATCCTTTCACAGCCATGGTTTTCCAAATATACCGTCTCCACTTGTAACAAATGTACGAAAACTAAATCGTAATAAAAGCTCAATGAGAAAAACAGCATCCAATAATATCATTTCCACAAAGTCTTGACTTCCAAGTGGGATAGTTTCCGCATAACAATTACGCAACTTTTCTTCCTTATCTTTTATAAATATAAGAAAATCCTCCAGGTTTAAATGAGTTCGTTGAAGAAATTATTGCAAATATCTTACTTTATGTTCTTCCATTGCTTTTAATTCTTCCTTACCATGGTGTAATGGGCCAATGGAGACTATATTCAAATTGAAAAGACCTTCAATTGACCTTTTTATCTTTTTAGGAATTCGATAGATGCAACAATCTATCGATAAGGGACACAAGACTTCAAACTTACCTCTCAAAGAAGCTGCTAAGGGCATGATATCATTGGATACATTATCATCAATTTTATCCATAATCATAAACATTAAACCATTAACATAATAATAAACTCGAAGGCACTTCCACTTTATCATAAATCTAAATTAGATTTATCATAACTAATTGATAAATATATGTAAATATATATATGTATATATAAACATTCAACAACCAAAGATTAGGATAGAAAAATGACAATGCTAAATTTAATTAAGCACTCAAACCACCAAAATCCAAAATAGATATGAATTTAATAACATTCCTAAAGTAGTTTCCTAGATTGCCATTATTACCTTAGTATTTATTAATTAACTTTAAAAAGTCAAATCCTTGAGAGGAAACAAATAAAAATATCAATAGGAACACAATTACTAATACTTTTTAAATATTTAAGAAATATTTGAGATAATATACTTACTGTGGAGAATTAGCTAGCTTTGATATATGTTTCCTTCCACCCACAATTTATCTTTATGGTCCAAAAACTACATCCATCTAGGGTTAGAAGGTTTTAGCCATTTTATAACAAGCATAAAGTGTAGAATATTTAATTACTTTCAGCATGGGTAAGGAATGAATCTCTCAAGTAAAATATACTTAGAATATTTAATTGCTTTCAGCATATACTTAGAATATTTGTGAAGATCAAGAATCCAGTCTCAGAATTTTTGCTTCTGCAATGGATTTCTTCGTTGGGCATAGACAATGATGGACTCCCTTGTCCATTTTCTAGACTATGTTGATGGTGTGAGAGAGCTTTACTCGGCTTTTTTTTTTTATTTGTGAAAATCATCAAACATTCCTTGCTTCCACATGATTAACATAATTATTCTTAATTTGCTTTAATTGGAAGTATTCCTCTTTAAGTGGATTTCTTTTTCTTTAACTTAATTATTCTTAATTTGCTAACATATTCTCTGATAGGTCCCATTAATAAAATATTGCTTATGGTTAAAATTCCAGATTATTGTAAAAAGAGAAAAGTCAATATTCTTAAACAGCATGGCAAGTATGTGTGTATGTATTATATAATTGAATTTTGATAGGTTGTTATTTGATTTTTAAATAATATTTAAAAGATGGAAGATACATACCATCTTTTTAAATAATATTACAAATGTAATTAAAAAGGAAAACGAATGACATATATATATATATATATTGAAGGGTACAATTATAGGATTAACAATTTGCGGGGATCTATCGAGATCAATAAGGAGAGAAAATTAGAAAACTACCCTCACATGCTAATAAATGCATATGATAAGATTTGAATCTTCACCATTTAAGTGGGCTCCATAGGGATTTTGGACATCCCTACTCATTCATCTTCACATTTTGTGATCCAGAAGTCTTGGATCTTTGGTACAATGTATTCTCATTCCCTAGTAATTAAGACAATACATGTGAATAGATCAATAAATTACTAAAAGATATACAAAAGAACAAATATACTTCCTGATACATGTGATTAAACATTATTAGTTGCTCGATCTGTCATTAAAAAAATGCTATCTTGAGAAGAGGTTTAAGAATATTATATTCTTTTCTTCTTGCTAGAAATTTGCTTTGTTCTTTTACAATAATATTCAAATTCTACTTTGTTTCAAAAATATATATATATATATATATATTCAAATTCTACTTGATTTATATATATATATATATATACACTTGCGATGTTGTTTAAGAATATTGTGACTTTTCTCTTTTTACAATAATCTGGAATTTTTACCATAAACAATATTTTATTAATGGGACCTATCATAGTACTTCCTTGCTGCAACATTATTATGTTACTCATGTGGAAGCAAGGAATATTGAATGATTTTCAGATATATATATATATATATAGATAAGCGCCGAATTAAGCTCTCTCAGAAGCAAAAATTCTGAGGCTGGATTCTTGATCTTCTCAAATATTGTAAGTATATATGCAAATATTTCTGTAGGATTGATCTTTATATCTTTTTGATCCATTACTGCAAGAAATATAAACTAGGTTGTTCTGTCATTTTCTTCTTTCATATTTTATATATCAATTTCGACCATTTTTATCGTTACAAATTCATTAATTGTTTGTCCGGTAGTGAATTTGTATGCATACAAATATTTGAAACTTATTTTAGATTTCTTTTTCTTGTTCTTTTACTATTTATTGTCAACATATGATTGCTTGTGTGATATTTAGTAGGACTCAAACACTTATTTATCAGTTCAAAGAGAGACATAATTTATATAATAGACTTAGGGTCGTTTGTTTTTTTATCTGAAGACTGAATATGCCTTAATTTTTTTTTTTATGAGACTAAAACCTGAAACTTGAATGATATATTTTTTTTTTCTTCTAACTACTGAATAAACGTGTTTATTATTTTTTTTAAGACATAAATATCTTAATAAAGATAAATTTAGAAATATATTAATATAAGAATGATAATAATGGAAGAAAATATTGTAAATGTGATTCAGTAGTTAGGCGTTAAAGTGATAAGTTAGGATTTTTAACTTTTTATTTTAAGTTATTTTTTAGTATTTTTTAATTGTTTGACTATTTAAAAAACAAACAGAAATATGACATATTCAGACCCATTAGATGTTAAGTGGAAAAAAACAAACGACCCCTAATTATATTCACAGCATTAACTAAATAACAGGGTTGGATATTTAATCAAATCTTGTTCTTTTAAAAATTATAAGGATAATTTCACATATAATAGTAAACATTCATTCCTTATAATTAGTGTTGATTTCATTGACTGTGGTTCCCATTTAATTGCAGTTTGCAACAGCTGACTTTAGAAAATGGAGAACCTTGATATTGAAGAAAGAAGCAATGAAGCCTTGATTGATATCGAAAACCTAGCAACATCTTTGAATGAGGAGCTGGAAACCTTGCATCCTTTATTGGATGAGTACAATTCTATTTACCGAGTTCCTAAGCGACTGCGCGAATTGAACGTAAAAGCTTACACTCCACAAGTAGTCTCCATTGGTCCGCTACACCATCATATGGATAAGTTAAGACCAATGGAAGAGCACAAAAGAAGATACCTCCAAGATTTTCTTCGAAGAACTGAGGCGAATGTGATTGATTATATCTCGATTATAAAAGCAAATGAAGAGAGATTGCGCAGTTCTTATGCGGAAAACATTGAGCTTAGCAGCAATGAATTTGTCAAGATGATTCTAATTGATGCTGCCTTCATCATTGAGATCTTGTTGAAGAGCACATTTAGTAATTTGCAAAATCGAAATGATCGTATATTCACTAAACCATGGATGATAGCTGATATAATGTTCGATATGTGCTTGCTCGAAAATCAGCTTCCATTCTTCATTCTTGAGGATTTGTTTGCGGGCGCGAACATATCCATCTCTTCGAAGTATGATAACAAGCCCGCCATAATTAAGCTTATTCATGACTTCACCAAAGATTCGTGGGATTTTTCGGAAATAGATGACAACTTGGAGAAGAAGAATTTCAACAGAGTAGAGCATTTGGTTGATTTCTTAAGCATTTGTTTGGTTCCCTCAGAATCGGATAGACCCAAGAAAACGAAACTTGAAACTCTGACGACACCAAGTGTGACGGAGCTGCACCAGGCAGGAGTCAAGTTCAAGAAGGCATCGAAGAACAGCCTATTTGATATAAAATTCAACTACGGAAGTGGGATTCTGGAGATTCCACATTTGAAGATTGTGAAAGAAACGGAACTTCTGTTCAGGAATCTATTGGCATTCGAACAATGTCATGGCTCGAGCAATTGCATAAACGACTTCATTGTCCTCATCAATCATCTTGTTAACACCCCTAAGGATGTTGATTTGCTCATTCAATTTGGAATTATCGAAAATTGGCTATGGGACAGTGATGGGGTGTCCACTCTATTTCACAGCCTTGTCAAGGAGACTAGTATAATTCCTGAAAATTTTTATTTTTCTTGTCTTGTTGAGGATATGAACAGTTACTGTAGAACCCGTTGGCACAGGTGGAAGGCAACCCTGAAACAAGACTATTTCCGTAATCCTTGGGCCGGAATCTCCGTTTTTGCAGCCATTGTTCTGCTTGCACTTACTTTCATTCAAACAATTTATTCTGTTCTTAAAAAATAGGTTGTGGCATTTCAATTGTTAATTTGTAAATAGAAAATATTTTGTGGCATTTAATTTGGTGGAAGACCTGTAAGCTCCAACTTGTGAAAAGAAAATCAACCTCTAATATTAATAAATTTTTAAAACCAGCAGCATCTTACATTGTACTTACAACATTTGTACAAAACGAAAGTATATTATACTATAGAGACTTTTCAATCTAACTCTTTTCTGCCACTCATTTCAATATCTCTATTTTCTACACCTCTCGGCCACTCAAGTGGTTTCACTTTATCTCTTTGTTGTCAAATCTTCGTTCTCAAGTCAAGCCAGCACTTCTATACTTTTGTGTATATGATGCAAGTAATAAGAGTATATTTAATGTATGAATATTAATTGATATTTGTAAAATAAAGAGCTTAAAAATGATATTCTTCTATAGTAATTTTTAAGTGTTGGTTTTTATTAATTATATTATTTTTGTATTTGTAAGATCCATCAATAAATTAAGTAAAATCCAAGAAGCCCTAGTCCATGCATGAATCAACTTTCCATTTGAAGAAGGGATAGTTTCTTACCTAAATAACCTAGAGAAGTATGAATAAATTCGGCCAACCACAAATTAAGGGAACGTGTTTTCGACTTTCTCAGCTGAGCTGAATATACTTTGGTAATTGGGGCATAACTTTCGTTACAAAAGTCCAAATACAGTGATTCTTGATGCTACAGACAGATAAGAGGCGGGGCTACAACTCATATGTTGAAAATTTTCATAAAATCTGTCGGTATGATAGCACAAAATTCGTGTGAAGCTTCAAATTCGGGAAAGGAGTTGCCAAGCTTTGGAGAAAGTCAAGCCTCACCTCCACTATATATTGGTGCCTTGGAAGCCTTATTGAAGAGAACCAATAGAGAGAGATATACTTCAATTTTAAGAGAGTTTCTTTCTTGTAATTCTTTTTCACATTTTCTCTATAGAACTTGTGGAAAAATGAGCAAGCTAGGCTAGAGTTCTATGGTGAGCTTAGAGATGATCTTATATGTGCAGTGATCTTATTTGGATTTTAAGTCTCTAATGTGATATAAGGTTTATAAATTTGAGTAAATTATTTTTCTTCTATCTTTTTTTGTAATTCTTATATTAATAAAATTGTGTTGTCAATTTTCATATAAATCTAGTAAAGCTATTTTTATGTAAA
The DNA here is from genome assembly GCA_003430845.1 of Xanthoceras sorbifolium. NCBI lineage: Eukaryota > Viridiplantae > Streptophyta > Magnoliopsida > Sapindales > Sapindaceae > Xanthoceras > Xanthoceras sorbifolium. The sequence goes on along the minus strand of CM010620.1, from coordinate 29,047,595 downwards.
ATTTTACATGATATAATTATATTGATATAATGCAATTATTTTATGAGTAGTCTTCTATTGCAATATTGCCTATGGTATATTGTCATTTTTGGACTTCTCATAAGATGAATTTCTACAAGTGCTAAATGTAAGAAATTGTTTTACTCAAATACATTTTGATTTATATGTTCAACTCTTTATTTTCCGGTTGATTGTTTGGGACGTGAAACTTTCAATTAAGTTATTTTATGAATCAAATCCAAATCGGTGAACAAAGCATATAAGAGATTCTCGACACCTTATCGATTTTAGTTATCAAATTTTCTTTATATCAAATTCTCTTGCTTTATTTCACTACACATTTAATTCATTTTCAATCATAAAATCCTTTTTCTGTCTCTTTTGCTAATTTTATTTATCTCTAAAGTTGTTTGTCTATTAACTTTCCGTGCTTGTTTTTGTCATCTCCATGTAGATACGACCGCCCAATCTATTCTACATCGATTGCTTTGCTTCGACAAGTTTGGGCGTAATCAATATATTGCAAATACATATCCCGATGTTTTGTAATAACATAAGAATATTATACTTTTACTAGAGCTGATATCTAACAAGACCTTAAATCATGTAATTGTGGAGATTTGGGCGATCCTATGTGGAAATCAGATCACCCAGACGTCTATCGTAGAGGAGATTTGATGATCTTCACATGGAGATCGCCGAAATCTTTTCTGGTGAGATTGCCATGAATGAGATTGCACCTGACCTCTTTCAAAATGGAGAAGATGTTATGGTCAATGGTAGTGAACGCGACAGATGTGGCGAAAGCGTCCGTAGTGGTGTGACGACGGTTCTGGCGGTTGCTGAGCTATGATTTTTGTTGTGGGTTATGATGTTAGAGAAAATGAAAGTTTAATAAATTTTGGGTGTGATTTTTTTATTGGTCTTTTTCTTGCTTTATCTCCTTTTATTTTCTCTTGCTCTCTTTTTTGATATATGGATTTATATATATTGTATATTGGTTTATATAAATGTTTAAACTTTTCTAGTTTTAATTGGTCATCTATCGTGGAATTGAGGGATCGTGGTCGAACAAAAATTTACGTGATTATTATATTTAAATCTTTTTTTCTTGTTTTAATTTGTACATTTCAATAAAAAATTTCACTTCATACACATTTCTATCTATTCTTTTTTGAATAATGCTATTTTTCTCGTATATTTAACTTCATACAGTATTTGTAATTTGAAAGTAATTTTGACATTATAAAAATGTTATATTACCATAAAAGTCCTCTCACTCGTTTTTCTCTCTTAAACTTAGGGTGGAGGGAGCCTTAAGGTTTCGACCTAGATATTAGGTTTCGACCTAGATTTTGTTCCTTTTAGATAAGATTTCATTGTTTGCTTGATATGGAGGTTTCGACATTGCTAATTTTTGTGCTTCTCTGTCTCTATCGGAGAAAGATGGTCCGATTGCAAAATTGGACTCCAATCTACAATGGATTGGGGCTCACAAACTGTCGTTATGCTTGGTTGGTAAAGTTATCACTAATAAGGTGATCAATGTAGTAGTCAAAAATAGCGCACGAAAGAATTGGGCCCAGAAAACATACGTAGAGCGCTTGACATGATCGTGCGCTCAACGATATTCAAAATGACAGTTTTAAACATGTCAAGTTGAGACCATCACTCGACCGGTCGACATACAAGATAGTTGTCGATATAGACCCTAGGTAAGTCGACAGGTCCCTTTAGTACTTACAACCGCCTCCATGTTATGGACTCAATCAGTACTTTGACTAAGTCAAGTAATTGAGTCCAAGCACTATCCACCTAACCTTCGAGATATCAGGAATCCCGAATATCTCGGGGCACAACATCCATAAAAATATGAGATACCTGATTCTCTCTTTCTCAACCCCTACAAATACAGCCCCTAGGCTTCATTTTTGAGGTCAAGCATTCTCACATTAAAAGTCTCGTTACTTTGAGCAAATCATTCAAGCACACGACAAGCTAGCCAACACACAACGCAACCTTCGATTGACGTTATCATTATCAACTGCAGTTTACCTAACACGGTCTGATCACTACCTTACGACGCTCATTACTCATTACCGCATGACATACAGTCATTCCAGGTATTACTTATTCTCCTTACTTATTTCACGACCATACTAGTTATCTAACCTGAGTGTTGGAGGCTATTTGGCTGGTATCACCTCGGTGTCCCAAGTGCACGACCCTTTTTTTTATTTTGTAGATCGTCGTCCCCTCAATCAATCACCACAGACCGCCAGGTCATCAAGCGTAGATTTTAGCATCTACAATTTGGCGCCCACTGTGGGGCACAACATTATTCAAATCCATGACTCATCCTACAATAATTGAATGGTGGACGAATCAAACCCCGTTACGTTGGAAGCTCAACTTGCAATCCTGATGGAACAAATGAACGAGAATTTGGAGCAACTCCGAACAGTGGAGGCAGAGAACAAAGACCTTCAGAACAAACTTGACACCATAGCGACAACAACTACTCCACCACCAGGATTCAGTCACGTACGCTATGAAGTCAATAACCCAGCATCTGCTCTAGGACAGGCCACCCCCGTGACGTTAACTTCCAATGTGCGTCATCTAATCTTCGAGTTATAGTTGAGTACAGTCGAAACTTCTTCTCCTGAAGGCGATCGGGCTGCCGATCTAGTCGCGCCCTCTGTGCCAGCAGTGGCCATCACGGCTTAGGGAGAGACAAATCAGTTGGCTCCCCCAAATGCAGAATTCGTTATCCCCAAAACCGTACCTGCAATCAACGTACCCATGACATTGGACGCGAACACGATAGGTGTAGTAGCCACAACTTCCACTTTATCTGACCCTGAACTTGTATGCAAGTTAACAGAAATGGAAGCCCTAATCCAACGCATTCCTGGAATGCTAGTTCCAATTAAGAAAAGCTCCCTCAATAGCTTCGCGAATTCACCATTCGTCGATGCCATCGTACTTGTCGAGATGCTACGGAAGTTTAATTTCCCTAGCATCAAGCACTATGATGGCACGACTGATCCTGATGACCATATTGCTCAATACCACCAGCGCATATTCATGGCTGCCATCCCTAGAGACCTATGGGAAGCTTGCATATGTAAGGTTTTTGGATCCAGCCTCGTAGGCACAGCATTACAATGGTACACAAACCTTCTAAATAACTCGATAATGTCGTTCGCTCAATTGAACGATATGTTTGTCGAGCAGTTTTTCAGTAGCCGAAAGCTAGAGAAGTAGTCGGACGACCTCTATACTATCAGCTAATGATGCGGTGAACTACTGCGCGACTACCTAGGACGTTTCAACAAGGAGAAAGTGTTGATCCCTCATTGCAACCTGACCATGGCAATTTTAGCATTTAAGAAGGGATTATTGCAAGACTCTGACCTTTATAGGGAGTTGACCAAATATCCCTGTAAGACCATGGAAGACGTCTTTGCCAAAACTTGGGTGCAAATCAAATGGGAAGAAGACGAAGTCAACCATATACCGTCGAGACGACAATTGCAGTCGTCGCATCGAGCGAAAACGAGTGGATCATAGGCTTGAATCCTACCCATGACACGACGAGATGACAGTTCACGCGACAACCGTCCTTCGTGCGACAGACCACCACGACAGCTAGAAAAGACCAGAGCCAGAGCTCAAGAGTATAACCTCAGCATCACCCTAGCCGAAGCTGTCGTGGTCATTAAAAATTTAGGCAACGCCATAAAGTGGCTAGGGAGAATGTCAAGTCCCACAAACAAAATAGATTAATCCAAGTGGTGTGAATTTCATGGAGATCACGGCCACAGAACAGAGAACTGCATTGCACTCAAGTTCGAAGTTGTCGAGCTCTTGAAAAGGGGTCACCTGAAGGAACACCTTACTAACAAAGGGAAAAATACTCTAGCTAGCAGAGATGAACGATAAGAGAGAGTCGTGAACGTCATCACAAGAGGATCAGAAATCAGTGGAGTGTCGTCCTCAGCCGCGAAACGGCACAAAAGGCTAGCATAAAACTCCGAGGTTTACCCAAAGAGGACTGTCGACCCTGTGTACGACCAAATATCAGTTTCAACAATGAAAAACACGCGGAGTTGCTCAATCCACACCACGACGCACTTGTGGTCTCACTCCATATCGCCAATTGCTTGATCAAGCGCATACTCATCGACAATGGGAGTTCTACCAACGTTTTATTTCTAGAGGCCCTTCGAGAAATGCAAATTGATGAGTCGACCATCGTACAACGATCAATAGTGTTAGTCGATTTCAGCGGTGAGCATAAGAACACCATCGGAGAAATTATGCTCCCCGTGTATGCTGAGGGAGTCAACATCAACACTCACTTCGTGGTGCTCAACTGCCCTCATCGTATAACATTATCATGGGACAACCATGTATACATAACATGCAGGCCATCCCCTCGACTTACCACCAGACCCTTCAGTTTCCCATTAAATAGGGGGTGCGAGAAATCCGTAGGGAACAACGCGTATCCAGGGAATACAAACACTCTCAAGAACAAGCCAGCTCATTTATAGCAATTATAGTAGTTGACCCCTGGGGTAGAGAAGCACAACACCAAGATTGAAGAGCTTGACAAAATCCAAATCCATTTGGATTTTTCTGAATACAAGGTCCAGATTGGGTCACTCCTTAAACCTGCGTTTAGGGCACGACTTGTCAACTTCCTAGCACAACACTGCGACTGCTCCGCATAGACCTATGTCGACATGATAGGAATAGATCCTAGCGTCATGGTCTACTAGATCCGTGTCGACCTCGACGTCAAGCCAATCAAGCAAAAGAGAAGGAAATTTGCTCCCAAACGAAATAAAGTCCTCAATGAAGAAATTCAGAAACTCATCGACAACATGCTCGTGAAGTCCCTGAAGGCGGAATGACACCTGGAACATCTGCAGCAAGCCTTCGACACTCTCAAGAAATATGGCATGAAGTTGAATCCAACCAAGTGCTTCTTTGGAGTGTCGTCTGGTAAGTTCCTCAGCTATTTAGTCACCCACAGAGGAATTGAAGCCAATCCTGATCAGATTCAGTCAATCATGGCGATTCCCTCTCCACGGTCAGTTAAGGAAGTCCAAAAATTCATCAGACGGATTACAGTGCTAAATCAATTCATCTCTAAGTCATCCGAAAGGTGCCAACCTTTCTTTGACAGATTGAGGGAAAATAAGAATTTCGAGTGGACAGAAAAGTGCGAAGTCGCACTCTAACAACTAAAGACATACATGTCGAGCCTTCTGCTATTATTAAAGCATCTTAACGGTGAAACACTCTACGTGTACTTAGCCATTTTAGAAACAGTGGTTAGTACGGTATTAGTGCACGACATTGAGCAAAAATAACTTCCAAGCAAAATACAGCTCGACGCAGAGAGGAGATACAGTCAGATGGAGAAATTAGCCCTAGCGTTGATATCTGCTGCCAGGAAGCTAGGACCATGTTTCCAATGTTATCCAATCGTGGTGCTCACGATATTTCCTTTAAGGAATGTACTATACAAACCCGAGCTATCTGATCTACTAACAAAGTGGGTAGTAGAACTAAGTGAGCACGACATATCTTATCGGCCACGGACGACGATAGCGTCTCAAGTGCTAGCAGATTTGGTCACCGACTTCACTCCGAAGACTCTTTCATTAGCAAAACAAGAGACATTAACCTTAACATAGGCGACGCCCAGCAACTGGACACTTTCTGTTGACGAGTCAAGTAATTCCAAAGGCAGTGGCCTAGGCTTAGTATTACAATCGCCGGAAGGAGACATTGTCGAGCAATCAATTAGATGTGGGTTCAAAGCCATGAATAATGAGACAGAATATAAAGCCCTCATAACAGGGTTAACACTGGCTAAGAGCATGGGGATCAAACGAATAAACGTTCAATGCGATTCATAATTGATCGCACGACAAATTGAAGGAACCTACCAAGCTAAAGATCCAAAGATGGTCGTATATCTAGCCGTGGCCTCGAATCTAAGCACAACTTTTGAACAATTCGAACTCATACAGATACCAAGGGCGGAGAACGCTCATGCGGATGCCTTAGCTAACTTAGGCTCGGCTATCTAAACAGTCGAGCCCAAAAGTATACCACTTGTTTATCTATAATGGCCAGGGATCTGGTCAAACAAGGATGAAGTCGTCCCTATTGACACAGAGGGTAGTTGGATAACCCCTTTTCTCGATTACATCCAGCATGGCATATTGCCATCTGATAAGGGCAAGGCACGAAAACTCAGGGCCAAAGCCGCCCGCTTTAATGTAATCGACGACTTACTATACAAAAGATCATTCTCCTAGCCTTACTTACATTGTGTCGATGCCACATAACCAAAACTCATCCTTAAAAAAATGCACAACGGAGAGTGCGGTAAGCATTCAAGGGCTAGAAGCCTCTCAAGTCGCACCCTAACAGTATGCTACTACTGGTTTACCATAAGATCAGACTCAATGAACTACGTGAGAGTGTGTGACAAATGCCAGAGGTTCGCACATGTCGTGCACCAACCTCCTGGTCGACAACACAACATAACAACCTCATGGCCATTTATGAAATGGGGCATGGACATAGTTAGGAAAATGCTACCCGCTACAAGAGGAAAAGTCTATATGTTAGTCCTTACTGATTATTTTAGTAAATGGGTCGAGGTCGAGGCCTATATCAAGATACGAGACTACAAAGTCAAGAGATTCATCTGGCGAAACATAATGAGTCGATTTGGCATCCCAAAGGAAATAGTCATCGACAATGGCTCACAGTTCATCTCCTTCGAGTTCCAAGACTTCTGCGAGAAGTATGGAATGAAGTTAAGCTTTGTGACACCTCGATATCCACAGTCGAACGGTCAAGCGGAATCAACCAGCAAAACCATTGTTAACACTTTGAAGAAAAAGCTCGACATAACCAAAGGGTTATGAGCTGACATGATCCCAGCAGTTCTATAGCGTACAGGACCACTCCACGAGTGTCGACCGGTCATATACCTTTTTCCTTGGTATATGGTGCCGATGCCATCCTTCCAGTCGAGTTAAAGGTCCACACCGCACGACTCTAACACGCAACGAAAGAAGAGAATTCGAGAGAATGCAACGGTGGTCGCTGATGTGGCTTCTCAAGCTGCCATTGTTCATGCGATGATGGTCGATGGGATGAATGAGAATGTTGCTGGTTCGAATGGTTTGTTGGGGTAGGGGACAGCTCTGAATAAGAAAAAAATGATAGAAGAGAATGGCCATAGAGGCTCATGGGAATCATTTAAATCCATGCATGGATGGCCATAATGGAAAGTGACATCTGAAGATGAGTGATGATAATAATAATGAGAAAAGGCGATGTTCTAATGAGGTTTCCAGTATTTCTCCCAATCTTATACTGACATCTAAATGGTTGCCTGGAACTTTAATGAAATCCTTTTCTCATTCGAGAAGAGTGGGGGCCAATTACAATATGATAATTTGATAAGTGATTTTCGCAAAACTCTAAATGATTTCGAGTTGGACGATTTGGGGTACAAGAGTTAGGATTTTACTTGGTGTAATGGTAGAGAAGGCGATTATTTTATTCAAGCTCGGTTAGACCTGGCAGTCTGTAGCTTGGAGTGGCGCAATCTGTTTCTAAGTTCTTTTGTTTCACACTTAGATTTTTGCCGGTAAAATCATTATCCTATTGTGATGAAGGTGTTAGATGCTCCCTTACTAAATGTGCGTAGCTTGGATACTCAAGGCGGTTCTAGTTTGATGCATGTTGGATTAATGAAAAATATTATGAGACAATTGTGGATGGAGTGTGGTCTCGGGTGGGGGAGAATTCGACAAATGCGGTGACAGCTGTGTTAAATGGAATTACTGACTGCTCTATTCAATTTAAGCAGTGGTATAACACTCATAACATCACCATATTAAGGAGGGATATTCGCAACGAAAAAATTGAGATGCAGCGGTTGAACTCTATCCAAGATGCTAGTGACTAGAGTTGGCTTAGAGATGTGGAGGTAGAGCTTAATCAATTGCTAGACATTGAAGAAAGCTAGTGGAAACAACGATCCCGTGTCCAATGGCTCAGGAAGGACGATAAGAATACAAGATTTTTCCATGCCCAGTCAACAGTTCAGTGCGCCAAGAATTCAGTTGATGGATTGTTCAATTTTAATAGTGTTTGGTGTACTGATCAATACACCAATGTGCATATTATTTCTAATTATTTTGAATCTATTTTTACTTCTTTGTGGTTGTTGATCTCGGACATAAAAGCTGTGGAACCAAAGATTACTCCTTATATGAACTCGATTTTGGATGCTAAATTTACTGCTGAGGAAGTTAGAAGTGCTCTTTTCCAAATGTACCCTTCAAAGGCTCCGGGTATTGATGGCTTCCCTTCCCTGTTTTACCAAAAATATTGGGATCGTATAGGGAGAGTGATGATAAAGGCTTGTCTTCGCTGTTTGAATGAAGGTCACTCAGTAAGGGAGTTTATTTATACAGGTATTGTCCTTATCCCTAAGATCTCGAACCTGACCAAAGTCTTTGATTTCAGGCCTATTAGTCTGTGTAACATTTTATATAAAATTGTTGCAAAGGTGATGACGAATAGATTTCAAAGTGTTCTTGGGTCAGTAATTTCTGAAAAATCAAAGTGCTTTTATTCCAGGACGTTTGATCACAGATAATGCCTTATAGGTTTCGAATGTATTCACTCTCTGCATAGAAGAATTAAAAGTAAGGCTGGATATCTTACTCTTAAATTAGATATGTCTAAAGCGTATAATCGAGTTGAGTGGAGCTTTTTGAAGGGGATGCTGATGAAGCTGGGCTTCTCTCCTACTTGGATAAATAAGATTATGGATTGTGTCTTGATTGTCTCTTATTCTTTTTTTCTGTAATGGTAGCCCTCAGGGACTTGTGCATCCATCCAGGGGCCTGCACCAGGGTGACTCGCTTTCCCCTTATATTTTCTTGATTTGTGCGAAGGGTTTGTCCGCTTTGCTCTGAAATGTTGAAAGGTTGAGACTTATTGCTAGTTTACAATGTGAGAGGAATGGCCCGAGAATTTCTCCCTTATTCTAGCGGATGATAGTCTGTTGTTCTCTCGTGCTAGAATTACGGATTGTGAGGCTATTTTGGATGTCCTTAATTTGTACTCTTGTGCTAATGGCCAGATTATCAATTTCGATAAATCTGCTATAGCTTTTAACCCGTAAGTTCCTAATGAGGCTAAGGTCTTTCTAGTTGGTCGGCTAGGGGTTGTTATGGTTGATTGTCATTCTAGGTATCTAGGGCTGCCTTGTTTTGCTAGTAGAGACCGAAGGCGTCTTTTTGCCTCTATTAAGGATAGGATCCTGAGTCGGTTTGGGGGTTGGCAATATAAGTGTTTTTCGACAGGAGGTCGAGAAGTTCTGCTGAAGGCAGTTATTCAGGCTATCCTGATGTACTAAATGCAACTTTTTCACTTGTCCGTCTATTTTATTAATGAAATTAATCACTTAATTGCTCAATTCTAGTGGTCCGGTGATACTTTTAAAAGATCTATTTATCGGCATTCCTGGGCGTTTCTTTGTAAGAATAAACTGGATGGCGGTCTAGGCTTCCGGAATATGGTTTCCTTCAATTAGGCTTTGTTGGGTAAACAAGCTTGGAGGATTCTACATCAACCGGATTCCCTTGCAGCTAGAGTTCTAAAGAGTTTATATTTCCCTAACTGTTCTTTTTTGCAAGCATGTTTTAAGCCTTCAGCTTCTTATATTTGGAAGAATGTTTTTTGGAGTCATGGGCTGTTAGAAGGTGGGCTTCGTTGGAGTGTTGGTAATAGAGCCACTATCTCGGTGATGAACGATAGGTGGATCCCTCACCCATCATCGTTCAAAGTTATTTCGTGTGGCTCTTTACTTTACTCTTCTAAGGTTTGTGATATGTTTCATGACGATGATGGATGGAATGTTAGCTTAATTAAAAATCATTTTATCCCCTTTGATGCTGAGGCTATTTTGAGTTTTCCTTTGTCTCCGTTCGCTCGGTTCGACTCCCATGTTTGGCATTTTTCGAAGGATGGTGCATATTCTCTTTGATGGCTTCGTGGTGGCGTTTTGTGGGGAGCACCAGCTTCCTAACAAATTGAAAATTTTCCTTTGGCGGCTGTGCATTGACGGTATTCCATCTCTGGTTAATCTTGCCAAGCGGAAGGTGCCTACCCATACTTTGTATGAAAATTACCTTTAGTCTGATGAGACTACCCTTCATACAACTTGGTCTTGCCCTTATCTGTTCACTGTGCAAGACGCTTGCAATTTCCCTTTGAACTGGTCAGTCTCAACTTCTTCTAATTGTCTTGATTTTCTTTTCTGCTGCAAATCAGAGCTGATTCTGGAGGATTTTTTGCTGCTCGTCACAATTCTTTGGAAGCTTTGGCACAAGCAGAATTGTTTGAGGCACCAGCAGTCAGCTTGTCCTTTGAGTGATGTTATGCCGTGGTGAAGGTCTAACCTTACTGCTTTTGCTGAGTCCAATTGCTTAGAGCTGCGCCAACGTGTTGCTTGTCCTGTTTGATGGATCCCTCCAATTATTGGCTCGCTCAAGCTCAATACGGATACATCTCTTCGTTATTCTAATGGTACTACTAGGTCGGTAGTGGTTATTTGTAATTCTTCAGGTGATGTTTTGTTGGCTGGGTTTGATGTTATTAAGGGAGTCATACCTCCTGATATTGCTGAAGCTAAAGTGATCTTCTTTGGCCTTTACCTAGCTCAGCAGATTGGTGTTTCGATCAGGGTTTTGGAATCTGATGCTTTGTCCGTCATTTTGTTGCTTAATAAGAAGGGTAGTCCATTATCTATTGGTCTTGTTTTAGATGATATTTTTGATATTTTGAATGGTTTTAGCAATGTAGTTAATTTTGTTCATGTTCCGAAAGGTGCTAATAGAGTAGTACATTGTCTTACTAAGTTGGTCTTAGCTGAAGATAGTTAGGTGGTCTGGATGGATGATTTTTCATCTTGTATTTGAGATCTTCTCTTGGAAGACTCGAGATCCATTATGTAATTTTCCCTCGTTTTATATAGTTTCTCATTTTCAAAAAAAAAAATTATAAAAATGTTGTTCTTTTGTTAATTGCAATTCAATGCTCCCAATAATAATTAATGAAAAAATCCAGTAGGATGTGTGAGCAATTAAAATAAAAGAGGAAAGATAAGACTGAAAACTAAGAAGTTATAAATAAAGACAACGTAAGAAATGTTATTTTATTAAGTGGACCCTTAACTCAATAAATGTCAATTTTCCTATTATGAGATATAAAAGCAAATTAGATATGTTCAAGGCAAAAAAAATCAAGGAGGAAAAAATGGTGAGAGTGAAGCTTCCACACAAGAAAGTTGAGAACAAAACCAATAGAAATGTTAGTTTTGCCAAGAGAAAAATGGGCTTGTCAAGAAAGCCTATGAACTCTCAACTTTTTGTGATGTAGATGTTGGTTTGCTTATATTTTCTTCGGCTGGGAATTTGGTCCTTTTTGGTGGAAAGAGAAGGTGCTCTATTTAATTTCTTTTGATTTCGACTTTGGATCTTGCCATTGTTGTTATTATTTGTCATTTTCTATTAATTGATTTTATTTTATTGTACAGGACAGAGGAAATCCTTAAACGTTACATTGATATTCCGTATGGGAAACGTGGACGGTACTTATTTTTTAAAATTTTTTTTGGTGATTTATAAACTGATTTGGACATCTACTTATCAAGTAAATAGAATTGAATTCAGAAATAGTTTACTAACAGATATTAAAGAATCTTGATCTTATAGATACTCCTTGTGGCTGGCCCTTATTGGGGTGAAATTTAACTAAAAGATTCAGGATTTGGGGCAGGCGTGGGGTTGGTTTTACGGATCTGATCTGAAAATACGACATTGACAAAAATTTTTGTTGACATTTTGGTTTGAGATTACTAACCCCACCCAGATCTATCATGTTGACATTCCTAAATTACCATAACATTATGACTTGTAATTTGGGTGCCTTTTAGTATGTTCATAGATTAGCTTTTTCATTAACTATTTCTAAAAAATGAAATTGTCTTTTTGAAATTGCATCTATTAAAAAAGATTTTAAAAACTAAAAATAATGATAACATGTTTTATTTTTTCGTTTTTGACATTGATGTACTCATATTTTTCATGTACGATCTAATTACAAAAGCTGCCTGAAGAAGAGATAAGACACCCAATTATATAGATTCTTTAATAATATTTCTTATTCCGATTTAAATTATATGTTTACTAATTCTTAATTACAAGCTTAATGACTATGCTTTGCTTTGTATGATCAAATAAAACAAATATCAGAGCGTCTGCCGACTTATTTCTCTAATGAGTATCGAATCTGAATTATTGCAGGAAATAAACTCATCTAGGTTCGTATTCTTTTTTAATCCCTTATAAATTTGTCATAATGTTAGAAGAAACTTGTTTTTCCTTATAACCTGTTAATTAAATTTGCCATACTAATTAATTCCTCTTAATTAAATGCTGAGCAACAGGGACATGGACCACAGAATGGTTGAGATTGAATTAGAGGTATCTATGTAGTTAATTAGTTAATTATTCAGCCCATTAATTTAGTGTCTTAATTAATAAACTCATTAGATGTAATTAAATTTATTTGGTTGGAATATTACAGGGAATACAAGATGAAATCATTTTGCGCAATGTTGAACTCGAACATATGGAGAAACAACTAGAGTAGGCTTGTCTTGAATTTAATTACAAGATCAAATTCCCCCCTTTTTCTTTTTTTAAATTTTCTGAAAATAAAAAAATATATCAAATCGATTACAATTTTGCAATTTCCCCCTTTTTCTTGGATTTCAATTTTGCAGGAACTTTATTAAAAGTACAAAATATATCAAATCGATCACTGAGGCTGAATATCAAGAAAGGGTGTTGGAAGACACCATGAAACATGTCTCTCTCCATAAAGTAAGCTCTACATACATTTTAATATTTTATTCATATTCTTTCCGAAATCCTGAAATTCATATAATGCCTTTGATTAGAGATCCGAAAATAATTTTAATGTATGATTCTATGTACAGCAAGTAGTTGAAGAAAAAGGCATTAGCCAGCTACAATTATCTTCACAGGTATGTTCCATTTATTTGTTCAAGAATTGTTTGTTAAAATTGTTTATTATAAATAAATGGTGTTTAAGAAATGTCCAAATTTGTTTACTTTTCTTTGTTGTGGAAACAAGACACTGCACCCACAAACTGCATGTGCCAGTAATTTCATGATGGGAAGTCCAAATTCTGACTTGGGATGGCCTCAACGGCATGATCCTACCCAATTTCTCACTAACAATTTTGCTAATTCAACTGGATTTGAGCCCTCCAGGTGTGTTCTTCTCTACTTAACAGTGTGTGTTCTTAATTTTGTACATACCTAATTAAATATAATCCTTTTGTTGGAAATAAAACACTCAAACAACTTTTATTTAAACTCAAAACAAATATTACAAGAAAACTCTCACTCAAGAACTAACTCACTCATTTGCTTCTTCTTCACTCACTTAGAAGCTTTACTTCTTCTTGATGCCTAAACCAAAATGGGGAGGAGGTATTTATACTACTTACAAATCATTTTAGACCACACAAATAAACTAATCCAAAATTATAATAACCATACACCTCATCTTTCTACATCCTTCCACATTCTTCCAATTGACCACATGATTTTTATGCCTAATTACCAAACCCTAGAGAATTCTAGATAGAGGGTTTGGACTTTATTTATGGACTTGGACTCTAATTAATTTGGGCTTGGGTCTGGGCTCCCATAATAGTTCGGCCTTCAAATGGTTTGGGCCTAAAACAAGTTTACACTTCAACACCCCCCTTTAAACTTGTTTTATCATGCCAAGCAAACTTCTTAATCTCGAAAAATCTTCAAACCTGAGTGGCTTGGTGAAAATATCTGCAATTTGATCTTTGGACTTCACGTACTCCATTTGCACATCCCTTTTCGCTATGCACTTCCTTATATAGTGGTAACGAGTATCAATATGCTTACTTCGATCATGGAACACTGGATTCTTTGCTAGGGCAATGGCTGACTTGTTGTCGACACAAATCTCAGTTGGCTCTTCTTGTGGCAAACCCAATTCTTTCAGCAAATTTTGGAGCCATATCACATGACAAACGCACGAAGTAACAGCTATGTATTCGGCTTCACAAGTGGATAGAGTGACAATCGGTTGCTTCTTTGACATCCATGTGAAAGCTGTGTTTCCCATGAAGAACATGAACCTACTGGTGTTTTTCCTGTCATTTACATCTCCACCCCAATCGCTATCGCTATATCCGACAAGCTTGTAACATTAGAAATTGAATAAAACAAGCCAAAATCAATTGTACCTTTAATGTAACGTAGGATTTTCTTAGCGGCTTTGAAATGGGTGGTTGTTGGATTCTCCATGTATCGAATTACAAGTCCAACAGCATAAAGAATATCTGGCCTTATGCACGTCAAATAGCGTAAGCTTCCAACTAAACTCTTGAAGAATGTTGGATCTATGCTTTCACCTTCGATAATTTGATTCTGCATTCTAATGGTGTGTTTATTGTCTTACAATCATCCATCTTGAACTTCTTGAATATCTCCTTTGCATAATTTTCTTGGGAGATAGATGTCTTCTTCCTTTTGTTTGACTTCAATACCAAGATAGTACGCCATTAATTCAATATCAGTCATCTTAAATTCCTTGGCCATTGCTTTTTTGAACTCTTCAATCAGGCTTAGATTATTGCCGGTGAAGATCAAATCATCCACATATAAGCATACTACTAGAATATCTCCATTCATGATCTTGATATATAGGACATGCGCGTAGGAACATTTGGTGAAGCCATTTTGTTGGAAGTACTTGTCAATTATGCTATTTCATGCCCTTGGTGCTTGCTTTAACCCATACATAGCTCTTCTCAGCTTCATAACTTTGTCTTCTTGGCCGTTGACTTCATAACCCGGTGGTTGGTAAATGTAGACTTCTTCTTCAAGAACTCTATTCAGGAAGGCAGACTTTACATCCATTTGATGTATCTTCCATTTGTTTTATGCTGACATAGAAATGATTAGTCTTATAATTGCTAATCTAGCAACTGGAGCAAACACCTCATCGTAGTCTATTCCAGCTCTTCGACTGTAGCCTTTACAACTAGCCTTACCTTATGCCTTTCAGTCTCTCCTTTAAAATTTCGCTTCGCTTTGCTTTGTACACCCATTTGACACCAATTGCTTTGTGCCATTTTGGAAGTGGAACAAGTTTTCATGTGTCGTTCTTCTCGATGGACTTGATTTCTTCATCTATTGCATCTCTCCACTTCTTCTCTTTTGCAGCTTCTTGATAACTTACTGGTTCACAATCAGTAAATAGATTAAAAAAAGTAAGATTATCAGATCTTTCAGTTACCTCATATAAATCTTAAAGATCTCTTGTTCGCTCCATTACTCTTTCTTGTAAAAATAATGGTGGTAAATTTCCGCTATTTGTTGAAACTGGTTGATGCCGGTGGTGTGGTGGGTTCTTGTTTTGCTTGCTCCATTCTTGATTGCTCTTCATTTTCTTCTTCATCTTATATTTTCCAGTCCCATGTACTTTCTTCATCAAATACAATATCACGACTGACGATAATCTTTCCATTGTTTGGATTATAAAGCTTGTAACCTTTGGAGAAATTATCATACCCGATGAAGATGAACTTCTCACTTTTATTATCACGCTTACTTCTTCTCTCGTTTGGAATGTGTGTATGTGCTTCCAAACACTTTTAGATGAGAAATTCTTGGCTTTCTTCCATTCCAAGCTTCTTGTGGTGTTCTTCCCAACACACTTTTTGTTGGAGATCGACTGGATAGGTATACTGCACAGGCTACAACTTCTGCCCAAAACTCTTTTGGCATTCTCTTACTTTTGGGTATGCTTCGTGCCATGTCGATGATGATTATGTTCTTCCTTTCAGCTACTTCATTTTGCTGGGGTAATCTTGGAACTGTAAGATAACGTTCGATTCCATTTGCTTCACAAAACTATTGGAACTCCTTGGAAGTGAATTCTCCTACTCGATCTGATCTCATAGCCTTAATCTTTCGTTCACTCTCTTTCTCCACAGCCACTTTAAATGTCTTGAATACCTCTAATTTCTGCTTTAAGAAATATACCAAAGTTTTTCTAGAAAAATCATCAATGAAAAGAAGGAAATAGTTATTTTTACCGAGAGAGCTTGGCTTAATCGGTCCACACACATCGGTATGAATGAGCTCTAGTGACTTCTTGGCTCTTGAGCCTGACTCTTTTGGAAAGCTATTTCTGAATTGCTTCCCAAGTAACATCCATTGCAAAGCTGATTAGGATGGCTGATGCAAGGTAGTCCTTTCACCATTGTCTTCTTAGATAATAGCTCCAAGCTTCCAAAATTGAGATGCCGAAATCGAAGATGCCATAACCAAGATGCATCTTTGTAGCAAGCTTTCAGACATTTTGCAACATCGTTTTGAATATTCAAAGAAAACAATCTATTCTTTGACATTTTTACTTTGCCTATTAGATTTCCTTTGCCATTTCTTATAAAAAGACTACAATCTTTCATATGAATATCATAACTTTTTTCTAAGAGTTGACCCAATTTAAGCATGCCATATTGGGCACATAATAGACATTTGAGATTAATTGATGACTACCATCTTTAGCGCAAATAAGGATGTTACATTTTCCTTTCACTAATATTTTTGAATTTTCTCCAAAAGAGACATTGTTAGTCACTGATTCATTTAGCTCTATGAACATACTTCTTCTTCCACACATATGGTTGCTTGCACCAATGTCGAGGTACCAAGTATTTTCTTGGTTTCCATCATTGTCTCTACAAGCTAATAGTACCATGTCCATCTCGTCAGTCTTTGCTTCCGCATAATTGGATTTTTCGTCAACCTTACTATTGGGAGCTTTACATTCCAAAGCATAATGGCCAAATTTCTGACAATTATAGCATTGAACTTGAGTTTGTTATACCTCGAGTTCGAATTGCCTCTTCCACGGCCTCTTGTTAAGCGTAGTTGTTGGAGTTGCTGCTGCTAGAATTCCAACATCGTCCGTGATCACGCCCTCTACCTCGTCCTCTGCCTCGGCCTCTACATCGACCACGTTGGCTTCTCTCGTAGCCTTTACTTTCTTCCTTCTCCTTCAGTTACATCTTGAGGAGTTGCTCGATGATCCCTTGCTTCCTCTTATGTTTTTCTTCATATGCTTGCAATGATCATTGGAGTTGCTCGATCGTCATTTCTTCCAGATCTTTAGTTTCTTCAATCGTCACGATAATGTGCTCAAATTTGGAATCCAACGAGCGAAGTATCTTTTCTATTATTCTCACATCTTCTAACTTTTCACAATTTCTTTTTAATTGATTAGAAATAGCTGCTACTCTTGAGAAATAATCTGAAATAGATTTAGATGCTTTTATGTGTAAGGATTCAAATTCACCTCTTAATGTTTGGAGGCGGACCTTCTTTACCATTTCGACTCCTTTGTAAGAGATTTGCAACTTCTCCCACGCTTGCTTAGCGGAGCTTGCACTCAAAATCTTCTCAAAACCATCATCATCTAAGGTTTGATAGATGAGGTAGAGAGCTTTTTTGTCTCTATTTCTTGATTCTTTCAAACTATCCTTTTGCGTAGTGGTTAAAGTAGCTTCATTCTCCGGCTCACTATAACCTTTCTCTACGACTTCCCAAACATCGAGTGCACCCAAAAGAGCTTTCATCTTGATACTCCAGTTATTATAGTTGTCGTTCTTGAGTGTTGGAACTTAGAAGGATACCATTAGCCATATCATTTAATATAGTAGAATTTTAAAATTCTGGTCAACAGTCAGCGTCTTTGAAAGCTCGGTCAACGGCTTCGCGGCTCGGTCAACAGGCTTGGCAGCTCGGTCAACTCTGCTGGACTCACTTCTAACTTGGCTGACTCGGCTTGAACTCAGCTCGGACTCGGTAAGTTAACTTACTATCTGGCAGCAAACTTCTGGCAACCTGTGGCGACTCGTTTGAACTCCAATCGTGGCGATCTTTTCTGCATCGGCTTCATCTCATCGAGCACTTTGATTTTGATATGCTAAGGTGCACACTTTCCAACTCGGCTCTGATACTAATTTGTTGGAAATGAAACACTCAAACAACTTTTATTTAAACTCAAAACAAATATTACAACAATATTCTTACTCAAGAATCAAGATATTACAACTCACTCTTTTGCTTCTTCTTCACTCACTTAGAAACTTTGCTTTTTCTTAATGCTTAAACCAAATAGGAAGGGGTATTTATACTAATTACAAACAATTTTAAACCACACAAATAAACTAATCCAAAATTACAATAACCATACACCTCTTTCTTCTACATCTTTCTAATTGACCACATGATTTTTATGCATAATTACTAAACCCTAGAAGATTCTAGGTAGAGGGCTTAAACCTTAGTTATGGACTTGGACTCTAACTTGATTGGGCTTGAGTTTGGGCTCCCATAATGGTTTGGACCTTCAAATAATTTGGGCCTAAAACAAGTTTACACTTCAACACTAGCCATCAGCTCTAACTAACTAGCTAACTAGCTCAGACTTAATAGTCGATGCTCAGCTTCCAGTTAACCTTCCATCACCTACTTGATCATTGGTTTCAAGCTTCGATTTTGATCAGCTCTAGAATAGCTAGCCGGAAAGACCAGCATTATAACATAACCAATCATTTTGTCAGCTGATGATTTTGATAGAGCTGATGTCAACTCTTCCAAGTTAATTGAGCTCGATTTAGTTGATAAAGTGAGCCGGTGCTAACTTTCTCTAACATCCTCCCTCAAGCTAGACATTGAAGCATCGCATAGGTTCAGCTTCGAGCAAAGAAAATTAAATTGAAGATGAGAGAGCTTTTTGAAGAGTGGTTGGAACATATCTAACAAATATCTGATTTGCTGCTACCTTCTCTCTAATGAAATAAATGTCAATTTCAACGTGCTTGGCACGAGCATGATATACTGGATTTTTCTGAGCTAGAGATGTAGCACTAGTTGTATCACACCAAAATATAGGACAATGAGATAGCTTGACTATAAATTCAGCAAATAAAGATTGAAGCTAGAGTATTTTAGAGGCTGCATTTGCTAAGGCTCTATATTCAGCCTCTATGCTAGACCTTGCCGCAACATTTTGCTTTTTGAAATTCTAACTAATGAGGTTATCACCCAAGAAAACACAGCAACCACTTGTGGATTGACACGCTTTTTGTGTACCCGCAAGTATACGAGGTCAGCACAAGTAATATAGAATTGTGAGTTTCGAATATCGTTCCCACGATGACGTTTAGATATTGAGTACTGAAATTAACCAAGTTTAATACTATCTAGATAATTAATTCAATAGTTGTGATTTGTGATTTATAAATTAAAATATCTTTTTATCAATGGAGATGGAAACTAGGGAATCCGATTTCACTTACTAATCCTAGTGATATGAGATAATCATGTATGAATGTTCAAGCTAATGATTGATGATCATGTTAACTAATTATCCGAAATCCTCTCTCAAGGTAAATCGAACCTATTCAACACATACTAACACCCTATCTCTCGATGAATGTTAAATATACGAGAATGCATTAAACATGGAAACGTATGAGATCATACAACCTATACCAATATATCTCTATTTGGTTCCTAGGCTATTGTGTCAATTTATCGAACATGTGGTGGGCATCTCCTATCGGTACTTAATCCATCACAACAAGATATTGAATATTGGTAATCAATCAATATACAATCAATTAAACATTAAATCAACACTCAATCATATAACTCAAATAATCCAAACATTCATTAATCTCAATCAAAATTCATAGCAAGTTCCATCATCACCCCTAGTGTAAGAAATTAGTTCATCACTAGAAAATAAGAATACATAATATTATTAATTAAGAACAATATGAATAATACAAGATTAAAGGAAAGAGTATAATAGAAAAACTCAATGTGGCTTGACTCTCGTTGAAACCGATCCGGTAGAGCTACTCCGTGCACGAATCCGAATCCTAAGAGTGATTGAAGTAGTCCGGAGAATCGATCCGATGGCTAGCCTCCTAGACCTTCTTCTCTCTTCTTCTTTCTCCTTCTCTCTCTCTTTCTTGTCTTGTTCTGAAAATTTCCGAGATCCCCTTTCTCTCTCCTCTCTTTCTATTAATAGAGACACATTAGGGCTGCTGGAATTTTCTCGCCGTAATCACCACCGCTACCTGTGGTCGCGCTGGCTTGGTCGCGAAGGTTAAAAATTGCTTGATTTCATTTCACCGCGACCTGCGGTCGCGCTGGCTTGGTCGCGATGCTCACTGCTAAGCTCCCATCATTCAGCGTGACCATTTTAACGCGACCAGCCCTAGCGCTGGTTGGTCGTCATGCTTTCTGCCAAAAACCTCAACTTTCACCGCGACCACATCATCGCGATCTGTGGTCGCAGTGAGCGGTCGCGTTGTTCTCTGTCAGGATTCTCTTCTTCCACCACGATCAGCGCAGCGCGACCAAAGGTCGCGATGGCTGGTCGCGCTGCTCCCTGCTAGAAAACACGGTTTTGGACCAAAAATTCCAATCTTCGCGCTGCTCCGAGTGAAACACCTAAAACCTACACATGCTTAACAAACACATCAAAAGCACCAAAAATACTCAAGAATACAATCAAAAGAGCCAATCCAAGGGTCGTAATTATATGATAATAAATGACTGATCAAATACCCCCAAACTTATCTTTTGCTTGTCCTCAAGCAAATCGGAACACACCACAACTAAAAGCAAAGACAAAAATAACTAAAACTGAAAACAAAAACGAACTAAGCTATATCCATTTTCTTAGGATGCAACGATGGCACTTAGCACGTGACACAAGCCTTTAAACCCCTAGGTGGCCCTAGTGGATGAGTTATAGCCTCGTGAGGATTTACCAGCTACGATACCCACAAACGTTCTAAGCTAATCACAAATATAGCTACACATCAAATCAAGCATAAACGCACATGCAAAGACATAAGAGTAGTACAATAATCAGAAATCTAAAATGCTGCCGATAAGTCTAAACACCCTATATCATGCAGGAAACTGACATACAATGCATTGATAATCGTGACCTCTCCATATCAATAAACCACTGATATAATTCACCTCGATTCTAGTCTCACCAATTTTCACTCAATGACACTCAAAACCTAGGCAATCACACTTTCAACTGTATACAACTGGAATTTATGAGCAAATGATTTCAAAATGCATCGTATGCATCACTAATTAGAAAGAACGTACATATTTAACAAAGGATCTCATGAAAGATATCAAATGCTAAGAACAGAAAAAATCGTGTATATACATATCAAATATTACAATTTAGTTTCCTAAGGAGATCAACAGGTCTTTACATGGTTATAATGGGGCTTGGGGAGATTAGCTCAAAAAGGATGGAAATCGGGCTCAACTCACTTGGAAATCTACTGAGAGACTTCATAAAAATTTCAATTTGCACAATTTCTCTCACGACCACCAAATTCATTCAACTTGTATTCCCAATCTTTTTCTCACATTTCTCCTTCAACCTCTTTTCAACCTTTTTTTTTTTCAATTTTTACTTTGTGTATTTCACTCCTTTTTCTCATTTTAGCGAACTCTTTTTATTTTATTTATTATTTTATTGGCTATTCTCTTTTCCTGCACATTACCCATATCCTTATCATCTTTTCTACTCCACTCCTTCTTCCTCACTCAACACTTACACATTTTTCTTTTAATTGTCTCTAGTTTCCAAGCGTCAAAGGTAATGTCTTACAATTTTGGCTAGGATTTTTGAACATGTAGGTCATACAATAAAAGGTTAATATGCGAGTGTTTGGCTGCGAATGGAATAGGGAGCACGTAATTACGGATAGGAAAACAAGTTATTTAGGAATTCACACACAATGTCTGGATCATATCTCCAAAATCTACTCAATTGAACATTCAAAACAAATATACAAGATTTTCATAATGCAGTTCATTAACATCCAATGCAAACCTATAGAGATCAATCTATTGACAATAAAGCTCAAGAAAGTGTTTAAGAGTAGAAACCAAAAATTCCCTCAGAATAAATACGAAATAATCTCAAAATCTCACTAAGGGTAGTCTCCACTATTAATTAGAGCTATTAACTGAAAGCTGTCACACATTACAATGCAGAGACGTCAGATATATATGTTTAGATGCAAAGATACTATCGGCATTATTCTAGCTAACAACTTTGTACACTCACATGAACTAAGTATATACATATTATTATTCAATTATCTGCGAAGCATGCATATGATTTGCTATTCTACAAAAATAAAAATGAAAACACGAAAAAATATCAAAAGTTAGTGTACGTGGCGTTGTTCAGCCTATGTCTTTCAAACGCAGTGCATATGAGGAAAGTCAAGTTTTACAGCCTATATACACCAACAAAACAAACAACACACAAAAGACAAACACACTCTCAAACTTAACTCAAACATTGTCCGCAATGTTTAAAGTTCAATTAAAAAGAGACAAAAGCGATAAGCATAAAATAAATGTAGTAGTACAAAATCCAAATCTAAGACAATAGCAGTTCAATAAACGAAAGAAACAGAAAAATAAAGCACAAACGACAAAAATTCATAAAAACATCATGCTGGTGGAGGTGGCGGAGGAGGTGGACTCAAAGCTCTTGGAAACCTACGGATATATGACTGCACAATAAAGCCCCTCCTCTGCAAGTCGGAAGAGACAGTATGGAGGTACTGACTCATATCATCGATGGCTGCATCCTGCCTATCCATCCACTGGTCAACATGCTGCTGCAGCTCCGTCATCTGATGATCCAAATGTAGCCGCATATCCGTCATCTGTCCCTGGATATTCTCTAAAGTACCCAATATTTGACCCCACTGAGAACCCTCAGCCTCTCCCTCAGATCGTGCCCGTGAACTGCCTGCTGCAGATCCTCTAATCTCCCTGGTAGGTACTCTGGGGACAGCCTGATCATCGTCATCACTCTCATGAAAATCATCAACCGCAGCAAATAGGTCCGCCATATCATCATCTCCGTCTGCAGGCTGACGCTCCGGCTCGCCAAGTCATGGCAGCCCTCGCTTATACGTCGCTTTGTTCAAATTCTGCAGAGGCGAGCGGAGGTACTGCTGCTCGTCTGCAGTATACACATCAATGCCATGAGAAGTACAAATGTGCAGGATCAAACATTGAAATGGCAGCACACCCCGGAACCGACGGCCGGCATGACATATCTCATCCCTGATCAAAACTCCAACATCTAAAGCAATATCGCTCTGGATACAGTGCACCAACCGGGCGGTCTCCATGATAAGGGTCGTGCGATGCTGGACTGCCGGCAGCGAAAAATCTAAGAATATCTGCCAGAAAGCTGCATCTATCTGAAGCTCATGATGCTTAATAGGGGCAGTGCCGTCCTGCCAAACTCTCTCTCCTAACATCCGCAAACTCCCAGCTAAATTCGGATTATGATCTAAGAACAATGCTAGCTCAGGGTAACCAAGGCGGAAATCTGGCTGAGCAATGGTGCCGAAGTGAGCATTAATCACTTCTGGAGTGATCCTAATATAAACTCCTCTGGCCGGAACTATGCCATAATTTTGGAAGTGCGGCGGATACATCGCGGTATAGAATTCACGGACAACACTCTCATTCGCCCAGTTGGGCATCCGTATAAAATTTCCCCAAACCTGCTGGTCAATATGGGCGGGGATAACAGATGTAGCCAGCTCTTCCATAGTAATCCCTCGCTCCAAGAGAAGTGGCCTCCCCTTCTGAGCTGTCAACCGACCGGGGAACTCCCGGTTCGGGTCACCCATATTCTTCGGCTTCTCTTTATCATGAATTTTGGCCTTTTTAGACCATTTTTGCTTTTGCTTGCCTTTGCCCGTTGAAGAACACGACGCAAACCGGTCGGGATACTCTTCGTTGAATCTTTTTAGCTTTGGAATTTTTATCACAAACCACAAAATTCCAACCACCTCAACAAAACTTAACAAAATTTAACGGCCACCAAACAACTTCAACTACAATCACAACAACTTCTATCGCAACAACACACTACTACACAACTTCAACAAAACTAAGCAACAAAAAATAATTCAAGCACTTCAACAACCACCACCAATCACAAATAACCCAATCAAAATCAAAATCGAAACACCACAATTCACAATTAATCCTAGGCACTAAATCCAACTAAACAAAGTCCAAAATACTTCTATACAACTTAATTGAATGAGAAGAATCAATTACCTTGCACCCAATGATCATGAGAGTTGAGAGGATTTGGAGTTGAGAGAATTTGAAAAATAAATGTCGCGAGAACTGTTTGAGAGAGAGGGCTGTCGTGCACGCTAGGGATTTAAATCCCAATTCCTCATCACGACCGCTCACCGCAAGCACAGGTCGCGCTACGCGGTCGCGGTGACTCTTTTTCTACCTAAAACGCCACTGTTTGGATAAGTGGTAGGGCAGTGCGAGGTCTGCGTTGGTCTGATCGCTGAACTGCTTTTTATTGATCTAGCAGTGAACACCACGACCATCTCACCGCGACCACAGGTCGCGACGTGAGGTCGCGTTGCTCACTATGAAGCTTTCACATTTTTTTCTTTTCTGAGGCAGTAAGCACCGCGACCGCCTCACCGCGACCATAGGTCGCGACGCGAGGTAGCGTTGCTCACTGTAAAGTTTGGCAACATTTTCTTCCTTGAGGCAGTGAGCAACGCTACCGTTCACCGCGACCACAGGTCGCGATGGCAGGTCACGGTGCTCACTGTGATGAGCACGAAAACTCCCTCCTTGCACATGTCAAGAAAAATTGCAAAAATAAAAATTCAACTAAAAATAAGTAAACATAACAAATCAACCACAATTTGACAAGAACAAAATTAAAAATTAAAAACTAAAAACTAAGAATCATAACTAAAACAATCGAATCAAAATAACTTAAACCAAATTCAAAATAATTCCAAAAAATTTTAAGAACTTGGGTTGCCTCCCAAGAAGCGCTAGTTTATAGTCATAGCTCGACTGTATGCTCTGTCATTTGTAATTTAGCAACTCCACAGAGGTTTTGGGCGGAATGGCAACTCCCTCTATGTATAGTTTGAGTCGTTGCCCATTGACCTTGAACGTTTCTCCACTCGGGTTCTTGATATCCACAGCCCCATGTGGATATACTTTCACAATCTCGAATGGTCCGGAACATCGTGATTTCAACTTTCCTGGGAAGAGTCGCAGGTGAGAGTTAAATATAAGAACTTTCTGCCCCACCTCAAACTCATGCCATCTTTTGGTACACTCTTTGTAGATTCGTGCGTTCTCACACGCATCCAACTGGAACTCCTTTAATTCATTTTGCTGTAGAAGACACTTTTCGCCTGCTAGCTGCATATCAAAATTAAGCGCCTTCGTTGGCCAATACGCCTTGTGCTGGAGCTCTACTGGTAGATGACATGATTTCCCACAAACCAACCTATAGGGAGACATCCCAATAGGGGTTCTGAAAGCTGTCCAGTAAGCCCATAGTGCATTGTCTAGCCGTACCGACCAATCTTTTCTGGAGCTATTCACCGTTTTCTCCAGAATTTGCTTGATCTCCCTATTCGAAATTTCCACCTGTTCGCTTGTCTGAGGGTGGTACGGTGTGGTGATGCGGTGAGTCACTCTACATCTTTTGAGTAGTGCTTCAAACTGCCGGTTGTAGAAGTGCGATCCTCCATCACTGATGACTGCCCTCGGTGTTCCAAACCTGCAAAAAATATTTTTCTTGAAAAACTTCAACACTACCTTCGCATCATTAGTTGGAGTGGCTATGACTTCCACCCATTTTAAGACATAATCGACCGCAACCAGAATATATTGGTTGTTGAAAGACATGGGAAATGGTCCCATGAAATCAACTCCCCAAAAGTCAAATAGCTCGCCCTTAATGATGGGGTTTTGAGGCATTTGGTTCCGGCGGCTGATATTGCCCGTCCTCTGACACTTGTTATAAGAATCAATGAAGCGGTGGATGTCTTGAAATATTGATGGCCAATAGAAGCCTGATTGAAGAACTTTTACGGACATCTTTAAAGCGCTGAAGTGCCCTCTACACTCCAAACTGTGACAATGCAGTAGGATATCTCTAATTTCAGTTTCTGACACACAACGCCTAATTATACCATCTGAACAATACTTGAACAAGTATGGTTCCTCCCACATGTAGTATTTCACATCGGCGAAAAACTTCCTCCGCTGATGATAGGTCAAGTCTGATGGAACAATCTCTCTCACTAAGTAGTTCACAAAATCAGCATACCATGGGGGTCATAAGAGCCTGCAAAACAAAGAGTTTTTCATCAAGAAATGAATCATCTATAGGAGTACTTACCTTCTCTTCGTTGCTGTTGCGTTCTAGTCGAGATAGATGGTCTGCCACTAGGTTTTCTGTTCCTTTCTTGTCCTTGATCTCTAGGTCGAACTCTTGCAGGAGTAAGACCCATCGGATGAGTCTCGGCTTGGCATCCTTCTTTGACATGAGATATTTGATCGCAGAATGCTCAGTGTATACAACTACTTTGGCCCCCACTAAATATGACCTGAATTTCTCGAAAGCAAACACAATTGCCAATAGCTCCTTTTCTGTGGTTGCATAGTTGATTTAAGCATCTGTCAAAGTACGACTCGCATAATAGACAACATGAAGACGTTTGTTTATTCTCTGACCCAATACTGCTCCCACAGCAAAATCACTCGCATCGCACATTAATTCAAATAGTAACTACCAATTAGGGGCTGTGATAATCGGTGCGAAAGTGAGCTCCTTTTTCAGCTTCTGAAATGCAATAAGGCATTCTTCTGTGAACTCAAATGTTACTTCTTTTGACAAAAGATTGCAGAGGGGCTTGATAATCTTTGAGAAGTCTATAATGAACCGGCGATAGAAACCGGTGTGTCCCAGAAAACTGCGGACTCCTCTTATGGAGGTGGGCGGTGGTAATTTTTCAATAACTTCTATTTTTGCCCTGTCCACCTCAATCCCCGTTGATGAGATTCTATGACCCAAGATAATGCCTTCCTTCACCATGAAGTGACATTTCCCCCAATTAAGTACTAGATTCGTTTTTTCACATCTTTTAAGCACTAAGGCCAAATTGGCCAAACACACATCAAAAGACGAACCAAATACAGAAAAATCATCCATGAATATTTCGATGGAACGCTCGACCATATCAGAAAAAATAGCCATCATATATCGCTGAAAGGTCATTGGGCATTACAAAGGCCAAACGGCATTCTCCTGTAGGCGAAAGTACCATAAGGGCAGGTGAGGATTGTCTTCTCTTGATCTTCAGGTGCAATAGGTATCTTATTGTACCCTGAGTAACCATCTAGGAAACAATAGTACGCGTGCCCTGCTAGTCTCTCTAACATTTGATCAATAAACGGAAGCGGAAAGTGATCTTTTCTTGTCGCAATGTTTAGTTTCCTGTAATAGATGTACACTCTTCAACCTGTGACTGTTCTGGTGGGAATCAATTTATTATTTTTATTTTTCACTACCGTGATCCCCCATTTCTTTGGCACTACTTGCGCCGGACTCACCCATGCACTGTCTGAGATGGAGTATATGATTCATGCATCTAGTAATTTGAGGATCTCTACTCTGACTACCTCTTTCATAATCGGATTCAGCCTGCGTTGATGTTCTATTGAAGTCTTGAAATTATCCTCCATCAAGATCTTGTGCATGCACATGGTAGGGCTGATTCCTTTTATGTCGGAGATAGTCCACCCCAATGCGGACTTGTGCTGTTGCAGCACTCCCAGAAGTTTCTCCTCCTCTGCTTCATTTAAGGTAGCTGAAATTATTATTGGGAGGGAGTTAGATTCCCCTAAATAAGCATACCTCAAATGCTCAGGTAATTGCTTCAATTCGAGCTGAGGAGGCTTCTCGATTGAAGGTGGTACTTTAGGCTTCCCGTAGTCTAATTCTTCAAAATATCTCTTGCCCCCGTATGGCATAGGGGCTGCTGAATCAAGACGGAAAGCATATCCAGCTGTGCTGCCATTTTCTTCTTCTTTTATCACTCCATGAGTCAAACAAGCTTCCAGTGGCTCTTCGGGATTGCTCTTCTCAAAGGCCTCTTCAACTAAAAAGTCGAGTGCATCAACTCTAAGGCAAGTGTTTGCAGTTGTTGCAAATTTTGTAGCCTTGAACACATTGAAAACTGCCTCTTCATTACTCACTCGCAACGTCCATTTCCCTTGCTGCACATCTATTAGTGCTCCTCCGGTTGCTAAGAATAGTCTCCCCAATATGAAAGGAATATCAACATCTTCCTCCATCTCAAGCACAATGAAATTCACTAGGAAGTAGAACTTGTCAACCTTGACTAGCACGTCTTCTATCACTCCATAGGGATATTTGATAGAACGGTCTGCCAATTTGAGTATTACACTCGTAGGCTTCACTTCGGCCAGACTTAGTTTCTTGAAAACAAAAAAAGGCATCAAATTAGTGCTAGTACCTAAATCACATAATGCTTTAACAAATTCAAAACTCCCTATAGTGCAAGGAATAGTAAAACTCCCTGGATCTTTTAGTTTATGAGGCAATTTGTTTTGAATGATGGCGCTGCGCTCCTCAGTCAAGGCGACGGTTTCATGATCTTCAAGCCGTCTTTTCTTTGACAGAATTTCTTTCAAGAACTTCACATATGATGGCATTTGAGCTAAGGCCTCTACAAAAGGAATATTAATGTGAAGTTTCTTAAAACTTTCAAGGAATTTAGTAAAATTCTTATCATCTTTGTGCTTTTGTAGCCTTTGAGGGAAAGGTACAGGTGGCACATATGCCTTGACTTCTTGGACCGGCGGAGGTGGTTCATCACTCTTTATTATGACGAACTGGCGGGGTGGAAGGTGATTCACTTCTTGTTTCATTCAATTCAACTTCTTGTTGTAAGTGATCTCTTCCTGCTGTATTTTCTACTTGCTTCCCACTCCTTAAAGTGATTGCCTTACAATGCTCCTTGGGATTGACTTCAGTATTGCTAGGTAGTGTGCCATGAGCTCTATTTTATGTCTCTCTGGCTATCTGCCCAATCTGTACTTCAAGCTTCTGAATGGCGGCTTGATTTTGCTGCGCTACATGGTCAATCGTCCCATCCATCTTCTTCATTGCTGTATCTTGACCGTCCATCCTGGAATCAATCTTTGTCATGAATTTAACCAGCATGTCTTCTAGGGCTAGTTTCCTCTCTTGCTGATTAGTTCCTTGATTCCCATGAACATTTCCTTGATTCTGAAAACCAGGCGGACTGGGCTTCGCGTTGTTGTTCTACTGATTATTGCTCCATGAGAAATTTGAGTGATTTCTCCAGTCAGGATTGTAACTGTTTGAGTAGGGATTGTTGTATGGTTTGCTGAAGTTCTGCACGTATTGTACTTATTCAGCACTGCTACTACCTATAAAAGAATTACCCATTGTGCATTTTGTACTAACGTGTGGTCCTCCATACATGTCACATCCTAGAGTCGCTGACTGAATAGAATTTACATTCCATTTGTTGATTTGGCTTGACAAAGAAGCAACTTGTGCTTTGAGTGATGTGATCTCGTCAACTTCAAAAGCTGTAGCTAACCCAACTATTTTTTTGTGACATGCTCTCTCATATGCCCACATATAGCTATTTGTGGACATTTCCTCAATTAACTGATGAGCTATTTCAGCTGGCTACCTTGAGCGGATGCATCTAACATGCTTCGGTTTTGCTGTGTGAGACCATTGTAAAATGTTTGCACTACAAGCCAATCAGGTAAACCGTGATGCAGGCACTTTCTCAATGTATCCTTGTATCTCTCCCAGGCTTCATATAACGATTCCATCTCAAATTGGGTGAATAGAGTGATATCGTTTCTGAGCTTTGCTGTTTTCCCTGGTGGAAAACACTTGGCAAGAAAAGTTTGAACTAGGCCTTCCCATGTTGTGAAGGTATTCGGCGGCAATGAATTCAACCATAACTTAGCTCTGTCCCTCAATGAGAAGGGAAATATTCGCAGCCGAATCGCATCGTCAGACACCCCATTTTGCTTGAAGGTGTCACATATTTCCAGGAATTGCTCCAGATGGCTATTTGGATCATCGATTGGCATACCCCCAAACTGAACAGTATTCTGAATCATTTGGATGATTGCAGGCTTGATTTCAAAATTGTTTGCTGCATCTGGAGGTCGTCGAATGCTCGACTGATTTCCCACCGTGGTAGGAATGGCATAATCTCGCAATGCCTTGGCAATCTCTGGATTTACTTGTTGCTGCTGTGCACGGTCTTCCATAGTAGCTTTCTGTCTTGCTTACCTTACTCTTTGAATAAGCGTTCGTTTGATTTCTGGGTCAAGGGCTTCGAGAGATTCTAAACTAGTGCGTCTCGTCTGTCTCATACACAAATGGAATTTCCTGCACACACAAAGGATCAAACAAGTAAGAAAACAAGTGTAGAAAGAATATTGAAGAAAATAAAGAAAATAAAGAAAATTTCCAGATTAGTACTAGACTAAGTCGGTATCAATATCAATTATGACTAAACCGTTCCCCGGCAACGATGCCAAAAACTTGACACACCTTTTGTATACCCGCAAGTATACAAGGTCGGCACAAGTAATAAAGAATTGTGAGTTCCGAATATCATTCCCACGTGGACGTTTAGATATTAAGTACTGAAATTAACCAAGTTTAATACTATCTAGATAACTAATTCAATGTTTGTGATTTGTGATTTATATTCTAAATGATCTATAACTTGAAATTAAAATATCTTTTTATCAATGGAGATGGAAACTAGGGAATCCGATTTTACTTACTAATCCTAATGATATGAGATAATCATGTATGAATGTTCAAGTTAATGATTGATGATCATGTTAACTAATTATCTGAAATCCTCTCTCAAGGTAAATCGAACCTATTCAACACATACTAACACCCTATCTCTCGATAAATATTAAATATACGAGAATGCATTAAATATGGAAACATATGAGATCACACAACCTACACTAATATATCTCTATTTGGTTCCTAGACTATTGTGTCAATTTATCGAACACGTGGTGGGTGTCTCCTTTCGGTACTTAATCCACCACAACAAGATATTGAATATTGGTGATCAATCAATATACAATCAATTAAACATTAAATCAACACTCAATCATATAACTCAAATCATCCAAACATTCATTAATCTCAATCAAAATTCATAGCAAGTTCCATTATCATCCCTACTGTAAGAAATTAGTTCATCACTAGAAAATAAGAATACATAATATTATTAATCAAGAACAACATGAATAATACAAGATTAAAGGAAAGAGTATGATATAAAAACTCAATGTGGCCTGACTCTCCTCGAAACCGATCCGATAGAGCTTCTCCATGCACAAATCCGAATCCTAAGAGCGATTAAAGTCGTCCAGAGAATCGATCCGATGGCTAGCCTCCTAGACCTTCTTCTCTCTTCTTCTTCCTCCTTCTCTCTCTCTTTCTTGTCTTGTTCTGAAAATTTTTGAGATCCCCTTTCTCTCTCCTTTCTTTCTATTAATAGAGACACATTAGGGCTGCTGGAATTTCCTCGTTGTGATCACCACCACAACCTGTGGTCGCGCTGGCTTAGTCGCGAGGGCTAGAAATTGCTTGATTTCATCTCACTGCGAGGGCTCACCGCGATCTGTGGTCGCGCTGGCTTGGTCGCAATGCTCACTGCCAAGCACCCATCATTTAGAGCGACCACTTCAACGCGACCAGCCCTAGCGCTGGTTAGTCGCCATGCTCTCTGCCAAAAACCTCAACTTTCACCGCGACCACATCATCGCGATCTGTGGTCGCGTTGCTCTCTGTCAGGATTCTCTTCTTCCACCGTGATCAGTGCAACGTGACCAGAGGTCGCGATGGCTGGTCCCTGCCAGAAAATACGATTTTGGATCGAAAATTCCAATCTTCGCGCTGCTTCGAGAGAAACACCTAAAACCTACACACGCTTAACAAACACATCAAAAGCACCAAAAATATTCAATAATACAATCAAAAGAGCCAATCCAAGGGTCGTAATTATATGATAATAAATGACCGATCATGGATCTATGATCATCAACACAAGAGGCCTAATCAGCATCACTAAACACCTCCACATGCAACTGTGAAAATAGACTGAAGTGCAGACCAAGTGAGGAAGTTCCTTTGAGATATCTCAACACCCTCTTATAGGCTGTCCAATGATCTTTGTTAGAGCAGCCGAGAATTGACTAAGTTTGTTGATAGATAAAGCTACATCAAGTCTGGTATTGGTTAAATACTGAAAGGCGCCCATAGTACTTCTGTAGAGAAAATAAGGGTACTTGAATGGCTTTCCTAACATCTAAGTTAACTTTGTGCTAGGGTACATTGTTGTAGGACAAGGCTTATAGTTTGAGATGTTAATCTTTGTGCTTCATAACGAGAAAAACGATGTATTGAGATATAAGGCACAACTCGTAGCACAAGGTTCTCGCAAAGACCTAGTTTTTATTTTGATGAGACATATTCACTAGTGATGGATACAATTACTTCTCGATATTTATTACGTTTAGTTATTTTAGAAAAGTTTGAAATACGTCTAATGGACTTATTGACTGCTTACTTATATGGTTCACTAGATTTAGACATTTCTATGAAAATTTCTTAAGGATTTAAAATGCTAGAAGTGTATAATTTGAAATCTCATAAATTGTAGTCGATAAAGTTACAAAGATCCTTGTATTGATTAAAATAATCTGGACGAATGTGGTATAACTGTCTTAATGAATATTTAATTAAATAACGGTATATTAATGATCTTATATGACCATGCATGTGTTTTTTTTAAAAAAAAACTATTGAATATTTGAAAAAGGAATTGCTATACTAGCAATATTTGCTAAAGAAATCATATTCAGGATTTGCAATTGTAGCAGTATATGTTGATGATACGAATTTAATTGTAAATGTTGAAGAGCCCTTGAAAACTATTGAATATTTGAAATGAAAGACCTAGTAAAAACAAAATATTGTCTTAGCCTGGAAATCGAGCATAGATCAAACAGAATACTTGTCCATCATTCAACATATGTTAAAAAGAGTTTGATTTAATATGGACAATGCATATCCGTTAAGTACTCTTATGATTGTTAGATCTTTTGTTCCTAAGAAAGATCTCTTTCGACCAAAAGAATAATGAAAAGATAATTGGTCATGAAGTACTATATCATTAATGTGATTGGTGATTTGTTATATATGGCTCAATGTACTAGACCAGATATTGCATCCTTAATGAATTTACTTATTAGATTCAGTTCTGCACTAACTCGAAGATATTAAAATATAATTAAATATATTTTTCGTTATCTTCAGTGAACAAAAGATTTGAGATTATTTTTTACATCTTCTAGTTTTTCAGCTTTACTTGGCTATACTTATGCTGGATATCTCTCTGACCCTCATAAAGCTCGTTCGAAAACAGAATATATTTGTACCTATAATGGTACAACAATGGCGATCCACAAAGAAAACTTTGTTGCTACATCCTCCAATTCTTCTGAGATCCTTACACTTCATGAAACAATCGGAATGTGTCTCGCTAAATTTTATTATTCATCATATTCAAGATACATGCGGATTTCTAAAATCTACATAAATATCGACTCCAATATTTTAAGATAATTAGACTTGTATTCCTCATGTGAGAGGGAGATATATTAGACTTGTATTTCTCCACAAATTTGCTATTTCATGAACTTCAATAAAACCAACAAATAAATGTCAACACATATGGTCTTCAGATAATCTTGCAGCTTTGTTTACCAAGATGTTGCCACATCAACATTTAAGAAACTAATATATGGAGTTGGCATGCGTCGGCTCTGTAAATTACATGATTAATATTAGAATTTTCTTCAGGGGGAGCATTCAATCAGGGGGAGTAAAGTTTTAAAGGAAACAATAATTTTAGACATTTGTGCACTGTACTCTTTTCCTTTTAACCGAATTTTATTCCACTAGGTTTTACCGATAAGGTTTTAATGAGGCCAATTTGAATAAATCCAACACCACTTATGATTTAGAAGATTATATATATATATATATATATATATATATATATATTATTAAGGTTTTTAACCCACTTGTTTTTTTTTTTTCATAGCAAATTTAAATTCAATAAAAATAGTGAAAATCCAAGAAAAAGTATTGTGATGCGAGTGGCTTTCACATAGGCAACATACACATGTCATCACAACATGTGGCTTTCACATGGGCAACTTACACATGTCAAATGTAAGCTCTCTACCAACCTCTTGGCAATGAGAATATAGTGGCATTAATAGAATATTTTTCAAAGATATTATTTACACTTATTTGGTGTTAATAACATTGGAGTGTACTCTTAAAAAAAAGAAATAACATTGGAGTGTAAAAAAAATTTGATGTAAGTATATTTTATAAAGATACTTTTTTAACACTAAAATGGTGTAATATTTGGTATACAGTATTGGAGATACCCTAAATGTAAATATGATGTTCCATTTCTAATCACTCTTAAATCAATAAAGACATGGAAAAACATCCTCTTATGTTCTCTCTTCGTTTTTTATTTATTGTTTAACATATTTACTATATATTCACAACATATGATATATTTGTTATTCATAACATCCGGAACACAACAAACAAGTGATGATTTTTTATCCCTAAATTCATAAATTTGGAATTGTCCCTTTTCTTATTTTAATATTTTATTTAGGGTAAATATTATTTTGATCTTTAAAATTTTATAAATACTTCAATTTGGTCGCACAGGCACTGATCAAATTTTTAACGATAAAAGCTATATAAATTGACAGTTTTGACCTTAACTTTTATTAAGGGTTTGAAAGTATAATTTTATCCTCTAACCTTTTAAGATTTTACAATTTAACATTCACTTGTAATAAATTAAAATGTAATACCTCATAAATTTAAAAAAAAATAAAAAATAATTTTTTTTATGAAGAAATTAAATGAACAAAAAGGAAACAAGTAAAAATCAAATAAAATAGAAAGTTATAGGACGAAATTCATTTTGATCCTTATCTTTTCTCAAGTTAAAATTTTAAAGTACATAAAAGTACTTTTTTCTATTTTTTTTCAATTATTATTATTTTATTTTTATAATTGAATTTTATTTATTTTTAATCTTAATTTTTATTTTTTTAAGTAAAAACTGAAATACCCTAATTCATTAAATTTGACTAACTTGAGTAACATAATGACTAAAATGAATGATTTTTAAAATGTTAGGCACAATGCGAGTAAAAAAAAGAAAATATCAGTTAAAATATAATAATTCAGAAAAAATTAGGAACCAAAATAATTTATTTTTAAATTATAAGATAATAGAAAAAGGGAGAAATTAAAAAAAAAT
The DNA here is from genome assembly GCA_003430845.1 of Xanthoceras sorbifolium. Taxonomy (NCBI): domain Eukaryota; kingdom Viridiplantae; phylum Streptophyta; class Magnoliopsida; order Sapindales; family Sapindaceae; genus Xanthoceras; species Xanthoceras sorbifolium. The sequence goes on along the minus strand of CM010620.1, from coordinate 29,011,966 downwards.
TTAAAAAAATGGATCTCTAACCGTCCATCACTTTGGAGATCAAAGAAAAATAGTTTGATTAAAAAGAAAAAATTAAATGAAAAAATGAATAAGAAAGTAAAAGTAAAAATTAAATGAAAAATTATAAAAAAGAAATCTGTTTTTTGAAACAAAAAAATGAATCTCCTACTGTCCATCAGCAAGGAGGGATGGTTGGAGATCAAACAAAAATAGTTTGATTTAAAGTAAAACAATTGATTAAAAAATTGGAGATCTTTTGTTCTTTTTTTTTTTTTTCTTTTTTTTGAAAGCGAGATCTTTTGTCCCTTGATATAATACAAAGCGAGATCAAACAAAAGTAGTCCTTTTTTTTTTTTTTGGAAAAAAGAACTTAATAACCAAAGAACCAAACTATAAATAAAATCGAATATCGTGCGAAATAATACTCACAATACAATTAGAAAAATCCTCAATCAAACAGCAATCAGAATTTAAATTAAGTGCTAACTTGGCAAGACCATGAACCACCGAGTTAGCACTCCTACGAACCAAGAAGCAGAAAACTTAGGGAGAGTCTCAATCAAAGACAAAATATCATCCACAACAAGGCTAACATCAGAACACGAGCTAACCTTGGACGAAACCTGCTGCACAATAGAAGCAGCATCTGACTCACTACCACAAGGAGAGATACTTGACTCAACAGCCAACTAAAGACCACACAAGAAACAAAAATAGTTTGATTAAGTAATTTATTTTTTTTATAAAAAGAAAATAACCAAAAATACTAAACTATCACTAGCTAGCAATATAATCATAAAATATTAAAAAGGTTTTGATTAAAATAAAAAAAAATAAAAACCAAAAGGAAAATGAAAATTCAAGACTATAAGATCAAAATGGAAAAAACTTACAAGTAATGCTCTGCTTGTAGCGATTAGCTCAAACCCAGAAACTTTTTTTTTTTAATGTAAAAATACTTCTATTACAGAAGATCAACAAGAAAGTTTGGTTCAGGATTGAATCAACAGAATTCCTCCTTGGAGGAAAAGGCTAGGAAAGCAAGAGAATGTGTCATTTCATTCCTTGAACGAGGAATGACTTGACAGTTGGAAACTTCCACAGCCCTAAAAAGAGCCTTAACATCATTAACAATAAGATCCATAAAAGAACTAGGGAAAGAACTAAATACCCTAACCACAACATTAACAGCATCTAATTCAATCCACTCAATAACCAGGTTCAACTCTTTAACTAACAGCAACCTCTCCCGTAACGCCAACAACTCGTCAAGTTCAGACCCAAAAACTGATTGCCGATAAATGTGAACAAAAAGGAGCCCAGACACAACAAATCTATATAAGATGATTGGCTTGAAAAAAGTGATTTTACAAAACATTATATTACTTTTCAACACTAAATTATTATAATACCATGATTTGCTGTTGTGGTTTTTTTTATATCACAAGATCAAATCATGGTATTTGAGTCCGACTGCTACTAAACCAAATTTAAAAATTCAATTCAATATTTAAGTGGTGTTTGGTCGCACAATCAATTGAATAATAGTAATTAAAAATTATTAATATTTTTAAACTGTATTTTCACAATAAATTAAAACTAAAAAGTAATGCTAAACATCACACGTGTATCCCCACTTTCATCACATTGAATGGTATCACAATTAATAAATGGATACATATTAATAATTATTATACAGAGAGTGGGGGGATACATTAACTTAAAAATGTGAGTTTAAAACAAACTTCAACATTTAACAATTTTTTTTATTCCACTCATATTTCAAATGGGTGCTTGACTTCTCTTTTACATTAGTAATAGGAGTTTGGCTCCTAACTTTGACATGTCTTTTATGCTTGTAGAAATTGATCTCGCTATAGGTCTCGGCAGACCCTTGAGATGTCATCTCATTCTAAGTCAATATTTTTGATTGATTAAAAGCTGTCGTTACATTTACATAACTTTTAAATTAAGAGTAATTTATGAATAATTAGATGTTAGAGTTGTATATTTAAATCACAATTTAAATTAATATAATCTAACACATATTTGAATGTTATAATACGAAGTAGGAATTGTTTGAACTTGTGATGTAACTGATAATGTTTATAAATTATTACTTCAAGTATTGACAAATGAAAGAGCTTAAATAAATTAGAATCACTGTGACTTCTTAATAAAATTTAAGACAATTATTAATTTAGTCCCTAAAATTTTGACAAATTATAAATATTTTTAACATAATTTATTTTATTGGTACTCGTGGACCTGATATTTTTATAAATGTATCAATTTGGTCCTTCTAACCAATTTTTTAATTGTAACATCCCTAATTTCGAATAAATATGAAAAGTATTGTTTAACTATTATTGAGTATGTCACTACAAGAAAAACAGTCTTCTACCACGGGCAATACCCGTGGTAGAAGTGTATCCACCACGGGCAGAGCGTCCGCTATGGAGGAAGGAGTGATAGAAAATGCCGCTTTTCCACCACGGGCAATGCCCGTGGTGGATAATGTAATTAACAACAGGCACAGCCCGTGGTGGATAATGCAATTGAAAACGGGCATAGCTCGTGGTGGATAATGTAATCAACAACGGGCATAGCCCGTGGTGGATAATATAATGGACAACGGGCACAGCCCGTGGTGGATAGTGTAATGTACAACGTGCGCAGACCGTTGTGAATAAAATAAATACAACGGTTTTTGCCCGTTGTTAACAATTTATGTACAACGGGCAATGCCCGCGATTGTATCATATTCATAACGAGCTTTGACCGTTGTTAAAATTTTAGCGACAACGGACATTGCCCGTGGTTGATGACTTTTTTTTATTTTATAAAAAAATTATTTTAATTTAATTAGTAGAATGAAATTTGGTTGTTTCTTATAAAATCAAGTAATAAATTTAAATAATTGAACATTAACACCCAAAACATTACAACAAAATAAAATTAACATTAATTTACAACAAAATAACACAACATTCTAATTAAAATACTCAAGTTCTAATATTATATTCATACCTTACAATAAAATAACACAAAATTCTAATTAAAATACTCATGTTCTAATATTATATTCACACACCACAATAATTTGTGAATTGTAACGGTGTCATAACTTACAAAAATAAATAAAATCCTAATATGTAATATATTTTGAAGGCCAAGCAATATAAGTACCCCGAGCATCTTCAAGTACATGTAGCTCACTAGTTGGGCGACACAAAGGTACTTTTCTCACCAATATCTTCTTTACAGCGATTTTCCAATGATCCGGACCAAGAATCATATGATGAACTAATGTTTGGGGATTAGTGCATTCAATTTCAGCTTCTGCCACTACCTCTCCACTACCAATCCAATGTAATAACTTGCATTTTTTACCCTTTTGAGATGAAGTATCTACTTCATTTATGGAAACCGCAGGCGTTGACTAACATAACCAGAAAAAAATAGGTATTAAAATAAAATATATCTTGACTACTACTATACAATTTTAACTAACATTTTGTGAATAAAATATTACCTTTAAAGAAGATTCAATAATTTTTGCAATTTCATTACTTCCTTGCCTATTTGATGCACTTGAATATTGTCTCTACCAAAAAAACAAGTATTTTTTTGAGCTAATTTCGGTTTAATATCATATAAGAAATAATGCAGTATAACAGTAACATAAAAAACGACTAAATCTTAGAAAAATAAATAAAAATGTTATTGGAATGAACAAAATCTGAAACATTTACCTGTTGCAAGCTAGAAGACGTTAATCTTCCTTCAACTACTGATATATAATTAGTCTGAAATTGAAATGTACTTAAGATCAAATTATAATATCATTTAATATAAATTAAAGTAGTAGCATAATCTAAGTAACATTACCTGCATAGTTAACAAAGTAGATTTCATTTCAGCCACTTGTTGCCTTAGAGTTTTCATCTCTTCTTGAAGCTGAGTTGTAGTTTGTTTACCAATCATAGCTACCTGTACTCTAGTTGGTGTTACACCAAATCCCAGTCCACGAACGCGCCCTCGATGCTCATTTCCTAAAACTTGAGATACTGCATCCTCTCTAATTATTGTTGTCTTATCCAAAGAAATAGCCTCCATTTGTTTCTAAATGTCATGATAAATAATAATGATATCACAATAACTAAGAAAAAATAATAAATAATTTATAACACAATATAAAAAATAAACAAATGAGCCAAATCATACAATTTTTTCTCCAACATTTTCATTCACCGGCATCCCATCTTTATGTTTATATTCAGCTATCCAAGTCTCCACTCTATCCACTTCTTCAGAATCTTCATTTGCTTCCAATTTTGCAAGCCTCTATATATATAAACACATTATAGTTATTATTCCCTTTTTTTTTCACTCCTTAAAAATGATGCTACTAAATAATAGTTTGGAAAAAAGTTTTACCAATTCTTCACGTAGTCGTGCCATTCCTTTACGACTAGTTGTTTGTGGAGTGTCATTCTTTTTCGCCAACTCAGAATAATGTCTACTTATTCCCTACAACAAAAAGAAAGTAAATCAAATAAATTTATAACATAATTTGGCTTCAAATTAACTGTATTAAGACTTACATCAAATTCTGAAGACAATCAAAATTTCACAAACTTTATCCATTCTTCATCATCAACAATGTTATCTGGCCTTAATATTTGGATCGCTCTTGTTGCCCCAGGACCAGGAGGAACACTTCTAACTTTCTTTGTTATCTTACTTTTATATTGTCGCCAACAATTACACATTGATGAAAGTACATAATCCTTACCAATGTCATCCAACCCAAATTTAGTCTGCATTTTTAAATAATGTTCTCAAAAAGTATTCATAATAATATATTGGAAAGAATTGAATAAATAAAATACGAAGTTCTGTACCTTTGTAGTTTCCCACACACTATTTTTTAAAATCTCGGGTACCTCTGGCCAACTTTTATAAGTTATTGGTATCAATTGAGTGACAGGAGTCCCACAAAATGTACTTAGTACTATCGAACCATCTCCAACTGGCTGGCCGAACTCATTAAAACCAATACCCATTTCCTTAGCCTTTGCAATTTTATTTGAATCGAATCGGTTTTTGCCTCTCCCCTTTCTTTTCTTTGATCCGGTCTCATTATCAGTCACAGTTGGAGTACTAGTACCTCCTTCGTTTGACATTTGAAAATAACTGAAACAAAAAAAAAGTAAAAAATAAGGAAATAGACATGCCAATAACTTTTCACTTCTATACAATTAATATAGATTAAAAGAACAATAAGATTTAATACTACAAAATATAATCTTATACCAACCACATTATTACATTTTATAACTTTCAAATATACAACACTCTCAAATCCAATGAAAATTTACTGCATTACCAATTGTACTATGAATCTCAATTTATGGTTATAAGTTCCATAGCTGCTTCCAATCATAACATACTACATCCATCAGCATCTACTAGAAAAAAAAGCACAAACTTTTGGGATAATTATCGATAATGAGGATGATGCAAGCAAATAATGAGGTACATATAATTTATATTGAATAATATTTAAATAGACAAGAGTTACACATAGAGGTTTCACTAAAAAAATAAGCATACATACTAGATTTGTACAACCACATCCTCACAATCTATTCGAGCATAATCCTCGCAATCATCTATACTAGAGTCAAGTTGAGATACATCTAATGGTGTAGAAGATCTATAAGCATGTTCATCAAACTTCTCTAGATCATGAAATCCCCTTGGAGGAGCTTTTAAGACAACATACCAATTAGATGTATCATTTTCCCTAGAGTAAAACACTTGTGTTGCTTGAGAAGCTAAAATAAATGGATCTCTATCAAATTTATTTACACGTGGGTGAAGATTAACTAGTGTGAACCCATCTTCAACTCTAACATCACTTCCACAGCTTACCCAATCACATTTAAATAATGGGACACGAAATGCAGAAAAGTCTAAAAGTAGAATTTCCCTTAAAACCCCGTAGTAAACCATTTTTTTAACAACTTGGGTGCCGTTTCTTGCATTGATTGTGCAAACAGTTTCCGCCTCAAGGGAAACACCACTATCTTGTGTAGATTTCTCACTATCTACTGTGCAGTATCGTTTCCCATTGACAACAAAGCTTGTGTATGATGTTACTTGCATTGTTGGTCCAATTGCTAGCCATTTTAAAGTGTTTGAAATATTCAAACTACTTGCTTCAATAATGACCTGTTTACACATATTAAGGGTAAGTTCATTAAGGTGTATGAGAAACAACAATTAAAATTGGAACACCATTATCAAAAAGGTTGTAAACCTAACCTTAGCTTTGAACCATGCTGAAAAAGTTAATGCATGCTTCTTTTGTAGTAAAGTGGGTTTACTTGCAAGACTTGAATCTAAATGTTGAAGCTCTTCAAGGTGAGCACTAAAATGAATTAAATAATAAAATAAAATTAGAAACTAATTTTAAATTCTTAATTATATTTAAACTATGTAAAAAATTTCTTTGCGGTACTTACTTTATGTATGGTTCCACTTCTGCACTGTTAAACAATATATAACGATATGCAATGTGTAGCATGTCAGAAGATAAAGTAATTGATGTGCCTGTAGAAATGGGATGTCCTTCGACTACATTTTCATACACGACATCCTCATTTCTGCTATGTTTATCACCGACAATTGCCGCTTGTGGTATATACATACTACAAAATTGCATGCATTCATCTGCTAAATAGCATTCTGCTATGCATCCTTCTGGTCTTGCATGATTTCTTACATGTGCTTTCAAAACCTTCATAAACCTATAAGATAAATAAATAAATATATAATATGCTTGTTACTTGTCAAAAACTAAACAAAACGTATTATATCGTCCTAAATGCTAGAGAATTACCTCTCAAAAGGATACATCCAACGATATTGAACTGGTCCACATAATCGAGCTTCTCTCGTTAAATGGATTATAAGATGAACTATAATATCAAAGAAAGAAGGAGGAAAATATCTTTCAAGCATGTATATGGTGACTGCAACTTCATCCTCTAATGATTCTAACATACTTCTATCAATCACTCTTTGACAAATGTCATTGAAAAAGGAACACAACCGAAATATGGCAACCCTCGGCCCTTTAGGCAAGATACCTCGTATTGCTACTGATAACAATTGTTGCATTAAAACGTGACAATCATGAGACTTGAGTCCAACTATCTTACAATCACTCAATGAGATGCAGTTGCTTATGTTTGAACAGTAACCATCAGGCATTTTTAAATTAAACAACCGTTTGCAAAAGAGCTGTTTCTCTGCCTTTGATAGAGTGTGCGGTGCTGCAGGTAGATAAAGTTTATCTCCACACACTTTGACATGTAGCTCATGCCTAATGCCAAAGTCTTGTAAATCTCTACGGGAATTAATACCATCTTTTGTTTTTCCATTTATGTTCAATAGAGTGCCAACAAGACTCTCACAAATATTTTTTTCAATGTGCATCACGTCTAAGTTATAACGCAAACATAATTCCTGCACATTAAATTATACAAGTTAAATTTATAGATAGAAAAAAAAGGAGTAAGTGACATTTTTTATTAAATAAAATAAAATAATGACTTACCTCCCAATATGGCAAATCAAAAAATATTGACTTTTTTTTCCATATAGGATTATTGTTTTTCTTCCTTTTCCCCTTTCTCTTCTTTCCCCATTCATTTTCAACTTCCCCACAAGTAAGGCGAACTTCTCCACCGGATATTATCCGAGGCTTGCCATTCTTTTCTTCTTTCCCATTGAACCATGAAACTTTTTTCCGAAAAGTATGATCCATTGGAAGAAATCGCCGATGACCCATATACACATTCTTATTACTAGCCTTTAATCTATCAGAACATGTATTCAACCCGCATACAGGGCAAGCATATTTACCTTTCACACAACACCCTGCCAAATTTTCATATGCCGGAAAATCATTTATGGTCCACATTAAAATTGCCTTTAAATTGAATGTGGAATTAGTAGATGCATCATATACTTCTACTCCTGTATGCCATAACTCATTCAAATCTTCTATTAGTGGCTGCAAATAGACATCAATATCATTCCCCGGTTGCTTTGGCCCTGGAATTAATAGTGTTAACATCAAATTATCTTTTGACATACATTTCCATGGGGGAAGATTGTATGTAACTAGAACTACGGGCCAACAACTATATACTGAGCTTAGGTTTCTAAAAGGATTAAATCCATCTGCAGCTAGACCAAGCCTTAAATTGCGTGGCTCTGATGCAAAACATGGCCATGTATCATCTATAGTCTCCCATGCAGGTGAATCAACGGGGTGGCGCATTTTTCCATCTTGACTTTTATGGGTAGAATGCCATGTCAAGTCATTGACCAAATCAGGAGACTTAAACATTCTTTTAAACCTTCGTATTATTGGAAAATACCTAAGTACTTTAGCAGGCACTCCCTGATATATATGATTAGTTTGTTTATTTACTTTCCATCGAGAATCACCACATCTTGGACATTCCTCGAGATGGCCTAGTTCTTTTCGAAACAAACAACAATCATTCACACATGCATGTATTTTCTCATATCCTAAATCAAAGACTTTAAGCAACTTTTTGGTTGAGTACAATGAATCAGGATGTACATTATCTTGTGGCAACATATCTCGGAGGATCCCGAGTAGTTCATCAAAACCCTTATCAGAGAGGCCATGTGTAGCTTTATGTTTGTATAAAACTACAATGGCCGACAATTTGGTGTATTTTGTACTACCATCATACAAAGGCGTCTCAACATCTTCAACATTCTGAGTAAGGTCTTCATCTCTTATATTGCCCTCCGGTTCAACATTAAAACTATCTTCGAAGAAAACATCCCTATACATTCGAAATGTATTTGAACTTTTATCATTTGATATGGAAGTTCTCGGGTGTTCCCCATGGAAGACCCAATTAGTATAGGTAGGATCCATCCCCTTAATGACTAAGTGTTCGTACACTATCTTACTAGGATGAAAACTTAGATTTTGACATATTTTACAAGGACAAACTATCAAATCACGATTTCTTGCATTTCTTTTAGCAGCCTCAACAAATTTTTTAGCACCATATCTATATTCTTGTTTTACTCTACAATTGAAAAAATTAAAATTAAAATTTGTCATATATATATATATGTGTGTGTGTGTGTATACGTGTGTGTCTATATATATATATGTCGGTGTGTGTATATATATGTGTGTGTATGTATATATATATATATATATATACGTGTGTGTGTATTTGTTAGATAAAATTGAATGAATTCAGCTTATTAACCTTGAAAATTTTAGCCAATCCTTATCCATTTGCAAGCAAACAACTCTGAAACATTTATTAAAAATTTATCCATTAGCATTGAAGATTATGATTTGAACTAAGAAGGAGTACACTGCAACTTGCAATAGGCTAACAAACATGATGAATCTGCCTAATAAAAAAATTAACATGTTGAGGGTAATCTGCCTAAAAGAACATTTTGTTAATTCAATTCCAATTTTTTTGGTAAGAAGAAAGAAAAAACTACTCTTTTTTCCCCCTCAAATTTTCAACTGGGCTGTAGCGGTAGTACAAGAAGCCTAGATACATCATACATGCCCTTATAGCTATGGAAAGGATATCTATAATGAAGTTTTTGCAGATTATGATGTGGTGGAATATATTGTCAATAGTAGTCTCTAAAGAACAGGACAATATTTGCCTAAATTCTCTAAGTCCAAAATGTAAGTATTAGAGATTATTCACATTTTTATATAGATTTTTGCAAAGCATAAGTTAACTGAATATAATTCCAAAATATATACACTACCATCAATCAAGCTCTATAAGTATCAAATCTTTAATCAAGATTAATATGTAGAAAAGAGATATTATATTGTGCAGACCATGATCAAGAGCAAGTTATAATAATGTATACAAGCAGTTCATGAGGAGCAAATTATGATATAATATAATACCATTCATGAAAAGCAAAAATATTGGTATGATCATGTGATGATGCTCAATTCATGGAAACACACTTTAGATCATCTCTCGAGAGGAAACATATATGCAAACATATAGCAAACATATATAAACATATTAGCATCAAGTAAAAATATTAAAATAAAAAGGGGTAATTCACAATTGATTTAAGAAGGCATTTAATATCACGATTGATTTAAGAAGCAACAAAAAGGGTAATTCGTAGAGAACCAAAGTGAAGCAAACCTGAGAAAAGATGCAGACTTGAAGCTTATGAGCCGAGATTGAAATCGGCTACGGAGTGACAGTCTCTTACAATTGAAATCTAGACGAGTGTTAAAACTTACAGATAGGAGATGAACACCAGCTGGCTAAAGAGTTGGAACAACAGTCGTCAGATCCTGCAAGCAGAGGATGCAACATATAGAATTTTCGATGATATCAACTCTCTTTAATAAAGTTATATCCAGCACGATTGATAACAAAAAGTTACAAATACAACATCAAAATGAAGCTCATTTTACTAGAGGATCCCAGTGAGGAAATTTAGTTTGAAAATTATCCAAAGAAGTAACTCCAGGCCAATTGTTCTCATTTGGAGTTCCTGGGACACTTCATAGAAAGAAAGTGCATGCTAGTACCCAAAATATAAAAAGCAATAACAGGTCAACATGCACTTGGAGGCTCCATATATTTTATTTGTACAAAGTGATTGCCATTAATGGGCAATTCCTGAGTATAATGACACAGAGAAAAGAAAGCTCATTTAATGCCTCCAAACTACAGTTAGTTATACTTCGACCTTCAATTTTTGAATGTCAATAAGGGTTCTTTACTTCTTTTTGTAAAGATAATGTATTTTATAGGTTATAAGCTTTGTGCTCAGAAGTTGGTTCATATTTTATATTTGTATAACTCATCCATAAGGTTTCCTTCTCCTTGTAAATACAAATATTGAACAAATATTCAAGTTACCTTGGAAATGGAACCTGAAGTTGTACACAACTAATTTGGAGGACCTGTGATGGGCCTGGTGGGTTGATTTATTTATATGCAAAAATGGTGGAAGGTTGAGACATTTTCATTGGTTAACCACTAAGGTGATTTCAACCTAATGGCCACTCTTGGGGAAAAAAAAATTGTATTATTTTGTAGCCATCTAGAGATTAATATAAGCACTTAATGACATTATTTATATACCTTAAATTATCAAACTTGGTATGACATAATAAAGGATTCCATAACTAAAAGGATCTCCAACTTTAAAAAAAAAAAAAAAAAAAATTTAATAATAGCACTAGCTTAACTAGTGTAAGATCCTCTTGAAGATCATTTCAAGTCAAACATTAAAACATATAGCTAGCTAGTAGAGAACTTGCAACCCATTTGCATTTTTTCCTCATGTCATGATTTTTTTCTCCAACTATTGAAACTCATATTCTCTTCCATAAGATATCACTGAGTTACATAATGTGAGAATTAAAGAGTTTCATTGCAATTAATAGTGAAGGCATCAAAGAATTCTTGTACAAGGTATCACTTCTAGATCATTCACATGGCCAAGCTGATGAAAATTTGCATTCTACATGAAAATCCTGAGTTAGATCATTTGATGTTTGGTGATGTTGACTCATAAATCCAAATTAAACTAAGAAAAAAAACCTCCGTATATAACTCTAAAGTCAATCTTCTTTCTACCTTCCCACTTCAATCCATAGTGGAGTCTGACAACAGAGATGGTTATCTACAGAGGATTTGTTTATTTAGATAATAACATGTGATTTTGTAAATTCTTTTTATTTTTATTTCACACATACATAATACAACCAATACAGCAGAAAATCCAAACTATCACACCACTAATTGAGAAGCCAAATGCCCAACATCATAATGCACTTGGATTTTATATTTCAAAAATTTTAGAAGCACATGAATTATAGTATTCCAAGAATATTCATATACACATGTGCTTAGAAAACCTAAACAATGACTAGGATCTCATATAAAACTGTCATGCGAATTAATTATAAGCAAGTCAACTTCGAAAAGATAAGGCATCATATACATACTTTAACAATTTCATCGACTTATCATCATCAGTGGAAACACAAGTGTCAGTTTGAGGCAGGCTATTGAAAGATGCTTCCACAAGCACTAGTTGCTGCAGCTGACACCGATCCAGTTGCAGCAATCGTCGCCAACCCAAGAAGAAAGGTACTGCGTGCGCGAGGGAGGAGAGGGAAGAGAGGGTGGTGCGGCAGGAGGAAAAAAATATGCTTTTGGGTTAGGGCTCCAAATGAACTTGATGGGAATTAGGGGGAAAAAAGTTGTATCAACTACGGGCCTCTAAAGGCCCGTAGTGGATTTCATCATCCAATATGGGCCGGAGTTGCCCGTATTGGATAATTTGATATCCACTACGGGCCAGTTTCGCGCCCGTAGTGGATTCCGCTATTATTACGGGCCAAACCTGCCCGTTATGGTAAATCTACTATCCACAACGGGCTTTTAAAGGCCCGTTGTGGATAAATAAAATAATAACGGGCCCTTTATACCCATGGTGAATAGTCTGTAATAAATATTAGATTTTCTTGTAGTGTGTGAATGTGATATTTATGATTTGGAGGGGTAGAAAATGTAATTAAATATATTTTATCATTAAGAATAAATACCCGTTGCCTTTAATCAGTTGAAAGGAGCCAGTGTCTTCTCGAAAATTGATCTCAGATCGGGATATCATCAGTTGAGGGTGAAAGACTCTGATGTTCAGAAAACAGCTTTCCGAACTCAATACGGACACTATGAATTCGTAGTGATGCCATTTGGGTTAACTAATACACCAGCAGCCTTTATGGATTTGATGAATCGTATATTTCGTCCGTATTTGGATCAATTTGTGGTGGTATTTATTGATGATATTCTGATATATTCTCAGAGTCCAGAAGAACATGATCGACATCTCCGAATAGTGCTACAGATTGTGAGAGAAAAGAAGTTGTATGCCAAATTCAGTAAATATGAATTCTGGCTGAATGAAATTGCTTTTCTGGGACATATAGTATCAGCTAATGGTATTACAGCAGATCCTAAGAAGATTGAAGCAATTAGGGAATGGAAACCTCCTTAGAATGTTACTGAAATCAGAAGTTTTTTAGGCTTAGCCGGATATTATAAACGATTTGTAAAAGGATTTTCATCCATAGCTACTCCTTTGACTAAATTACTGCATAAGAATGTCAAATTTGAGTGGAATGAGAATATGGAGGCATTATCTTTATGGAGAGAAATATTATATTTACACTGATCACAAGAGTCTTACATATTTGTCTACCCAGAAGGAACTCAACTTAAGGCAGAGAAGATGGATGGAGTTAATTAAAAATTATGACCGTGCTATTGATTACCATCCAGGGAAGGCGAATGTTGTTACTGATGCTTTGAGCAGGAAATTTTTATTCGCATTGAAAGCTATGAATGCTCATTTCAGATTGATATCAGATTATGCTATTTTAGCTGAATTGAAACTTAAACGGAATCTGATCCATCAGATATAGGAAATAGTAGAACACCAAGTTCCATCAGGTTTGCTACAGTTAATACCCATACCTAAATGGAAATGAGACCGCATTACTATGGAGTTTATCACAGAATTACCCCTTACATGGAGTCAACATGATGCAATTTAGGTAATCGTGGATAAACTGACAAAGTCAGCATATTTTCTACCTGTCAGAATAGATTATTCATTAGACAGATTAGTAGAACTATATTTAGAGAAATAGTTCGATTACATGGAGTGCCAGCATCTATTATTTCAGACAAAGATCTGAAGTTTACATCCAGATTCTGGAAGAAATTTCAGGAAGCCTTAGGTACTCAATTAAGCTTCAGTACAACTTTCCATCCACAAATAGATAGAGAATCAGAGCAAATAATTCAGGTGCTAGAAGATATGCTCCGAAGTTGTATAATTGATTTTGAGGGGAAATTGGGTTGATCATCTCTCATTGATTGAATTTGCTTATAACAACAGTTATCAGACGAGCATAGATATGACACCAAATGAAGCATTAGATAGAAGGAAATGCAGGACACCATTGTGCTGAACGGAGTTGGGTGAAGACAAGTTAGTATGACCTGTTCCGATTAGACAGACTGAAAAAAAGGTAAAGATTATAAAAGAAAGATTGAAAACTGCATTTGATCGTCAGAAGTCATATACAGATTTGAAAAGAAGACGTATTGAATATGAGGTTGGTGATAAGGTATTTCTGAAAGTATCTCCATGGAAGAAAGTATTGAGATTCGGAAAGAAAGGGTAGTTAAGTCCTAGGTTTATTGGTCCGTACGAAATTCTTAATCATGTGGAATCGGTAGCCTATAGACTAGCTTTACCATTGGAATTAGAAAAGATACATAATGTATTTCATGTATTTATATTAAGGAGATACAGATCTGATCCATCTCACAGAGTTCAGACTGAAGCTATTGAGATACAACCTGACTTGACATATGAGGAAGAACCAGTGGAGATTCTGGATAGAGAGATTAAGGAACTTCGGAATAAGACAATATCATTAGTAAAGATTCTCTGGAGGAACCATAATGTGAAAGAAGCTATGTGGGAAAGTGAAGAGATTATGAGACAATAATATCCACAATTGTTCGAATTAGGTAAATTTCGAGGACGAAATTTCTTAAGAGAGGGAGAATTGTAACATCCCTAATTTCGAATAAATATGAAAAGTATTGTTTAACTATTATTGAGTATGTGAATGTGATATTTATGATTTGGAGGGGTGAAAAATATAATTAAATATATATTTTTAAGGTTTCCAAGTGGACCAATTGGAACGGTCGAAAATAATGCGTGAAGAAAAGGGTGAAAAATTGGACAGTGAGCATCGTGACCATCATCGCGACTAAAGATTGCGGTAGCTGCTCGCGATGAAGTGCCAAAATTGGACTAGTGAGTATCACAACCAGAATCGCGACCAGAGCTCGCGATGAAGGGAAAAAATTTCCACCAGTGAGTATCACGACCGAGCGACGCGACTACCGCTAGCGATACGCGGTCGTGATAGCGCAAACTAATGAAAAAAAAATAAGCACCGAGTGGATTGAAGCGGTAGAGCTTCATAAAATCCAACAGCACAGAAGAACCAAAGAAAATAGAATAGATAACAGAGCAAATGAGAGAGAAAGAAGAGAGAAAAGAGGAGAAAGAAAGAATAGAGAGAAACGAAAGAATGAAGAAGAAAACAGAAGGAGAAGAAGGAAAGGGTATCCAGGTTCGGTGTACATTTGTTTTCGAATTTTTCGTTTTTCAGAATATTTCGGAATGATTGAATTTGATTAATTTTGAGTTATTTAAATTATATTGATTATAGTTTATCGTTTGAAATTGATTTTGGAATGATTTGAATAGCGAATTCTTGAAATAGAGTTTATATTCGAAATATTGGTTCTGAATAGTATTCTAAATTGATTTTATTACGTTTTGATCCTAATATTGTTATGGAAATATATTGGAAATATTTTGTAATGTCTCGGAAAATGATTTTGGGGCATTTTGATTCGATATGGAATTATGAAATACGTTTCAATATATTTTTGGATTGATTTGATGTGATTGTTGATTTTAGAAATATATTCGTATATTTCCGTTATACGAATATATTTGATGAAATTTGAATTTCAAATATATATATATATATATATATATATATATATATATCGATATGAATCGAAATTGAATAATTTGAAAGTTGAATTTAATGATTCTGAAAGAAATGAAATATGTTGACATTGGATTTGAGAAAACGTTTTGTGAAATGGCTTTGATGTATATGAACATAGATATGGATATAGGAGGTTGACATATCAATTGGTTTTCTGTCTAAACAGTACTGTGCCGATTTACTCTGATGCGCCAACCTTTGGATATATAGACCTCATGTGCCGGTCTTAGGGTTCTGAATTCTGTTATGGGAGATTTACAGCGGGTGATTCCGTTGGTATTCCATTCTGATCTGATGTTCGGCGGGTCTCCCGTTTGCGTCCGATACCGAACAACCCGTAATCCAGTTCGATAGCTTATGTTCTGTATGTCAGGAGCCCAATATGAATACTGATTTATTATATGAAAGCATTTAAGAATTTATGAAGATTTTGTCTGTTGATTGATTTTGAATAATGTATTTGTTGAGTATATGAAGTGATTTGACATGAGCCCCATATATGATTTAATTATTTGTTATTTATATTTTTATCGAAAATAGATAAACTTATTTAATATCGTATATTTGGATATACAATTTTGTGTACATCCACTAAGCAATCTGCTTAGCGTGTTGAGTTTTCTCACATGTAGGTAACAAAGGTTCTAAGGGAGACAAAAACAAAAAAGAGTAGAGACTGCAGGAACAGAGTCCGGAGTCACATCGCTCCTATATATTTTAGTAGTCCTTTTGTAATAAGTATATATGTTTTGATACAGCATGTATATACAGAAAATGTTTGTATATATTTAAAAGAACTCCGCTGTGTAAATATTTTATTATATGTTTATGCTATGTAAATATTTATGAATTATATTGTGATAAATTGATTTGGCAAGTCGCACTATATTTGCAAGGGTGCGCAAAATTTATTTGAGAATTTAGAAGTTAATTTTTATAAATTTTAATTGTAACAGGTTTTGGAAAGTCAGAAAAATAGAGGAAACTCTGATAAGATTTTCGGAAATTTATCAGGCCCATTGTCAAATGCTTTTAATATAGTTTTAAATTATGGTTATATAAAAGTAAAAGTTAGACTTTAGTATATAGTAGCACTCCCTGATTCGGTCCGAGCGATTTGGGTCAGGGGGTGTTACATTAATAGTCAAACTCACATAAAATATTAAAAAGACACTTTTGTCTTTGACTTTATTTAAATGAGTTAAAACTACAATTTTACTCTAAACTTTTGAAAAGATTATAGTAATTATTTATTAATTAGAAGGGTAATATGGTCATTTTATATTAATTTTTAAATAATATTAAAAACATTTAAAAATAATAATTTTTTAAAAAAGAACAACTGAAAAAATTATGTTCTTTTTGGTTTGGAGATTCAATCTCCAGATTGGATTTCTAAATCCAACAAACCAAGAACAACAAACAAATAAAAGAAAAAAAAAAAAGCCGGAATGATCTTTAAACCCAACAAACCAAGAACAACAACCAAAAGAAAAAAAAAAATGGAAGCTCGAATGATCTCGAAACCCAGCAAACCAAGATCAACAACCTCTCCAAACCTAGCAAACCAAGAACAAAAAAGAAAAAAAAAAAAAAAAAAGAAAGCTTGAATCCCTTCCAATAATTGGTAAACATCATATTCGATCACAAGCATTAAGCATTAAGCGTCAAACATCAACCCTCTTCCTCGATCTACAATGGAGACCTAGCTGGGTCTTTACCTTCGTCGATTCGTGATGGAGACCCAGTTGGGTCTCCATCAAGGTTCGATCCATCGATGGGACCCAATTGGGTCTCCACCTTTGTCGACAGAGACCCAGCTAGGTCTATGTCGATCTGCGATGGAGACCTAGCTGGGTCTCCATCAAGTTTTGCAGTGGAAACCCAGTCGGGTTTCGACCTTCGTAGATCCGCGAGGTGGGTCTCCATCGAGTCCATCTACGGAGACCCATTTGGGTGTCTACCTCTGTCGACGGAGACCTAGCTAGGTCTTTTTTGATCTACGATGGAGACTCAACTGGGTCTCCATTGCGTTTTACAGTGGAGACCCAACTGGGTCTCCATTGAGTTTTGCAATTTTTATTGTTCTTTTTTACTTTTTTTTTAGTTTATTAAATTAATTCTACGTTATTTTTATTATTAATTAATTAATTTTTTATTTTTTTGGTCTTGACACGTGGATATACTTAGTTTAAGGACTTAAATACCCTTTGAACCAATAAGTATGACTAACGTTGACTAACGGATAGACTTATATGATACATTTATGAAAACGTAGGGTCCAAGAATACTAATAAAGGAATCCGCGTAAAAAAAATTGATAATTTTTTAAACATTAGGGACTAAATTAGTAATTGCCCTAAAATTTATACAATATTTAAAAAAAAATTATATATTATACGAGTTCTACGACCAAGTAAGAATTGGACGAAGTGCAATAAATAAAGTTACAAGTATGATCTGTTATAAAACGGAAACAAATAAATGTTTACATTTAGCCGGATCAAGACTAAGAAGAATAAGATAATTTCCTAGTGAGAACAGTGAATTTATTTTTTTCAGGACTTTTATTTTATAACGTTGTGGAATTAGTTATGTAATCTTATGAAACTAAACGTCTAAATTTGTAACGTTACAAAAATAGTTTCACAATATTATAAAAAAATATCCTAATATGTTTTTTCATGATCGTCCTGACCAGAGAGTGCCATGAGAAGCATGCATATATGACATTTTCTAAATTTCATGTCTAGCTAATGAATAATAAAGCAATCATGAGATAATAATAAGTACTTTCTCTTGTCAATCGTTTTATTGACAACTAAGTACATACTGGCAATGTAATGTTGACATACAAATAATATTGGTTTAGTACAACCTATTTTCTGGTAGAATGAACTGTTTGTATGATTGAACAAACTGTTTGTATGAAAGTGAAAAAGAGAAGAATAGCAGCTGCAGTTACAGAGATGCAGGCCCATGGAGAATTGAAATAGTTTTGCTTCAAGTTGGCCTTCCACTTGTGCCATGGTGATTTGCAATAGGCGTTTAGATCTTCGACAAGACCGGAATAGTAGAATTCCCAAGGGAATATTCTACCCTCTTTGATAAACTTGTGAAAAATACTCGACACAGCTTCACTGTTCCCCATCCAATTCTCAATTACTCCATTTTCAATGAGTAGATCCACATCTTTTGGAGTGTTCACAAGGTAATTCATTATTGTAATGTAGTCGTTCACATAATTGGTCTTGCAGTGCAATCTCTCAAAGATTTGGATATTTCTGAGCACAACTTTAGTTTCACTGACTATTTTCAAATTTGGAATTTCTAGAATTCCATCGTTGAATCTTATGTCGAGTAAATGATTGCTCGAACTCAACTTAAACTGGACCCCAGCCTGATGGAGTTCCGTTACACTTGGTGTGGTTAGGGTTTTGAGGTCTGTGGCATGCAACACTGATGGCTGCAGACAAAGTCTTAGCAAATCAACAAAATGTTCTGCTCTATGGAAATGCTTTTGTACCAATTCTTCCTTTATCAAAAGAAATTTGCATATGTTTGTCCAAGACCATAACCCACTTATAAGCTCAACAAATGAATGTCCCTTATAAAGATGACTACAAAATGCTGTTTCGGATAGCTGAAAGTACAGGTCCTTGAGAATAAACATCGGAAGCTGATTTTCTAGTAGAAACATGTCGGAGATTATATCTATTATCATCCAAGGTTTTGTTAATATACGGTCCACAATCCTAATATTGTCTTCATAACAAGAAATGCCTGTTCTAAGTAAGAGTTCAATGATGAAAACAGCATCCACCATAATCATTTCTACAAACTCATCACTTTCAAGTTCAATGGTTTCTGCGTAGCAATTACGCAATCTGGTTTCCCTATGCTTTATAAATATAAGTAAATCAATCATGCGTACCTGGGTTCGTTGAAGAAAATCATTTAGGTATCTTCGTTTATATTCTTCCATAGCTTTCAATTCTTCCCTGCCATAGTGAATCGGACCAATAGAGATTATTTGTGGAGTGTAGAGCCTCTTATTCAACCCTCGTTCTCGAGGAAGAACTCTATAGATGCAACACTTTTCAGACAAGGGGTGCAAGGTCTTCAAGTTACCTTTTAAAGAAGTTTCTAACTGCTCCATATCAATCGATACATGATTGCTTTTATCCATGATCTTCTTGCTATATTTCTACTATCAATAGATAATCGAAGTGTTAACCTACAGAAAACGTTCAAGAATGACTAAAATTATGTAGTAACATGAAGAAATAAAACTTAATCAAATAAAAGTTATCCAATATTATTGAAGACTGCCTTGATTTTAAAAAATATCAGTTCCGACTTTACCGTCCATATGAATGATCGATTCAAAGCTTTCATTTTCTAGACGATTCTCGATCATTTTTCAAGATTTTCGAGATCTTAAAAGTTTTAATCAAGAATTATACCAAGTTGATGGACTAATCGATTTTTTTTTTCTCTTTTTCAAAGAAGTAATATTAAATTCTATTGTACTGATTAAATAGTTTTGTATATAGTCTTTTCATTTTAAATTTTATAAGACCAAGTCTTTACATCATAAGACCAAGTCCATGAAATATGTCGATGATTACAATAGGCCTGAAACTAAATTTAATTTGTTGTAAGGTCACAGGTATGAAAAGCAAGTACGACCAAAGATTTTCAAGGAGGTAATTAATAACGTCATGTTTATTAGGAAAAACATATTAAAATGGTGATCTATTATGCAGAACAAGAGTTGGCAACGTATTTATGACTAGTACATGAGTGTTTTCATTTGGATGTTGAAATTCATGAATTTCGCTAGTCAATTTGAAGATACTTTTTAACTTTCCGTCAAACGTTTATATTTCAGCTTAGGCTATGAATATTTTAAAGAATAAATAACCTGAGACTTTATTTTCAAAGGAAAATCGTTTTTTTTTTTTTTTAAATAGTTTTTGGCTTCTTGATTCTTGGGGAGTTCAATGATTTCGTTAATTTGTTGTTATCTACTTCTTCTTTAGTAAAACTGTAAAAGTTTCTTTTGTTGGTCAACTACTTAGAATTTACTTTAAAAAACATTAATTAATTAATTAAACTATTGAATTAAACAAAATATTCTAAAAACACTTGCACACAAATCGATCTATAGATATGTTGGGTAAAAACGCGTAAATGATGTTTATATTTTTAAATATCTAAAAGTACGTTTGATAACAATAATTGAAAATAGTATTATTATAATATAAATTATGTGTAATTGTTTTAAATGTATATTTTTAACAATTAATAGATGAAAATTAATAAAGAGTTTAGTTAAATTAATTTCAATTAATTTTTGTTATAGATATAAATTTAATTAAAAAATCAATTTAAAATATTTTAAAATTTATTGGTGTCTTTTATTTTTTTTTAAATAGTATGATAAAAAAATAATAGAAAATTTTCAAACATAATAAAAGTATATATTTTTTTGACATATAATAAAAGTATATTTATTTATAATAAAAAACTAATAAATATAATCCATAAATTTATATAATATGACTTTAATTTCAATAAACTTTGATAATTATTATTATTTTTTTATAAATAGAGCACATTCAGTTGGCAAGCTTGCTAGGGTTTGCAGAATAAGCATTTTAACAATTTTTTTTTTTTAATAAAGATGAAGAATATTAGTATGAAAAGAGAAGAAAAATATTTTGAAACAAGAAAAAGTGTTTTTAGAAATTTTATAACTTTAATTTTTAAAAAATGAAGCATTTTCAGATAAAAAAAATTTGTGAAAAGAAAACCATGGATTGTAAATAAAAAATCTCAAATATATATATATATATATATATATATATATATATATATAGGATTTCATGTTTAGATAATGAATTAGAAAAGGAATTAATGCGTTTGTAACATTAAATAAACCATTTTATTGAATGATATGTTCATTATTTCTATGTTCTTATAAACTTTATACTTGATCTTATAGGGGAAAGTAGATCATAAAGAGCCTTATTACTTTCATGTGCACTTGGAACGTTTTTCGTTTGAGAAATCTGACTTTTGGGAGGAGTTTTCGTTCACGGTCAATTGGAGAAGGAAGTTAGAGCATAGCCAAAAGTATGCTAAAATATAGAATATACATACTCTATCTTAGAGTTTTATTTGCTCTAACAATACTCCATCATACAATCTCCAAGAAAAAAATTTAGAGAGTTGATTGATGACTCTCTAAATTTAGAGATTCAACTTTTCATCTCTAAATTTAGTTTTAACTTTTTATATTCTCATTTTACCCTTACATCTATAGTTATAAATAAGAGTTAATTACATCGACTTCCCCTGAGATTTTACCAACTACAAGCGGAGTCAACTTTATCTTTTATTGACAACGACCTCCAATCTCCCCTGCCGTTAGTTGATTTTAGTCAAACTTAACATGCTCAGGGGTATTTTTGTCTTTTTAAATTTTATTTTATTAAATAAAAATTAAAAAATTACAAATTAATTAATAGAAATAAAAAATTTATTTTAGTTAATGGAAATCCATTCTCTAGATTGGATCTCCACAAAAAAAAAATTGTAGGTTCTTCGAAGAACCCAATATGGGTTATTGAGTTCTTCGAAGAGTCGAAGAACCAAGTTTTGGGTTCTTTGAAAGAACCCAGTTCAAGGAACCCAAAAGGATTCGAACTCTTCTGGGTTCGTTCGAAGAACCTAGAGAAGAACCCATTTCGGGGTTTTGTAGTGGTCAAAAATAGCCCAAAAGGTTTAAACCCAAAAGTCGGCCCAAAACCACTAAAAATAGCCCAAAAAATCAAGCCCAACGCTCAATAAACCCTATGCTCGACAGGCCTATCTCTATAAGCCTTACATGGTTAGTGCACGACCCAGTAGTCGACAACTCAAACGCGTGACCTAGCGGTCAACAAAGCACAAAGCCAAATCATGCAATCGACTCGACCTAGTAGCTGCCAAACAACTGATTCAGTCAAACCTTGACTAAGTCAGTTGACTTGGTCTAAACTTGACCAGTCAAAATCTTCGAGATATCAAGAATCCCAGATATCTCGGAGTACTACATCCCTTGGGATATAGACGCAATGGGCACTTACTCAACACCTATAAATACAGCCTCTCGGCTTCATGTTCAGGGGTCAAGCATTTTCACAAAAGAATCGTTACTCTAATACTAAGCAATCATGCCTGCGCACGAAAAATCAATTAGACTAGCTACGCTCGACATAGCCTCATCCAAGCAAACTAATAGCACTCGACATCACGATTCTACATCCACCGCACGACATACCCTCAAGTTAGGTATTAATTGTTTCGCTTGTCTACTTCCCTTTTAGATTCACTATCTAACTTGGGCGTCATAGGCTATTTGGCTGACACCACTCCAGTATTCCAAGAGCACGACACTCTTTTCCTTATTTTGTAAATTATCGTCCCTTCATATCAAACACAACTGATTGCCAGGTCATCAAGCGTAAATGTTTTTTTTTTTTTAATTTAAAAAATTTGGTAGATCTGGGTTGGCCTTAGTGATGAACCCAAATGGGTTCGTCTTCGTTGATGAATCCTTCTGGGTTCGTCGCACTGGAGGTCCAGCCATGTTAAAATAATTTTTGTAAAAACTTAGTGTAAAAATAAAGTCATATAAAAAATAATTTATTGAAATAATGTTAAAATAATAACAAAAAATTAAGATTTTTTTAAGATAAAGATAGATATTGTTATTGGAGCGAAAATATTTTAGAGATGGAATATTGAGTGAATATTCTCATTTGGCTCTCCAAAATGAGATAGAGATAGAGACATTATTGGATATGCTATAAGGCATTAAAGATCAATGGGTGGTTCTTTCATAATTTTCCATGAAGCCATTTGTTCCAGAATTTCATGTCGAGACAACCTAAGTTGAAATCCATGTAAATAGACATCATTGCGTTGCTGCTGGAGAATTGTTAGTCCTATAGCAGCTGATGACAAGAAACCTTGCAGTGGCTTAAGCGGAGAGTGCAGCAAGTGTAGCAACACAATATTACAGTGTAGCAAGTGTAGCACCACAGTACTTCAGTAGAGCACTCTTCAGCTCTCACAGAACATATCAAACCCTTGTTCTCTGTGACGATTTCATCAAACACCATGTGCCATGACTCTGCCACTTCATCAGCAGCCTTGCTAAGTCACAGTGCCATCTCAGCACTGCCACATCAGCAGAGTTTGTTACAACTTACAAACTCTCCCACCGGTTTTTCATTAGCTGGAATTCTATTATTCTCAACAGAATCTCCCGCCCATTTGATTGACATGTAATCAGTCCATGATTGGTCCTATATATATATTCCTGTGTTCATATGATCATTATCGAAATGAATGAAAAAGAGAATTTATTTTCTCTCTCAAGTCTACTACTTTTGTTCTTCTTCTTCTTTGCTTTTTAAGTTCAACAAGCTTTTATCAAAGCTTTCAAGAATGAAGATTTGAAGACCTTCCCGGATTTTCTATGAAGCGTGCATATATGCCATAGTTTTCTAAGACAAGGAGCTTCACTTTCCATATTTTTCTAGAATTTCTAGAACGTCGAACGATCATAAACCGTGCATGCAGATGGTTGCTCTGTTTTCTTGGTCAGAGGAGGATGATGAGACGACTTTCTTATTATTATTATTTTTTTTTTGTTTCCTTATCTTTTAGGAATTATTTCACAAATTAACTTCTCTTCATTAAAGTCTTTTAATTTAGAATTAATTTCAATTTAATTAGTAAGAAATCTAAGGAACTCTAAGGGACAATATCTGTGCTTATTTAGCTATAATATCTTCTTATTCGTATACTTGCGAGCATTGAAATTTGAGATAATTCGATTAACTAGAATTTCACAATGTTGCACTGAAACTGCCATAAAGTTATTTAGATTATACATGAAAGAAACAAAACCATTAATGATCATAAATTAACAATCAGCACTCCCTCTGATCCCTTAATTGACAAGCACACTGTACAACAATTTAAGTAGAACCTATTTTTTGATAGTATAAACAGTTTGTAAAACAGTTAATATGAGAAGAATAATAGCTGCAATGACAGAGATGGATGCCCATGGAGTGCTGAAATAATTTTGCTTCAAGTTGGCCTTCCACTTGTGCCATGGAAATTTGCAGTAGATGTTTATATCTTCAACAAGACCTGAATAATAGAATTCTCGAGGTTTTACTCTACCGCCTTTGACATGGTTGTGAAATATACTTGACACAGCCTCACTGCTCCACAACCAATTTTCTAGAACTCCACTTTTAATGAGTAAGTCCACATCTTTTGATGTGTTGACGAGGTAATTCATCATCGTGATGTAGTCATTCACATAGTTGGTTTCGCAGTGCAATATCTCAAAGATCTGAAGATTCCTGAGTATACCTTCTGTTTCGTCGACTATATTCAAATTAGGAATTTCCAGAATCCCCTTATTGAATCTTATGTCGAGTAAATGTTGTTCAGAACCCAACTGAAATTGTACACCAGCTTGATGAAGTTCTGTTACATTTGGTGTGGTTAGAGTTTTGATCTTTGTGGGTCGTAGCTCTGATGGCTGAAGACAACGTCTTATCAAATCAACAAAATGTTCCGCTTCAGGAAAGTGCTCTTCTATTGATTCTTCCTCTATCAAAAGAAAGTTCCAAGACCACAAGTTATATATTAACTCAGGCATGGAAAATTGGTGGCTATTGTCAGTATTTATTGCTGTTTTGGCTATCTCAAACAAGTCACGGAGAATAAACATGGGAAGCTGATTTTCTAGCAGAAACAAATCAGGTCTTATGTCTGTGATCATCCTTGGTTTGGTTAGTATACGATCAACGGTATCTAATTCCTCGAAGTTGCTCTTTTGGCCTCGTCTAAGTAAGAGCTCTATGATGAAGGCAGCATCAACCAAAATCATTTCTACAAACTCATCGCTTACAAGTTCAATGGTTTCTGCATAACACTCACGCAATTTACATTCCTTTTCCCCAATAAATATAAGTAAATCCTTCATGCTTACCTGAGTTCGTCGAAGAAAATCTTGCAGGTATCTCCTTTTATGTTCTTCCATAGCTTTTAGTTCCTGCTTACGGTAATGAAACGGGCCAATGGAGACTATTTGTGGAGTGTAGAGCTTTTGATCTGATTTTCGTTTCCCAGGAAGAACTCTATAGATGCAACAGTCTCCGGATAAGGGTTGCAATTTCTGTAATTTCCCTTCCAAAGAAATCTCTATGTTATCAATATTAATGCACACAGGATTGCTTCTGTCCATCTTCTTGCTTGCTTGATCACTTGCAACAGAAGAAAGGGTGTATCTGAAATTATCACGAACAACATGATTATCAATCAAGAATCTTATACTATTAAAGTGTATTTAGTAAAATAAAAGAGAAAAAGAAAACAATTATGTTGTTTTTGCTAATGGTCAATCCTCCTCAAGAAATTTAAAGAGAGATTTCAATTTGATTTGATATTGGAGTCTGTGGCTAATATAAAAGGAGAACGCATAGAGATGACAAAGATTAACAACTGTTTCAGAGAAGAAAATATAAGGGCCTATTGTCATATACTTACAATATTGTTTCCTGCAGCCTCAGACTCAGAATGTCTGGTTATTCAGTGGATTCTTATGATCAGATAGCTGCCTTTGCGTTTGCAAGACTATGTGACTGGTGAGAGAGCCAGCTATCTTGGCTTTTTGATAAACATCTGAAAATCATCGAACATTCCTTTCTTCCATGAGTAACATAATGTTGATGCAATATATATTATTAATACTTAATTTATATATATAATTATTATTAAAACTGAAAATCATCTTGGCTTTTAGTGAATTTTCTTTTATTAAAACTTAATTTTTATATATATATATAATATTATTGTTTCTAATATACTGAATTCACCATATTTGTATGTGTTATTACTGCTAATTTTTTTTTTGTTAGGCACTACAAAAAAAAAAAGTGACATTTTGTCGCAAAGGAAATATGTTGTAATCAGTGGTAAAAAAGTGTTACAAATAATGCCATGGCAAAATATTTTACCGTGAGTGATAACCATTAAGAAAACTTTTTTATCGCGGAGCTTTCGTGGTAAGAAACTTAAAATCTGCTGTAAAAAATTTAAAATTTTTAAATTTGCCTAGAATTAAGTATAGGTGGCAAAAAGTCGCGGCAAATATAATTTTTTTTATAATGAGGTATGGTGTATTCAATCTAAACTTGGTTGAAATTTAAAAAATTTTAAAAGTGTGGGTGTATTCAATCCAAACTTTTATGAATACCATTAAAATCTAAGTGTATTAAATTCAGACTTTTAAAATGTCCATATTTAGGTGTATTAAAAAATTCATAAATTTACAGAAAATTGTTTTAAGTGGTGGAATTTTATAGATTTTAAAATGAGAAATACAAATAAAAATGTCAATAACAAATTTTACTCTACCTATGGAATTTAATGGATTTCAAATTATTATCTAATGCACAATCAAAAATTTATTTTTTTTCAAAATAAATCATTAAATTCATCCAATTCCATATAATTCTGTGAAAAAATAAATTATAACAAACTCTGTAAAGAATTTTGACAAAATCTATATGAAATCTATGAAATCCATGGACTCCACCAAAAATCTATCAATTAAAAAAATATATTGATAAGATAAGGTTGATCTATTGGTATGCCTCTCACAGTTACACCTTGAGGTTATGAAGTTGAAGTCGTGCCCTCCTCCCCAAAATCCCGAATTAATCGTAATAGTTTAAAAAATAAATGTATTAAACTCCAATAAATTTTAAATTGAATTAATATACCCGTCTTAATTTATAGATTAACTTCTAATAAACTTTAATCAAGACAGATGATATTCCTAAACATAATAATGTATAATAATTTTTTAATTACAAATGATGGATTCCAAATCCAATTGCTTTATTCTGTTATCTAGACATAAATCCTATAAAGAGCAAAGCAAATTCCTAACAAGAAGAGAAGATGAAATATTCTTAAACCTCTTCTCAAGATGGAATAACAGTTGTTTTCTCGGCAAATTTAGAATAGAAAGCACAAACATAATGTTAACTGGGTTTTTTAAGCTAGCAACTCCGAAGTTTTGGACGTTTGAATTACGTAGTATCAATTGTGGAGAGAAGTGTATACAACAGTAGACACGCAAACCATTAAACCGATTAATTTGCCCAAATCAAATTAATTAAGCGGGTTGTTTTGGTTTTATTAAATAAAATAAACTTATTGGGTTGATTAAAAGTAATTCGATGGGTTTGGATTGGTTTATAAGTTGTGTTTTATCAAAACGAACCGATTTCATATTGCTAGGCCTCCTTACTTTTTATATGTGAATTTAAATTAAAATTTACATCGTTTCCATATTGTTTTATATTTTCTCATTATAGTATCATATACGTATAAATAGGCTTATATTATGATAGCTTTAAGAATCACAACAATAATAAAATTATTTTTTTCTCTCATATTTTTACTAGAACTGGACACTGATCAGCTATCCAGTGTTACAATAGGTATGATAGGCCTAATCAAGATCATACTATTCATGTTGCTAATCTTGGTCAATCTAGCACTCAAGGAGGAAATCATCCAGTCAATAACCTGCAAGGAAATTATCAAGGAAATCAAGGAGATTTCCAAGGCAATTACCGAGCTAATTACAATCAATCCACTGCTTTTGATGCTACACCTCATGAATCTAACAATAATCCTGCTTGGTATGGAGATAGTAGAGCCATTAGCCATGTTACTTCTGATTTAGATAATCTCTTAAACTTCTCTTTTTTACAAACGATAACAAATTGATAGTAGGCAATGGACAATAATTAGCTATTTGCAATATTGGTAACTCATTTTTCAGCTCACACAAGTCCTACACAATCTTAGCACATGAAAAATGTCTTGTGTGTACCTAAAATCACTAAAAATCTTCTTAGCATATCCAAGTTTATTAAAGATAATAATGTTGTAGCTAAGTTATTTGACACTTATTGTGTTATCAAGGATAAAATTTTCAAGAAAGTGTTGCTTCGAGGAACATTTAAAGATGGGTTATATCAGCTTCAACTTTAAGGATGTCAAACTACATTGAATAACAATGTTGCTTGGGGTGGACGTTTTTGGGTTAAGTTGGGTTGGGTTGAAAATTTTTCAACTCAGTCTAACCAAATATAAATTATAACCCAACCCAATCCAACCCAATTTTGGATGATCGCAAGGGCTGTTGAGATGATCTGCAGCCTTGCTATGATGAGCTGTTTGTTGGGAAAATAAACCTTCGCAAAACCTACCTAGAAATATGCTAAATATCAGAAATTACAGAGAAATGAAATAGAAAATAACAATCACCACAACACAATAATTTACGTGGAAAACTCCAAAATCAGGAGAAAAACCACGGCCCTCAGAAAGAAATTCACTATGTGATAAATTATTACAATCACACAGACTATTCTCTCAAGACTACCACACCAATACACTCACACTCTCTCAAAGCATAAAATAATTCACACCTCTCTACACTCTAAAATAAGAGAAACAAGAAAGGAATTTAATTAGAATTAAATACAATGCTTTAAGTGTATTTAATTGGTGCAATTAGAAACTAAGGACTTGGTCTCCTTATATAGCCTTGAGAAGCCTTGACATTTTGCTATTTTTTCAATGTGGGATTCATATCCCTTCATTGCCTTCTCATTTGCTTTCACAATTTTGCCAATTTTTCAACAAATCTCCACCTTGGCAAAATACAGGAAACCTCCGCCCTTCTGCCGCAACTTTCATGCAACCATTGTCTATACCGACAATCATAATTCTCAACCCAGAGAACTATCATATTCCACCATAAAAGTATACCACTTAGAATTAATCACCAATTCTAAGATTTCCACCTCGGCACATGTCGAACAAACTTGCTGAAATTTATGGTGCAACTCCCATGTTGGCTTTCCCCGGAAGTTCTTCAGCCATCGACATAATTCTACCACACACCTTGCATCAATGCCGCCAACCAATGCCCGTGTGCAAACTTCCCACTAGTAGTGTCACATCCTTTTTCATAGCACCTAGTGATATGCTATAAGGATGTACATATCCTTCTCAAAGGATAAATTCAGTGTCTTCACAAGACACACTATTAGCTTGATTGTTGGAGCTACCTGCCGAACCTGCTCCACCGTTTTGACAATTTTTCTTAACGTGCCCAGATTGCCCACACGCCCAGCAAAATATTTTATTCCTGGAGTTATTCTTCTTCCAATTGCTCCCATTGCTAGCTACCAATGCTGTGTCTTCTGATGAAGTACGACCTCCACCCTTCAGCCTTCTCTCCTCAGAAAGGAGTTTACCGGTAACTTCTGCAAAATTCAGAGTCTCCTTCCCATATACCAAAATAGGTTTCATATGTTCATAGGAAGATGGAAGAGACAATATAAGCCTTAATGCTTTATCTTCGTCTTCAATTTTAACTCCAATAGACTCCAGTTCAGAAACAATACCATTGAGAACACTCAAATGATCTGAGATTTTTGCACCTTCCTCCATACGCAGAGTATGAAACTGTTCCTTCAGGTACAACCGATTTGAGATGCCTTTTGCCTGATATAACCCTTCAAGTTTTTCCCAGAGTTCCTTGGCTGAATGTATTCCATGCACATTTGCAAGAACATTCTTGGCCAAACACAGACGAATCACACTTGCAGCTCTCAAATCCATTTCTTCCCAATCTTCATTGCTCATACTAGACTCACCTTTGCTGGAATCACTTAAAACAGAGCCTGATTTCTCCTTCAATACCTTGTGTAACCCGGATTGTATTAACACATTCTTGACTTGCACTTGCCACAAGCCAAAATTAATCTTTCCATCAAATTTCTCTACACCAAACTTCAAGGAGCTTGAAAATTTAGACATTCTAACCGTATACTGAAATAGTGCCCGTAGTCCGTGAACAGTACTCCAGGTAAGTTCCCAGGAAAGAGAGGTGGGTCACAATGGACACACTTAAATACCAAGTCTTTCCTAGCCAGAACCTTCCTTAGACAAGCACTTCCACAATACTACCACACTTAACTCCAGCAACCAAGAACAATTTAGACCAAGAACAATTCTTTTCTGATGTGGAAGATCAGACAATGCTGCAACCACAGAGCATACTAAGAATTTTCTAAAACCTCTGACACCTTAGCAACCAACCTAGGCTCTGATACCACTTGTTGGGAAAATAAGCCTTCCCAAAACCTCCCTAGAAATATGCTAAATATCAGAAATTACAGAGAAATGAAATAGAAAATAACAATCACCACAACACAATAATTTACGTGGAAAACTCCAAAATCAGGAGAAAAACCACGGCCCTCAGAAAGAAATTCACTATGTGATAAATTATTACAATCACACAGACTATTCTCTCAAGACTACCACACCAATACACTCACACTCTCTCAAAGCATAAAATAATTCACACCTCTCTACACTCTAAAATAAGAGAAACAAGAAAGGAATTTAATTAGAATTAAATACAATGCTTTAAGTGTATTTAATTGGTGCAATTAGAAACTAAGGACTTGGTCTCCTTATATAGCCTTGAGAAGCCTTGACATTTTGCTATTTTTTCAATGTGGGATTCATATCCCTTCATTGCCTTCTCATTTGCTTTCACAATTTTGCCAATTTTTCAACACTGTTGTTTAGCTATACTCGTGCTAAACTGCATTGCAAGATTGGAGGATCAAATCCAGCGGATTGCTTAGATTGCTCGGGCTGACTTATGCTAATAGTGTGGCTGTTTGCGGTGGCTGCATTGCTAGTTGCATGTTTAATCCTTTCAGAACTGTTAAGAATGTTGTGTCTTTATAGCATTCAAAGTTAGGATATCCTGCCTCACACACCTTGAAACAATAAACTCATTGAAAATACCTTCTCCTAGCATGGCATCTTGCTTGATTCCCACCAACATAATGGCTGTCTAAACTTATCAACAATAAAAGACTACCAAATTTGTCTCCAAACCCATTTCCCTCTAAATTAAACTTTAAATTGGCATCAACAATGGGTCGATAATAATATCTATTGAGAAGTACGGTTTAAATAGTTACTGCCACAATACGGATGGAAAGAACAAAGCTGGTCAACCAAGAGTGGGCGTTCTCTCTTAAATACACTTGATTCTTAAGAGTCATATTTCATTTCCGGTTTTCTCTTTCTTCCTTTTTGATTTATGATTTTTTTTTTTTGGCCCAATGGAAAAATGATTTTTATTGAAATTTTTAAATTGCTTGAACTTACTATGGAATCTTTACTGAAATTGCTATGTGACATTGAACTCAATCTCTACCTAATTCCAACATTATCCACATCAATTAATTATAGTGTACCAATCTTATATGAAAACACAAAACTACGATTCGGGTAATTTCAAAACAAATTATTCAGATCTTATCATTACCGTTATAAGGATATAAACATCAAGATGGTATAAAACATACGCCAATTTTTTTTATTTATAAAATCAAATATACTCCAAATGATTCAGATCCTGACACTTATAAAATCTGAAGCTGAAAAGTCACTAATTAACATATAATTTCATGATCTCCATATAATTCGTTTACTTCAATTTGATTAAATATAAGTATATGTAAAGAGATTTTAATGGGTTATTAGATGCTTGCAGGTAAGATGGAAAAGGAATTTCTGGAAAGTCATGGAGTAATGGAGAGCTGCCATCATGACTACCTTCAGCTGCGTCCTCCACAACTTGTCTTGGCCCTGCAATTGTTGGAGTAGTCCTTCCCTGCAATCATTTTGATCTCTATAAAAACATGAATATATATAAGTGACATCATACTAAGCGAATAAAAGCTTAATTACCTATTGAATGTTCTTCCCTGGAGAAAAATCTGCACTGAAAAATCGTTCATATTCCGGCGGGCAGAAAAATCCATAATCAAACTGATCAGAACCACCGCTCACTTCATTTCCAACCAGGTATTCAGTACCGGAAAATGCCGTTGTGTGTGGAAGCTGATCAGAACCAACGCTCAGTGCATTTCCATCTGGGTGCCCAGCACCGTTAAAGGCCATAGAGAATTGAAGCATATCAGAATCGCCACTAGCTGCATTTTCAACTGTGTAACCAGCACCATTAAAGGCCATTGAGGTTGGGAACATTTCAGTAAAAGTGTCCAATTCATTTCTGCAATTCACAAAGAAGGATTATATTAATTAGGTATATATGTACAAAATTAAGAACACGCACCGTTAATGTAGAGAAGAACACACCTGGAGGGCTCAAATGCAGTTGAATTAGCAAAATTGTTAGTGAGAAATTGGGTAGGATCATGCTGTTGAGACCATCCCAAGCCAGAATTTGGAGTTCCCATCATGAAATTAGTGGCACTTGCAGTTTGTGAGTGCAGTGCCTTATTTCAACAACAAAGAAAAATAAATAAATTATTTGGACATTTCTTAAACACCATTTATTTATAATAAACAATTTTAACAAACAATTCATGACCAAACAAATGGAACATACATGTGAAGGTAATTGTAGTTGGCTAAAGCCTTTTTCCTCAAGTACTTGCTGCATATAAAATCATACATTAAAATTATTTTCAGATCTCTAATCAAAGGCGTTATATAAATTTCAAGATTTGGAAAGAATATGAATAAAATATTAAAATGTATGTAGAGCTTACCTTACGAAGAGCTACACGTTTCATGGTATCTTCCAACACCCTTTCTTGGTATTCAGCTTCAGTGATCGATTTGATATATTTTGTACTTCTAATAAAGTCTCTGAGAAATTGAAATACATATATGTATTTTCAGAAAAAAAAATTAAAAAAAAAAACCGGAAATTTGGTCTTGTAATTAAATTCAAGGCAAGCCTACTCTAGTTGCTTCTCCAAATCTTCGAGTTCAACATTGCGCAAAATGATTTCATCTTGGATTCCCTGTAATATTCCAACCAAATAAATTTAATTAATTAAGAAACTAAATTAATGGGCTGAATAATTAACTAATTAACTTTCCTTTCAAAAAAAAAAATTAACTAATTAACTAGATAGGTACCTCTAATTCAATCTCAACCATTTTGTTGTCCATATCACTGTTGCTCAGCATATAATTAGGAGGAATTAATTAGCATGGCAAATTTAATGAACAGTTTGCAAGGAAAAACAAGTTTCTTCTCACATTTATGATAAATTTATAAGAGATTAAAAAAAAAATACGAACCTAGATGAGTTTATTCGTTGCAATAAATCAGATTCGATGCTCATTAAAGAAATAAGTCGGCGGACGCTCTGATATTAGTGTTGTTAGATCATGCACAACATAGTCATTAAACTTGTAATTTAGAATTAAACATATGATTTAAATCGGTATAAAAAATATTAAAGAATCTATATAATTGGATGTCTTACCTCTTCTTCAGGCAGCCTTTGTAATTGGATCGTACATGAAAAATATGAGTACATCAATTGTCAAGAAGGAAAAATTTAAAGTCAATATCATTATATTTATCATATGTTTTTACAATAATTAAAAGTAAACCAAATTCCCAAAACTTGATATGATTGAAATCTCTCATTTCTGTTAATTACAAGTTTTCAATTTATAAGTTTTAGAAAATTACAATTTCAAAATATGTTTTCGAAACAAGTCTTTCATTTTTTTCCTCACAATCATTTTACCCATCAAAAAATAATACAAACATGTTATCATTATTTTTAGTTTTTAAAATCTTTTTTTAATTGATGCAATTTCAAAAACTCAATTTCATTTTTTTAGTAATAGTTAATGAAAACGCTAATTTATGAACATACTAAAAGGCACCCAAATTACAGTTCATAATGTTATGCTAATTTAGGGATGTCAACAGGACAGATGTGTGGGGTTAGTAATCTCAAACCAAATCTCAACAAAAATATTTGTCAATATTGCATTTCGATATCAGATTTGTAAAACCAACCCCACATTTGCCTCAATTTAGTTAAACCTCACCCCAATAAGGGCCGACCACGCGGAGTATCTATAAGATCAAGATTTTTTGACATCCGTTAATAAACTACTTCTCAATTTAATTCTATTTACTTAATACGTAAATGTCTAAATCAGTTTATAAATCATCAAACTTTTTAAAAATAAATATATACCGTCCACGTTTCCCATACGGAAGATCAATATAACGTTTAAGGATTTCCTCTGTCCTGTACGACAAAATAAAATCAATTAATAGAAAACGACAAATGATAGCAACAATGGCAAGATCTAAAGTCGAAATCAAAAGAAATTAAATAGAGGACCTTCTCTTCCCACCAAAAAGGACCAAATTCCCAGCCGAAGAAAATATAACCAAACCAACATCTACATCACAAAAAGTAGAGAGTTCATAGGCTTTCTTGACAAGCCCATTTTTTCTCTTGGCAAAACTAACATTTCTTTTGGTTTTGTTCTCAACTTTCTTGAGTGGAAGCTTGACTCTCACCATTTTTTCCTCCTTGATTTTTTTGCCTTGAACAGATCTAATTTGCTTTTATATACCTCATAATAGGAAAATTGACATTTATCGAGTTAAGGGTCCACTTAATAAAATAACATTTCTTACATCGTCTTTATTTATAATTTCTTAGTTGTCAGTCTTATCTTCCCTCTTTTACTTTAATTGTTTACATATCCTACTGGATTTTTTCATTAATTATTATTAAGACCATTGAATTGCAATTGACAAAAAAAAAAACAATATTTTTATATATAATTAAAATAAATTTTAAAATATATATAAACAATTTTGTACTTTTTATAATGTTAAAATTACTTGTACATTACAAATACTGTAGCAAAAACTTTTTTTTATTTTCTAATTTATAATGTTTGATTAAGAAATAGAAATGTCATTTTTAATTAGAAAAAATATTTAAATTGTTTATGAAAGATAGTTAAATTCATGTTCACACTTAATCAAATAAAATTTCAATTTCGAAAGGCTGCTGACCCCGCCCAATCAAACTTCAAGTTGGGATTCTTTGTGGGCCCTTAAATTAATTTTGTTTATAATTAAGATAAAGTAAACCACATAATTTTATAATTAATATAGAAATTACAGCTCATATTGAAAAAAAAAACATTATTCAAAAAAGAATAGATAGAAATGCGTATGAAGTGAAAATTGTTTTTTTTTTTTTTAATTATACAAATTAAAATAAGAAAAAAAGATTCGAATATGATAATCACGTAAATTTTTATCTGACCACCATCCCTCAAGTCCACAATAGATGACCAATTAAAACTAGAAAAGTTTAAACATTTATATAGACCAGGTTTACAATATATATAAATCCATATATCAAACAAGAGAGAAAAAATTAAAGAAGATACCGCAGGAAAAAGATAAAAAAAAAAAAATACACCCAAAATTTATCACACTTCCATTTTCTCTAACATCATAAATAGGCACGTATCCATGAAGCCTACCCCAGGCCCAAACAAAACAATGCCTGCGAAAACAGAGATTTCGGCCCACGAATTCTGGAAATAGTCTTGTTTTAGGGTTGCCTTCCACCTGTGCCAAGGGGTTCTACAGTATTTGTTCATATCCTCAACAAGACAAGAAAAATAGAAGTTTTCAGGAATTATACTAGTCTCCTAGACAAGGCTGTGAAATAGAGTGGACACCCCATTACTGTCTGTTAGCTCCATCTCTTGATCAAAAATGGACCTTCACTAGTACCTTTCTTTACCTACTTTTGTTCCGTTTGCGGGTAATTATCGATTGTTTTTTATATTTTCCTTGAGTGTGAAGGTGTTAGGTCTTTTGGGTTATTCCAGTCATTTATGTGCCAAGGCAGAGAGACACGCGACTTGGACTCGCGACTTGCTCGCGACTTGCCAAGTCGCGAAGGCCATTCACTTTAGAAATCCAGAGAGACTCGCGAGTTAGGTCGCGACTTGGGCGCGACTTTGCTAACTCGTGAGAGCAAAAATCAAGCAAAGAGACAGAGACACACGCGACTTGGACTCGCGACTCGCTCGCGAGTTGCCAAGTCGCGAAGGCAAATGTTGCAACTGAAACCCGAGGCTCACGCGACTTGGAGTCGCGACTTGGCCACGACTTGCTAAGTCGCGAAGACCAATTTCCAGCAATTCCAGAGGCTCACGTGACTTAGACTTGCGACTTGGCCGCGACTTGGCCAAGTCACGAGCATGCCTGGGAAGACCTAATTAGGTTGTTATAAAAGGAAAACTTGAGAGCAAAAAAGGGGATTTGGACTAAAGTTCGGTTAGGGCTCAAAACAGACCACCAAGAGGAGAAAAAGAGAGAGAAGAAGAGGCAAAGGAGGAGAAGAATATCACCTTGGAAACAAGAGGATTCGGATTCGATCCTTGAGCCAAAATCTCACCATCAAGCTTGGATTTGGAAAAAGTGGAAGCTAGACGAATTCACAACAGGAGGAGGACGAAAGTTCATCACACCTAGAGTTTTTCTATCCCTTTCCTTCTTTATTTTCTTGCTTGTAACTCTCTTTATTAATTGAAAAACATATTTGGTTGTAAATCTTTGATTATGACTTAAACTTGTAAGTTAGGGTTTTGATAAATCCTTTTCCTTGAAAGTTGAATGGATTGATAGTTTGATTTATTGTGATTGATTATTATTTTGTTGAGTTACACTATTAATCTTAATGCTTTTGAATGTAATGGCCTGCATTTAATTGATATTATGGTTATGTGTTATGAACTGAGAGGTGACGCCCATAACGTGCTCGATGTAATGTTTACCATAGGTAGAATTAGATAGAGATATGCTAATTTATTTGTGTGATCATTATATGTGTTTATGATACTTAATAAATTGTTATACATGCGATAATCATCGAGAGATAGATATTGATATGTAATAATAACTCCGGCATAATTCGAGAGAATATGTTGGTTAAATTAGATAAACACGATCATCAACATTGATAATTAAATTGCAATAATGTACTTTCATGAAGCTCAACTGGATGGATTAGGTGAATTCAAATACCCTAGCTAATCTTTCATATTGGTCGTTTGAATTATTTTTATGTTTATGTATTTTCATCTTTAATTTTCTTCTTACAAACCATTTTGATTTATTCAAATAGATATAGACTTAGTTAACTTTAGTACTCAACGCCTAAATATCCCTGTGGAGACGATAATTTACTCATCATTGTATTACTTGTGCCGACTCCGTATACTTGCGGGTATAAAAAGGCGTAACACTGTCCTATAGCCAATTTTCAATAATTCCAAATTGAATGAGCAAATCTATGAAGATATGTGGAAATGATCAGCTCCTTGATCAACCACAGCCACTTGATCAGTCAGCTCAACATAAAGAATTGAAGAACAAACATGTGGAAGTTAATCAAGTTGCTACTCATCAGCATAAGCAACTGAACAGTAGAATGAGAAGAGTACAAAGTCAAGTTGGTGCAGTTACACCAACTTGCAATCACAGCTTAACAAACTCAAATGAGGTTACTCAACACACAACCAGCTACTATAATTTCCCAGACAGACAGAAGGTACAATCATTAATTTCATATGATTGTGATATCAATCATGATCGTGACTATGAATTAAGAAGATCTATTGTTAGTCTAGGAAGCTAGCTAATAGCCTTGTAATATGATCTTGCTTGTAACAGAATCTGTTAAAGCTGATCATATAGTAAGCTAGTGCAATATAATTTTATGTGTTAAAAGAGCTGTGATTATTTTAGTAGAAACTGTGAGCTTGTATCTCACTTGTGTAAGTTTGCAAATAGCTAAATAAAAGTTGCAGAGATCAATCCTCTATTAATGGAGCTCGGTTCTTAAGTTTTGTTTCTCTTAGACTTTTATCAAACACTTTGTGTTTTATATCAAACACTTAGCTGTTCTTTATTTTTCACTTGGTATCAAAACTTCTTGACTCACATTAATGGCTTCTTTTTCCTCAAATGCATCTCTGCAAACTCAAAATCAATCTTCAGATAACACACCAACCATGGATTTCCCTTCTCTTGCCAAAACCTTACATTTTAACCTATACATCAAACTTGATGAAGAAAACTACATATATTGGAAGACTCGGGTCTTATCAACCATAAATGCTTTTGATCTAGAGGATTACATTGACAGCTCAAAGAGTCCACCAACGCAGTTCATTAATGTTCAAGTCGATAATGGAAATGGAGGATCAAGAATAGAGCAGCAACCTAATAGAGAGTATCACAAATGGAGAAAATCTGATCAGATTCTTCTATTTTGGCTCATCTCCACCTTGAGCCAAAACGTTGTAGAACAAGTCACACAATGCAAGTCATCACTTGAAGCTTGGACAAAGTTCCCAAACCTCTATTCACGGAGGTCTATGACCAAGATTCTTCAGTTGAGACAAAAGCTTCAAACAATCAAGAAAGGTTCGAATTTAATAAGTGATTTCATTTTGCAAATAAAAAACATAGATTATGCACTTTCAACTGCTGGTGATGAGATCTCAGAAAGAGATGTATTGTTGAGCTTGATGCATGGTGTTGGCCATGAATATGATGTTATAGTTGTTCTTATCTCATCTCAAAGAAGCACCGTGAGTCATGAAGATGTGCAGTTTCTATTACTCATGCATAAGCAGAGAATTGAGTCCTTGAACTCAACATCTCAGATTCCAATCAGTGGTGCCTCGGCTAATTTTGCTAGATATAACAATGAAAAAGGAAAGATCAATGTGGAGGATCAAGTTATAACATAAATGGCTTAAGAGGAAGACGTAGAGGTGGCAGATCATGAGGAGAATACTCTACTGCCAGCTTTGCACAAAGCCTGGACACAATGCCTTTCAACGTTATCATAGGTTTGATCAACATTTCATAAGGCCAAATCCTTCTAATAATACATCTAATACATCAAATCAAGCCTTTGTAGGACACACTTTATAGGTCTTTGATAAAAAAAAAAAAAAACACTGTGCCAGCTCCTTTCAGTCAGGACTGTCAATAAACTCTAACAAATTTTCATCAAGCCTTTACGTATATTGTAACCCTAGAAAGTGTTGGTGGTGTTTCATGGTATGTGGATAGTGGTGCCACTAACCACATCACATCAGACCTAAACAAGCTCAATGTGAAATTCGAATATAAGGGTAAGGAAAAGTTGGTTATAGGTAATGGCTAACAACTTACAATCTCTAGTATTAGTTCATCTAAAGTTGATTCTCATACAAATGTTCACAAGAAACTGCACTTGAATCATGTCTTACATGTCCCTATGATTACTAAAAATCTCATCAGTATCTATAGGTTGACTAATGATAATAATGTGGTAGCTGAATTTTGTGCAAATAGATGTGTTGTTAAGGATTAGAAAATTGGAGCAATTCTTCTCAAAAGAATTGCTAAGGATGGCTTATATTAGCTATATCTTATTAGATCTTCTGTTTCATCAAACTCGAAATTAGCGAGATCTTACTTTACATTTGAGAGACATGTAAATACAAGCAAACCAGGTTATTTTGTACAAAATAACAGATAACCTCAGTATGGTGCATATACTGCCAAGATTCATTCTTCACTTTGGCATGCCAAGCTGGGACATCCAGCTCATCTTATTCTCAAGAAAATAACGTATCAATTGCATCTACCTTGTAATCTAGCTACTATAGAGTTTTGTGACTCATGCAAGCTAGAAAAATGCATAGGCTACACTTTACCAGATCTGTAATTTCAGCAAAGGAACCACTTAAACTTGTCTATAGTAACCTTTAAGGACTAGCTTCTTTTGTATCTACTTAAGTGTATAGGTACTGTATAGCATTTGTTGATGCTTATACAAGATTTACATGGATGTTTCCCTTAAAGCTAAAGTCTAATGCTTTAAATGTTTTCCATTACCTTCCAAATATGTGTTGAATTACAAGTTGGGAAGACAATCAAATGTCTACAAACTGATATAGGGGGTGTGTACCTTTCATTTGTGCCATAACTCTCTCAATAAGATGTGAAAGTCATATTTTCATGTGCCTATATTCATGCTCAAAATGGGGTGGTAGAAAGGAAACATAGACACTTGGTTGAGACTGGTTTGATCCTATTAGCTCATGCAAAGATACCTCTCAAGTTTTGGTTTGAGACATTTTCAGCAGCATGTTTCCTCATCAACAACCTACCTACATCACTCTTGAATTTTTAGTCCCCTTTTGAAAAATTATACAACAAGATACCAAATTATAACTTTCTTCACACTTTTGAATGTGCTTGCTTCCCTTATCTTCGAGATTACTCTAAGAAAAAGCTTAATTTCCACACTTCAAAGTGTGTTTTCATTGGTTACAGTTCAGACCACAAAGGGTATTGCTGCCTACATCCATCTGCCAAGATTTTTATCACAAGGCATGCTGAGTTCAATGAAGTGGTATTTTCCTACCTCCAGTTGTTTCATGTGTCTATTAATACTTTTGAATCCTCTCAGTAATAGGTTCCTTTGCATAAGGTGGTTGATGTTCTATCTAACACACAACCTCAGTTCTCTCCTCCTATGCAGGTTACTGCAACACCTATTCTTGTAATGCAGAATTCAAGTCAGGATTCCATAGCCGAATCTATTTTTGAATTTGATGTTCTTGATTCACCAACTATTCCAGCTCCTCTTCCAGCAACTATACCAATAGTGCAAAACACTTATCATATGGTCACACGATCAAAAGTTGACACCTTCAAACCAAAGGTATACACCTCTACCTAGACTCTTCATTCAGCATATATAGCTCATGTTGAACCTAAAACTGTTAAGGAAGCTATGTCTAGTTGTGATTAGTTGAAGGCTATGACAGATGAATACTCAGCCCTTATGAAGAACAATACATGGTCTTTGTTACCCTTATCTAGTGACATGAACATTGTTAGGTGGGTATAAGTGGGTTTTTATAACCAAATACAACCCAAATGGAACAATTCTTAAGCACAAAGTAAGGTTGGTTGCCAAAAGCTTCCAACAAACACCAGGCCTTGACTTTGATGAGATTTTTAGCCCTGTTGTAAAGGTTGCAATTATAAGGGTTATGTTCATGATTACTGTTTTGAAGGGGTGGGCTATCAAGCAAGTTGATATCAACAACGACTTTTTAAATAGAGACCTTAATGAGGTGGTCTATATGAAGCAACCCGAAGGCTTTGAAAATCCAAATCATCCCTTCTCTGTGTGCAAGCTCAACAAAGTACTTTAAAGGTTCAAGCAAGCACCAAGGTGTTGGTTTCATAAATTGAAAATAGCCATCTTATCTTAGCAGTTTACTAATTCTGCATCTAATGTTTCTCTATTTGTTCACAGGGCTGGCTCGAAGATTATATTCCTTTTAGTATATGTTGATGATATACTAATACAGGTAATGACCCAACTCAAATACAACATCTCATTACCAAGCTGCATGTCACTTTTGCTCTCAAGAACCCCAGGTCTATCAGCTATTTCTTAGGCTTTGAGGCACACAGAAATGTTACTTGTCTTTTTCTTACACAGTCAAAATATATTGGTGACCTTTTAAAGAGAACCAACATGGAAGATTGCAGACCTTGTGACGCCCCTATAAGTGCAGGTACAAAACTAAAATTGGTTGAAAGTGAGGCATTTTTATATTTCACTTTGTATAGGAGTGTGATAGGTGCTCTTCAATATCTATCTCACACTAGGCCTGATATTTCTTTCATTGTAAAC
Source organism: Xanthoceras sorbifolium (assembly GCA_003430845.1). Taxonomy (NCBI): domain Eukaryota; kingdom Viridiplantae; phylum Streptophyta; class Magnoliopsida; order Sapindales; family Sapindaceae; genus Xanthoceras; species Xanthoceras sorbifolium. Next base: position 28,969,402 of record CM010620.1, on the reverse strand, counting down.
AAGTTAAGTCAATTTCTTGTTGCTCCTACTCAAGTGCATTAGTTAGCATGCAAGTAAGTGCTTAGATATCTTAAGGATTCTATCACTAAAGGATTATGGTTTAAACCTGTAGCTGCTCTTACTATTGAGGTTTTCTCCGATGTTGACTGGACAAGTTGCCTAGATGACAGACGGTCCACAAGTGGAAATTACTTATTTTTTGGAGGTAATCTTATCTATTGGAGCTCCAAGAAATAACATGTTATTGCCTGCTCTAGTATAGAGGCAGAGTACAGATCCATGGCTCATGTTGTTGCTGATGTTTTGTGGATGAAGTCTCTATTGCATGAACTGGGTATTTCTGTTCTTGGTTCTGTTGTGGTATGGTGTGATAATATGGGAGCTAATGCTCTAACTTAAAATCCTGTATATCAGTCTAGGACAAAGCATGTTGAGGTTGATGTCTATTTCATTAAAGAGGAAGTTGCATAAAAAATTGTTGAACCTAGGTATGTTGATATACTGACCAAGGGTCTTACAACCGGAAGGTTTCAATACTTGTGTAGCAAGTTGAACTTGGTTTATCCACCACAGTTCACCTTGAGGGGGAATGAGAAGATATGTAGAAATGATTAGCTTCTTGATCAACTATAGCCACTTGATCAGTCAGCTCAGCATAAAAAATTGAAGAACAAACATGTGGAAGCTTATTAAGTTGCTACTCATTATTATAAGCAACTGAACAACAAAATGAGAAGAGTGCAAAGTCAAGTTGGTGCAGTTACACCAACTTGCAATCACAGCTTAACAAACTCAGATGAGGTAGCTTAACTCACAGCTAGCTACTATAATTTACCAGACAGACAGAAGGTGCAATCATTGATTTCAGATGATTGTGACATCAATTATGATTGTGGCTATGAACTAAGAAGATCTATTGTCAGTCTAGGAAGCTAGCTAACAACCATGTAATATGATCTTGCTTGCAACAGAATATGTTACAAGCTGATCATCTAGTAAGCTAGTGCAATATAACTCTATATGTCTGTGATTATTTTAGTACAAATTGTGAGTTGTATCTCACTTTTGTTTCTCTTAGACTTTCATCAAACACTTTGTGTTTGATATCAAATAGCTAGATGTTCTTCATTTTTCTCTTAACATCCTTGGGTGTTAACAAGGTGATTGATGAGGACAATGAAATCGTTTATGCAATTGCTCGAGCCATAACATTATTCGAATGCCAATAGATTCCTGAACATAAGTTATGTTTCTTTCATAATCTTTAAATGTGGAATCTCCAGAATTCCACTTCCGTAGTTGAATTTTATATCAAATAAGCACTTCTTCGATGCCTTCCTGAACTTTACTCCTGCCTCGTGCAGTTCCGTCACGCTTGGTGTCATCAGAGTTTCGAGTTTTGTTTTCTTGGGCCTGTCCGATTCTGAGGGAATGAGACAATTGCTTAAGAAATCAACATTTGATGTTCTACTCTGGTGAAATTCTTTTTTCTCCAAGTTGTCATCTATTTACGAAAAATCCAACAAATCTTTGGTGAAGTTGTGAATAAGCTTAACTATGGGGGGGCTTGTTATCATATTTTGATGACATGGATATGTTTGCGCCCGCAAACAAATCCTCAAGAATGAAGAATGGAAGCTGATTTTTGAGCAAGCATGTATCGTACATTATATCAGCTATCATCCAAGGTTTAGTGAATATACGATTATTTCGATTTTGCAAATTACAAAATGTGTTCTTCAACAAGACCTCAATGATGAAGGCAACATCAACTAGAATCATCTTCACAAATTCATTGCTGCTAAGCTTAATGTCTTCCACAAAAGAATTGCGCAATCTCTTTTCATTTGCTTTTATAATCGAGATATAATCAATCACGTTCGCCTCAGTTCTTTGAAGAAAATCTAGGTGATATCTTCTTTTGTGCTCATCCATTAGTCTTAGTTTATCCATATGATGGTGAAGTGGGCCAATAGAGACTACTTGTGAAGTGTAAGCTTTTTCGCTCAATTCGCACAGTCATTTAGGAACTCTATAAATAGAATTGTACTCATCCAATAAAAGGTGCAAGGTTTCTAGCTCCTCATTTAAAGATGTTGCTAGGTTTTCGATATCAATCAAGGCTTCATTGCTTCTGTCTTCAATATCAATGGGAGCTTGAGGGATGTTCTCCATTTTCTAAAGTCAGCTGTTGCAACTCGCAATTAAACGGGAACCACAGTCAAAGAAAACAACACTAATTATAAGAAATCAATGTTTACTATTATATGTGAAAACCTTTCAGCACCATGTTTGCTGGACAAGATCTCTGGGGCAGAGTACAATATCGATATAATGAACTCTTTTCCAAATAAAATACATCATTATATTATATATCTTAGGGAGCAAGGAATCAAACTCAAACAGACAGATCATGTTAATTTTTAACGTTTGGGTTGGTAGTTATCTACATTATCTACGTAGTGAGTATTTGGTAATGGTAGAAGAAAAAAAAATAGAGTTAAGGAAGAAATGGTAGGACAGAGAAACCAGGGCCAGCTCGTAGCTTTTTGTGGCCCTGGGCAAAAAAAATTGTGTCCCAGCTGTTCTGTATTGGAAGGCATTGCTGAATAGTGCCCCAACTGAATGTTGGGCTTAAAAAAATAAATACGGCTTAAAAAATTGTTCATTAGGCCTGTTATGTATTGGAAGGCATTGTTGAATGGTACTTCAGCTAAATGTTGGGTTTAAAAAAATAAACAAGGCTTAAAAAACTGTTCGTTGGGCCTGAAATGGTGTTCCAGCCGAATGGTGGGCCCAGGGCGACTGCCCTGCTCGCCCTAGGCCTGGATAAATAGAAGTCAAATGATTATATTTTAAGAAAGAAAATCAAGAAAGAGAAAAGAGAAAATAAATTAAATTAATAATGGAGAAAGAAAAAAAATAAATAAAAGAAATAAATTTATTAGATCCTAGCCATCCGAATCTAAAAGATCCAATGACTATAAAATTGAGTCCCCTAATTCCTCCCGTGTGTATGTATATATATATATATATATATATATATATATATATATATATATATATATATATATATATATATATATATACTGCCCTGCTCGCCCTGGGCCTGGATAAATAGAAGTCAAATGATTATATTTTAAGAAAGAAAATCAAGAAAGAGAAAAGAGAAAATAAATTAAATTAATAATGGAGAAAGAAAAAAAATAAATAAAAGAAATAAATTTATTAGATCCTAGCCATCCGAATCTAAAAGATCCAATGAATATAAAATTGAGTCCCCTGATTCCTCCCGTGTGTGTGTGTGTGTATATATATATATATATATATATATATATATATATATATATATTTCTATGAAAATCATTCCTTACTTCCAGTTAATTAATATGTTGTTCTTAATTACGTTGCAGCAGGGAAGTATTTGCTTAATAGTGGATTTCTTTTTTTATTTCACTTAATTAATAGATTGTTCTTAATTTGCTAATATATTCTAAACGAGAAGAAAATTAAAGTATATAATACAATTAAAAAAAAGAATATAATATTCTTAAACCTCTTCTCAAGATAGCATCAGAGTTACTAAGAAGACACAGCAAATAATAGCATATAACATCACAAAAGAAAAGAATTGTAATGTTTAATCACAGATGAGACAATTATATTTTTCATTTTTTATCTTTTTATTTTAAATCTTTTCCTTCATCTTTTCACATGTATTGTCTTTATCACAAGGCATGAGAATAACTCCTACCCAAAATTCAATACTTGGGGCACAAAATAACTGAGTAAGATGTCAAAATTTTCCGTGAAGCCCCACCCTACGGTCCCCATCCCTATTTGGAGATAAATAGTATTCTAAAAATGGGGACGGGTATGGGGAAGAGACCCTCGAAATCTAAACGGGGATGGAAGCGAAGGAAAGTTTTCCCGTCCTTATTTGCTGCACCCCCGAACTATTTTTTTATTTTTTATAAAATCAACATTTTGATAAGATTATTTTGTTATTTATCAAATTCTATTATATTATATTGTGATTATTTTTTAATTTTAAATCAAATGAGATTAAAGGGGAACGAGGAACCTAGAGAAATACCGAGACCAAACGAGGGTCAAATAGAGAATTGGATACTGTAGAAAATGGGAAAATTAAGTGGGAGTGGAGATACCTTCCCGAACCACCACAGCCTCCGTTAATCACCCAGCCAAAAGATGATCAATCATAATAATACCAAAGAATATTTATTTATCATTGAGATACAGAGAAGTTATTTGATTATTGAAATGGTAGAACCCTACATCAACACTACTTGAAGTACAGAACACACTGCTTGTATAAAAGAAAGTACAAGGAGAATAACAGCTGCAATAATCGAGACGACAGCCCAAGGAGTCACTACAAGAAAAACAGTCTTCTACCACGGGCAATACCCGTGGTAGAAGTGTATCCACCACGGGCAGAGCGTCCGCTATGGAGGAAGGAGTGATAGAAAATGCCGCTTTTCCACCACGGGCAATGCCCGTGGTGGATAATGTAATTAACAACAGGCACAGCCCGTGGTGGATAATGCAATTGAAAACGGGCATAGCTCGTGGTGGATAATGTAATCAACAACGGGCATAGCCCGTGGTGGATAATATAATGGACAACGGGCACAGCCCGTGGTGGATAGTGTAATGTACAACGTGCGCAGACCGTTGTGAATAAAATAAATACAACGGTTTTTGCCCGTTGTTAACAATTTATGTACAACGGGCAATGCCCGCGATTGTATCATATTCATAACGAGCTTTGACCGTTGTTAAAATTTTAGCGACAACGGACATTGCCCGTGGTTGATGACTTTTTTTTATTTTATAAAAAAATTATTTTAATTTAATTAGTAGAATGAAATTTGGTTGTTTCTTATAAAATCAAGTAATAAATTTAAATAATTGAACATTAACACCCAAAACATTACAACAAAATAAAATTAACATTAATTTACAACAAAATAACACAACATTCTAATTAAAATACTCAAGTTCTAATATTATATTCATACCTTACAATAAAATAACACAAAATTCTAATTAAAATACTCATGTTCTAATATTATATTCACACACCACAATAATTTGTGAATTGTAACGGTGTCATAACTTACAAAAATAAATAAAATCCTAATATGTAATATATTTTGAAGGCCAAGCAATATAAGTACCCCGAGCATCTTCAAGTACATGTAGCTCACTAGTTGGGCGACACAAAGGTACTTTTCTCACCAATATCTTCTTTACAGCGATTTTCCAATGATCCGGACCAAGAATCATATGATGAACTAATGTTTGGGGATTAGTGCATTCAATTTCAGCTTCTGCCACTACCTCTCCACTACCAATCCAATGTAATAACTTGCATTTTTTACCCTTTTGAGATGAAGTATCTACTTCATTTATGGAAACCGCAGGCGTTGACTAACATAACCAGAAAAAAATAGGTATTAAAATAAAATATATCTTGACTACTACTATACAATTTTAACTAACATTTTGTGAATAAAATATTACCTTTAAAGAAGATTCAATAATTTTTGCAATTTCATTACTTCCTTGCCTATTTGATGCACTTGAATATTGTCTCTACCAAAAAAACAAGTATTTTTTTGAGCTAATTTCGGTTTAATATCATATAAGAAATAATGCAGTATAACAGTAACATAAAAAACGACTAAATCTTAGAAAAATAAATAAAAATGTTATTGGAATGAACAAAATCTGAAACATTTACCTGTTGCAAGCTAGAAGACGTTAATCTTCCTTCAACTACTGATATATAATTAGTCTGAAATTGAAATGTACTTAAGATCAAATTATAATATCATTTAATATAAATTAAAGTAGTAGCATAATCTAAGTAACATTACCTGCATAGTTAACAAAGTAGATTTCATTTCAGCCACTTGTTGCCTTAGAGTTTTCATCTCTTCTTGAAGCTGAGTTGTAGTTTGTTTACCAATCATAGCTACCTGTACTCTAGTTGGTGTTACACCAAATCCCAGTCCACGAACGCGCCCTCGATGCTCATTTCCTAAAACTTGAGATACTGCATCCTCTCTAATTATTGTTGTCTTATCCAAAGAAATAGCCTCCATTTGTTTCTAAATGTCATGATAAATAATAATGATATCACAATAACTAAGAAAAAATAATAAATAATTTATAACACAATATAAAAAATAAACAAATGAGCCAAATCATACAATTTTTTCTCCAACATTTTCATTCACCGGCATCCCATCTTTATGTTTATATTCAGCTATCCAAGTCTCCACTCTATCCACTTCTTCAGAATCTTCATTTGCTTCCAATTTTGCAAGCCTCTATATATATAAACACATTATAGTTATTATTCCCTTTTTTTTTCACTCCTTAAAAATGATGCTACTAAATAATAGTTTGGAAAAAAGTTTTACCAATTCTTCACGTAGTCGTGCCATTCCTTTACGACTAGTTGTTTGTGGAGTGTCATTCTTTTTCGCCAACTCAGAATAATGTCTACTTATTCCCTACAACAAAAAGAAAGTAAATCAAATAAATTTATAACATAATTTGGCTTCAAATTAACTGTATTAAGACTTACATCAAATTCTGAAGACAATCAAAATTTCACAAACTTTATCCATTCTTCATCATCAACAATGTTATCTGGCCTTAATATTTGGATCGCTCTTGTTGCCCCAGGACCAGGAGGAACACTTCTAACTTTCTTTGTTATCTTACTTTTATATTGTCGCCAACAATTACACATTGATGAAAGTACATAATCCTTACCAATGTCATCCAACCCAAATTTAGTCTGCATTTTTAAATAATGTTCTCAAAAAGTATTCATAATAATATATTGGAAAGAATTGAATAAATAAAATACGAAGTTCTGTACCTTTGTAGTTTCCCACACACTATTTTTTAAAATCTCGGGTACCTCTGGCCAACTTTTATAAGTTATTGGTATCAATTGAGTGACAGGAGTCCCACAAAATGTACTTAGTACTATCGAACCATCTCCAACTGGCTGGCCGAACTCATTAAAACCAATACCCATTTCCTTAGCCTTTGCAATTTTATTTGAATCGAATCGGTTTTTGCCTCTCCCCTTTCTTTTCTTTGATCCGGTCTCATTATCAGTCACAGTTGGAGTACTAGTACCTCCTTCGTTTGACATTTGAAAATAACTGAAACAAAAAAAAAGTAAAAAATAAGGAAATAGACATGCCAATAACTTTTCACTTCTATACAATTAATATAGATTAAAAGAACAATAAGATTTAATACTACAAAATATAATCTTATACCAACCACATTATTACATTTTATAACTTTCAAATATACAACACTCTCAAATCCAATGAAAATTTACTGCATTACCAATTGTACTATGAATCTCAATTTATGGTTATAAGTTCCATAGCTGCTTCCAATCATAACATACTACATCCATCAGCATCTACTAGAAAAAAAAGCACAAACTTTTGGGATAATTATCGATAATGAGGATGATGCAAGCAAATAATGAGGTACATATAATTTATATTGAATAATATTTAAATAGACAAGAGTTACACATAGAGGTTTCACTAAAAAAATAAGCATACATACTAGATTTGTACAACCACATCCTCACAATCTATTCGAGCATAATCCTCGCAATCATCTATACTAGAGTCAAGTTGAGATACATCTAATGGTGTAGAAGATCTATAAGCATGTTCATCAAACTTCTCTAGATCATGAAATCCCCTTGGAGGAGCTTTTAAGACAACATACCAATTAGATGTATCATTTTCCCTAGAGTAAAACACTTGTGTTGCTTGAGAAGCTAAAATAAATGGATCTCTATCAAATTTATTTACACGTGGGTGAAGATTAACTAGTGTGAACCCATCTTCAACTCTAACATCACTTCCACAGCTTACCCAATCATATTTAAATAATGGGACACGAAATGCAGAAAAGTCTAAAAGTAGAATTTCCCTTAAAACCCCGTAGTAAACCATTTTTTTAACAACTTGGGTGCCGTTTCTTGCATTGATTGTGCAAACAGTTTCCGCCTCAAGGGAAACACCACTATCTTGTGTAGATTTCTCACTATCTACTGTGCAGTATCGTTTCCCATTGACAACAAAGCTTGTGTATGATGTTACTTGCATTGTTGGTCCAATTGCTAGCCATTTTAAAGTGTTTGAAATATTCAAACTACTTGCTTCAATAATGACCTGTTTACACATATTAAGGGTAAGTTCATTAAGGTGTATGAGAAACAACAATTAAAATTGGAACACCATTATCAAAAAGGTTGTAAACCTAACCTTAGCTTTGAACCATGCTGAAAAAGTTAATGCATGCTTCTTTTGTAGTAAAGTGGGTTTACTTGCAAGACTTGAATCTAAATGTTGAAGCTCTTCAAGGTGAGCACTAAAATGAATTAAATAATAAAATAAAATTAGAAACTAATTTTAAATTCTTAATTATATTTAAACTATGTAAAAAATTTCTTTGCGGTACTTACTTTATGTATGGTTCCACTTCTGCACTGTTAAACAATATATAACGATATGCAATGTGTAGCATGTCAGAAGATAAAGTAATTGATGTGCCTGTAGAAATGGGATGTCCTTCGACTACATTTTCATACACGACATCCTCATTTCTGCTATGTTTATCACCGACAATTGCCGCTTGTGGTATATACATACTACAAAATTGCATGCATTCATCTGCTAAATAGCATTCTGCTATGCATCCTTCTGGTCTTGCATGATTTCTTACATGTGCTTTCAAAACCTTCATAAACCTATAAGATAAATAAATAAATATATAATATGCTTGTTACTTGTCAAAAACTAAACAAAACGTATTATATCGTCCTAAATGCTAGAGAATTACCTCTCAAAAGGATACATCCAACGATATTGAACTGGTCCACATAATCGAGCTTCTCTCGTTAAATGGATTATAAGATGAACTATAATATCAAAGAAAGAAGGAGGAAAATATCTTTCAAGCATGTATATGGTGACTGCAACTTCATCCTCTAATGATTCTAACATACTTCTATCAATCACTCTTTGACAAATGTCATTGAAAAAGGAACACAACCGAAATATGGCAACCCTCGGCCCTTTAGGCAAGATACCTCGTATTGCTACTGATAACAATTGTTGCATTAAAACGTGACAATCATGAGACTTGAGTCCAACTATCTTACAATCACTCAATGAGATGCAGTTGCTTATGTTTGAACAGTAACCATCAGGCATTTTTAAATTAAACAACCGTTTGCAAAAGAGCTGTTTCTCTGCCTTTGATAGAGTGTGCGGTGCTGCAGGTAGATAAAGTTTATCTCCACACACTTTGACATGTAGCTCATGCCTAATGCCAAAGTCTTGTAAATCTCTACGGGAATTAATACCATCTTTTGTTTTTCCATTTATGTTCAATAGAGTGCCAACAAGACTCTCACAAATATTTTTTTCAATGTGCATCACGTCTAAGTTATAACGCAAACATAATTCCTGCACATTAAATTATACAAGTTAAATTTATAGATAGAAAAAAAAGGAGTAAGTGACATTTTTTATTAAATAAAATAAAATAATGACTTACCTCCCAATATGGCAAATCAAAAAATATTGACTTTTTTTTCCATATAGGATTATTGTTTTTCTTCCTTTTCCCCTTTCTCTTCTTTCCCCATTCATTTTCAACTTCCCCACAAGTAAGGCGAACTTCTCCACCGGATATTATCCGAGGCTTGCCATTCTTTTCTTCTTTCCCATTGAACCATGAAACTTTTTTCCGAAAAGTATGATCCATTGGAAGAAATCGCCGATGACCCATATACACATTCTTATTACTAGCCTTTAATCTATCAGAACATGTATTCAACCCGCATACAGGGCAAGCATATTTACCTTTCACACAACACCCTGCCAAATTTTCATATGCCGGAAAATCATTTATGGTCCACATTAAAATTGCCTTTAAATTGAATGTGGAATTAGTAGATGCATCATATACTTCTACTCCTGTATGCCATAACTCATTCAAATCTTCTATTAGTGGCTGCAAATAGACATCAATATCATTCCCCGGTTGCTTTGGCCCTGGAATTAATAGTGTTAACATCAAATTATCTTTTGACATACATTTCCATGGGGGAAGATTGTATGTAACTAGAACTACGGGCCAACAACTATATACTGAGCTTAGGTTTCTAAAAGGATTAAATCCATCTGCAGCTAGACCAAGCCTTAAATTGCGTGGCTCTGATGCAAAACATGGCCATGTATCATCTATAGTCTCCCATGCAGGTGAATCAACGGGGTGGCGCATTTTTCCATCTTGACTTTTATGGGTAGAATGCCATGTCAAGTCATTGACCAAATCAGGAGACTTAAACATTCTTTTAAACCTTCGTATTATTGGAAAATACCTAAGTACTTTAGCAGGCACTCCCTGATATATATGATTAGTTTGTTTATTTACTTTCCATCGAGAATCACCACATCTTGGACATTCCTCGAGATGGCCTAGTTCTTTTCGAAACAAACAACAATCATTCACACATGCATGTATTTTCTCATATCCTAAATCAAAGACTTTAAGCAACTTTTTGGTTGAGTACAATGAATCAGGATGTACATTATCTTGTGGCAACATATCTCGGAGGATCCCGAGTAGTTCATCAAAACCCTTATCAGAGAGGCCATGTGTAGCTTTATGTTTGTATAAAACTACAATGGCCGACAATTTGGTGTATTTTGTACTACCATCATACAAAGGCGTCTCAACATCTTCAACATTCTGAGTAAGGTCTTCATCTCTTATATTGCCCTCCGGTTCAACATTAAAACTATCTTCGAAGAAAACATCCCTATACATTCGAAATGTATTTGAACTTTTATCATTTGATATGGAAGTTCTCGGGTGTTCCCCATGGAAGACCCAATTAGTATAGGTAGGATCCATCCCCTTAATGACTAAGTGTTCGTACACTATCTTACTAGGATGAAAACTTAGATTTTGACATATTTTACAAGGACAAACTATCAAATCACGATTTCTTGCATTTCTTTTAGCAGCCTCAACAAATTTTTTAGCACCATATCTATATTCTTGTTTTACTCTACAATTGAAAAAATTAAAATTAAAATTTGTCATATATATATATATATGTGTGTGTGTGTGTATACGTGTGTGTCTATATATATATATGTCGGTGTGTGTATATATATGTGTGTGTATGTATATATATATATATATATATATATATATATACGTGTGTGTGTATTTGTTAGATAAAATTGAATGAATTCAGCTTATTAACCTTGAAAATTTTAGCCAATCCTTATCCATTTGCAAGCAAACAACTCTGAAACATTTATTAAAAATTTATCCATTAGCATTGAAGATTATGATTTGAACTAAGAAGGAGTACACTGCAACTTGCAATAGGCTAACAAACATGATGAATCTGCCTAATAAAAAAATTAACATGTTGAGGGTAATCTGCCTAAAAGAACATTTTGTTAATTCAATTCCAATTTTTTTGGTAAGAAGAAAGAAAAAACTACTCTTTTTTCCCCCTCAAATTTTCAACTGGGCTGTAGCGGTAGTACAAGAAGCCTAGATACATCATACATGCCCTTATAGCTATGGAAAGGATATCTATAATGAAGTTTTTGCAGATTATGATGTGGTGGAATATATTGTCAATAGTAGTCTCTAAAGAACAGGACAATATTTGCCTAAATTCTCTAAGTCCAAAATGTAAGTATTAGAGATTATTCACATTTTTATATAGATTTTTGCAAAGCATAAGTTAACTGAATATAATTCCAAAATATATACACTACCATCAATCAAGCTCTATAAGTATCAAATCTTTAATCAAGATTAATATGTAGAAAAGAGATATTATATTGTGCAGACCATGATCAAGAGCAAGTTATAATAATGTATACAAGCAGTTCATGAGGAGCAAATTATGATATAATATAATACCATTCATGAAAAGCAAAAATATTGGTATGATCATGTGATGATGCTCAATTCATGGAAACACACTTTAGATCATCTCTCGAGAGGAAACATATATGCAAACATATAGCAAACATATATAAACATATTAGCATCAAGTAAAAATATTAAAATAAAAAGGGGTAATTCACAATTGATTTAAGAAGGCATTTAATATCACGATTGATTTAAGAAGCAACAAAAAGGGTAATTCGTAGAGAACCAAAGTGAAGCAAACCTGAGAAAAGATGCAGACTTGAAGCTTATGAGCCGAGATTGAAATCGGCTACGGAGTGACAGTCTCTTACAATTGAAATCTAGACGAGTGTTAAAACTTACAGATAGGAGATGAACACCAGCTGGCTAAAGAGTTGGAACAACAGTCGTCAGATCCTGCAAGCAGAGGATGCAACATATAGAATTTTCGATGATATCAACTCTCTTTAATAAAGTTATATCCAGCACGATTGATAACAAAAAGTTACAAATACAACATCAAAATGAAGCTCATTTTACTAGAGGATCCCAGTGAGGAAATTTAGTTTGAAAATTATCCAAAGAAGTAACTCCAGGCCAATTGTTCTCATTTGGAGTTCCTGGGACACTTCATAGAAAGAAAGTGCATGCTAGTACCCAAAATATAAAAAGCAATAACAGGTCAACATGCACTTGGAGGCTCCATATATTTTATTTGTACAAAGTGATTGCCATTAATGGGCAATTCCTGAGTATAATGACACAGAGAAAAGAAAGCTCATTTAATGCCTCCAAACTACAGTTAGTTATACTTCGACCTTCAATTTTTGAATGTCAATAAGGGTTCTTTACTTCTTTTTGTAAAGATAATGTATTTTATAGGTTATAAGCTTTGTGCTCAGAAGTTGGTTCATATTTTATATTTGTATAACTCATCCATAAGGTTTCCTTCTCCTTGTAAATACAAATATTGAACAAATATTCAAGTTACCTTGGAAATGGAACCTGAAGTTGTACACAACTAATTTGGAGGACCTGTGATGGGCCTGGTGGGTTGATTTATTTATATGCAAAAATGGTGGAAGGTTGAGACATTTTCATTGGTTAACCACTAAGGTGATTTCAACCTAATGGCCACTCTTGGGGAAAAAAAAATTGTATTATTTTGTAGCCATCTAGAGATTAATATAAGCACTTAATGACATTATTTATATACCTTAAATTATCAAACTTGGTATGACATAATAAAGGATTCCATAACTAAAAGGATCTCCAACTTTAAAAAAAAAAAAAAAAAATTTAATAATAGCACTAGCTTAACTAGTGTAAGATCCTCTTGAAGATCATTTCAAGTCAAACATTAAAACATATAGCTAGCTAGTAGAGAACTTGCAACCCATTTGCATTTTTTCCTCATGTCATGATTTTTTTCTCCAACTATTGAAACTCATATTCTCTTCCATAAGATATCACTGAGTTACATAATGTGAGAATTAAAGAGTTTCATTGCAATTAATAGTGAAGGCATCAAAGAATTCTTGTACAAGGTATCACTTCTAGATCATTCACATGGCCAAGCTGATGAAAATTTGCATTCTACATGAAAATCCTGAGTTAGATCATTTGATGTTTGGTGATGTTGACTCATAAATCCAAATTAAACTAAGAAAAAAAACCTCCGTATATAACTCTAAAGTCAATCTTCTTTCTACCTTCCCACTTCAATCCATAGTGGAGTCTGACAACAGAGATGGTTATCTACAGAGGATTTGTTTATTTAGATAATAACATGTGATTTTGTAAATTCTTTTTATTTTTATTTCACACATACATAATACAACCAATACAGCAGAAAATCCAAACTATCACACCACTAATTGAGAAGCCAAATGCCCAACATCATAATGCACTTGGATTTTATATTTCAAAAATTTTAGAAGCACATGAATTATAGTATTCCAAGAATATTCATATACACATGTGCTTAGAAAACCTAAACAATGACTAGGATCTCATATAAAACTGTCATGCGAATTAATTATAAGCAAGTCAACTTCGAAAAGATAAGGCATCATATACATACTTTAACAATTTCATCGACTTATCATCATCAGTGGAAACACAAGTGTCAGTTTGAGGCAGGCTATTGAAAGATGCTTCCACAAGCACTAGTTGCTGCAGCTGACACCGATCCAGTTGCAGCAATCGTCGCCAACCCAAGAAGAAAGGTACTGCGTGCGCGAGGGAGGAGAGGGAAGAGAGGGTGGTGCGGCAGGAGGAAAAAAATATGCTTTTGGGTTAGGGCTCCAAATGAACTTGATGGGAATTAGGGGGAAAAAAGTTGTATCAACTACGGGCCTCTAAAGGCCCGTAGTGGATTTCATCATCCAATATGGGCCGGAGTTGCCCGTATTGGATAATTTGATATCCACTACGGGCCAGTTTCGCGCCCGTAGTGGATTCCGCTATTATTACGGGCCAAACCTGCCCGTTATGGTAAATCTACTATCCACAACGGGCTTTTAAAGGCCCGTTGTGGATAAATAAAATAATAACGGGCCCTTTATACCCATGGTGAATAGTCTGTAATAAATATTAGATTTTCTTGTAGTGAGTCTTGAAATATTCTTCTTTCAATGTTGCCTTCCACTGGTGCCAAGGGTCTTTACAATAGCTATTCAGATCGTTAATAACACTAGAAAAATAAAAATCACCGAGATCAGTAGGAGTCTCTTTAATCAGATTGTGGAATAGAGACGAAACGGGTTCACCACCCGATAGCCAATTTTCGATGATTTCGTGCCGAACAAGTAATTCCACATCTTTTGGAGAAATGACAAGGAGTTCAATCATATTTACGTAATCAGTGATGTAAGTGTGACGAGAACGACCACTACAAGAAAATCTAATATTTATTACAGACTATTCACCATGGGTATAAAGGGCCCGTTATTATTTTATTTATCCACAACGGGCCTTTAAAAGCCCGTTGTGGATAGTAGATTTACCATAACGGGCAGGTTTGGCCCGTAATAATAGCGGAATCCACTACGGGCGCGAAACTGGCCCGTAGTGGATATCAAATTATCCAATACGGGCAACTCCGGCCCATATTGGATGATGAAATCCACTACGGGCCTTTAGAGGCCCGTAGTTGATACAACTTTTTTCCCCCTAATTCCCATCAAGTTCATTTGGAGCCCTAACCCAAAAGCATATTTTTTTCCTCCTGCCGCACCACCCTCTCTTCCCTCTCCTCCCTCGCGCACGCAGTACCTTTCTTCTTGGGTTGGCGACGATTGCTGCAACTGGATCGGTGTCAGCTGCAGCAACTAGTGCTTGTGGAAGCATCTTTCAATAGCCTGCCTCAAACTGACACTTGTGTTTCCACTGATGATGATAAGTCGATGAAATTGTTAAAGTATGTATATGATGCCTTATCTTTTCGAAGTTGACTTGCTTATAATTAATTCGCATGACAGTTTTATATGAGATCCTAGTCATTGTTTAGGTTTTCTAAGCACATGTGTATATGAATATTCTTGGAATACTATAATTCATGTGCTTCTAAAATTTTTGAAATATAAAATCCAAGTGCATTATGATGTTGGGCATTTGGCTTCTCAATTAGTGGTGTGATAGTTTGGATTTTCTGCTGTATTGGTTGTATTATGTATGTGTGAAATAAAAATAAAAAGAATTTACAAAATCACATGTTATTATCTAAATAAACAAATCCTCTGTAGATAACCATCTCTGTTGTCAGACTCCACTATGGATTGAAGTGGGAAGGTAGAAAGAAGATTGACTTTAGAGTTATATACGGAGGTTTTTTTTCTTAGTTTAATTTGGATTTATGAGTCAACATCACCAAACATCAAATGATCTAACTCAGGATTTTCATGTAGAATGCAAATTTTCATCAGCTTGGCCATGTGAATGATCTAGAAGTGATACCTTGTACAAGAATTCTTTGATGCCTTCACTATTAATTGCAATGAAACTCTTTAATTCTCACATTATGTAACTCAGTGATATCTTATGGAAGAGAATATGAGTTTCAATAGTTGGAGAAAAAAATCATGACATGAGGAAAAAATGCAAATGGGTTGCAAGTTCTCTACTAGCTAGCTATATGTTTTAATGTTTGACTTGAAATGATCTTCAAGAGGATCTTACACTAGTTAAGCTAGTGCTATTATTAAATTTTTTTTTTTTTTTTTTTTAAAGTTGGAGATCCTTTTAGTTATGGAATCCTTTATTATGTCATACCAAGTTTGATAATTTAAGGTATATAAATAATGTCATTAAGTGCTTATATTAATCTCTAGATGGCTACAAAATAATACAATTTTTTTTTCCCCAAGAGTGGCCATTAGGTTGAAATCACCTTAGTGGTTAACCAATGAAAATGTCTCAACCTTCCACCATTTTTGCATATAAATAAATCAACCCACCAGGCCCATCACAGGTCCTCCAAATTAGTTGTGTACAACTTCAGGTTCCATTTCCAAGGTAACTTGAATATTTGTTCAATATTTGTATTTACAAGGAGAAGGAAACCTTATGGATGAGTTATACAAATATAAAATATGAACCAACTTCTGAGCACAAAGCTTATAACCTATAAAATACATTATCTTTACAAAAAGAAGTAAAGAACCCTTATTGACATTCAAAAATTGAAGGTCGAAGTATAACTAACTGTAGTTTGGAGGCATTAAATGAGCTTTCTTTTCTCTGTGTCATTATACTCAGGAATTGCCCATTAATGGCAATCACTTTGTACAAATAAAATATATGGAGCCTCCAAGTGCATGTTGACCTGTTATTGCTTTTTATATTTTGGGTACTAGCATGCACTTTCTTTCTATGAAGTGTCCCAGGAACTCCAAATGAGAACAATTGGCCTGGAGTTACTTCTTTGGATAATTTTCAAACTAAATTTCCTCACTGGGATCCTCTAGTAAAATGAGCTTCATTTTGATGTTGTATTTGTAACTTTTTGTTATCAATCGTGCTGGATATAACTTTATTAAAGAGAGTTGATATCATCGAAAATTCTATATGTTGCATCCTCTGCTTGCAGGATCTGACGACTGTTGTTCCAACTCTTTAGCCAGCTGGTGTTCATCTCCTATCTGTAAGTTTTAACACTCGTCTAGATTTCAATTGTAAGAGACTGTCACTCCGTAGCCGATTTCAATCTCGGCTCATAAGCTTCAAGTCTGCATCTTTTCTCAGGTTTGCTTCACTTTGGTTCTCTACGAATTACCCTTTTTGTTGCTTCTTAAATCAATCGTGATATTAAATGCCTTCTTAAATCAATTGTGAATTACCCCTTTTTATTTTAATATTTTTACTTGATGCTAATATGTTTATATATGTTTGCTATATGTTTGCATATATGTTTCCTCTCGAGAGATGATCTAAAGTGTGTTTCCATGAATTGAGCATCATCACATGATCATACCAATATTTTTGCTTTTCATGAATGGTATTATATTATATCATAATTTGCTCCTCATGAACTGCTTGTATACATTATTATAACTTGCTCTTGATCATGGTCTGCACAATATAATATCTCTTTTCTACATATTAATCTTGATTAAAGATTTGATACTTATAGAGCTTGATTGATGGTAGTGTATATATTTTGGAATTATATTCAGTTAACTTATGCTTTGCAAAAATCTATATAAAAATGTGAATAATCTCTAATACTTACATTTTGGACTTAGAGAATTTAGGCAAATATTGTCCTGTTCTTTAGAGACTACTATTGACAATATATTCCACCACATCATAATCTGCAAAAACTTCATTATAGATATCCTTTCCATAGCTATAAGGGCATGTATGATGTATCTAGGCTTCTTGTACTACCGCTACAGCCCAGTTGAAAATTTGAGGGGGAAAAAAGAGTAGTTTTTTCTTTCTTCTTACCAAAAAAATTGGAATTGAATTAACAAAATGTTCTTTTAGGCAGATTACCCTCAACATGTTAATTTTTTTATTAGGCAGATTCATCATGTTTGTTAGCCTATTGCAAGTTGCAGTGTACTCCTTCTTAGTTCAAATCATAATCTTCAATGCTAATGGATAAATTTTTAATAAATGTTTCAGAGTTGTTTGCTTGCAAATGGATAAGGATTGGCTAAAATTTTCAAGGTTAATAAGCTGAATTCATTCAATTTTATCTAACAAATACACACACACGTATATATATATATATATACATACACACACATATATATACACACACCGACATATATATATATAGACACACACGTATACACACACACACACATATATATATATATGACAAATTTTAATTTTAATTTTTTCAATTGTAGAGTAAAACAAGAATATAGATATGGTGCTAAAAAATTTGTTGAGGCTGCTAAAAGAAATGCAAGAAATCGTGATTTGATAGTTTGTCCTTGTAAAATATGTCAAAATCTAAGTTTTCATCCTAGTAAGATAGTGTACGAACACTTAGTCATTAAGGGGATGGATCCTACCTATACTAATTGGGTCTTCCATGGGGAACACCCGAGAACTTCCATATCAAATGATAAAAGTTCAAATACATTTCGAATGTATAGGGATGTTTTCTTCGAAGATAGTTTTAATGTTGAACCGGAGGGCAATATAAGAGATGAAGACCTTACTCAGAATGTTGAAGATGTTGAGACGCCTTTGTATGATGGTAGTACAAAATACACCAAATTGTCGGCCATTGTAGTTTTATACAAACATAAAGCTACACATGGCCTCTCTGATAAGGGTTTTGATGAACTACTCGGGATCCTCCGAGATATGTTGCCACAAGATAATGTACATCCTGATTCATTGTACTCAACCAAAAAGTTGCTTAAAGTCTTTGATTTAGGATATGAGAAAATACATGCATGTGTGAATGATTGTTGTTTGTTTCGAAAAGAACTAGGCCATCTCGAGGAATGTCCAAGATGTGGTGATTCTCGATGGAAAGTAAATAAACAAACTAATCATATATATCAGGGAGTGCCTGCTAAAGTACTTAGGTATTTTCCAATAATACGAAGGTTTAAAAGAATGTTTAAGTCTCCTGATTTGGTCAATGACTTGACATGGCATTCTACCCATAAAAGTCAAGATGGAAAAATGCGCCACCCCGTTGATTCACCTGCATGGGAGACTATAGATGATACATGGCCATGTTTTGCATCAGAGCCACGCAATTTAAGGCTTGGTCTAGCTGCAGATGGATTTAATCCTTTTAGAAACCTAAGCTCAGTATATAGTTGTTGGCCCGTAGTTCTAGTTACATACAATCTTCCCCCATGGAAATGTATGTCAAAAGATAATTTGATGTTAACACTATTAATTCCAGGGCCAAAGCAACCGGGGAATGATATTGATGTCTATTTGCAGCCACTAATAGAAGATTTGAATGAGTTATGGCATACAGGAGTAGAAGTATATGATGCATCTACTAATTCCACATTCAATTTAAAGGCAATTTTAATGTGGACCATAAATGATTTTCCGGCATATGAAAATTTGGCAGGGTGTTGTGTGAAAGGTAAATATGCTTGCCCTGTATGCGGGTTGAATACATGTTCTGATAGATTAAAGGCTAGTAATAAGAATGTGTATATGGGTCATCGGCGATTTCTTCCAATGGATCATACTTTTCGGAAAAAAGTTTCATGGTTCAATGGGAAAGAAGAAAAGAATGGCAAGCCTCGGATAATATCCGGTGGAGAAGTTCGCCTTACTTGTGGGGAAGTTGAAAATGAATGGGGAAAGAAGAGAAAGGGGAAAAGGAAGAAAAACAATAATCCTATATGGAAAAAAAAGTCAATATTTTTTGATTTGCCATATTGGGAGGTAAGTCATTATTTTATTTTATTTAATAAAAAATGTCACTTACTCCTTTTTTTTCTATCTATAAATTTAACTTGTATAATTTAATGTGCAGGAATTATGTTTGCGTTATAACTTAGACGTGATGCACATTGAAAAAAATATTTGTGAGAGTCTTGTTGGCACTCTATTGAACATAAATGGAAAAACAAAAGATGGTATTAATTCCCGTAGAGATTTACAAGACTTTGGCATTAGGCATGAGCTACATGTCAAAGTGTGTGGAGATAAACTTTATCTACCTGCAGCACCGCACACTCTATCAAAGGCAGAGAAACAGCTCTTTTGCAAACGGTTGTTTAATTTAAAAATGCCTGATGGTTACTGTTCAAACATAAGCAACTGCATCTCATTGAGTGATTGTAAGATAGTTGGACTCAAGTCTCATGATTGTCACGTTTTAATGCAACAATTGTTATCAGTAGCAATACGAGGTATCTTGCCTAAAGGGCCGAGGGTTGCCATATTTCGGTTGTGTTCCTTTTTCAATGACATTTGTCAAAGAGTGATTGATAGAAGTATGTTAGAATCATTAGAGGATGAAGTTGCAGTCACCATATACATGCTTGAAAGATATTTTCCTCCTTCTTTCTTTGATATTATAGTTCATCTTATAATCCATTTAACGAGAGAAGCTCGATTATGTGGACCAGTTCAATATCGTTGGATGTATCCTTTTGAGAGGTAATTCTCTAGCATTTAGGACGATATAATACGTTTTGTTTAGTTTTTGACAAGTAACAAGCATATTATATATTTATTTATTTATCTTATAGGTTTATGAAGGTTTTGAAAGCACATGTAAGAAATCATGCAAGACCAGAAGGATGCATAGCAGAATGCTATTTAGCAGATGAATGCATGCAATTTTGTAGTATGTATATACCACAAGCGGCAATTGTCGGTGATAAACATAGCAGAAATGAGGATGTCGTGTATGAAAATGTAGTCGAAGGACATCCCATTTCTACAGGCACATCAATTACTTTATCTTCTGACATGCTACACATTGCATATCGTTATATATTGTTTAACAGTGCAGAAGTGGAACCATACATAAAGTAAGTACCGCAAAGAAATTTTTTACATAGTTTAAATATAATTAAGAATTTAAAATTAGTTTCTAATTTTATTTTATTATTTAATTCATTTTAGTGCTCACCTTGAAGAGCTTCAACATTTAGATTCAAGTCTTGCAAGTAAACCCACTTTACTACAAAAGAAGCATGCATTAACTTTTTCAGCATGGTTCAAAGCTAAGGTTAGGTTTACAACCTTTTTGATAATGGTGTTCCAATTTTAATTGTTGTTTCTCATACACCTTAATGAACTTACCCTTAATATGTGTAAACAGGTCATTATTGAAGCAAGTAGTTTGAATATTTCAAACACTTTAAAATGGCTAGCAATTGGACCAACAATGCAAGTAACATCATACACAAGCTTTGTTGTCAATGGGAAACGATACTGCACAGTAGATAGTGAGAAATCTACACAAGATAGTGGTGTTTCCCTTGAGGCGGAAACTGTTTGCACAATCAATGCAAGAAACGGCACCCAAGTTGTTAAAAAAATGGTTTACTACGGGGTTTTAAGGGAAATTCTACTTTTAGACTTTTCTGCATTTCGTGTCCCATTATTTAAATGTGATTGGGTAAGCTGTGGAAGTGATGTTAGAGTTGAAGATGGGTTCACACTAGTTAATCTTCACCCACGTGTAAATAAATTTGATAGAGATCCATTTATTTTAGCTTCTCAAGCAACACAAGTGTTTTACTCTAGGGAAAATGATACATCTAATTGGTATGTTGTCTTAAAAGCTCCTCCAAGGGGATTTCATGATCTAGAGAAGTTTGATGAACATGCTTATAGATCTTCTACACCATTAGATGTATCTCAACTTGACTCTAGTATAGATGATTGCGAGGATTATGCTCGAATAGATTGTGAGGATGTGGTTGTACAAATCTAGTATGTATGCTTATTTTTTTAGTGAAACCTCTATGTGTAACTCTTGTCTATTTAAATATTATTCAATATAAATTATATGTACCTCATTATTTGCTTGCATCATCCTCATTATCGATAATTATCCCAAAAGTTTGTGCTTTTTTTTCTAGTAGATGCTGATGGATGTAGTATGTTATGATTGGAAGCAGCTATGGAACTTATAACCATAAATTGAGATTCATAGTACAATTGGTAATGCAGTAAATTTTCATTGGATTTGAGAGTGTTGTATATTTGAAAGTTATAAAATGTAATAATGTGGTTGGTATAAGATTATATTTTGTAGTATTAAATCTTATTGTTCTTTTAATCTATATTAATTGTATAGAAGTGAAAAGTTATTGGCATGTCTATTTCCTTATTTTTTACTTTTTTTTTGTTTCAGTTATTTTCAAATGTCAAACGAAGGAGGTACTAGTACTCCAACTGTGACTGATAATGAGACCGGATCAAAGAAAAGAAAGGGGAGAGGCAAAAACCGATTCGATTCAAATAAAATTGCAAAGGCAAAGGAAATGGGTATTGGTTTTAATGAGTTCGGCCAGCCAGTTGGAGATGGTTCGATAGTACTAAGTACATTTTGTGGGACTCCTGTCACTCAATTGATACCAATAACTTATAAAAGTTGGCCAGAGGTACCCGAGATTTTAAAAAATAGTGTGTGGGAAACTACAAAGGTACAGAACTTCGTATTTTATTTATTCAATTCTTTCCAATATATTATTATGAATACTTTTTGAGAACATTATTTAAAAATGCAGACTAAATTTGGGTTGGATGACATTGGTAAGGATTATGTACTTTCATCAATGTGTAATTGTTGGCGACAATATAAAAGTAAGATAACAAAGAAAGTTAGAAGTGTTCCTCCTGGTCCTGGGGCAACAAGAGCGATCCAAATATTAAGGCCAGATAACATTGTTGATGATGAAGAATGGATAAAGTTTGTGAAATTTTGATTGTCTTCAGAATTTGATGTAAGTCTTAATACAGTTAATTTGAAGCCAAATTATGTTATAAATTTATTTGATTTACTTTCTTTTTGTTGTAGGGAATAAGTAGACATTATTCTGAGTTGGCGAAAAAGAATGACACTCCACAAACAACTAGTCGTAAAGGAATGGCACGACTACGTGAAGAATTGGTAAAACTTTTTTCCAAACTATTATTTAGTAGCATCATTTTTAAGGAGTGAAAAAAAAAGGGAATAATAACTATAATGTGTTTATATATATAGAGGCTTGCAAAATTGGAAGCAAATGAAGATTCTGAAGAAGTGGATAGAGTGGAGACTTGGATAGCTGAATATAAACATAAAGATGGGATGCCGGTGAATGAAAATGTTGGAGAAAAAATTGTATGATTTGGCTCATTTGTTTATTTTTTATATTGTGTTATAAATTATTTATTATTTTTTCTTAGTTATTGTGATATCATTATTATTTATCATGACATTTAGAAACAAATGGAGGCTATTTCTTTGGATAAGACAACAATAATTAGAGAGGATGCAGTATCTCAAGTTTTAGGAAATGAGCATCGAGGGCGCGTTCGTGGACTGGGATTTGGTGTAACACCAACTAGAGTACAGGTAGCTATGATTGGTAAACAAACTACAACTCAGCTTCAAGAAGAGATGAAAACTCTAAGGCAACAAGTGGCTGAAATGAAAGGTAATGTTACTTAGATTATGCTACTACTTTAATTTATATTAAATGATATTATAATTTGATCTTAAGTACATTTCAATTTCAGACTAATTATATATCAGTAGTTGAAGGAAGATTAACGTCTTCTAGCTTGCAACAGGTAAATGTTTCAGATTTTGTTCATTCCAATAACATTTTTATTTATTTTTCTAAGATTTAGTCGTTTTTTATGTTACTGTTATACTGCATTATTTCTTATATGATATTAAACCGAAATTAGCTCAAAAAAATACTTGTTTTTTTGGTAGAGACAATATTCAAGTGCATCAAATAGGCAAGGAAGTAATGAAATTGCAAAAATTATTGAATCTTCTTTAAAGGTAATATTTTATTCACAAAATGTTAGTTAAAATTGTATAGTAGTAGTCAAGATATATTTTATTTTAATACCTATTTTTTTCTGGTTATGTTAGTCAACGCCTGCGGTTTCCATAAATGAAGTAGATACTTCATCTCAAAAGGGTAAAAAATGCAAGTTATTACATTGGATTGGTAGTGGAGAGGTAGTGGCAGAAGCTGAAATTGAATGCACTAATCCCCAAACATTAGTTCATCATATGATTCTTGGTCCGGATCATTGGAAAATCGCTGTAAAGAAGATATTGGTGAGAAAAGTACCTTTGTGTCGCCCAACTAGTGAGCTACATGTACTTGAAGATGCTCGGGGTACTTATATTGCTTGGCCTTCAAAATATATTACATATTAGGATTTTATTTATTTTTGTAAGTTATGACACCGTTACAATTCACAAATTATTGTGGTGTGTGAATATAATATTAGAACATGAGTATTTTAATTAGAATTTTGTGTTATTTTATTGTAAGGTATGAATATAATATTAGAACTTGAGTATTTTAATTAGAATGTTGTGTTATTTTGTTGTAAATTAATGTTAATTTTATTTTGTTGTAATGTTTTGGGTGTTAATGTTCAATTATTTAAATTTATTACTTGATTTTATAAGAAACAACCAAATTTCATTCTACTAATTAAATTAAAATAATTTTTTTATAAAATAAAAAAAAGTCATCAACCACGGGCAATGTCCGTTGTCGCTAAAATTTTAACAACGGTCAAAGCTCGTTATGAATATGATACAATCGCGGGCATTGCCCGTTGTACATAAATTGTTAACAACGGGCAAAAACCGTTGTATTTATTTTATTCACAACGGTCTGCGCACGTTGTACATTACACTATCCACCACGGGCTGTGCCCGTTGTCCATTATATTATCCACCACGGGCTATGCCCGTTGTTGATTACATTATCCACCACGAGCTATGCCCGTTTTCAATTACATTATCCACCACGGGCTGTGCCTGTTGTTAATTACATTATCCACCACGGGCATTGCCCGTGGTGGAAAAGCGGCATTTTCTATCACTCCTTCCTCCATAGCGGACGCTCTGCCCGTGGTGGATACACTTCTACCACGGGTATTGCCCGTGGTAGAAGACTGTTTTTCTTGTAGTGATGATAAAGAATGATAGAAAATATTGTTGAGAAGAACTATTTGACTTTTCTCTATATATCTATCTGTACCTAAAACTGATTCATATTGCAAAAGGTATATATTAGCATGGAAAAATCGAAATATATTGTAATTAGCTAAAAGAACTTTCATGAATCAGACCCATGTTTTTTCCATATATACTTACAATTTTAAGATTGAGCTCCAGCCTTAGAATTTTATTATGTGCTCCTGCATCTCATTTCTATTTGTGTTTGATGATAACTGCAGTTGCCTCTTGTTTTAATTATATCAATAAGGCCTTTTTGATGGTGACAGAACTTGGTCTAAAATGAAAAGAATATTCCTTTCTTCCATGAATTATATAATGTGTGTAGCAAGGAGAAGCAATTCTCTTTTGATGAATTATACAACATACAGTAATATATAATCTGATTAACTTTATTATAATTAAGTACTTTTTAACAGGTCATAAGCGAACCTTTTTTTTATAGTAAGACAGTCGCCAAGATAAAGACTAGCTAGCTGGGTTCTCAAAGAACCAATATAAGAAAAATATTATTCAAGAAAATATAAAAGTACAAACAGATTAAAGAAAGTAAAGGTCATAACTCCCTAGGAGAACTATTTAATAGAACTTGTAGGGCTATCTCACCAAATAAAAACCTAAACAATTTTTGATGGGAAATAATCACGGTTAATTGTGATGAAGGAATAATAATATACAAAAAAGTGTGTGTATATATATATATAACATTATACTTATATATTATAAAAATAAAATATAATAATATTATATTGTAAAAATATGATATAATAATAAAATTATAATATATATAAATTATATTATATATATATATATATATGTATTAAATTACTAAATTTTTAGTTTTATAAGTATTCAATCTTGAATTTTATTTTATTTTTAATAAATGATATTACTTTTAATATTTTTTTAATTTTTATAATATTTGTATATTTCTCTTTTATTTTTAATAAATTATCATATTATTTTATTACTTAATCTTTTTTAAGTATTTTTAAAAACTTTAAATTTTTATAACGTATGTCAATTTTTTATTGGACTATCCAAATTGGTAAAAGAGACATTTTAATTTAATAAATTAATACAAAGGGTAAAATGGTCAATTTATACGTTTTGTCAGGTTTGACCGTTAAAATTTTGGTTATAGGGACTAAACTGATATATTTTGAAAAATTTAAGGACCACGAGAACTAGAAAAGTAAAGAATATGTCAAAAAGTGATATTTTTAAATAAATTATGGATCAAATTTATAATTATTTAAGGTACTAAGTTGTAGTTTAAGTAAACCATATGGACAAATGTCACTATACTCCATAACAAAATATCTTTTTTTTTTTTTTTTACACATTATTTGAAATGGTTTTATGGTATATGTAATATACGCAATAAATTATGTTGGCTTATACGGCCTCTTTCATTTATTTTTATTATTTTAATTCAAACTATAATTTTTTTTTTTATGGTTCAAATTAACACCATAATTATTCAATAGAAACTGCTGTAATTTAACTTAATAAAGTAATTTTATCTATTCCTATTTAATATAGAAGAAAAATTCATTCATTTTAGGATTTAGTTTCATGTACATCATTGACTAATATCATATGTATATAGTGTGTGTGTATATATATATATATATATATATATATATATATATATATATATATATATGTATATTCCTTTTTACTTTATATTCTTAATATTATTTGGTTCGATTGTTCAGGTTATTTTTATTGATCTCTAAAATTTCAGGTTTGAGATTGTAATATAATAAATATCTTATATTTTTCTTTTTTTAAAAACTCTTATCATTTTTATTTTTATTTTGTTAGGTTATTATTATGAGTTTGATAAACTTATTTTACCAATTTCTTTTTTACACGTTTATTTATTTAAATTTGTTTGAAATTATTATAAGTTAATTTAATTTGATATAAATGTGATCAAAACAAACATGAAAATGAAATGACTTAATTCCTTATTTTATTCTAAGCAAAATACTTGTTTAACCCATATAACCAACTATTTTCCCTAATTATCAATATATTATATGCTCCTTTGATGTTGTGGAGAGATGTTATATGAATATGTATCATACATGTAAGTTGAATCTAATATAATATTCGGCTTTAATAATTTCCTTACCTAAAGACCAACCAGAGTGAGAGTCGAGAGGTGGAGATCAACGACATATGTGGCGAACGAGGTACGTCTCTAGAGAGACAAACGAGAGAGCACAAAGAGAGGTGACTGGTGGCGAGCAACAGAGAGGCGATGGATACTAAAAACAGCGGCAAGGAGGGGAACGACAAGGGCAAGGAGAGGAATGGCGACTGCGAGGAGAGGAGAGGACTGACGGCACGTGATAAGGTTAAGAGATGAAACTGGAGGTGAGAGAGGCACGGTGATGGGTGATGAGTGGTGAGTGGTGAGTGGTGAATGAAAAGTGAAAAGTGAATTAAGGTTTTTTTTTTTTAATTTTATCTAGTCGACCCGATCCAACGGTTCCTGACCTATAATTTAGTCGGGTCAAAATGTCACATCCATAACGGGCCTTTGAATGCCCGTAATAGTTAATGAAAAACTATTATGGGCATTAAAAGGCCCGTGGTACTAAATATAACAACCACTGGCTTTTAAAGGCCCATGATAGATAAGTGTTTTATAACACGGGCTATTCGTATCCGTGGTAAATAATCTATAATGAAAGCCCATTTTTTTATAGTGATTGGACTATCCAAATTGGTAAAAACATCATTTTAATTTAATAAATTAATACAAAAGGTAAAATGATTAATTAATACATTTTGTCAGGTTTGACCATCAAAATTTTGATCATAAGGACTAAACTGATGTATTTTGAAAAATTTAGGAATCATAAAAACTAGAAAAGTAAAAAAATACGTCGAAAAGTAATATGTTTAAATAAATTATGGACCAAATTTACAATTACTCAAGTACTAAGTTATAGTTTAAGTAAAAATACAAATTTTGTTGCAATATGGACAAATATCACTACATTCCATAACAATATACCTTTTTTTTTTAACACATTATTTGAAGTGATTTTATGGTACATGTAGTAATATACGCAATAAATTATGTTGGCTTATACGGCCTCTTTCATTTATTTTTATTATTTTAATTAAAACCATAATTATTATTTTTCTTTTTTATGGTTCTAATTAACACCATAATTATTCAATAGAAACTGCAGTAAGGAAGGAAAATTTCGGCCTCATCCATTATTTTAATCATCTACCTTAATAAAGTAATTTTATCTATTCCTATTTAATATAAAAAAAAATTCATTCATTTTAGGATTTAGTTTCACTACATCAATAACTAATATAGTGTGCATATATATATATATTCCTTTTAAAATTTTTACTTTATATTCTTAATATTATTCGATTTGATTGCTCAGATTATTTTTATTGATCTCTAAAACTTCAAATTTGAGATTGTAATATAATAAATATCTTATATGTTTCCTTTTTTCAAAACTCTTATCATTTATAATTTTTATTTTGTTAGGTTATTATTATGAGTTTGATAAACTTATTTTACTAATTTATTTTTTATATGTTTATTTATTTGAATTTGTTTGAAACTATTATAAGTTAATTTAGTTTGATATAAATATGATCAAAACAAACATGAAAATGAAATGACTTAATTCTTTATTTTATTCTAAACAAAATACTTGTTTAACCAATATATATTATTTTAATCTTTTCAAAAAAAAATATATATATATATATATATTATTTTAATAATAAAATTAAATATAGATATTTTTTAATATAAAATGAAGTATATTCTTATTTAAAAAAATTAAATTTTATATCATTCGCATAAAAATGTGTGTATATATATATATATAACGTTATACCTATATATTATAAAAATTAAATATAATAATAAAACTACACTATATATATATTATAAAAATATAATATAATAATTAAACTGTAATATATATAAATTTATATATATATATATATATATAATTACTAAATTTTGAGTTTTATAAGTATTCAATCTTGAATTTTATTTTATTTTTAATAAATGATATTATTTTTAAGATTTTTTTAATTTTTTTAATATTTGTAAATTTATTTTTATTTTTAATATATCATATTTATTTTATTATTTTATTATTTTTAAATATTTTTTAAAAAATTTAAATTTTTATAGCATATATCAATTTCTTATTTAACTATCTAAATTGATAAAGTATCATTTTAATTTAATAAATTAATATAAAGAGTAAAATGGTCAATTTATAATTTTTATCAATTTATACAAACTGATCAATTTATAATTTAATAAACTAATATTATTTATATTTTTTATTTTGTTTGTTTATTATTATGAGTTTGATAAACTTATTTTACTAATCTGTTATTTATAAGTTTATTTATTTAAATTTGTTTGAAATTATTATAAGTTAATTTGATTTAACAAACAAAAATATTGCCGATAAACCACAAGAATTTTATTGAATTTGATTATGGAAAATACATTTGGTTGAAGAAACGTTTTAACCACAAACAAAAACCTGACTTTTTGTTTTTATTTTTCCAATGAAAATACAAATATTATAAATAACATTACACGACCAAACTAACATTACAAAGACACATTCTCGCAAGCTAACAAACAAACATGCGGAACTAAACGAGACAAGAAATAAATGACGAGAGATCTAGAGTGCAATAATAGAAAAAACAGTTTGTGTGAGAGTGAGTAGAAGGAGAATAACAGCTGCAATGACAGAGATGGAGGCCCACGGAGTGTTGAAATAATTCTGCTTCAAGTTTGCTTTCCACTTGTGCCATGGAGATTTGCAGTAGGCGTTTAGATCTCTAGCAAGACCAGTATAATAGAATTTTTTATACTTAATTCTACCATTTTTACCAAATTGTTGACAAAAGGTTGACGCAGCTACACTCTCTGTATTTTCTATAATACCATTCTGAATTAATAATTCTGCATCTTTTGGAGAGCTTACAAGGAAACTAAGCAACAAAGCAAAGTCATTCACATAATTTGTCTTGCAATGCAATCTCTCAAAGATCAAGACATTTTGTAGAAAAATTCCGATATTCTTGATTCTCAACTTTGGAATTTCCAGAGTCCCCTTATCAAACCTTATGTCGAGTAAAGTATTGCTTGATCCGACTCTAAACTTGACTCCAGCCCGGTGAAGTTCCGTTATAGTGGGTGAGGCACTATAATAAATCAATTCATTTTCAATATCTAACTGATAATCTGCTAGCTCAACACAACGTCTTAGCAAATCTACAAAATGTTTTGCTTCACAAAAGTTGATTTCAATCAAACTCTTGTCAATCAAAACAAGTTCACATAAATCGCTGCAGAAATTAGAAATAAGTTTGCTCATGGAAACTCCCTCATAACACGCATTGATCATTCTTATTCTGGCTAACTCAAACAAGTCTTCAATAATGAAAAAAGGAATTTGATTTTCTTGGCACCACATGTCACGCCTTATTTCTTGAAATAAATTTGGTTTTTGAAATAGACGATCTGCACTCGTAACAAATTCACGAAAACTATTTAGTAATAAGATCTCAATGAGAAAAACAGCATCCGATAGTATCATTTCCACAAAGTCTTGACTACCAAGTGGAATAGTTTCCGCATAACAATTACGCAACTTTTCTTCCTTATCCTTTATAAATATAAGAAAATCCTCCAGAGTAGTTTGAGTTCGTCCAAGAAATTGCTGCAAATATCTTATTTTATGTTCTTCCATAACTTCTAATTCTTCCTTACCGTGGTGAAATGGGCCAATGGAGACTATATGCAAAGTGAAAAGACCTTCATTTAACTGTCGTATCCTTTTAGGAACTCGATAAATGCAACAATCACTTGATAAGGGACACAAGGCTTCAAACTTACCTCTAAAAGAAGCTGCTAAGGACTTGACATCATTGGATACATTATCATCAATTTGATGGTCCATATCTTTTTGCTCGCTTGCTGCATACAGGAACATAATCAATGAAAAAGTTAACCTCCAAAAATGTAGTAGACTAATTGTGATTTAACACTTTCAAATCAATATCTTGTTTGGAGGAGAACTGTAATCGAGATGCATTAATTTCAAAACCAAAATCATGTTTAATTCTAGTTTCACTAACAACATTTTGTACAAATGATGAAGGAAACATTAACTTGCAGAAATCTTAGAATGAAAAACATTTCTCGATTAGAATTAAAAGGACTAGTTAGAAATAAAGATCAAGATCCTACCTCAGAATTTCTGCTCCTGGATTTTAACTGGCTTTCTCTTCAGATAATTGTAACTGAGTGTGGCTGCTACTCTACTTATGTCTCATCAATTTGTATATAGTAAAGTCTATGACATAACGAAACGCGGGGTCCAACTAGAAAAGCAAAACCCCATAAGGAAATTAAGAAGAAAATGTTTAAAATGAAATGTAAATTCAAAACGAAGAAAAATGAAAAAGTAAATTCAAAAAGAAGAAACATGAAGAAAAATGAAGAAGGAAAGTCAAAAAGAAGAAAAATGAAAGTGAAGATGTAAGAAAGGCTGAGCTCGCAACTTCTGAGCAACTTCTGAGCAATTTCTGAGCTACAACTTCTGAGCAAGTTTGATCCGACCATACTTTGTGATTTAAAATAAAATAAAAATAAAAAAAATTTAAGAAGAAAATGAATAAAAAAGCGACGAGTAAAGATCAAATGGAATAGAAAATATAAAAAGGAGAAATTAAACAACTTTTTTAAAATATATATATTTTTTTAAAAAAAAATGGAGATCAAACAAAATTGTTTGATTAAAAAGACAAAATTGAAACTTAAGTTATAGAGGAAAAGTTAATGATAAAATTGAAAGAAAAGTCATTAATTAGTATTGTAGAGTGAGTCACGGGCGTATGAGTAATGAACAAAACTTAATTTCGATATTCAACAATTTTACATGCTTGAATGAATTTTACACGTTAGATGAAATACATGTCAGATGAAATTTTTTACATGTCAATTATTAATGAAATTTTACACCCTAGTTATACATAAAAGTGTAGGAACTAGTTATTAGTAGAATTTTAAATGAAACTTTACATGTTAGCTATAAATTGAAATTTCACACTCCAGTTATGGAGTAAAATTTTACACTCCAATTAATTTATATTTTCTGAAAATTGAAATGAATTAATTTCTCTCTTCTATATAAAATGATATTGTCGATTATAATTTTTTATATATCACATATTACTAGGATAAATTACAGGAACTCCTTGATAATTTTATGAAATACGAGATAGTTAACATATTCCAAAAAAAAAAAAGTCCCTCTAAAAGGTCCCTAATTGTTTATTATTTTTTTATAGACTGTCTTTTTTTAGTACTATTATTATTTTTAAAGTCTTAAATGATGGGTGGGTGGGTGGTCATTTTGTTTGACGTCAATCGTTTTAATTTAAAAAGACCAGGATGTTTTTAATTTAAGAAGACCAAAGACTGGTTCAAGGTCGTCTGGAATTAGGTGAAACATAAAATAATTAAGGTCATCAAAGTTTAACATGAAAATTATAAATATATATATTAATTAAATATTTTTGTATTCTATTTTTCCTAACATTGTTTGTTTTTTAATAGATAATGTAGTTAAATCTACCACTTTCAGTTTCAAAAAAATAATAATAACTGTACCACTTTTAGTGATGGACTATGAAAAGAAGTGGAAAGTGTAGAAAACACAAATAAACGATACCTGATGCAAAGTGTTTGATACAGATGTAAAGGTGATTGTGAAAAGTTCTCAGCCAACATACACACAAGAGAGAAAATGTGACTCCATTAATGGAGGTTTTACTAGGAGAATTCTTCACTTGAAACGTTCTCTGTTATAAGCATATAATTGAATATAACAAACTCTAATAACTTCTAACTACTTTTCCTAGAATTAAGGACTGCCAATAGATTGTCCAGCTAGGCTGCCAGCTAAGCAAGTTAGTTAGATAATGAACTCTATTATCTTTTATCTAACATTGAGATGGACTGATGATCATCAAGAGATTGAGGTCTTCAATCTAATGCAGTTAGTAAGGATCTGTTGCTTGTACTTGAGGCAAGTTGTGTAGCTACAGGTTGACAATCAGATACGTGTTGATATAGTGGTTGTTTGCTGCCTTGGTTAACATGCCCCCGCAAATGAAAATGGGGGGAAAGAACCAAGTTGAGTTTGGATCGAAGAAAAATGAACTGAGCCACAGGTAAAGCCTTGGTGAAGACATTAGCTTTCTGCATGGCAATGGGAACATATTGCACACAAAGCTGGCTATTTTCCTAACAAAGTGCACATCCACCTCAATGTCCATGGTACGATTGTGAAAAATAGGGTTTTGGGCCAAGGCACCTGTTCCCATGTTATCACACCAGATAATAGGCACTGTAGAAAGCTTCACTCCAAGCTCAAGAAAGAAGACTTAAGCCAAAAGACCTCAGCTGCAGCCTGTGAGAGAGCTCTATATTCAGCTTTAGTGCTGGATTTTGAGACCACCTTTTGCTTCCTTGAGTACCAAGTGATCAAGTTAGGACCTAGAAACACACAACACCCACTGGCGGAACGTCTATCATCCATACAAGAGGCTCAATCAGCATCTGCATAAGTTTCAAGTTGAACAGAAAAAGCTAGTTGGAACAGTAAACCCAGACCTGAAGAACCTGTCAAATATCGAAGTGTTCTCTTACAAGCTTGCCAACACACAACCGTTGGAGAAGCAAGAAATTGACTGAAGCGGTTGATAGCAAAACTAATATCAGGTCGCGTGTATGTAAGGTACTGAAGAGAGAACTTAGAGTTCAAAACTTGGATAGTTTGATAAATGAGAGAAGGATCATTCCCTGTAATTAGAATGACATCAACATAGATCAAAACATAAAGAATTTTAAGACCATCCTTCTTGATTAAGAGTGACACATTCGAGGATGAATTCACAAAGTTTCAAGCAAGCAAAGCACCCATCAACTTATGAAACCAAGCTCTAGTGGCTTGTTTCAATCCATACAATGCTTTGTTCAACTTACACACATGAGAGGGAAAAGTGGCATCAATAAAACCACTCGGTTGTTTCATATAAACCAATTCATGTAAATCCCCATTTAGGAAAGCATTATTCACATCCACTTGTTGTATCTCCAAATCATAAGTAACTGCTAAAGTGAAGATGACTCCAATGGTAGAAGGCTTAATAACGAGGTTAAATGTGTCTGTAAAATCCACCCCAAGAGTTTGATGGAACTCCATAGCAACTAGCCTAGTCTTGTACTTAAAAAGGGAGCCATCTGCATTGTACTTAAGCCTAAACACCTACTTATGGCCTACAATGTTGCAGTTAAAAGGAGGAGCTACAAGGGTCCAGGTCCTATTTTTCATCAAGGCAGAATATTCATCAATCATGGTCTGTTTCCAATGTGGATCAGCTAGAGCAGCCTTGACTAAGTGAGATTCATTAGCAATGAGATGAGCACAAGGAGACTCACATATAGCTGAATAGACTTTTGGTTTTAGAGAGCCTGTTTTGGATCGAGTTAACATAAGGTGAGATGGTTTGTTTTGTTAGGAAGAAAGGGAAGAAACAAGCTGCGGATCAACAACATTGAGTTTAAAAAAAAATCTGAGGTGAAGAGAACTGACCTTGGGAAGATTAATGATTGGAACTAGACACAAAATTAAAAATATTGGGTTGATGTGGTCACACAAAACCTGACTTGGAAACAACAAGTTTGGAAAGTGCAATAGGTATGCTGGACATATTAGGATGTGACATAGTCATAACAGGTCCTAAATGAAGAGTGGAAGATGCAAGGGTTTTGCATGAGGGAAACATTAAGAAATAGGGAAACTCTAACTATGAAATAGAACATTTCTATAAATGAAAATCCTACCATTAGCACTCAAATATTTATAACCTTTATGTTGAAGACTATAACCAATGAAAATGCACTTAGATATGTGACAACTAAATTTTTATTTAGCATATA
This sequence comes from Xanthoceras sorbifolium, assembly GCA_003430845.1. Taxonomy (NCBI): domain Eukaryota; kingdom Viridiplantae; phylum Streptophyta; class Magnoliopsida; order Sapindales; family Sapindaceae; genus Xanthoceras; species Xanthoceras sorbifolium. The sequence goes on along the minus strand of CM010620.1, from coordinate 28,934,165 downwards.
GTCTTAGGTATGGAAAACATGTACAACCAAAGGCTTTAAAGAAAGAATAGTTAAGTGGTATGTGATGTAAACATTCAAAAGAAGACTCGTTACCCAAAACAGAAGTAGGAAGATTATTGATTAAAATAGTGGCTGTCAAGAAAGCTTTAGTCCAAAAATACAAAGAAAGAGAGGCATGAGCTAATAGGATAAGTCACATCTCAACAATGTGGTGATGTTTGCGTTCAGCCACACCATTTTGTTGGTGTGTATAAGCACAAGAAAAACATTGAAAGATGTTAACAAATTTCAGATAAGTAGCAAAAGATTGAAACTCCATTCCCATGTCAGTTTGAAGTGTGTTCAAATTTTAGTATTAAATTGGACTTCAACTTGCTTTTGAAAAAAAATGAACACAGACAAAGCCTCGGACTTGAGAGTAAAAGGAAAAAGCCAAGTGAATCTAGTGTGGCAATCCACAAATATTATGTAGTACTTATGAGCAGTTGTAGAAGACATAGGGAAAGGTCCTCAAATGTCTGAATATATCAACTCTAAGGGACTCTTAGTTTTTATGCTAGACTTTTGAGAGGGAAGTTGGTTCATTTTGCCATACTTATACACAAGCTAAGATCATTCGTAGAACAAGAAATCTTCAATTTATTAAGCACAAGTTTTCAAAGTCAGTCAATGAAATGAGTTTCTAACTCTAAGATTCTTCTCCATCACTAGTCAGCTCTTTGGAGCATTTTCACAAATAGTTTGTATCAAACATCTGCAAACTCATTGCTTCATATATATCATGGGCATTTTTATTTTTTAGATAGTCAAACTTAATCAACGGTTAAATTTAATGGACTTTGAAATTTAATACCAAAATAAATTCCTTGGTCGTTCAAAGACATAAAGTACATTTTCATCTTGATTCGAACAATAATTTTCATAGGAAAATGTGCTTGCATAGTTTGCAAGGTAGTTATTAATATGCAGGGATGTAGTCAGGATTTATTGTCGGAGTGGACTAACGATAAAACACATTTGACAATGAACGTATGATACTTCGATATACTATTACAAAAAGACCAAGATAATATGAAAAATAATATGCACTGTGTTATTCTATATAGTACACAAGTGATTGAATTTTATAAATCAAAAACATTAAAATCGATATTTCAAATATATATATATTGAAATCGACGACTTTGATTCCCATAGATATAATTTTTAATTTTACAAAATTTAGAAGAAAAACATTATATAAACAAGTACTCACATGTCAAAACTATAAAATTTCTAATCTCTAATTTCAAAAATCTTATATGCAGACAATTCCTGATTTTATAAAACTATGAAGTGAAAATATATGTTCATTACAATAAGGAATTCTAACTAGCATAAAATGAAAAAGAAAAAAAAAACTAATTAGTATAAAAATTCTTAATTTCACAAAACTATGAAACGAATAAATCATGTTTGTAACAAGAAGAAATATCATATATCATATATCATATCTTAGTTTAAATGGTGTGTACCTCTCTTTTTATATTTGTGGAAGTAGATAACTAGTTGTACGGATTTAGAAAAAATAATACATTTACTTTTAAAAATAATGAATACTTCAACTTTCATTATGTTCAAACCTTACAATTATTTCACATACAAAAGTAAGAAAAAAACACAAAAAAAAAAACTAAATGAGAAAATAAATAAATTACTATTAACGAAAATAAAATGAAATGATAAGAAAAATAAAAATAAATAGTAAAAGACCACTTACAATTTAGTTGATAAATGAATGTTTAAAGAGATTGTGAGTAAATTGGTTTAAAAGTAAAAAGAAGATAGTGAAAGTGTAATTATTCAGTAAAGATGGTAAAAAAAAATGATATAACAAATTAATAAATGACAGTTTGATAATTTATTTATTGAAATTAGATATATTGAACTAATATTGACACAAACCTATTGGACTTATTAAATAATAAAATATTAGTGGGCTCATAATTTATTAGATTAATATTGAAATTGGGCCCATTAAAAAGATATATAATTTTTATAGTAATATTATATTTTTTTGTTTTTTGAAAATATATAATAATAAATTATTTTATTTTTTATTTTCTACTGGGATAAGCCGGGCTTAAGCCCAACCTAACCCCTACCTGGTCTCCGCCCCTGTTAATATATTATGTGTGTGTTACTTGATCTCTTCCAATAGATTTATGAATTGGGTAGTTTGAATTTACCCAATTTGATGAATATTATTGATCTGTATACATAGGTATTGCATATGACATTTGTGGCGATAGATAATTAAATATATCTCTAAGCAAACTGTCATCCTATTAGGACTTATACAACATATATTATATATAATTTGATTAACTTTATTATAAGTACTATTTCAGCAGGTCATAAGTAAGCCTCCTTTTTTTATTTATTTAAATTTTAGTAAGACAATCGCGAAAAACTAAGGACTAGTTGGGTTCTCATAGATCTAATATAAGAAAAATATTATTAGAGAAAATGATAAAAGTATAAACAGATTAGTGAAAGCAAAAGTGGGAACTCCCTTTGAGAACTTAGCTTTCTTGGAATGCCTTCCTCTAGCAGCTTGAAGCCTAACGGGATCATGTTGCCTTTGGGAGTAATAAAGACGATTCTGACCCCAGATTTTGGACGTCCTTTCTCATCTCAGATGCAAATTTTCACCTAACGAATCAATTAGTTGTACTGATATGAGCTAGTTTGCTATCTTTCTTGTGTCTACATGGTTGATTGGTCGACTTCCCCACTACTTGTATTGATTTCGTCCCCCTGTATGCTGTGTATTGTGTGTTGGCTTCCCCATGTTCTTATTCAATTCTTGTAATAATTGGCTTATCGATGGATGTCCCTATCCCTATGTGCCCGACTCCCCGACTACCATACCATCCATGTCTTTTTTATTAAAGGAAGCGAAATTCGGCAAAAAGAAGGCTGAACCCAGGTGACGCCTATTGTAGTGTAGCACCTGGGGCCGCACGACTCAGGTAGACTCTCTACCCGTACGCGTGTCTATTGTGCTTTAGGAGGTATCAGAGCGGAGTTATGGGTAAATCCCTTTTGAATTTCTACAAATTCTCTTCTTGTTGCACCATGTCCAAGCTTGACGATAGTAGTGGAGCGCTGTCTGCGGCGGCTGTTGCTAAGGAAACACTCAAGGATCGAGTGACTGATGGCAAGGTCGACCATTTGGGCGGACAAGTGTAGACTATGGCAAAAAGGCAGGAGAATCAGGAATCGTTGGTCACCAGACGCTCGCTAATGAGTACCGCGTCTTCCCAGTGAAGGAGAGCCGTCTTCATAGGGCCTTAACGATCCCGGTGGCGATGTCCAAAGCGTGATGGACTAGGTCAAATTGAGGTGAGGATATATTCCATAACATTAACATATATATACGCCTCTCTTACTATCACTTTTCTCATGCAATCCGGTGGAATACTCGAACGGTCGAGTCTTTTTTTTTTTTTTGTCTTTTTCTTTTCTTCCGCTGAAAACAAAAAAGGGAAAAATGTCTCATTAGAATATCTCATTATAATCTGGATTATAGTTATCTGAATTGCATTTCTCTGGATTGCATCTTTCTCTTTAATTTCATTTTTTTTTCTTATCTTTTACTTAAGGCTATTCCTTCTGGCCGGTCAGTCAGAACTTTCAAATTTGAGTAAGTGCTTTAAGCTCTTTTCGTACACTCAGAGTCTTCCCTTCTTTCTACTTGACTGGATGAGTCAAGATAAAAGGACCTCTCTATAAAAAAAAAATCTTACTTGTATTTTATCTTGTAAGCCCACCTTGACCCAACAATGTTTTTGTCAGGTGGCGGAAAGACAAGATCCCAGGTCTCATTCGGCATCCATTTATTCTAACATAGCTCGTTTCCAATTCTCATCAGATTTGGCTTGATCGTAAGATAAGAGTCTGGTTCCTTTTATATTTCTATTTCTGAAAGACTTATGCTTAAGTCAAGAGAGTAGGAACCATAGGAGAAAAATCGATCAATAGGAGTGTGGATCTTCTGAGACCATGATATCATTTAACTTTCATGGAATGTCTTCAAACACTTTGCAATTAAATAAAAATTTATTGCAAATAACATTGATCACAATAATTGAACACAACCTTTATTAAAGATACCTACCGACACTGATCAAACTGACATAACAAAGACAAGTGAATTAACACATCCACAATCTATATATATATATATATATAGAGAGAGCCAAACAGCTGGGTTAGACTTTTTTGATACATTTAGTCCTATTGTAAAGGCTGCTACCATTCGAATTATCTTCTCTTTAGCTGTGACCAAGAATTGGGATATCCAACAAGTGGATATCAACAATGCATTCTTAAATGGTGACTTGCAAGAGAAGGTGTTCATGGCACAACCAGAGGGGTTTCAAAGTCCTCAATTTCCTACCAATGTCTGCCAACTTAACAAGGGTTTGTATGGCCTAAAACAAGCCCCTCGATCTTGGTTCCATAAGTTGAAGTCTTCTTTGATCTCCTGGGGCTTAACCAATTCTATTTTAGACTCTTCTTTATTCATTCAAAATCAAGATGTTATGTTATTTACTTACTTGTGTATGTTAATGATATTTTAATCACAGGTGATAGTTCCTCTCTTATACATCAACTGATTCAAAAGCTGCATAACACCTTTTCTCTAAAGACACTTTGTTCCATCAACTATTTTCTGGGTTTTGAGGTATATAAGGACAAGTTTGGTCTCTATCTTACTCAAGTTATTGAATTTTATAAATCAAGAGCATTAAGATCGATATTTTAATATATATATATATATATATATTGAAATCGACGACTTTGATACCCATAGATATAATTTTTAAATTTACAAAATTTAGAAGAAAAAAATTTTATAAGCAAGTACTCATATGTCAAAATTATAAAATTTCTAATCTCTAATAAATCTTATATGCAAACAATTCCTGATTTTACAAAACTATGAAATGAAAATATATGTTCATTACAAGAAGGAATTCTAACTAGCATAAAATGAAAAGAAAAAAAAAACTAATTAGTATAAAAATTCTTAATTTTACAAAACTATAAAATAAATAAATCATGTTTATAACAAGAAGAAATATCATACATCATCCCATAGTTCAAATGGTGTTTACCTCTCTTTTTATGTTTGTGGAAGTAGATAACTAGTTGAAAACACAATACATTTATTTTTAAAGTAAATAAATATATAAAAAGTAAGAAAAAAACACAAAAAAAAATAAATAAATGAGAAAATAAATAAATTATTATTAACTAAAATAAAATATGAGAAAAATAAAAAATAAAAATAAATGGTAAAAGACCACTTACAATGTAGTTGACAAATGAATGTTTAAAGAGATTGTGAGCAATCTGGCTTAAAAGTAAAAAGTAGAGAGTGAAAGAGTAATTATTTAGTAAATATAGTAAAAAAAAAAATGATATAACAAATTAATAAATGATAGTTTGACAATCTGTTAATTGAAATTAGATATATTGGACTAATATTGACACGGACCTATTGGATTTATTAAATAATAAAATATTTGTGAGCTCAAAATTTATTGGACTAATTATATATATAATTTTTTTATAGTAATAATATATTTTTTTTGTTTTTAAAATATATATAATAATAAATTTTTTATTTTTTTTTCTACTGGGACAGACTTGGCTTAAGCCCTGCCTAATTCTTGCACGGTCTCTACTCCTGTTAATATGCCTTGTTTGATCTCTTCCAACAGATTTATGAATTGGGTAGTTTAAATTTACCTAACTTGATGGATATTATTGATCAGCATATATTGGTATTGTATATGGCATTTGTGGCTATAGATAATTAAATATATCTCTTAAGCAATTATATTATATATAATCTGATTAACTTTATTATAAGTACTATTTCCGCAGGTCATAAGTAAGCCTCTTTTTTTTATTTAAATTTTAGTAAGACAGTCGCGAAAGGTAAAGACCTAACCATATGAGTCAAGGAGAACTTAGCTTTCTTGGAATGCCTTCCTCTAGCAGCTTGAAGCCTAACCATGATATCATTTAGCTTACATGGAATTTCTTCAAACACTTTGCAATTAAATAAAAATATATTACAAATAACATTGATAACAATAACTGAACGCAACCTTTATTAAAGATACCTACCGACACTGACCAAACTGACATTACAAAGACAAGTAAATTAACACATCCACAATCTCGCAAGCTAACAAACAAACACGTGGAACTAAACAAGACAAGAGATGAATTAAGAGAGATCTAGAGTGCAATAATAGAACAAACAGTTTGTGTGAGAGTGAGTAGAAGGAGAATGACAGCTGCACTGACAGAGATGGAGGCCCATGGAGTGTTGAAATAATTCTGCTTCAAGTTTGCTTTCCACTTGTGCCATGGAGATTTGCAGTAGGCGTTTAGATCTCTAGCAAGACCAGTATAATAAAATTTTTTATACTTCATTCTACCATTGTTACCAAGTTGTTGACAAAAGGTTGACGCAGCTACACTCTCTTTATTTTCGATAATACCATTCTGAATTAATAATTCTGCATCTTTTGGAGAGCTTACAAGGAGACTAAGCAACAAAGCATAGTCATTCATATAATTTGTCTTGCAATGCAATCCCTCAAAGATCCGGACATTTAGTAGATAAAACCAGACATTCTTGATTCTCAACTTTGGAATTTTCAGAGTCCCCTTATCAAACCTTATGTCGAGTAAAGTATTGCGTGATCCGACCCTAAACTTGACTCCAGCCTGGTGAAGTTCCGTTATAGTTGGTGGGGTTGGATAATAAATAGATTCATTTCTAATATCCAACTCATGATCTGGTGGCTCAATACAACGTTTTAACAAATCTGGAAAATGTTTTGCTTCACAAAAGTTTATTTCAATCAAACTCCTGTCTATTGAAAGAAGTTCACATAAACCACTGCTGAACTCAGAAATAAGTTTGCTCATGAAAACTCCCTCGTAACACTCATCAATCATTCTTGTTCTGGCTAATTCAATCAAGTCTTCAAGAATGAAAAAAGGAATTTGATTTTCTACGGACCAAATATCATGCCTTATATCTTTTATCAACCTTGGTTTTACAAATATGCGGTCTCCACTCGTAACAAAGTTACGAAAACTATACCGTAATAAGAACTCAATGAGAAAAACAGCATCCAATAATATCATTTCCACAAAGTCTTGACTTTTAAATGGGATAGTTTCCGCATAACAATTACGCAACCTTTCTTCCTTATTCTTTATAAATATTAGAAAATCCTTCAAATTTATTTGAGTTCTTTGAAGAAATTGTTGTAAATATCTTATTTTATGTTCTTCCATTGCTTGTAATTCTTCCCTACCATGGTGTAATGGGCCAATGGAGACTATATACAGAGTGAAAAGGCTTTCATTTGACTGTCGCATCTTTTGAGGAATTCGATAAATGCAACAATCACTTGATAAGGAATACAAGGCTTCAAACTTACCTCTCAAAGAAGTTTCTAAGGACTTGATTTCAATGGATACATTATCATCAATTGTATCCATCTCTTTTTGCCCGTTTGCTGCATGCAGGGACATAATCAATGAAAAAGTTAATCTACAAAAATGTAAAAGACTAATTGTGATGCAACACTTTCAAAATCAATATCTTGTTTCTAGCTTCACGGGCAACATTTTGTACAAACGATGAAGAAAACATTTATCGATTAGAATTACTAGAATCAACAATTATGAAGAAACATTTCAAGGTTAGAATTAAAAGGACTAGACGTTAGAAATAAAGATTAAAATCATACCTTAGAATTTCTGCTCCTGGATTTTATTCATTCCTCTTTGGACATCATTTGGCTTTCTCTTCAGATAATTGTAACTGAGTGTGGCTGCTACTTTACTTATGTGGCCTCAGTCTCATTCTCACCACCTTGTATATGGTAAAGTCTATGACATAACAAAATGCGGGGTCCAACTAGAAAAGCAAAACCCCCTAATGAAAAAGTAGTCAAAAAGAAGAAAAATGAAAGTGAAGATGTTGTGAGAAAGGCTGACAGATCACTATGCATCTTGAGCCGCTCACGTTGCGATTGTGATGGCTTCCTATCCCATCATCGTTGTCTCCTTCTTCTCCACTCCTCCCTTCGCCATTTGCACCCTCAAGGGGTCATCGCCTCTCCCACTTCTACTCCTCCATCATCATCATCATCATCATCATCATCATCATCAATCCTAATTTTCATAAACCTAAACCGTTAACGTAATAATAAATTAAATTTATTAATATTTATAGAATAAATAATATCTATTATCCCTAATATTTGCTCAATTACAGATATAGTCAACTTTTAGATTTATTGACAAAAAATTTCCCTCTCATTAGTTAACTTTTTGGTTTTGTTAGTGTATAGTTTAGATTAGCCCATTGGGCTGAGCCCATTACTTGTGCTGCACATATATCTAGCCTATAGAAGGCTCTCTATTGTACATTATTCGACATACATCAATATACACACATTATATTGTTAATATGGTATCAGAGATTTTTCTCTGATTTTCTGGTTCCTGTGGACATCTCCGGCGTTTTTCCACTGCCCTCGTCTTCATCCAGTAGTCACTGTCAGAAGCGAGTTACCGCCGTTACCACAGTCCCTGCAACTCCCGGATCTCATCGACTCTCGGCTGTCCTTCATGCTGCACCGCCGTCACTGATTTTCTCAGCTCACCACCACTGCCATCTGGACCGCCTCCTTCTTCCGGTTCCAACGCCACCTGATATGTCAAGGGCACACTTTATCATGGTCTTCACTACTCCTCTCGGTCTTCTCTCGAGTTTCATGCTTATTCAGATGCAGATTGGGCAGGTGATCCGACTTATCGATATTCTATCACAGGTTTATGTTTCTTGTTGGGTACTTCTCTTGTCTCATGGCATAGCAAGAAGCAGGATGTTGTTTCCCGTTCTAGTACTGAGGCTGAGTATCGTGCCCTTGCCGACACCACCTGCGAGCTTGTCTGGCTTCGCTGGCTCTTGGCTGCCATGGATGCTCCACAGCCCACTGCCACTTCTCTTTATTGTGACAATCGTAGTGCTATCTACATTGCTCATAATGATGCCTTCCATGAACGCACCAAGCACATTGAGATCGACTGTCACATCACTCGCCAGCATCTCAAGAAAGGCATTCTCCAGTTGTTCTCCATCTCCTCTGCTGACCAGCCCGCTGATACTTTCACCAAGTCTCACCCGTCTGGTCGTCTTCGAGATCTTATATCCAAACTCCAGTTGGCTTCCTCATTGCCACCTCGAGTTTGAGGGGGGATGTTAGTATATAGTTTAGATTAGTCCATTGGGCTCAGCCCATTACTTGTGCTGCACATATATCTAGCCTATATAAGGCTCTCTATTGTACATTATTCGACATACATCAATATACACACTTTATATTGTTAACAGGTTTATTGACAAAGACCTCCCCTTCCGTTAGTCAACTTTTGAATTTTTTTACAAAAACCTCTCCTGATCAGCTGTTATATTTCATCAAATTTTATTAAGGGAGGGGAGGTGTTTGTCAATAAATGATTAAATTGACTCCGTTTGTAGTTAATAACACCTCATGGGAGATCGATACAATTATCTCATATATATATATATATATATATATATATATGTTTACACACTTCAACCCCTTAAACATAAAAGAAATATTGTTTACAAAAATTAATGAAGGGTTTACAAAAATTTCAAACTGGTCGCATACTTGTATTATTGAACAAAGGGAGAGATGGGGAGACAACCCACCAAAAGTAACACGGTTACATGCACGTACAGAATTTAAAATATTCGCTAGTTTATATTTCTTAAAATTTCTTAAATTCTTCAAAATTTTATGTTTCCAACATTTAAATTCTTATATCTGAGTGTATTGAAGGAGACTGACCAGGATGTTTTTAATTTAGAAAGACCAAAGACAGGCTCAAGGTTGTTTGGGATTAGATGAAACATAAAAATTAGGTCAACAATATTTAATATGAAAATTATAAAAAATATATATTAATTCAATATTTTTTGTATTCTGTTTTTCCTAACATTGTTCTTTTTTAATAGATAATGTAGTTAAATCTATCACTTTCAGTTTCAAAAAAAAAAAATCTACCACTTCCAATGATGGACTAGGGCCCCTTTGGGATAAATTTTTTAATAAAATGGGATTGGAAAACTGTTTGGTAACCCTCTCGAAAGCAGTGTATTGAACAATCTGACCAAAAACTACAATTAAAAATTAAGGCTAGTCTAATCCAATTAACTTCAGCTTCTAGTTTAAGCAGAAAGCTGGTCATAACTTTTAATGAAAATAATTTTGATCAAATTATCCATCATCTTATATTAAAGGATAAATTACAGCCCACCTACTTGAAGTATCTCAAATTACAAGTGGAATCAACTTTTAGAAAAATTGATTGTAGACCCCCTGCCGTTATCGTTGACCGTCAAAAAAAATAGTTGACCGTTAAAAACATATAAAATTTAGAACAAATTGCAGCCCACCTTCCTGATATATCCGTAATTATAGACAAAATTAATTTTTAGAGAAATTGATTGCAGAGCCCCATATTAATAGCGTTGACCGTAAAAAAAAAATAGTTAACTGTTAAAAATATGTAAAAAGACAAATTTGCCCATTGTTAAAAATCTAAAAGAAAATAAAAATAAATATATTATGAATCTCCACCATCCAAGTGGACTTGGATGGTAGAGATCCATTCATGAAAAAATTTAACAAATTTTAAAAAATAAAAATTAAATTTAAGATCTCCACCATTCATCCGGAGATTCATATAAATGTTTTCTTTTAACAAAAATAACTTAAATATCTGGAGTAGATCTATCTAGTGGCTACGGAGCCTCCCTCATTGCGCAATTGTTCTCAAACCTAGTTCACGAACCTTTGCGAACCCATTGTGAATTTGGATTCGCGATTCATAGGGGATCCACCATAGATCTCACCCTTCTCTCTCTTTTATTCTTCTTTTCTTTTAATTTAAATCTCTACAGCCGGACGGTGGAGATCTTAAGTTTTTTTATTTTAAATTTTTTTATAAAAAAATAATTATATGAGATGAACAGTGAAGATCTTAACTGTTTTTCTAAAGTATTTTAAAAATAAGACGAAATAATCAAAATACTCTTATTGTTGACTTTGACTAACATTGACTGACGTTGACTAACAGCAAGGGTGTAGCACCCCCCGACCCGACCCGGGGCGCGCTACTCGGACTTTCAAATTCTTTTCAAAACTTCATTTTACATTTTAAAATCGTTGTGAGCCCATAAAACATTTTAAACTTTTTACGAAAATCCGGCAGAATACTGTTTGTTTTTCGGACTTTCCAAAAACCTGTTTTCTACAAATCAATTCAATTCCAATTTCAATAGCACTTCAATAACAATTTCAAACAATTGCGCACTCTGCCGTTTAGTGCGACTTATCGATCACAATTTATAAAATAAAACAAACAGACCTCGATATTTACAACAGTTTTAATAATAAGAGACATAAATCACAAACTAATTTATTTCAAAACATTTTACAAAACGTATTTACAATTTTCCTGTATATGCATGCTTTCAAAATATATATACACATAACATAAATATAGCTACCCAACTGTACAATCTCTGTGACTCGGTCTGCAACTTGCTCTTCCTTCAATCTTTCGCCTCCTCTGGATTCCTGGTACCTACGCGTTAGAAACAAACTAACGCGCTAAGCATAAAGCTTAGTGGGTGTACTAAAAATTCAATTAAATAAATTACAATATAATTATTCTTTAAAGAAACAATAAATCACATTATGAGTTTTATTTCTAAATCACTTTCAAAACAATTAAATTTCAGAATCAAAGCATTAAACACTTTCAATCACTTTAATTTCAATAAGGAGATCAATATACAAATGCTATCAATAAAATCATTCCGTACACTTTTCAATTTCAATCAATTTTGGCCCACTAGAATACTAAACATTCTAGGACTGGAATATGGGTCCACGTGATTGTCCGAGATTGCCCCGCAACAACAATCACTAATATCATCGCGATTGTCCGAGATTGCCCCGCAACAACAATCGCTAGAATCATTGTGATCGTCCGAGATTGCCCCGCAACAACGATCACTAAATCGGTGTGATTGTCCGAGATTGCCCCGCAACAACAATCACACAATAATAACGGCGCAGTACTGCTAGGTAAAACCCAGCTGGTATACCAAACTCCTATATCCGTTTCTATGTCTAAGTATCCTAGGGTCGTTTCGGTAAATAATTTTCATAAGCAATACTTAATAAATATACATTTCGCACAATATTTCTCAAGAATATCAACAATATTCATACAAAATATAAATCATGTATTGTTAACAAAATCGACACAATCGGAATACGATCAAAACGCGATCTAGCATAAAATCAGTTCAAAATCAATAATAAGTGCATCAATCATCAATTTTTCATATAAAGCAAACACTTTTCATACCAAAAATCGAAATCGAAAACTATGAACGCATTCGAAAACGAAAATAAAAACGAGGAACGAAATCGAAAACTAAAATGAAAAAGTAAACGAAAGACAGCTCGAAACGATTTCGAAAACGAGAGTACACCTACTTGGAATCCGTGTTTTCGTTCGACAAACCGCGGTTCCACGATTTCTTTCCCTTCTCTTTTTCCTTTCTCCTTCTTCCTCTTTTTCTTTTCTTTTCTTTCTTCTTCTTCTCTCTTCTTCTTCTTCTTTTTCTTCTCTCTTTTCTCTCCTTTTCTCTCTTTTTCTCGGTTCTTTCTCTCTCTGTTCTGTTTTCTCGCTTCTGCGAGAAGCTTCTATTTTTTTTTATATTTTTTTCGCCATCGCGACCGCCGTCGCGACCTGTGGTCGCGGCACCAGGTCGCGACACTCACTGGAGTGCGCGCACTGCCTTCGTCGCGAGCGCGCCCTGGTCGCGCGAATGGTCGCGTTGCTCTCTGCCCGTTTTTCACACTTTCATCGCGAGCAGTCCATCGCGACCTGTGGTCGCGGTGGCTGGTCGCGTTGCTCACTGCCAGGTTTTGCCATTTTCATCGCGAGCAAGCCATCGCGACCTGTGGTCGCGGTGACTGGTCGCGGTACTCACTGCCAGATTTTTGCGTTTTTCACCGCGAGCGAGCCATCGCGACCTGTGGTCGCGGTGACCAGGTCGCGATGCTCTCTGGTCCAGTTTTCCAATTTTTCATTTTTTTTCTCATTTTTCACTATTCAATCCGGTCCGCTGGAAATCATAAAATAAACATACATTTAATTACATTTACACCCCCTCAAATAGTAAAATTTTATTTTCACATATTTCACATATATCAAAAATTCATTACCCGAAATCCGGGATGTTACAAAGGGCCAGGGAGGGTTGCAGTCAATTTTTTAAAAGTTGATTCCTCCTGTAATTGCGAATAGCTCAGGTAGGTAGACTATAATTTATCCTAAAAAAAAAATATTTTAACAGTCAACTGTCTTTTTTGACGATCAACGCTAACAGTAGAGGAGTCTGCTGTCAATTTCCTCAAAAGTTGATTCTGCCTATAGATAGGGGTACCTCATATAGGTGGGCTGTAATTTGTCCTATATCAAAATTACCAAAAAAAAAAAACTTAATCTTAAACATTAAAAATTAGAAAATAATAATTAGTAATTAATATTTTTTTTATCTTCAATATTTTTATACCAAAAAAATAAATAATTAAATAATTAAACCTGACCAATTTTTTTTATCTTCAATACTTGAAAAGAATAACTAAAAATCTTACTATTATTTATTTTGTTATTTAAAAACTGGTTTTTATAATTAAATTTAGAAGATAATTAATAAATTTAATTAAGTCTATTTCATATTAGAATTAAAGTATTTAAATATACTTAATATATATAAACAGAATTTTCATCAACAAATTAAATAAATTAATTTTACTAAAATGTCAATTTTGGTTATTATATAATTCCATAGCAGTTCAGTCATATAGTTTACCAAACACCTTAATACAGTTTTTTCAATTCATATCAGTTCTAAAAATACAGTTTACCAAATATTCAGCATTTTTTTTCCAAAACTACAGACACTACTACTTTTAAAAAAGCTAAAACTCCACCAAACTAGCCCCTGCATGGCTCTATGGATCTCCATCTTGTTTTCTTTTTTAAAATTATTTTTTCTTTTTTCTTTTATTAAATTATTTATTTTGGTTTTTTAAGTTAAGGGTATTGTAGGATTTTTTTAATTATTATATTATTGACATTTTTGTCTTTTAGATAGTAAAACTTCATCAACGATTAATTTTAATGAACTATAACTAACGATAAGAGACATCGACATCAGATTTTAATAAAATTATTTCTGATTATGGGGTAATTTACTCGGCTTATAAATATATTATTTTTCTTAGGGCGAATTGAGATAGAGTACCTTGACGTTTGGTCATATTGCAATGTTATCATGAGTTTAACCTTAATTAAATATTAATACCCTATTGTTAGTTGACTCAGTCAAAAGCAACTGTTAACCAAAAATTTTACCTTGGAATGACAAAAATATCCCTGGTTAAAAAATAAAAATATAATATTAATTATAAAAATTCAAAAAAATTTAAATTTTTTTAAAATGGATAGATTCATTTAAATTTTTTAAATTTTAATAATTAATATTATATTTTTTATTTCTTAATCAGGGACATGTTTGTCATTTCAAGTTAAATTTTTTGGTCAACAGTTGTTTTTTACTAAGTCAACTAACGGTAGGATACTAATGTGTAATTAAAGCTAAACTCACAATTTCATTACAATATGGCCAAACGTCAGGGTACTCCATTACAATTTGTTATTTTCCTTACATGTATTTGTACCATTTAGAGATAATGAAATCTCTCTCTCTCTTAAATAAATAATTATATAAATTGCATTAGAATACAAATTAAGAAAAACAAATCCATAAATTAGACCATCAGTCTTTTCGTCAACAAACAAATGAATAATAATACAATTTTGGAAAAGTAGAAACCTACAATGCGATGATAGAACAAACGGTCTGTACAGAAGTGAGTATAATGATAATAACAGCTGCAATGACAGAGATAGAAGCCCATGGTGTGTTGAAATAGTTCTGCTTCAAGTTTGCCCTCCATTTGTGCCATGGAGATTTGCAATAGCTTTTTAAATCCTTAACAATACCCGAATAGTAGCAGCCACGGTACCTTACTATAGCATCTTCGCTAAGTTGTTGAAAAAGGGTTGACACACCTTCACTATCCCATATCCGATTCTCAATGATTCCATTCTGAATCAAAATTTCAGCATCTTTCGGAGTATTTACCAGGCCATTGAGGAACGAAACATATTCATTCACATAGTTTGTATCGCAATGCAGCCTCTCGAAGATCTGGAGATTTCTGAACAAACGTTTCGTCACAACACCTATTGTCAACTTTGAAATTTCAAGAGTCCCATTATTGAATCTTATGTCAAGCAAATGCTTGGCTGAATCGACCTTAAACTTGATTCCAGCTTGGTGAAGTTCTGTTATACTGGGTGCAGCCTCCAAATGGGAATCCTCATGGGTGTGCAATTGATGATTTGGAGGCAGAAGACAAAGCCTTATCAAATCAACAAAATGTTTTGCTTCAGAAAACTGCTCTTCAAATAGATTTGCTTCAATCGAAAGAGATTCACATTCACCGCGATATAGTGCATAAGTAATCTGACTCAGTGAATTAACTACCCCATGACCGGCTTTCATGAACAAATCCTTGAGAATGAAAAGCGGAAGTTGATTTTCTAGGGACAAGATTTCTGGTCTTATGCTGAATATTAGATATGGTTCCGTAAATAGACGGTCTACATCAGGTATAGTTCTACAACCTCGTTCTAAAAACTCAATAAGAAACACAGTGTCCAATAAAACCATTTTCACAAAATCTCGACTTTCAAGTGCTATAGTGTCTGCATAACAATTACGCAACTTTTCTTCCTTGTTCTTTATACATAAAAGGAAATCCTCCAAACTAACTTGAGTTTGCCGAAGAAAATGTTCCAAATACCTTACTTTATGCTCTTCCATAGCTTTTAATTCTTCCCTGCCGTGGTGGAGTGGGCCAATAGAGACTAGTTTGGGAGTGTAAAAACTTTCATTTGCCATCCGAATGTCTCGAGGAACTCGATAAATGCAGCAATCTTTGGATAAAGGGTGCAAAGTTTTAAACTCATCTCTCAAACAATTTGCCAAGGAGTTGATATCAATTGAAGAAGTCTCACTTTTGTCCATCTTACTATGGGTTGCTGTAGAACAATAATATAATCATCAACCTATGAGTTCAAAATAAGCAATTTATTATATATGAATAAAAACTAAGGCATATTATACGATAGAAAATGTTAACTTGCGTCATTAAAGAACACTTTAAAGAGATTTATGTCATTACAAATTTAAATAAAAATAAAATTACATATACTCTTATATGTTGAGAAAACAAAAATTTTATTTTTATCTGAATTTATAACGGAACAAATCCTCATTAGCATGTGCTCTAAGAGCTAGTACACGTCAACAGGACCCGTATAGTATATAGTATAAATTATATGAGTACGAAATCCAAAACTTCAATGATCATATCGTAAAAGTAGTAAAATTATTTCAAAGTACTCTAGACTCCCTTGAAATTATACAAAATGTCTCCTTTTGTTAATTTACTTGAGAAACATAATTGATAAATCTCATTAATTTTTCAGTCAAGTTTCTCATATTTTTCTGCTTTTAAGTTCTTATAATTTAAACAAAATATCAAAAGACAATAGTTTTTATACAAAAAGATTGAAGAAAATTTCATGAAAATCTAAGTTGTTCCTGGAATATAAGTGCTTAATTAAGGTTGTCTACCATTGTAAGTAAACGATACAAAATTGTTTCATGTGAACCGGAATTGAAAAAAAGAATTAACTTATATTTGACAAACAATATTATGTCTGAAGAACACCTAATTCGTGTTCAAAAACCAGTACTATATATGTACTCAAAATCTACTTAAAGAATTT
Organism: Xanthoceras sorbifolium; assembly: GCA_003430845.1. Taxonomy (NCBI): domain Eukaryota; kingdom Viridiplantae; phylum Streptophyta; class Magnoliopsida; order Sapindales; family Sapindaceae; genus Xanthoceras; species Xanthoceras sorbifolium. Next base: position 28,917,035 of record CM010620.1, on the reverse strand, counting down.
ATGTGCCTTCGACAACAATAGTTGGAGAACAAATGCAATTCTCGTAATTTTTCCTTACCATGGTGAAATGGGCCAACGGAGACTATATCAAAGTAAAAAGATCTTCTTTTGACTGTCGTATCCTTTTAGGAACTCGAAAAATGCAATAATCACTTAATAAGAGATATAAGGATTAAAACTCACCTCTAGAAGTAGCTGCTAAGGACTTGATATCATTGGATACATTATCATCAATTTGATCCGTATCTTTTTGCTCGCTTGCTGTATACAGGAACATCAATGAAAAAGTTAATCTACAAAAATGTAAAAGACTAATTGTGATGCAACACTTTCAAAATCAATATCTTTTTTGGAGAACTGTAATCTAGATGCAACACTTTCAAAATCAATATCTTGTTTGCAGGAGAACTGTAATCTAGATGCAACACTTTCAAAAATCAATATTTTGTTTCTAGGTGCAACATTTTGTACAAATGATGAAGGAAACAATTGTGGAGAAACATTTCAAGATTAGAATTAAAAGGACTAGTTAGAAATAAAGATCAAGATCATACCTCAGAATTTCTGCTCCTGGATTTTCACTGGCTTTCTCTTCAGATAATTGTAACTAAGTGTGGCTGCTATTCTACTTATGTCTCACCAATTTCTATATAGTAATGAAACGCAAGGTCCAACTAGAAACATGAAGAAAAATGAAGAAGTAAAGTCAAAAAGAAGAAAAATGAAAGTGAAGATGTAAGAAAGGCTGAGCTCGCAACTTCTGAGCAAGTTTAATCCGACCATACTTTGTGATTTAAAATAAAAAAATTTAAGAAGAAAATGAATAAAAAAAGTGACGAATAAAAATCAAATAGAATAGAAAATATAAAATGGAGAAATTAAACAACTTTTTAAAAATAATTTCTTTTTTAAAATTAGAGATCAAACAAAAGTTGTTTGATTAAAAAGACAAAATTGAAACTTAAGTTATAGAGGAAAAGTTATTTATAAAGAAAAGTCATTAATTAGTGTTTGTAGAGTGAGTAACAAGCGCATGAGTGACGAACAAAACTCAATTTTAATATTTAACAGTTTTACATGTTTGAAGATTTACACGTTGGATGAAATTTTACATGTCAGATGAAATTTTTGTCCATTATTAATAAAATTTTACACGTTAGTTATAAATGAAAGTATAGATATTAGTTATTAGCAGAATTTTAAACCTTAGTTTTAAATTTATGCTTTACTTGTTAGTTATAAAAGAAAATTTCACACCCCAGTTATGGGGTATAATTTTACACTCCAATTAATCTATATTTTTTAGAAATTGAAAAGAACGAATTCGTTAATCTCTCTCTTATATAAAATGATATTTTCGACCTTTGGGTTCGATTGATTATAATTCTTTTATATATCACATCTTACTTGGATAAATTACAAGAACTCCTTGATAATTTTAAGAAATTCAAGACAGTTAACATATTCCAATAAAAAAAAAAAATCCCTCTAAAAGGTCCCTAATTGTTTATTATGTTTTTATGGACTATCTTTTTTTAGTACTATTATTATTTTTAAAGTCTTTAATGGTGGGTGGGTGGTCATTTTGTTTGACGTCAATCGTTTTAATTTAAGAAGACCAAAGACTGGTTCAAGGTTGTCTGGAAGCAGGTGAAACATAAAATAAGGACTACCAATAGATTGTCCAGCTAGACTGCCTGCTAAGCCAGTTAGTTAAATAATGAACTCTATTATCTTCTATCTAACATTGATAGATTAAGATCCTACCTCAGAATTTCTGCTCCTGGATTTTATTTATTCCTTCTTTGTACATCACCTGGCTTTCTCTTCAGATAATTGTAACTGAGTGTGGCTGCTACTTTACTTGTGTGGCCTCAGTCTCACCAATTTGGATAACAAAATGCGGGGTCCAACTAGAAAAGCAAAACCCCATAATGAAAAAGTAGTCAAAGAGAAGAAAAATGAAAGTGAAAACTGAAGATGTTGTGAGAAACGCTGAGCTGGCAATTTCTGAGCAATTATTTTCAACATGTTACAAACATTGGTGTATACACCTAAAATTGGCGTCAGTGTATAACTAAAAATTAATAATGTGAATCATAACTCACCCATATATGATACCTGGTCGGGCCCTATACTCAAGGCAGATTTTTAAAATGATACCCCGAATATTCTTAATGACATTATTTATATTCAGTTATCCATTGGTATTTTTTTAATTTTTATTTATAAATAAATAAATCACCCTAATTAATAATTCTGAAAGTTATCTTCATCTATCAAAATATTATTTTAAATTTAATAATAGAAAAATAAGTGGATTAAAAAAAATCGCTTAAAAAATTAGATACAAAATTAGTTAGTTGAATAAAAAAATTAGTTTTAAAAAATAATTATTTAAGTATTTAAATTTTTTTTTTCATATAATGTGTTCAATTATTTTATAATAATATTATAATACCAAAAAAATAAATGAATATTGTTTAAAGAATTATGTATAAAATATTATTTAAAAATAGTGTTTGCATCAATTTGGTACAAATTGAGTTGGAGATAAAAAAAAATTTAGTTTAAGAATATTCTAAAAAGATGTCATTTTTGCACTATTTTGGTGCAGTCAGTTGAAGATGGCCTAACTGATGGAATATATAAGCTGAAAATTTTACCTTTATTTTTTATTAAAGGTTTGAAGTAAAATTTTATCCTCTAACATTTTATAATTTATAATTTTAATATTTTATTAAAAGGTTATGTGCCAAATTACACTAAGCCGAAGTAGGCACAAAGACATTGAAATGTCCAACACGTCCAACAAGCGAAGGAAGCCAATGGATCACGATACGACAAATGGGCCCCAATCCAGCAGCCATATAGGAGAAAGCTCTATACGAGTGACACGCTCAAACGCGTGGGAATAAATCCCAAGTGTAGGATGTGTCGAAGTAATAAAATTTCCGTGAGTACGGAGTCGAATCCACAAGGAAGTGGTGGTACTAATTCTAAAACTAGAGATTATACTAAAGCGGTAAAATAAATCAAGGTTGTTGTTTTTGAGTTTTTAATTAAACTACAATTAACTATTAATACAATAAAATAAAGCGATACGGAATATGTGTAGGATAACGCTAGGTGGTCACACGATCCCAATCCTGGATAAGAAAACATTGACTATTATGAAGCACAATATACTCAACATGAATTATTTACTAATATTTGCTCATCAAATTATAGTTCATGTATTGATGATTTGAATTCAATCCACTTCACCTATTGGTCCTAGATTTGTGCGATCAAACACCCAATGTAGTAATAATTCTTTGGTCAATTAAGCACTTTCATACCTTAATCAACCTATAATTCATTGCTAGACTCTTACTAAACTCAATTACAATCAATTGATGTCTCATAATGATTATAATTTCCTTATTAATAATAATTCAAAATTCATGCAAACACTTTCGCAATGCAAACAATAAGAATTATCAATTAATAGCATTAAATTGTCTAACAAGATATCTTGAAATATATGAAAAATATTACATAGTCAAATTTTTGAATCCGTTCATAGTTTCCGAAACCACCTAACAACAAATCTAATCAATCATACAATCAATTAAACATAAAGATAGGAAAAAGGGAAGTGATACAACCCATTCGGTGAAGTCGAGAATCGAAACCCGCTTGTTTCCCGCTTAGATTTCTCCTCCTTCGTTCTTCGTCTTCTCTCGTTGGAAAATTGATGTAATCGCAACTAGAGATGTGTTTATGTGTTGTGGTAATGTTGGATGATGTTTTGGAGTGGAGGAATGGGTGAAAAACTACCCTTAGCAGAAGCCAAGGACTGCCAAATCATGCCCAGCCGAACTCTTTCCGTTGGATCCTCTCCCTCTCCCTCCTTTTTTTCTTCTTTTGATTCACAAATGGGGGCTATTTATAGGAGATGCCTGGTTGCTGTTCATGGCTACTGTTCATAGGTATTGTTCACCAGTTGTTCACGTGGGGCCTACATGCGACGCCTACTATTGACTGTTCACGGCGGCATTACTGTTTACAGGCGGCTCCCACTATTCACGTGTACGGTACTATTCACTGGTCGCGCCCAAATCTTCAATTTAATCCACAAAGGCTTCCTCGGTTAGCTCCTGCACCTCATACCAAGAATACATATCCCGAATTGTCCGGTTTTGCCTAGACTCATTGTGTATTCGCATTAATTAACGGGGCTCACCTAATAGCTGCACATACTCACAAAATACATCAAACGTACCAAAAATACTAAAAAATACAATCAAAAGAAACTGTTCCAAGGATCGTAAGTATATAACAATAAATGACCGATCAACGAGAGACCAGCACGAAAACGCTTAAAGGAATCAAGCGCCACCCACCACCAACAATATGGTCGCAGATCGCGCAACGCTCAGCCCGTGTGGAAAACAGCTCGAAGCCCCAATCAAAGGGAGAATCCCAAGGATATAGGGATTCCATTCGGTCAACCAACAGATTACCAATTAATTTCAAACTCCCTAACTATACTAATTGTATTTCAATTAGACAATGATTTCTAAGGATATAATTTAATCCTTAATTTATGTAATTAGATTCCATGTAAAATAGAATGACTTTAACCCCTTCACACTATAAAAGGATGAATAATCTCGGTTAAAGGGGTGATAAAATTTTTCAAAGAAAAGGATACGTACAAGGGAGCTCCCCACATTCCCTCTGCGAGCTCACCTGAAATAAAAAAACAGTGGATGTAGATATTCCTTATAAGTCGAACCACTTTAAAACTCCTTATGTCACACCCATTTTATCCATTTTCACCCTTCAAATTATCGTTATCATTATTAATTTCATTGATCAGATTCACTCGTCAGCAAAGATCATTGTGGATCTTGAGCCGCTCACATTGCTATTATGACAGCTCCCTCTCCCATCATCGTTGTCTCCTTCTCCTCCACTCCTCCCTTCACCATTTGCACCTCCAAGGGGTTATCGTTTCCCCACTTCTACTCCTCCATCATCATCATTATCATCCCCTCAATCATCATCATTATCATCCCCTCATTGCTCATAATCATAAATCCTAATTTTCATAAACCTTAACCATTAATGTAATAATAAACTTAAAAGGAACTTCCACTTTATCATAAACTCTAATATTTATACAAAATCTAAATTAGATTTATCATAATTACATATAATATTTATATATATATATATATGTATGTATACACACTTTAACCCCTTAAACATAAAAGAAATATTGTCTACAAAAGTTAATAAAATGTTTATAAAAATTTCAAACAGGTATGTCGCGGCCTTAGTATTTTCTAAGTTAACCGTGCGGCACTTAACACACTTCCTCCCGTCGAAGAGGTTAAGTCAGCCTTAATCCCCACGAGTAAAGCAAGTAACTTGCTAGCACAATTTAAGAAAGCTAAGTAGGAAGAGAGAAGAGAAGAGAGCACAAATGTTTAGAATGCTTGAATGCTTCAATTCTAAGGTGATTTGTACAAATGAGGGGTGCCATCTATTTATAGGCACCAAAGAACATTCTAGGACATTTCCTATCTACCATGTTCTAGATAATTCTACTATGTACAAAACTTTCCTACAATATACATGTTCTAGAGAATTCCAAGTCTTGAACATTCTACAAGTCTCCACAACATTCTAGAATGTCCCAAGAGCTAGACTTCTCTAGGAGTTTCTCCATCCTTCTAGGTTATTCCACAAGGTTCATCATTTTTCCGAGTTATTCCGGATCCTTCTAGAAAGATCATGACAGGTCACATACTTGTATTTTTACAAAAGTTAATAAAATGTTTACAAAAATTTCAAACCGGTCGCATACTTGTATTATTAAACAAAGGGAGAGATGGAGAGACAACCCACCAAAAGCAATACGTTGAGACTTAAAATATTCGCTAGTTTATATTTCTTAAAATTTCTTAAATTCTTCAAAAGTTTATATTTTTCAACATTTAAATTCCTATATCTGAGTGTGTTAAAGGAGACTGACCAGGATGTTTTTAATTTAAAAAGACCAAAGACAGGTTCAAGGTTGTTTGGGATTAGATGAAACATAAAAATAAGGTCATCAAAATTTAATATGAAAATTATAAAAATATATATTGATTAAATTTTTTTTTGTATTCTATTTTTCCTAACATTGTTTGTTTTTTTTTAATAGATAATGTAGTTAAATCTACCACTTTCAGTTTCAAAAAAAAAACTACTTCCAATGATGGACTAGGGGTTCATTTGGAATAGTTTTTTCAATAAGTGGGGGGTCCGAAAACTGTTTGGTAAATCTCTCGAAAACAGTGTATTGGAGAATCTGGCCAAAAAACTACAACTAAAAATTAAAGCTGGTTTAACCCAATTTCAGTTTCTAGCTTAAGCAGGAAGTTAGTCATAACTTTTAATAAAAAAAATTTGGATCAAATTATCCTTCATCTTATATTAAAGGACAAATTACAACCCATCTACCTGAGGTATACTAAATTACATGTGGAATCAACGTTTAGGGAAATTAACTGCAGACCCCCTGTCATTAGCGTTGACCTTAAAAAAGACAGTTGACTGTTAAAAACATATAAAATTTAGAATATATTGCAGCCCATCTTCTTGAGGTATCCGTAATTACATGTGGAATCAAGTTTTAAGGAAACTAACTGCAGACCCTGATACCATTAGCGTTGACCGTAAAAAAGGACAATTGATTGTTAAAAATATATGAAAAAAAACAAGTTTGCCCATTTTAAAAAATCTAAAAGCAAATAAAAATAAATATATTCTGAATCTCCACCATCCAAGTGGACTTGGATAATGGAGATCTATTCATGAAAAAAATTTAACAAATTTCAAAAAATAAAAATTAAATCTAAGATCTCCACTGTTCATTAAAAGATTTAAATAAATATTTTCTTTTAAAAAAATAAATTAAAATATCTAGTGCAGATCCATCCAGGGGCCACAGAGCCTCACCCTTTGCGTGATTGTTCTTGAACCCAATTTGAGAACCTTTTGTGAACCCATCGTGAATTTGGGTTCGCGATTCATGATGGATCCATCATGGATCTCACCCTTTAAAAATAAGATGAAATAACCAAAATACCCTTATTGTTGACTTTGACCAACATTCACTGACGTTGACTAACAACAAGGGTCCGAGAGATCTGCAGTTAATTTTCCTAAAAGTTGATTCCGCATATAATTATGGATAGTTCAGGTAGGATAAGCTATAATTTGTCCTAAATTTTATATGTTTTAACGGTCAACTGTCTTTTGTGACAGTCAACGTTAACGGCAGGGGAGTTTGTTGTCAATTTCCTCAAAAGTTGATTCCGCCTGTAAATAGTGATACCTCATGTAGGTGGATTGTATTTGTCCTATATTAAAATTACAAAAAAAAAAAAACTAACCTTAAATATTAAAAATTAGAAAATAATAATTAATAATTAATATTTTTTTTATCTTCAATATTTTCATACCAAAAAATTAAATAATTAAATCTGACCAATTTTTTTATCTTCAATACAAAAGAATAATTAAAAACCTTACTATTATTTATTTTATTATTTAAAAATTGATTTTTATAATTAAAGTTTGAAGATAATTAATAAATTTAGTTATGTCTATTTTATATTAGAATTAAAGTACAAATATATATAAATAGAATTTTTATCAACAAATTAAATAAATTAATTTTACAATTAGAACATCTGTCGTTTCGTCAACAAACAAATGAATAATAATACAATTTTGGAAAAGTAGAAACCTACAATGCGATGATAGAACAAACGGTCTGTACAGAAGTGAGTAAAATGATAATAGCAGCTGCAATGACAGAGATAGAAGCCCATGGTGTGTTGAAATAGTTCTGCTTCAAGATTGCCCTCCATTTGTTCCATGGAGATTTGCAATAGCTTTTTAAATCCTTAGCAATACCCCAATAGTAGGAACCATAGTACCTTACTATAGCATTTTCGCTAAGTTGTTGAAAAAGGGTTGACACACCTTCACTATCCCATGTCCGATTCTCAATGATTCCATTCTGAATCAAAATTTCAGCATCTTTCGAAGTATTTACCAGACCATTGAGGAACACAACATATTCATTCACATAGTTTGTATCGCAATGCAGTCTCTCGAAGATCTGGAGATTTTTGAACAAATGTTTTGCCATAACACCTATTGTCAGCTTTGGAATTTCAAGAGTCCCTTTACTGAATCTTATGTCAAGCAAATGCTTGGCTGAACCCAACTTAAACTTGATTCCAGCTTGGTGAAGTTCTGTTATACTGGGTGCGGCCTCCAAATGGGAATCCTTATGGGTGTCCAATTGATGATTTGGAGGCAGAAGGCAAAGTCTGAACAAATCAACAAAATGTTTTGCTTCAGAAAACTGCTTTTCAAATAGATTTTCTTCAATCGAAAGAAATTCACATGCAGTGAAACATAAGTTATAAGTTAACCGATTCAGCGAACTAAAACCGGCTAATTTAAACAAATCCTCGAGAATGAAAAGCGGAAGTTGATTTTCTAGGGACAAGATTTCCAATCTTATATTGACCAGTAGATGTGGTTTCGTAAATATACGGTCTACACCGCGCAATTCAGGGTTACTGTATCGTCGCAAGACCTCAATAAGAAACACAGCGTCCAATAAAATCATTTTCACAAAGTCTCGACTTTCAAGTGCGATAGTCTCTGCATAACAATTACGCAACTTTTCTTCCTTGTTCTTTATGAATATAAGGAAATCCTCCAAACTAACTTGAGTTTGTTGAAGAAAATGTTCCAAAGACCTTAATTTATGCTCTTCCATTGCTTTTAATTCTTCCCTGCCGTGGTGGAGTGGGCCAATAGAGACTAGTTTGGGAGTGTAAAAACTTTCATTTGCCATTCGAATGTCTTGAGGAACTCGATAAATGCAGCAATCATCAGATAAAGGGTGCAAAGTTTTAACCTCATCTCTCAAACAATTTGCCAAGGAGTTGATATCAATTGAAGAATTCTCACTTTTGTCCATCTTACTATGGGTTTCTGTAGAACAATAATATAATCATCAACCAATGAGTTCAAAAAAAGCAATTTATTATATATGAGTAAAACTAAGGCATATTATAGTGTATAAAATATTAACTTGTGTCATTAAAAAACATGTTAAAGAAATTTATGTCGTTACAAATTTAAATAAATAAAAATCACATATACTCTTATATGTTGAGAAAATAAAAATTTTATTTTTATCTGGATTTATAACGAAACAAATCTTCATTAGCATGTGCTCTAAGAGCTAGTACACAGTTAACAGGACCCGTATAGTATATAGTATAAATTATATGAGTATGAAATCCAAAACTTCAATGATCATATAGTAAAAGTAAAAAAATTATTTCAAAGTACTCTAGACTCCCTTGAAATTATACAAATCGTCTCCTTTTGTTAATTTACTTGAGAAACATAATTGATAAATCCTCATTAATTTTTCAGTCAAGTTTCTCATATTTTTCTTCCTATAATTTAAACAAAATATCAAAAGACAATAGTTTTTATACAAAATGATTGAAGAAAATTTCATGAAAATCGAAGTTGTTCCTGGAATATAAGTGCTTAATTAAGGTTGTCTATCATTGTAAGTAAACGATACAAAATTGTTTTATGTGTATAGGAATTGAAAAAAAAAATTAACTTATATTTGACAAACAATATTATGTTTGAAGAACACCTAATTCGTATTCAAAAACCAGTATTTATATACTCAAAATCTACTTAAAGAATTTATGTGCCTTCGACAACAATAGTTGGAGAACAAAATGCAGTTCTTGATCATTTTCGATCTCTAATCTAGTAGCTACTAGTATAGACACAAAATTCACAATATTTATTTTCAAAATGCATAAAGGACTTGAACCAAAGACTTTAAAAAAAAGCAAGAGGACTTTAATGGTCTAATACAAGGTAATTAATCATTGGCTTCAAACATATAAATAAATAAACATTTTTTTTCTTTTGAAATTTGGCATTTTACCGGTCAATAGACTACCAGTAGTTACTGAAATTATATCATATGAGTACGATCCGGACATCTACTTTCGTAATCTACTCCTAATAACGGGAAGGGTTTACTCCTAACATGGGGTGAGGTCTACCCATATAATTATATTTTTATAGGTAATGGTGGCATGGAAAGAATATATACACTAATAAGGTGTTGAAACATAGTGGCATACATGAGTTTGAGACTGTTCAGTACCACCAAAGCAAGGGACTTTTAGTATAAATAAATAAGCAATTAATAACAGCAAAAGACCAGTTAATATACAAATAATCAACATCGTCATTAAGATAGCCAAAAGATGATTGGTTATAGTTACAGAGCATGCATGAATTTATAACTAGAGACTGTAACACAGGAAATTACTCTAAGTTTTCAATAAAGAATGAAAATTTTTTAAACATAAAATGTAAATAAAACAGAATAAAAAACACCAGATATTATACTTACGTGTTTGCTTTGCAGTTCCAGAATCAAACATAATGTACGTCATGGTGTTGTTTGATCTATAGATAGCGTTATGGATCATAACCATATTTATAGATGAAAAGATGTTCCATTATTCTTTTCCTCAATTGAAGCAAAGTAAAGGGAACAATCCTTTGTAAATAATTTCGGCAAGAGTAAAGAATAAATTCCATTTTAAATAATCTCTCGAGTTAAATTTTTTCAGTCAAAATGTCACTTGTACCCAAAATAAAATCTAGAATTCGTATTCATACCACTTCCTTTATCAAAGTACTATTGTCTTTTATCGAAGGACTATAGGTGCCTTACAATAACTCACATATATACACTCGTCCAAAATCTTTTCAGTGAATAAATTGATTTAATTTCTCACGGCACCTACTGAATATCATTGGAAGGCATGTAAAAAGATTTTTCAGGTATCTAAAGGGCACTGTTAGGTTTGGTTTAATGTTCCAACTAGCAGCTGAGTAATCATTTAAGTCTTTAGTGATGCAAATTGGGTATCATGTATTGATGATCTAAGGTCTACTAATGGGTGTTGTATGTTCTTGGGAGGTAATCTCATTACTTTGACCTCTATAAAGCAACATGTTGTTGCTAGTTCAAGTGTGGAAGCTGAGTATAGGGCCCTAACACAAGCTGCAGCTGAGATCATTTTGCTTCAGTCTTTATTCTCTGAGCTTGGTGTCAACAATATTCATCAACGTCCAGTGTTGTGGTGTGACAGCACTAATTCTGCTTTCTTAGCTTTTAATTCTATTTTTCATGGGATAAGCACATTGAGATTGATGTGCATTTCATTTGTGAGATGGTTATTGCTAAGCTTCTAACTGTTCAATATGTACCTACATTATTGTCAAAAGGCTGACATCTTCATCAAAGATTTAGTCCGACCTCGTTTTGACTTTCTTCGATCTAAACTAAGCTTGGTTGAATCACCTTAAGTTAACTTTGAGGGGGGGAAGATAAGCTTGAGCTGTGTAAGTAGTTGTGCAAGTCAACCAAGCACACTGCTAGCTTCTGTTTGCACAGCTTAGAGAAGTTTCAGTGTGTGATCAGTAAGTACTTAGTTAGTGTTGACATGGCCACGTGAATCTAAGAAAAGTTGGTTTAAGTTAGTATTTATTCTTAATTTATATAGATTTCCTTTTAGTTGGGAAAGAACGAATTAACTTTTAGTGTTATATCTATTTTCTTGATTTACAAGATATCTATTTTGATGGCTCTCTATTAAAATAGTTTATTTATATCATTTATTTTGAGATTTAGTCCGCACAATTTTATTGTTGAGTTCACGTGTGTGTATATAAATAGCTCAATAATATTTTATTTTTTTATTTAAAGTGTACAATTACAATATTAATAACAAGTTTATCAGAATTTATCGAGATTAATAATTAAACGCGTGGTGTGGATATCTACTTCCATAACGGGAGAAGTCTGCCCCTACAATAAAGGGAGAAAACTACTCACACATACTGGTAAATATATGTGTTGGGACTTAAACTCAAACTAATGCACTCATTTATAAAATCAATACAGGAGAAGAAAAACCAAAAAGTTTGAAACAATGGAACCTACAAATTCAAAATCTTTAGTAGTATTTATAAATCTTTCTTCTTTTTTATTTTGTTTTTTCAAGCGAAATTAATTAAAGAAAATGAACAAAAGTCTTTTGTTTTTGAGAGTATAGATAAACCAAAGAAAGAGATTAATCTGAACTGTAATGATCAAGAGATAATTAGATAGAGACTCCATTAGAAGTTTTTATGTTACTAATATTATTTTTTTAGAAAACTTTTAACTTAGGGTAGAATCGGACAATTATAGCTTAAATATTTTTAATCGCTATCACTGCAGGTGTTATATTAAAAAAAAAAAAATTAAATATTTTACATTAACATTCTACATTTCATTTATTCTTCAATGATTTATCATTTACTCTTATGCCACATATTATAATATATATGTTTTAATGGTATAATAAAATTAATATAAGTTTGTACGAGAAAATTCATACATGTTAATAAATAATGCGTATTATGAGATTTGAATACTTACGAGTATAAAAAAATATACTAACCACTTAAGTTATGAGTAAATGTACACATATTATAAGAATTTGTGCTAATAATAAAGCAAACATATTTAACAACATCAAAGATACCAAATTTTATTTAATTTCCTTTTTAATCCATATTCAATATCAATATTTCTAAATTCATTGCATGGGAGATAAATTGGGGTCATGCTTCCATATACTAGTGCTGTAATGATACTAAACATAATAAGTATAGGATTAATTCATTTTTGGGACACGGATCGAATTCATACCGAAATTCATTGTTTACTTGAAAAGCCAAATCACAAATTTTGTTAATATTTATATTGGATTAAAAAAGATTACAATTTTTTTATTTTTTTTAAGTACCTGATTGGATCGGGCCAAACTCAAACATACTTTAACTCGGATCGAATTTAAGTCAAAATTCATTTTTTTCCTTGAAAAGCTCGATAACAAATTTTATTAATATCTGAATCGGATTAAAAGGGTTTAAGGCCAAACCGAATTCGGACCATATTGAATCGGATTCAGATTGGATTGAATCCGGACACCTATAATTAAAATAAACTGTGCTTCAAAAATAAAACAAAAAAAATCGAGATAGAAATTAATTTTGGTAAGTCGGGTGAACTATTCCGCAGACAGTCAGAAAATGACAACAGGTATTCAAATTTTGTTAGGTCACGTGTTATTTTCTAAATGATGGGTGGATACTGGATAGCTATAGTGCAGGAGCCACACCCAAGTTTGTCTCTTAAATTAAATTAGAATCTGTTGGTGCGGCTGACAAGGCAAGTATCAGCAGAGGAATTTAATTACTTTACTTTGCGGTGTTGTAGTTAATTATACACCGTCAGAATTCAAAAATCAGAATCAGAATCAGAATCAGAATCAGACCCCACTCTCCTTGAATGCAAAGTTACGTTGAGTTTATATCACTTCAGTGTTTTCACGTGAGCTGTCTGTCTTCCTTATCTGTAAAAATACCCCATTTTTAAGAAGAAATCTTTGGTCCAGGTGCGTTAATGAGTGCAGTACTCAACCGCGGACATACATATTAGATATGAAACATATGTATCCACTTGTAAACAGGGGTGGATGTCGATTGGATCGGTTCACTTTTTATATAATACGAATTAATTTGATAATTCATAATTGATCGGTTTTTAAAAAGTAATCTGATCCAACCAAAAAGTCTAAAGTAATCCAAACAGAATTGGACATGTTCAATTCGATTCGGATTGATTGGTTCGTGGACCTATTGGGCCATACAAATGGACTTAATTTCTATTATGTTGTTATTCATATTTTAAACCTCAAATCCTCCACTATACAAAAGTTGTATCACAATTCAAATAACATTCCAAATAAGATGCCTCATCAAGCTAATTCATTGGCTCATAGACTTGTCAAATTAGCTCTTTCCCTCCACCAGGAAAGTTTTTGGCTTGAAGATTATTCTCCTTGTGTGGAGAATCTAATTCTAGATGATTATTTAGCTTGATGTTTTTTCTCTCTTTCTATGAATGAAAGTCTTTTATTCCAAAAAAAAAAAAAAAATTCAAATAACAAGCCCTCAATATAAACATCTTCAAAATTAAAATAACATTTCAAGTCCTCAATATAAACCTATTCAAATAACATTCCAATGAATTTGAAATCTTAGCTATTATAACACAATAACATTCTATAAATAACAAATATAATAGTTAACTAGTCCATAAATAACAGTCTACAATCAACTACTAAATAATATATAATAATCAAAATATCAATCCATAAATAATAATAAAAATTCCAAATAAATGATAGAAGAATCAAACCAGATGGTTTTGAAGAGAGATCGTGCTCTATCTGTTTATGAGGCTAAGAAAAATGACTGAATGAGGGAGGCAGTAAATTAGGGTTTTTTTTTTTTAATTTATATACCATGTTACCGGTTCGGATCACAGTTCCAAAATCTGATCTGCGAATCGATCTATTAAGAATCTTGAGCCGATCCAAAACTAGTTTAGTTCACCAGTTCGATTCATTGGATTTTTGCCCGCCCCTACTTATAAGGATTTAGTAACCGTACGTAAAAGTATTCATAACTTAAATGGTTACTATATTTTTAAAGATATTTTCTATCATAAAAGCAAAAATATCCAGTCGGCCAATTAGTGATTAATTTTATAATTATGCCATAAAAAAAATACAACATATAAATAAAATCCAAACATGCTTTTGCTTTTGTCTCTAAAGATCAAGAATACGAGAAGTCAATAAAACTCGTTGTATTTTATTCATTATCAATACATAATTAAATATAAATTTTATATTCATATTTTTAATGTACGACACATCATAATCAGAATTTAATAAATCAAAAGCCCACACGCTGCATCCGATAACAAAGTCAATTCCAACACTTTTGGGTCACATCACCAAGAACATATGCATGTAAGATGTAACAACATGAGTTGGCATCAAATTATTATTACTTTGGAAAATTGAAAGCACCAAATGCTTAATTAATGCAAAATTTCAACATGAAAAATACTAAAAAATCTTGTAAACTAATTAATAAAACACTAATTTCATTGAAATAAACCAGATATTGTACTCTTTTTAAAAATCTTCATTGTTACATAGTATTACACGCATATTTATATTCACGATATTTCGGTAACTATAACCAAACCCGAAAAATCAATCCTCGTCTCGGCCTGATTTATTCTCTTAACAAGCCCTTAACGGCATCCCGCAAAGGCAGTCATTGTATGTAAACGACGAGGCTTCGAGATGATCGAATGGGGAACCTGCCGGAATCCTTCCGCAAAGATGGTTGTGACTCAAATCCAAATGCCCGATATACGACGCCTCCGATATCGATTTCGGAATCGGCCCTTTCAGATTATTATACGATAAGTCTAGCACTGTAAAGTATGATCTCGGACCGAAAACGTCCGGTATTCCCCCTGCAAGCGAGTTTTTACTCAAATTCAAATTGCTGATCATGGAACTAAACAAACTTGCCGGAACAATCCCGGAAAGTTTATTCGAATCGAGATTCAATGTCGCTAACACCGCCATTTTGCCCAACGAAGCCGGAATCGAACCCGACAGTTGGTTCAACGACAAGTCCAAATCAGCGAGACGATAAATTCTTGCAATGGAACCCGGGATCTGCCCGGAAAGCCGGTTTCCGGACAATAAAGCCCGACTCAACATATTGAGTTTCCCAAAATTTCGGGGAATCGGACCCGAAATTTTGTTATTGCGTAAATCAAGATGCATTAAACCGGAAAGATTCCCTAGAGACCCCGGTATTCTGCCGGTAATGTTGTTGTCGGCGACATTTAAGACGGTAAGTCTGTGTAGACTCCCGATATCGGCCGGAATCTCGCCGGATAATTGATTTCCGATCAAATCAATAATGCGAAGAAACGGCAGCCGAGTCACGCATCTCGGTATTTCGCCGGTGATTCCTTTCCAGTCGGCTATAGTGAGGCTGGAGAGTCGGGTCAGTCCACAGATAGCAGGCGAGATGTACCCGGTCATGAAGCCGGTCCGGTGAGCTCGCTGGAAAATCGGGTCCTCGGACTCGCCTCTCAGGTTAATGTCAGCGACCCGGTGAGTTTCCGGGTCGCAGCTGACGCCGTACCAGTTGCGGCAACAGTCGCTTCCCGTCCAGGTGTTGAAGATGCCCAAGTAGGGTTCGTGGAGGGCGGACTTGAAGGCCAAGAGAGCTGCCCGGTCTGACGGCAGGCAGGACAGAACAACGGAAGAACTAATGGCGAGGAGCACTATGATAAGTGCGAGGTGCGAAAAGGCACCCATGTCTATCGTATGCTTGTTAAAAACGGTACGCTTTTGCCGTCGGCTACGTTGTGAAGTGAAGTGAAGCAAGAACAGAGGAAGCATGGAGCATGAGAGTGCAGTTACGTTGTTATTAAATAGCGTGGTTTCATGTGTGATTTTCGTTTGACGATTTTGCCCCTAGCGTGGTTTTTTATCCGGTGCTTTGTGGTTTGTTCGTCATGTTCTTGCCACGTTGCACCTTTTTAATTTGATTTTTTCTTCCGATTTTTGAAGATAATCTTTTTCAAGGCATTGCTTCTTGTATTTGTGACGCCCCATATATTTATTCCAAATTAAATTTCTTCTCTAGAATGGAAAATATAAGAGAAAAAAATTATTCATATATATATCGATAAATGTATATAGTAGAACTTGAATTTTTACTATTAAATAAAATAGAGATACACAAACCAATTGAATTATAAGTAAATATATTAAATATTAATACTTACAAAAATCTAATTGAACATAATATAATGATCACTAACATTCACAGTTAGATAATTAGGATAAAATTATTGTAGTGAGAATATAACATTTCCAAAAGTAATGAATGTAACAATTTGATTTGATTGACCACCCAAATATGGAGAGTATGATATGTACACTGAATTACAAGGTGTAGGGTATGTTGTGAGAAACTGAAGGGAGATGAACCTAATTATATATAAATAATTGAAGAAAGAACAACTCAACATGGTTGAAGACTGAAGAGATAAGCTTTGCCATGCTTGTGTGGGGAAACTTCCAAGCGAGAGAGAGAGAGAGAGAGAGAGAGAGAGAGAGAGAGAGAGAGAGAGAGAGAGAGGTGCATGGGCTGTTCCACAACGTGGTATTTTCAGGTCCATGATTTTTCTAATTTGGTTCATGGCAGAATGTCTGCTAATAATATAAACAGGTAAAAACACATACATCTTCATCAACCCTAATCAATGATTAGGATGACATATGGTAATTAAGTGATACATCATTATTAATAATAACTCAACTAAATATAACTCATTCATGAAATACGTAGTAATTAAACTAAAATAAATATATAATTGGATGTTTACTTTCGAAACGAATCGTAATTTTAAGTTAATATAAACCCTTTTTTTTTTGTTAGAAGTATATATATTAAGGGTTCGTTTAGAATAGTTTCTTCTAGTATAACTTTTTAAAAGTAGATTTTTAAAAGTAGAATTTTTAAGAAAAAGTTATTGGTCGTTTAGTTGTCAATTAAAAAAGCTCTTTAGAATGATAAGATTACAAAAAATGACATGATTTTAAAATAAAAAAAAGCATTATAAAATTAACAAAGTTATATTAGAAATGTTAATATTTTAAAAAGTTCAAAAAAATATACTTGAAAAAACTCAAAATTTGAACTTCTCCGAGTAGACGTAAAACAGCTTTTTTAATTGTCCAAAAACTCTATTGGGATGGCAACCAAACAACAGGAAAAAAAAATTGAAAATAACTTTTGAGATTAAATAAGCTCTTTTGGTTAGTAGATTAGTTCATTAACTTTAGATTTTACTATATATTCAATCATTTATCATTCTAATCCAAAGATTTAGAACATGACATTATCTTTTGTTGACGTGTGAATTCGGTCAATGCAACAAAATAATAAATATAATGAATAAACAATAAAAATAAGATTGATGATGAGGTTTTTCAAGTGGTTCAGTTTGAGAATCAATGCCTACATCCACTATTATGATATTGTTTAAGAGCTCTCACTAAGTGTTTTCTCTTCAAAAAATTGTAACCCTTTTACGTTTTACCAGTATTAAGGGGTGATGTCATTACTGATTTACATTCAATGGAATTACTTAAAATCAGGAATAAAATAATATCCCTAAGTATTACAATTCAATCAGTATACAATCACTGAGAATCAGGAAGTAAATACAAATTTGAACTTAATTAATGAATTAAATCCCTTAAATCATGGGATTGTCCCTTATCTGAAAAATATGCTTCGAGCTGGGTGTTTGCGAGCTGGAGCTGAACTGATAATGAGAGGAGAGGTGACAAGGTCTTCTCAGCTCGCTAGAGTGTTGTAACTTGCTTTAAACTTCAGGTGCTGAATCCCTTCTTCAGCTTTTATAGTTGGGTTTATCCGCTTCATGGACTCCATCAGCTTTCCCAGCCCATTGGACTTCATTGATTTCTTCAGGCCCGTTAGGTTTTGTTGACTTTTCTAGTCTCATTGGGCTTAATAAAATTGTATGCATAACATCTTTAAAACTCAATTAAGAATGTGACTCAAACATGCATGAACATGACAATATTATCTCAATTCTGGATGGCAAAAATCCCTTGATCCGTCCCGATTCGGTAGGACTCTGATCCGTTTGGAGCGGGTTTGGAGCACTTCAAATGGAGCTCAGGTCGAGGTTGGGTCACACTTTTGTGATCCGGTTTTTTAGCGAGTAGGGTTTGGATCGAATCATTATGCCCCGACCCGTTCCGTTTAACCCGATATTTATTTAATTATTTTTAAAATATTAAAATTATAAATAAAAAAACAAAACTCTAGTCTTTTATCTATTTACCTAATATTTTATACTTAAAATTTACATATTAATTATTCAATTTAGTAACTTTTTTAAATTGAATCTTCTCTATTATATATATATATATATATATATATATATATATATATATATATTGCTAATAATGTAAGAAGTTAATGAATTTTATGTCATTTAGGTTATGTAAGTGTTTGTAATTTATAATTGAATTTCAGGTTTATTGAACTTAAATATTGTATGGTTTATTGAACTAAGTATTGTATGATTTATTAGACTTAAATGTCGTAATGTGTATTAGTTATACTTGATAGTTAATTTAAATTTTATGTGAAAATTGATTTAATTAGTGAGTTAAACAATTTTTTTCTAAAAAAATATAAATTGAAACGGGTCGGTTAAGGTCGAATATGGATCATCCTACTTCGAATGGGTTTGAATTTAGAGCGGCAGTTGAAAATTTTTACGAGGCATGGATCAAGTTTGAAGTATACTGTCCAAAGCGAGCTTCGGGTTTGAAGCATACTGATCCGAAACCGATTCGACTCGTTGTCATCCCTAATCTTAATCCTAGCTTAGATTAGATTAAATGGATGGTTTGATGTGGAATTCTAGATTTAAGTAAAACAAAAAAAAATTAAATTAATATAATCCAAACATTTTTTAACGTTATAAGATTAATATTAAATTTAAAGTTATGGTTGTGCATGATTAAATAATATCTGTGTGTGGTCTGAATTTGTTTGAGCACAAGGAATTGTGCATACTTCTTACTTGAAATAGCAAACTAATAATTTATTTTGTACCGATAAACTTTGATTAATTTTTCAGGATTTATTAGATAATTTCTAACAAGTCATTATCTAATCTGCATAATTTCTAAGATTCATGTTATGGTACTATAAAAGTATGTTATTTTATTTTTATCAAATGGGGATCAACATGTACATATCATTATTAGAAAAATGGTTAGTGTATTTTATTTTTATAAGATGTATTTATAATTATATATGGGTTAATTTCTCCAATATTTTAAAAGTATTTACCTTCCGATTAAGCTAGATCCTGATTAATCCTAAATATAAAATTATTAAAAAATTTTGATTTTTCGGTGCATGATTTGTAGAAATAATTGGGTCCAGAAGATGTCAACATCCTTCTTGATTGCTCCACGAGGGATATGAGTCTTTGTCTCCTCTAAAAGAATCATCAAATGTGCTACACTTAGGAAGTAGTCTATTATAATTAATGCTACAAAACCAATACAGTCCACTTGATTTGGTAGACTGCCTAAACAAGTGATCTGGATCGTCCAATTATCTTATCACACACTGTAGAAGCTGGTCCACTAAGATGATGATCAAGTATGTGGGTCACTGACATTATTCATTGATCAATTGGAACATATAAGGACAAACTATCATTTGACCATTTTACGTGGATATCAACCAAGTAAAAACTTTATCAGCAGATCTCTACATTTCTGAAAATGATCTGTAAGAGTGATTTCATGATTTCATTATTGTGTTTGACCCATTAACGTAGAAATTTTGAATCTAAATTTTTTTTTTTTTTTTTTTGTCTTTTATTCATCGAAAAGATAACATGATTTTTACTTTTATTCAACTCTTACATTATAGTAAGATAAAAACAAGAAAATTCACTTGATGACATTGATTGATTGGAGTGCAAATTTGCTTGATTTTTGCAATAATTGAGCCCAAATTTAAGAAAACAAGCCAGTGAAGGACAAATGGGATAGTCATGTTACAAGAACCTTATCCACAAGATTCTCCTTTTAAAAAATTAAATTAAAATAAGAACTAATAATTAATAAATAATTAAGCAGTTGGTTTCTGTTAAGATTTAGCAAAATAAGACCAGACAACTAGCTTGCTTTGAATAATTAAAACTAGCCTGAAAAGGGTCAGTGATTTCAGAATAATTTTTTATAAAAAAAAAAAAAAAAATTAAGACAGATTTGTCATTGGGAAGAGGAAGAGATTAAACAAAAATGTATAATTTTTTTTTTTAATACATGTAAATTGTAAAATTGATTTTTGTTCTGCTAATTGCTGGAAATCTGACAATTAGTTGGCATACACAGAGGGGTTGATTTTATTGTTAAAAACTTTTGAATTTTGGTATGAATTAATATTTCATTAGAAACGACAGAAGTTATAATGACTAATGATAAACTTTTTACACCTCATATAAATATATTTACATAATCTTTAATGGGATTTCTTTCTTAAAATTCGTACTATCTTATCCTAAAACTAAGAATTTATTTAAAAGAGTTTTTTCTATTAAAAATTTTAGAAATAGAGCGTTTATAGAAAATTATTGATTGTTTGATTATTAATTAAAAAAATTTTTTAAAATGATATGATTACTAAAAAAAAATATGATTTTAAGTTAAAAAAACATTATAAAATAATAAAATATAATATAATTATATTAAATATTTTAATATTTTTTAAAAATTAAAAAAAATTTAAAATTTGAACTTCTTCGAATAGACGTAAAATAACTTTTTTAATCGTTCAAAAATTTTACTAGAATGACAACTAAATGATAAAAAAAAAAAAAAAAACTTAAAAGAACTTATAGAATTAAAAAAGTTCTTTTGATCAGTAGAAAAAATTTTCCAAATATAAACTAAAGCTTAGGATCAACCGAACCCCATTATTTGAAAATTTTGAATCTATCTACAAATTTTTTTTTAAAATTTTGAATAATAACTCTCATTATCTAAATAATTAAACATACTATTTAGACAACTGTTTTCACTATCTAATTAGACAATTAAAAATTTAATGATACCCAACAATAAATTAAACATGCCTATTTTTGTTGTTATATGATATAATAGGGAATATATTATTGAGGCACATGTGCACAAGTGTTGCCAAAAGATTAGGTCCACCAGAGCAAAAGTTTTCTTGATTTATGGTTTTGATTAGACATCAAACCTAAAGATTTTATTTTGAAGATTTTGAGGTTATGTCGTGACTTTATATTCATTTGTTTTTTTAAGTAATTTTATTTATAAGTTCTGCCGACAACATCCTCAATAATCCAAAGAAATCTTTTCTTTTTCTTTTTATTCTTTTTTTTCCCCCTCTTTTTTACCCTAATCAATGAAGTTGACAATTTCTGGTCAAAACCAACTAATTATCATTTTATTATTTTTTATTTTATCTACAAATACAATTAGCCGAACATAAAACATTATTAAAATAAATAAGATTTAAAATCAATTTGTAATCAAATTAAATCTTAAAACGAAGCAAATTGGGATTCATTTTAAGTGGATTGAAATTTAACCAATCAAAATTTATGTTGTCAACAAAAAAAAAAAAAAAATTGATTGAATTGAATGAAAGAAAATATTTTTATAATAATGTGCGTGTGTAGGTGTTTTCTAGGGCAGTCAACAACCGAAGTTGGGCAGAGCCAGATACTTGGGATGTTATATGCATGTGATCCTTTTGCTTAGAACATGCCACCTAACATGCACACCCATTACTTGTTTTCTACTCTCTCTTTACTTGCACCTCTTTTTAAACAAAAATATAAAAGAAATTGTAATAGAGTAACCTAATATTTAATTATATTATAATAAAATTATAAATTTAATTTTAATTACATATTAATACCCTCTTTTAGTTAATTTAGTTAAAACTAAGAATTTGACTAAAATTTTTACCTAAAATGATAAATATACTCCTAATTAAAAAAATAATATTAATTATTAAAATTAAAAAAATTTAAATTTTTTTAAATGAATAAATTCATTTAAATTATTTTTTTAATTATTTAATTTTTTAAAATTTTAATAATTAATATTATTTTTTATTTTTTAACCAAAGGCATTTTTATCATTTTAGGTAAAAAATTTAGTAAAACTTTTATTTTTGACCAAGTCAGCTAAAGGAGTGTACTAATATATAATTAAGGCTAAACTCACAATTTCATTACAATATAACCAAATGTCTGAACTCTATTGCAATTTGCCCAAAAATATATATAACCCAAGAAACACATAGAGACAAATAGACAACATAGAGAGAGAGAGAGAGAGAGAGAGAGAGAGAGATTTTGTGACCAGGTTGAGAAAATCCTGGAAGAAATTCATGAGATTTACAGCAACCCTTTTCAATTGAACAACTCATTGAATTATCTGACAAGTAACATAAACAACCAAACATAATATGATTAATAATGAGATGCTTCAATAGTTTATAAAAAAAGTATCCTCCTGCTCATGAGACCAGACTGTTATAAAATTTGTAGATTCTTCAAGCTGGGAAAAAACAAGGGCATGAGAGAAAATGCAGACAATTATTCTATCTCAACAGAGTTTAAAAGGCTCAATTCAAGAAGCTGATGCATACTATAATACCGAGAGGCAGCTGAATTTCATAGGCCTGCCATTTTTATATCTGTCTAAATCATTGACCATGATAAGGGCATAAAACGTAGGAAAACGTCACTTCCCCATCACAGTGGATCGAACAAAAGCTTTCATTTTTACGAAAATGGAACAATATTGATTCATAACTGAGCAATTTAACAAGCTAAACTACATTCACAATTTGATAATAATAAATTACTCCCACATTTCCTAATTTTTAGGTGGGCATTTGAGACATACTTGAATTTCTCCAACTGCAGATCGAAGAGTCTCATATTTTGAACTATTGTCAGTACCAGCAAAACAGTAAACTGCACTTCCTATAGCACTAAGGCAAATCTGGTGTGTACAATCTTTACAGAAGACGATAAACGTCGGGAGTGAGCTAACGAGGTAATCGATTCTCCGGTAAATGTGCTGTGGCCACATCGCGAAACTGTGTTGATGCAACATTTTGAAACATAGTTGGCAACACTTTATGTAACTGTGCCGGAACAAAATTATGTAATTGGGTTGGCCTTATGTCAGATATCCCCTGCCACAATTGTATAATGACATTAATGTTACTGGAAGTGCAGACATCAAAAATAACTATATTCTGTGACACATGGAGGCCGATGCCAACAGGATAAAGCAGAAGTTTAACAAATATAAGAAGGAAGTGGAGATGAATGCAGGCTCAAC
This sequence comes from Xanthoceras sorbifolium, assembly GCA_003430845.1. NCBI lineage: Eukaryota > Viridiplantae > Streptophyta > Magnoliopsida > Sapindales > Sapindaceae > Xanthoceras > Xanthoceras sorbifolium. Next base: position 28,892,958 of record CM010620.1, on the reverse strand, counting down.
AAAACCAAAGTGTTATACTATGCTTTTCAACAAACAAAGACAAAATGCCTAATGCATACACAATAGAACCAACATCCCAAGTAGTTAGCGACATACAACTACATGACTCCAAAGTAACACCACTGTTCTAACTAGCTGTAGTAAATGGGTCAAGCCGAGTAATACTAGTGGTTATAAGCGGAATCCTAGCCCAACTGATTTTAAAATCTATTATCATCAAATAATCATTTTATTTTTTAAAAACAAGACAAATTATTACAAAATAGCAGTAGATCAAGTAATTTACAATTTGGTGACTAGATTTTGATATGAAAAATAATTAGTGACTATTAATTGTTACTTGTGGTACATTTAAGATTCATGAAAAACTCTCAGGTTATGCTTTATTCAAAATTAAGCACTGTTAGATTTACATCATTTGAAAACAAGAACTAACCTCTTAAATCAAAAGTAGTATAGAGATCGAGTAGGACAAACCATTTGATGATAGCCACCTTGAGTCCCGACGCTGATGGTGCCTGGTTGACTTACTTGCTGCTTAGATGGGGAAAACAACAATGAATTTATATTTTATCTTTCCAATTCATAGAGCAGAACGTTTCAACAGCAACATGACTAAAATATGAGAATATCAACAGTGTAAGTCACTAACCTTTCCTCTTTTAGTTGCATTATTTACATTACTTCCCTTCTCCTTTCCAACCTCAGCTCTGCCAAGATTACTGTTTGTATGTATCACCAAAGAATTTGAAACCTTGGCTTTAGACGTGTTTTCCAATTGATTCTCTTCCTCAATGCCACATATAGCATGAAACTCTGAGGTGTTAAGTCTCGCACTGTTTTCAACAGAGTTATTACCATTTGCACATTGCTTCAGAGCTTCTTGTATGGCAGACAGCGCAATATTGTAACTCTCTTGCGATAGAGACCCTTCTTCACCCAATATTATGGCTCGTCGGCAGAGATCGTTGTAACGACGAACCTTAGATTGCACCTCATCTGATCTTTCACTGATGGCATGCCTGCTCTTAGCAGCATTTGTCCATCGTTGCAATATATATTTGGATGGGATACTGAAAACACCAGACATCTGCAGAACAATGATAGCATGTCTACAGAGATAACCTTTGTATTCAAATGAACGACATGTACAATATATATCTGAGTTTGATTCATTCCATTCCACTATATAATTCTGATTATCTTCAAAGTCCTTGACACTGTATGTTGTAGTAGTCTCAGTTTCATTTTCTTTTTTAAGATGACAAGCAGCTGCTCCCAAAACCTCAACTTGAAATTTCTTGAAAATTTCATGTGTGTACACCAATGACATTTGTTTTTCAAAAGGTGATGGAGATCTTAACTCAGGTGTTTCATGCCAGGCATCAAAATCTGCTTTGGCTTCCTCTTCATACCTGTCTTCAAGAATCACTTTGTATTGTTCTATAAACTCCCTCAATAATGTTTCTCCATGCACATATTTGTCAAATGTGGAGTTTAAACTATCCGAGCGTGAATGTGCAGACAATGAAGCAAAAGATATTCCTCTCATGAATGTAGGAACCCAATGTTTGCGATCTCCATATAATGACTGTACCCATTGCACCTCTCTTAGATGAAATCTATCAACCAACTTCCACCATCTCTTTTCAAATTTTTCCTCAGTCCATGACCTATATATACATTTATAAAATTTTACCATGAAATTATCATGCCAAAGGCTAAGGTACTCAAGCTGCCTAGGAATCTTTTCCAATACATGCCACAAACAAAAGCAATGATGCGTCTCTGGAAAGACTGTTGCAGCAGCGGCTTTTATGGCATCGTTTTGATCAGTAAGTATCACCCGTGGAGCTCGTTCCCCCATTGCGATGAACCATGTTTGCAATAACCAAACAAAAGTATAAACTGTCTCATCTGCAATCAATGCACAACCAAGCAATGTGGGTTGTATATGATGGTTAACTCCAATGAAAAGAACCAATGGTATCTTATACTTGTTTGTGAAATATGTAGTGTCAAAAGAAACTACATCACTGAAGTTAGTATAATCTTCCATCCCTTTGGCATCCACCCAGAACACATTTCTCAATCGGTGCTCTTCATTTAAATCAACTGCATAGAAGAATTTGGAATTTTCATCCTGCATTTGCATAAAATGATCTAACAGTACTTGAGCATCTCCTGGCTCTAAAACCAAACTTCGTCCCTTATCATGCTGATTTCTCATATAACTTTCTAAACAATCAACATTCTGATATGCACTGAAAAGTTTAGACACTGCAGCTAGGTTTTTCCGCCTTCTCATCCTAGCATCATTCTTCAGTGGATCAACATTTCTATGGCTACGGAAAAAATGTGCCTGAGCTGGTAAAAGCTCATGATTGTGCTCCTTTACAAAGGTGTAAATAAACCACTTTCCATTCTGCCTTCTCTTAACATGCATGCTTGCCTTGCAACCAATTTTTGGAGATGGTCGTGGATTAATAGCGTCATCAGACTGTTGCTTATTTCCGTATCTTATGCATGAAAATTTCGCATCAATGAATTCTTTTGATGCTCTAGAGCGACGACTGCTCAATTTGGCGGTGCCAAACCCCATAGACTTGGCATAATCTTTGTAAAATGAATATGCAGCGTCATGTGAATCGAATTCTATATCATCCCGAGGCTCTAAAATCGCATTGCCTGTGATGTCATTGGAATCCATCCTTGGAGTGGGTATATTTAGATCCACTTTGAACCAGCTGCTATACACTCATCCAGAATTTGCTCACAATGAACTTGGTCCTTCAAATGATGTTACATAGATTGTTGTTCACGCCCTCCACTCGAGCAGATAATATAAAACTTTTCAAAAAATGATCATTATCAAACTACCTAAAATGAAATAATTACTACAGATCATTAGATACAGACGAATAATTTAATTTCGCTACTGAGATTCAAAGAGACATTTGCACTAAAGAAGAAACTAACAGCTTAAAAGTTCAAATGTAACTAGAGGCCTAGCCAACTATTCACACCAACTGATCGTGTTAATCAATTCGATCTTATAAAAAGATAACATTGACCAAGTTTTCTCCCAAATTTATGCCACTAGGAGATTGGAAGAAATAATCCCATTCAACAACCTTTAAATTTGGACAAAAAAATGAATGAAACAGCTTTGTAAGTGACACAAACAGCTGACATATTTTAGGTGCAAAAATCAGACATAAAATGGAATATTTATCATTGGAACCAATTACTATTTCAAACATTGAAACTATATAATATATCATTAAATATAAATATCATATTTGCAGCGACTTGAAACATTATAGCATAATTACATTTATATCAGAGTTTATGTATAGTGACAGGATTCAAACGATTAAAAACACTTAAAAGAGTGAATATCAATACAGTGGCTACTATAGATTACAAAAACAAAAACGTTAGCAAAACATGAAAGAAGAAACCTTTTTTTCTTTTTTTTGGTTGAGAAAATACCTGTAAAGTGGCCAAATCTTCGAAATTGAAACCAACCTAGTTGAGGTTTCGAATTCAAAGCACCGAAATTGAAGTTTTAAGAGGAAAAAGGAGAGGTTTTGGACAGAGATGGTTTTGGTGTCTGGTTCAGGGTTTGGTGTCTGTGAAGAAGAAGGAGAATTGTGGCTTGAAGCAGTTTATGAGACTCGCTTGGTTTGTGTATGTAGAGCCACGCGTCTTCTTGGTGGTGACACGTGTGAGAGTAGAGGGTGTTTTGGTAATTCTGAGGAGAACTGGAGGGCTGTTTCGGTGTGCAAAAGAGAGGGAAATTGCAAGTAGGCAAATTTTGTGGTCTGCCAAGGAAATATATCTGCAATTTCTTCCTGTCTGAAAAGTGGGAAAAATCACTAAATGCATCAAATAGGCCGGGCGGCCCAAGTCCATAAATCTAAAGATGAAATTTAAAATAACAATAAATATTGATTGGAAAAAAAATAAAAAAATAAATAAATAATACTCAATTTATCTGAGGTTTGATAAATGATATTCAGAATTAAAGTTTACATAAATTGACACTAACCTCCCCTCCGGTTAAGTTTGACCGTGAAAAATAAGTGTTGACCGTCTAAAAATAGTAAAAGTACTAAAATACCCCTAGTTAAAAATAAAAGAGCAATATGGTCATTTTATATTAATTTTTAAAAAATTAAATTTTTTTTAAATGGATTTTCACCGTAAATCAAGAATGGACGGTGGATATTATATTGAAATTTTTAAAAAAATAAAAAATTAAAATTAAATATTTTTAACTAGGGTATTTTAGTCTTTCACTATTTTTAGACGGTCAACACTTATTTTTAACGATCAAACTTAACGGTAGGGAAGGTTAATGTCAATTTATGTAAATTTTGATTTCGAGTATAATTTATTAAACATCGGATAGGTTAAGTGTTATTTATTCAAAAAACAATGTTAGGTGGATATCAAAATTCTTAAAGTTTTATTTACAATGTGATATAATAAATGACAAATTACAGCGAACCTACCTGAAGTTTGCTATTTTTACAACTGGAAATAACTTTATGAAAAATTGATAGCAAACCCTCCTGCCATTATCGTTGACCTTTAAAGATAATCGTTGATCGTTTTAAAAGTTTAAAAAGACCAAAATATCCCTAATTAAAAAAGGACAAATTACAGTTGACCTACCTAAAGTTTGCCATTTTACAGTCGGAAATAATTTTATGGAAAATTAATAGCGCTTCTTCATGTCGTTACCATTAACCGTTAAAGATAACCGTTAACCGTTTTAAAACTTCAAAAAGATCAAAATACCACTAATTGAAAATTAAAATTTTAAAACAAAGAGTGAATTGCACTAAGGTACCCTGAGTTTCTCTTTATTTTTAAAAAAAATTAAAAACAATAAAAAAAAAATTTAAAAGATTTCCATTGCTCATCAATCATGATAGACAATAAAGATCATATTAAAAAAATAACAATTATAAAAATAGTAAATAAATTTTGGTTTGATGGAAATGGAGATTCAATTTCCAGATTGGATCTCGATTGTCCATCAAGATTGATGGACAATGGAGATCCAATATGAAAATTGGATCTTCATCAAGAATAAAAGAAAATTGAAAAAGTAAAATCTCCTTCACTGGAGATTGGATTTATTGAGTAATTCAATTTTTTTTTTCTTATTGAGGGACATCCAATCTGAAAATTAGATCTCCATCTCTATCCAACCAAATTTTTTTATTTTTTTATAATTGTTTTTTTTAAAAAAAAATTATTTTTTTAATATGATCTACATCGTCCATCACGATTGATGAACGATGGAGATCCATTAGCATTTTTTTATTGTTTTTAATTTAAAAAAAATTAAGAGAAACTTTAGTGCAATTCACCATTTTTTTTTTAATTTTCAATTTTTTTTAATTAGAAGTATTTTGATCTTTTTGAACTTTTAAAATGGTTAACGGTAACGACTGGGGAGTTTATTGTCAATTTTTCATAAATTTGTTTCTGGCTGTAAAATGGCAAACCTTAGGTAGGTTCACTGTAACATGTCTTTTTTTTTAATTAGGGGTATTTTGGTCTTTTTAAATTTTTAAAATGGTCAGCGATTATCTTTAATGGTCAACGGTAACGGTAGGGGGTTCGCTATCAATTTTCTATAAAGTTATTTTGGCTGTAAAATGACAAATCTCATGTAAGTTCGTTGTAATTTGTTTTATAATAAAATTAAAAGAAATGATATTTTTATATTAAATGGATAGTAATTACAAATTAAAAAATTAATAAGATATTAACAAGATCCAATGCCTCAAAAATCCAAGGGTTCCTTCTCCAGGTTCGTCAAGGGATAGTGAGTCAAGGTCTAAGATCAGGCCAAAAGGCATAATCGATGGATATTCTTGTACTACCCCTTGTTGATCCCGAGGGATGGAGGAGACTTATAAGTTCGGGGATCTGAAAATGGAACAAAATAGTGTTGTAACTTATGTCTTATGTTTTGTTTTAAAATTAAAAGTATGTTTTCAGTAGAGAAATATCAGAGGCTTACTTGTGAGGCCTCTTGTCCTAGATGCAAGGATGAGCTGAAGATATTCACCACTTATTCAGGGTTTGCAGTGTTTCTATTAGAGTCTGGAAGGATATGTGGAGGGGGTGCTGGGACACTGATTTGTTTAATGGTGAGTTGAATGATTGGTTGCGGTATTATCTAAAGAATAAGGCAAATTATGCTAATAATATCCCTAAGTATCTTGTTTGTGCCTCTGCTTTGTGGTTCTTATGAAAATGGAGATGTAGTGCTGTGTTTAATGCTAGTTGTCTGGTTCTTAGCTAGCCTCATGTGATTGTTAGCGGATTTTGTATGGATTGGTTGTAGCCAACACGGATGTCAAAAAAGTGAGTTTTGGTAGAACTCATCATTTATCTCGGACCCCTCCTCCTGAAGGTTGGGTTAAGTTGAATAGGGATTTGGGTATTATTTCTGCTAGAGGTGTGGTGGGAGGTTCTAATAGCAGATGGTTGAGAGGTTTCTCCCTTAGCAGAGCTCGTGTGGTGACTTTTAGAAGCTAAGTTGTGGGGTTTGTCGGAGGGCTTGCAGTTTGCTTGGTTAGCTGGTTACAGGATGATCTTTGTTAAGTCTGATTCTACGGCCACTGCTAACATTTTTCATAATGATATGATGCTAATCCTCCCCTTTTCAGTTCGATCCGTAGTTGCAAGAACCTAGTTAGTAGTAACTAGGGCTACCAAGTTAAGCACATTTTCAGGGAAAGCAACAGAGTAACAGGTGGTCTAGCTAGTTTAGGCCAAGATATGCAGGTGAGAGTTACGTTATTTGAGGAGCCTCCTCCTGAGATTTCCAGTATGCTGAGTATGATGCTTGTGATGTTGCCTTTGCTAGGAAGTTTTGTAGTCTGTTTGTGTGTAATTTTCAAGTAAAAGCGATACTATATGAATAAAAAATTTGAAATTTCTAAAAACGTTTTAATAATGCTGATTAAAAACTTGAAAATGATAACAAATTGCTCCTGTCATTTTTCTATACCGTGTATTCGTACTAATAAAAATATGAAATATAAAAAATCATATCATAGTTCTTCAATTGAAATGAAAACTATAAATAGAACATATATAATTTTCCCAAGCAGAAGAAAATGAAAACAAGAAAAAGAATTCCATGTTGTGAATCCAGGACCAACTAAGAGAATGGTACAGAGCAAGGTGATGTTATACAAGAAGAAAATGAATGATGCTACTGAGAAGAAATTATGTTACATCAAAATTAGCATAAGAGAGCCATATCTCACAAGTCCTGACTTTGCATGAACATGAACAATCAAGAAATCGGCTACGAACCTTTTTGGCAAAGCAATCAACCTGTTGAAACAGAATCCCGTCCAGATCATGCAAAATATATCCAGATATCCAAATGAATAATAGCAGATTAATTTTATTGATAATAACAACGAGAAAAATTATAATTAAGTACACCACCTATAGCAGAAACTAAAGGAACCAAATCTTTCATCTCTTAGTGTCTTCCATTTTTTTGTGGACTCTATCAAATGTAGAAAGCAAGGTCGAACGCATGTTTGCTATTTCTACTAGTGTCTCCAGTGCTGCATCAAATAGAATTCGGAAAGGTTGGTCACATTCTATTCAGAATCTTTTCATGAGTGCTTGTGCCAAGTTACTCACCTGTTTCAAATGATAATTGAGAAGCTCGAAGCTTCGGTGAAACCAGCGCTCCAAACACCGACAATGATTTGGATCGCTTCTTCTGAACCTATGACAGATTGAGCAGATTTATAAGTCAGACTCCATTTGTACTTCCAAAATCCTTCCAATTCAATTTAATTAGCCATTCATCAAAAACTCATTTAATTGGTTTGGGTTGTTAAACTAAAATAAAATTTAAAGCAATAAGGGTCACAATTTGGAGAAGGAATTCTTACTTCATCATCAAGCGTAAGAGGAGACCCGTTCGATGCTGAGGCTTTCTCTTCTTCACACAAACAAAAGAGATGAAGTGAGGAATGACCCATTGAGGACATGTCATGGCAGATATCACTTCTAATTGTAACAGAAAGTGAACAAGAATTTCTGATTTGGCAGTAGTCCTAGGTTACATTCAGATTGCGTTTTTGGATTCCTATATTTAAGAGCCATTCCTGGTTATACTATAAAATTCCTGCTTTAGCAGAACCAGCATGGGTAATGATCTAAATTTTGTGGTGTGCATTTTTTTCAGTTTTTCACAGGACCCATTACTGTAATTCAATATTCCAAATGATAAGAATACTACATCTGACATAAAGGGAAAAGATTAAAATCATTACCAGAAAGATGGGAACCACCCCGATTTCGTAGCTGCAGACTATTGGATACCGTCTGCAACTTGTCCTCTCTAGGTTTTGCTTCTCCAAAAGAGTGTTCTCCATTATCAGAGGATGCCCATTGGCGTAAAACAAAAGTTGGTTGCGCCTCCACGGAGTCAACTACAACATACAATATATCACACGAGTTCCATACTTTATCAGATGTGTGGTTCTCTATAATCCGAATCCTCCCACTACAAAAAACAATTTACTACGAGGGATAAAACCTTTCAAAAGAAGGGAAAGATTGAAGAAATCACCATCATATTGGGATACTTGCACTGATGTATCAGCAGAGTGGACTTTAAGGTCCAACAACACACTACTGATGCGTGAAGCTCCCATAGAATGTCTAGCGCTTGCTAATTCCAACCATCCCTAAAATATAACATAAGAAGGGCAACTTTTTTAGTAGTTAATAAATCAGTATTTCACGTCACTCGCTCGATCAAACGTCAAAACACAGAAAAAATAAAAACAATGAAATTCAAGACAACAATTAATAATGCCGTATATCAATTTTCAAACTCTTAACAGATTTTCAATTATTAACACGTCAAAACCAATCCAACCCAAAAAGTATGAATAAAATAGTAAAGGATTGGAACTATTGTAAATTATCAATTCAGTAAGTAAATGAAATTACTTTCTTCTTTACCTGGCGAAGTGTTGAAGATAGAGAATCCATTAGCGTTAGATAGCCATCCACTGAATCTAGAAACTGTAACAGATTTTCTTCTTTTACTTCTTGTCGTTGTTGTACTTCTTGTTCAATTTCAATTTCATTCCTTCCTTTTTGTTCTTGTTCTTCCATCATAGATTCAGCTTCCGGCAAAACAAGAATAAATTGTGAAATAACCAACTTGGAGAGCCCTAATCAAGGTAGTGATTTCTGTTCACAATAACATTTCTAATAAGACATTTAAATATTTAATATAAATAGAAAAAATAAACTCAAAAATAAACCCTTTATCATATTTCTAATCAAAGCAGTGAATTTTGTTCCCTCTCCACCTACACAATCCACAGTCTTATTCCCTCATTTTCTCAGTAACCAAACAATGAAACAAGTGCTTAAAGATACCTATAAGGCTATAATTTCTTTTTTCAGTAAGTACATTAAAATAAAAAGTTAATCGAGAACAAAGCTCTACCCATTTCATTTCTTCTTCAAGCGCTTTTTAAAAAAAAAGAAATTGCTGATAATTCTTCTTCATATTGGCTCCATCACAACCCAAAAATCAAAATTTTCCCAAGAATCAAACTAGTTAGTTCAAAATGTTGAAACAAAACTCACATGATCAAGCTTGTAACACATGCCAAGAATGGATTTTTTTTGTTGGAAATTCAATCCAAGTCACTTCTAACTGATATAACCGAACCGGGGTTCGATTGATTCGGTTGAACTTGAACACTCAGTTTTTCTAACCAAACATATCATAGAAGTTAAAACTAGTTATTGTTCTACTTCTACACTCATTCGATGATTCAAGCAATCTATCGAACTACTAAGAATTTTAAATACAATAAATTTGAATTACCCAGAAGAGCTAGAGCAGGTGGCTGTGCGGTGGCCAGATGGCGGCGAGTAAAACGATGCTACGGCGGCGGCGGCTGGTGGCTCTTCAAATCGGCTTTTGGCCTCTAGACTCTAGAGAAAGAGAGACAGGGGCTGAGTGAACCGAAAAATAGAAGTTGACAAATGAGCCCATGATTAGGCCCATATATTATTGGGCCCATTAGCCCAAATTATAGTTGGAAACTTATTTCTAGTTTTTCAAAGAAAAAGTATTTTAATTTTTTGCCCAAATTTTTGAAGTCTCAAAAGTTAAATATTGCTAGTCATAAGTCATTTGTCTCTCTCTCTTTTTTCCCTTTATTGGAACCCCAAAACCGAACCGAACCAAGGTAGGTTCGGTTTTGAAAACATGGGTATTTTTTAGGCCATAACCAACATGTACATGTTCGGTTCGATTCGAATCGGTTTTGGGTCTGCTTGAACCTTTTGTGTAGATATTAAATTTAAATTTTATTTTCATCAATTTGCGTGTACCAGGTTGTTATCCAATAAATTTTGATTTGCAATTTGGGTATTTGCTTACAGTCGAAGTGATGACATTGATTTTTAATATTTGTTTAAATAATCAATGGTTAAGAAACTTTGAATATGAAACAACAAGGCAAAAGAGAGTAAAAATCAATTAAAAATATCAACATTTTTCATAATTTATTTGGATTTGATATAACAAATCTTCAGTATAGTATGTATGTATTCGATATAACAAATGATCATAATATTGTTTTGGTTATCAATATCTCTTTATAAACAAATTACTAAGTAGTGAAAACAACTAAAGCTTCCACCTAAAAAGTAACAAATTTAGTGGATATCCTTGAATGACATACATAAATGAAATAAAAGTTTATAGAGGAAAAAAAAGTGAAAAAAAATGGAAAACAATTCCATGTTGTGGAAAAATGGAAGTAAAGATATGATACAAAAAGTGGAAATATTTGGATTTTGTTGGGTTTCGTAGTTATGGTGAAGAATATATTCCATTTATTGTACTTTTCGTTCAATTATGTGAGAAAGTAACATAACAAGAGAAAATAATGGATATCAAATTTGATCATGTGTTTTTCTGCCTTCCACCTCACCCACCCCGTCTTTAGTGGGAATATGTCCACTTTAAAAAAAAAAAAAAAGGAATTATTAATTTAGTTACTAAATTTAGGAGGTTTATAAATTTTTTAACGCAATTTATTTTATTAGTATACGTGGATCCTAAGTTTTTATAAATATATCAATTTGGTTCTTCTGATCAATTTTTTAACAGTCAAATTCACATAAAATATTAAAAAAATAATTTTGCACTTAACTCTATTTAAATGAATTAAAACTATAATTTTACCCTTAAACTTTTAAAAAGATTATATTCATTATTTATTAATTAAAAAGGTTAATATGGTCATTTTATATTAATTTTTTAAAAATAAAATAAAAAAATTAAATGGATCTCAACTGTTTATCAATCTTGAAGTACGATAGAGATAATATTAAAAACATGTTAAAAAATAATTTTTTTTTAAAAAAAAAAGTAAAAAAAATAATTTATGCTCTTAGTGGAATGAAGATTCAATCTGGAGATTGGATCTCTACACCAAGAACAGAAAAAAAAAAAAAAAAACAAAAAAACAAAAAAAAAAAAATTGGAGAAATTGAACCTAAAGATGGTGACGATCGCTGGAGATTCGATTTATGATTTTTTCTTCTTTTTTTTTGGCTCTCCATTAATAATAATTTTTTTTTAATTCTCCATTCAATATGATCTCCACCGTCCATCAATCTTGATGAAGGGTGAAGATCCATTTAAAAAAATTTCAATTTTTAAAATTTTTTAATTTAATTTATTTAAATTTTTAACTATGGGTAGGTACGTCATTTCACCAAAAAAATTTAGTGTTGATACGTTAATAGATTTAAAGACAAAAATACCCCTGAAACCATTAAATTTGACTAACGGTTGACTCACAGAAAGACCAAATTGATACATTTATAAAAATGTAGGGCCCGTGGATATAATAAAGCAAACTGCATTAAAAAAACTCATAATTCGTCAAAACTTATGGATTAAATTAATAATTGCTCAAAAATAAATTGCCTTTTTACCATTCATTTTTCTTGCCTTAATATATATATATATATATATTTGCTTTTCTTGGTGAATTGTGTTAATAGAATTGGAAATGGAAACCAGTTATGTATACTGGTACATGAACATGAATAAAAAGTTAAGGCAGCATCTGATGAGTGGTTTTCTGATTCTGGTCCTCTTGCTAATTATACTATTGTGTGCCTTAATGAGAGCTTTTTACGTGAAAGGGCTTTTTGTTGTCCTCCCCTTGGAATGTTGTTAACAAGAATGTTAGCATCCATGTCAGGAGTATTCATAGTGGTCCTGATAGACTGAGCTGGGGTGGTTCTGGGAGGGGTGAGTACACTGTGAAGTCTGCTTATGAGGTTTTATTGGACTGTGTGGAGCCTTTATGGCAGTGGAGGTTCATTTGGAACATGAGAATTCCTCCTACAATCCAGACTTTTCTTCGGTCCATGCTGCATGGTAAAATTCTCACCAACTCTCGTATAGTTATCGTAGGCTTATCTAATGATAGTTCCTGTCCTAGATGTCAGATTGACATTAAGGACATCGATCACTTACTGCGTGGGATGTAGAGCATAGACGTAGTCAGAAACTTATTTTAGATTGGGGTAAATTAATTTTTTTTTTCGATCAAAATTACTATTTAACATTTGACATTATACAAAATTTCCGTTAGAATAATAAATCAAAATAGTATGAAGCAAATTTATTAATAAAATAGACACACCTAAATTGCGTATTGAGAGAATATCTATTACAAAAACTATTTAAAAAAAATGCTAAATAAAAATATGAGATGTATATAACATAGATACAATAGCATAATAAAAAAAGTATGTGATATTTAATTCATAAAATAATAAGAATGATAATATAATTAAAATAGGCCGTTATAATATATATTAACCTACAAAATAAAGTCCATAACTTATTTTTAGTAAAATATATATTGTTAAATAAATTATTAACAAGACATGTATATACTTCAGTTTAATTAATAATTAATAATTAATATATGTAATAAGATTGCAAAGGTCGAATAAGATAAAGTGTAATAATTTGGTTGTAATAATTTTTTTCTCAAAAAGATGGCCCAGCAGCTTGCAAAGGGACTTCGCCCCTGGTGTAGAGTGTCTGTTTATATATGGGAGGATTGTGTAGGGAATCTTCCAAGACTACTTTTTCTCAAAAATCTCCTCTTGTGGCGTCCCCTTTTTTTTTTTTGCAATTTGTTGTCTCTTTGTGGTATATTTGGAAATGGTGTTGCAAGGGCTCTATAATCTGGTTTATATCTTGGAGGTCTTATTTGGATGGTTGGGTTAAGCTCAACGTGGATGGTAGCTTAAGGAATGGTGATCTGTCTACTCAGGGTGTTGTCAGAAACTATCAACGTGGATGGTTGGGTTCATTGTTGTTATATCTTGTTGCAAGCTGACCTAGAACTGCTCTCTTAGGCACGTTTTCAGGGAAGGAAATAGGGTCATCTCATGGATCTGGGCATCATGTTCTTTGAAGAACCTCCTCCTCTGGTTATTAAATTTTTTTTTTTAAAGATGATGTTAATGAGCTAGCTGTTGCTAGACTATGTTATCTTGTTACTTAGTTTTCTGGGCAGTAGTCTTCCTCTGTACCAAAATAAAAAATTAAAAAGTTAAGGCACATAAAAAGAATTTAATGTAAAGTAATTATATATCCTAATTTACTTAGTATTAATTGTACTCACACCTCATAAGTTTAAAAAATATTGTACGTAACGACAACTTTTATTATAATTATATAAGCTCTACTTAATTATATTTACTAGCCGGATGCTAATAGTTAACTTAAGGTTGAAACATGTACTTTTAGTACAACAATAAAAAATTATAATCATATGAAATTATGAAACAAGTCCAAAAAATATTAACAAAATAAATATTATGAAATAGACCCAAATTTTTTTTAAAAATTAATAATTTGGGAAGGAGATCTAGGATCAAATGGAATGATCTCTTTAAACAAATCCAATCCACAAAAAGAAATCCTTAAAAAAAAAAAAAAAGAGTAAACAACTATATTGTAAATACAAGTACAAAAATAATTTAACTGAAAACTATCAACTAGGAGAATCAAAACAATTAGATCATAATGCATTGATATATATAAGAATCATTTGATGATCACATTAAATAGCAGACTAAACGAGGAGCAAAGAAAAAAACAAATGAAATGAAAAGGGAAAAAAGAACAAATTTTAATATGGTGGCAATCCATTTAAAAAAAGTGTTAATTTTTTTAATTTTATTATTTTAGTAATTAATGTTATTTTTTTAATTTTTTAAATATGGAAAATTATGTCATTTTACCTAAAATTTAAGATGAATTGCACTTAAGTACCCTGACTTTTATCATAATTACACGTTTAATGCCAGTTTTATCATAATTGCACTCTAATACCCTGTAATCCGTTGACCACCGTTAGAGTAACGGTTGACCAAACGAATTCAGGGGTAAAATGGTCTTTTACGTTTAAATTTATTTTAAAAAATTTTAAAAATCATCCAACCAATAAGAACATGCCACGTCATATTTTAATTAATTTTAAAAAATATTTTTTAAAAAACCAAATCAACAAAAAAAAAATTTGAAAATTTTTTTCGAAGAACACGAACCCAGTTTCTGGGTTCGTGCTCGAACCCAGAAACTGGGTTCGACGACGAACCCAGTTGCTGGGTTCGCGATCGAACCCAGCTTCTGGGTTCGATCGCGAACCCAGATTTCTGGGTTCGATCGCGAACCCAGATTTCTGGGTTCGCATTCGAACCCAGATCTGGGTTCGCGATCGAACCCAGTTTCTGGGTTCGATGGCGAACCCAGAAATCTGGGTTGGCGATCAAACCCAGTTTCTGGGTTCGCGATCGAACCCAGCTGGGTTCGATCGTGAACCCAGTTCATCTCGGTTCGAAGATCTGATTTTTTTTTTTTTTCCTTTGAGGGGCATTCTCGTCATTTTACCTGAATCCGTTTGATCACCGTTACTCTAACGGTGGTCAACGGATTACAAGGTATTAGAGTGCAATTATGGCAAAACTGGCATTAAACGTGCAATTATGATAAAAGTCAGGGTACTTGAGTGCAATTCACCCTAAAATTTATTGTCAAACTGTTACTTTTAACTGAATTAACTAATAGTGAAAACTAACGTATAATTAAGATTAAACTCACGATTTTGTTATAATATAACCAAATATCACGGTTCTTTATTGCAATTTACCCTACTTTTTAATGTATTTCCTATAACGTTGGAAAAGTAACAAAATGATAATGTTGTTATCTATAGACTATATATATATATATATAATATATATATATATATATATATAAAGAGTTTGGTTTAGTATTCAGATTAAATTCTCCGTGTCCAAAAACATTTATATCCTTGTATTGAAAATCCCATTTTGAATGATTCTCCTTATCTTTCTTGTGTTTCGCTCTTAATTAATATATTATGTCTCTTTAGAAGAAAAAAAATAGACGTAAACTCAAATAACGTGAATCATGTTTAGATAGTTTATTGGATACTAATATGTATGATTTATGTCATCATATATCTCTTTAACATATTATGTTGACTCTACTCTCTTTTATTCAATCTCATAACAATATATGACATATAATGTTTTCATATATGGTCCACCAATTTTATTATTGTCATGAACTATATAACTTCCAACTACTATCTTTAATATTCTCCTAAAAAAAAGGTCACAATGTTGGAGAAAATTAAATGGGTATATTAAATATGATATTTGTATCATATATAAGAATATGAAAATATATATATACGACAATACAAATTTGGTTCAATGATTTATCTATCACATTTGCACCTTTAAGGTTGTAAATTCGAGTCGTGTTTCTCTCCCTGAATTCCGAATATATATATATAACCAAACAAAACAACAATTTCAAAGGAAAAAATCTTTATGTTCTTCGTTTTCAAAAATGAAGAATTGTTCAAAACTATTTAGACTTGCAATGATTTAGATAAAAAGAAGGTAATCTGCTTCTCGTTTCTTGTACGCAGCTTAAAAGGAAATTAGGTTTGCTACAATTCAACAAAAGCTGCATTATAAGTCAAGTTTTTTTTTTTTTTTTTTTAATGAAAATCAAAGCTTTTAAGACACATAAACACCGAACAATTCATTTATTATTTTTAAAAAATTTTACAAGTATATCGGGATCTATTGAGATTAATTACTAAACATGCAGCTCATATATTTATTCAGACAATGAGAAACATCTACTCCTACAATAAGGAGAAAAAATTATTCATATATACGGTAAATATATAATAGTGAGACTTGAATCCTCACTATTAAAATGGAATATATCTAAGAATAAATACTATATATACAACTTAAAAATTTACTTTGATAGGGAATGTATCAACTGCCACAACATCGAGAGATTTGTTTTAGAAGATTAGTCCCATGGCAGTTGGCACTGAAGATATGCAACACCTACAATATTGCCCTAACACATGCGGATCTGCACCTTTCCTTTTAATATTATCAGCAGTAGTATGCTATAAAATATATCTTTACTATTTATTCAAAGGCTGAGCTGTTGAGCCGTTTACTTTCGTCCCTGATATCTCCTTTTTCCTTTTTTTCATAATTGCAACATAAAATAAAAGCACATCATCATATGTAATTTAACTAATTAGTGGACCTTTTTTATCAATTTTAATGATAGAACTGTACGATTCAAATATCATTATACATATTTATCTATATTATAAAAATATATATTTTTTATTACCATTATAAAAGTAGACTCATATTTTAAAAATAAATATTTTTAATTATAAAAATAAATATTCGAACCATATTAATTTCAGTTTGTACTACTAAATTTATAATTATACTTTGACCATAAATTATTTCTCATTACTAAATGCAAAACCTCATCAACCACGTGAACAGCTAGATCTATTTTATCATTGACTTTATATATATATTATATTGACTTTTCACATATTAAATAATTGATTCTTTTAAAATTCTGAGTAATTGATGCAAACAAAAACATTGCTCTGTAAACAGAGATTTTGATATTAAATTTCTTATTTATATTGATTCACAAAATTAGTAAATTTTTAGTGTAAAATTTGTGCTCTTGAAGCTACTCACTGATTTGTATAATTTAGTGATCTATATTTATGGCATTAATCGTAAAATTTGTATAGTAAGATGCTTTACTAATCATATTAGAGTTCATGGGTTCAAATACTCTTATGTGCTGATTTTTATTATAACATCAAATAGTCAAAGATAACAATATACTTTATTTAAAAATAATGAAAATAAAATAAAATAAATTTTAGCCAATGATTATAAATATTAGCAGATCTATTGCACTAACCACTTTACTACAAGTGGATGTGCATCCATATGTTTATTTTGAACACAATACCTAACAAAATCTTAATAGAAATAATTAATTATTTTAGTCCCCACATCTACTAGTAAAGTGGTTAAGCACTTTTCTCTTCGCTTCTGTAAGGGTAATTATCAATTTGGTCCCTAACTTTTGGAGAATCATTAATTTTTTAATACAGTTTCGTTTATTGATATCATTGGGCCTTAACTTTCTATAAATGTATCATTTTGGTTCCTTTGACTAATTTTCTAACAGTCAAACCTCACAGAATTGTTAAAAAGACCGATTTGCCCTTGACTCTATTTAAATTAGTCAAATTACAATTTTAACCTCAAATTTTTTTTAAAAAAAATTATTAATAATTAGAAGAGTAATATGAACATTTTATATTAATTATTAAAAAAATTTAACTTTTTTTAAATGAATCTCCACTGTCCATCAAGATTGATGGATCTTGATGGACAGTGAAAATTAAATATAAACTTAAAAAAAAAAGAGTAAAGAATGGATCTAGACCATCCAATAATGAATGGTTGAGATCTAATAAAAATAATAAATGCATCTCCACCATCCATCCATAAATGAATGGATGGTGGAGATTCAAATTAAATGTTTTTTATAAAAAATAGAAATTGATTAAAAAAAATGTTCAGATCCAATCAGGACCGTCCATCAGATCTGATGGACAGTCCATATAAGATCTGGACCAATTTTTTAAAAACATTAAAAAGTCCATATTTGATATGGACCCCCATCTCTCTATGGGTTCATTGAACCCATGGAGCTCCCATACTGCTGAAAGTCAGAGGTAGGGGAGGTTGAGCCTCCACCGATCAAAGGTCGAAGAACCTTGGGTTCTTCATCGATCAAGGAATTCTTCAATTTTTTTTTCCTTCGTAGAGATCCAAAACAGCGCGCGCGCGCGCGCACACACACACACACACACACACACACACATATATATATATATATATATATATTTGATTTTCAATTTTTTTTTAAAAAAATCAATATAATTTCACCATCCATCGATCTTGATGGACAATGGAGATCCAACTAATTTTTTTATTTTTTTAATTTAATTTATTTTAAATTTTGAATTAGGGGTAGGTATGTCATTTCATCGAAAAAAGTTACTGTTATTAATAGATATAAATATAAAATACCCCTAAAATCGTTAACTTTGACTAACTGTTAATTCATAAAAGTACCAAATTGATATATTTACGAAAATTTATAGCTCACGGGTACCAACAAACCGAATTGTGTTAAAAAATTAATAATTTCTTAAAAGTTAGAGATCAAATTGATAATTGCCCATTCTGTAAATGTGATAGTGTTAGGAAATCCCTCCACGAATCATACATTTTTTTGTAAGAAAATCATCATATATTTAAACTATTTTTTCTAACAAATGGAATTATATTATATTTTTATATTTGAAAACTTTTGCAAAACACCCGCAGTTTAATAGAGTTAACTTCATTTAATTTTTGAAAACGACATTGATGTTGTAGTCTAACTAAACAATCCCGTGAGCCCCATTATTAAAAAATATGGATTTTTTTTATTTAAAAGTATTTACAAAAGAATTTAAATTATCGTCACTCACTATAATTTAATAATAGAAAATATTTATTTAACGTGGTAATATTTCTGAATCAAATCACCATAATTAAAAATGGAAATTTAGCAAAATTATCCAAAAAATAACTTGAAATTGTAAATATACCCATCCTCCACTAACTTTTGCATCATATACCTAAAATATTTTTTTGGACAAAAATACCCTCATAATATATTTTTTTCACTATCTTCTTCTTCTTCACACGGGTTCTTCTTCTTCACTTGTTCTTTTTTTTGCTTCTTCACATTTTTTTTTCTCTCTTCTCTTTTCCATAGATCTCTTATAAACTAAGCCAAGAAAATTTCTATTTCTCATCTCCCTAAACTCTCACATTTGCAAAATCATTCAAATCATCTCACAAACTCCCACCATTAGAAAATTTCAAGGTTAGTGGAGAAGAAGAAGAAGAAGAGTGAAATAGAAAAGAGGAGAAGAAGAAAAAGAAGAAGAAGAATAGTTTACGGCGGAAGAAGAAGACCGGCGCAAGGAGAAAGAAGAAGCGTGGAGGAAGAAGATGAAAAAAAAAAATCATCGGGCAGGGCCGGCCCGATGAAATTTTCATCGGGCCGGCCATGCCCGATGAAAGATTTTTTTCATCGGGTCGGCCCTGCCCGATGAAATCATTTTGGGTGCAACAGCGCCACAGCTATATATTGTTGATTTACTTCTACAAATGTTTTTTTTTTTTTTTTACTTTTTTCAGCGAGTCTACACTCCACAGTTTTATATTCTTCCTTGCTAGATCTGAAATGCCATTAACAAACAATTTTTCTTGTTAGAAAACCAAGTAAGATTTGCTACAAAACCAACCGATTTTAGTTAGTGTTTAAGAACAAACATTTAGATTTGAAATTAGTGTTATGGGTTTTCCAATTTGAATGTTGAATTCATTGAGATTTGTTAAATTATCATGGGATTGAATTTGGATGGAAATTTGTATTTCATCGGGTCACTGTGGCCCGATGATTTAATTTCATCGGATCATCGGGTCACTATATGACCCGATGAAATTAAATCATCGGGCCGCAGTGGCCCGATGAAATTAAACCGTCGGGCCACTGCGGCCCGATAAAATTTCATCGGGCCACTGCGACCCGATGAAATGAAATCATCGGGCCACAGTGGCCCGATGAAATTAAATCATCCACAGTAACTTGGATGAAATTGAAATTACTTACATAATTGATCTGCTTCAGTTTCTATAACTACTTGGATGGATTTTAGAGGAGATTATTGATGTGTAACTATTAATGTTTATGTTATGTAGTTCTATATATGAGCTATTGAAGCAATTGACGGTGGTGTTATATTGATTTTATTGCAGTGGTCACTGTGGTGCATTTGTGCTTATGTTTACTGAATACATCAATGCACACAAACAGAAGTTCGATTTCAAAGCAAAGCAAATGAAAGTTCTTAGGAGGAAAATGTCTATTGAAATATTTGCAAACTCTACACTATTAGACGACAATGAAACATAACACTGACATGTACTTTTTCCCAAATTATTTTTATGTGAATAAATCTTTTCTGTAATATCGATTCTAAATATTATTGTACATAATATTGATGAAACATAACATTGACATTAAGTTCAAATCTGAGAAATTGTAAAGGTTATTATTAAACGATCTAAAATTGCAAAACATTATCCGCTGAAAAGTGAATCGAAGAACTACATAAATGTCAACAATGTATCAAAGAGACTGAATTCCGTCTCCAGCAATAATTAAAAGAAATATATAATTAGATACAACAAAACGGAAAATGAAAGAATATTCGGGCCAGCACGATGAAAAAAAGTATCAACCCGATAGTATCAAAATCTCGCTCGTTTGTAATCAAAATTGGTATAGGTCTCGAAGCTACTTCAACATCATTAATTGAACACATTACAGACGTGGCTCGAACCAACTCTTCATTACTGTTTCGACCTGATACTATCAATTATCGGGTATAGCCAACCCAATGAAAAAATTCATCAGGTAGTGCCAGCCCGATGAAAAAAATCATCGGGCAAGGCCGGCCCGATGAAAAACAATCATCAGGCAGGGCCGACTCGATGAAAAAAATCATCGGGCAGGGTCGGCCCGATGAAAAATTTCATCGGGCAAGGCCGGCACGATGAAATTTTTCATCGGGCTGGCCTTGCCCGATGAAAGATTTTTTCATCGGGTCAGCCCTGCCCGATGAGTTTTTCATCGGGCCGCCCCTGCCCGATGAAAAATTTCATCGGGCAGGGCCGACCCGATGAAAAAAATCTTTCATCGGGCAAGGCCAGCCCGATGAAAATTTCATCGTTCATCGGGCCGGTCCTGCCCCATGATTTTTTTTTTTTTTTTCATCTTCTTCCTCCATGCTTCTTCTTCCTCCTTGCGCCGGTCTTCTTCTTCCGCCGCAAACTGTTCTTCTTCTTCTCCTCTTTTCTATTTCACTCTTCTTCTTCTTCTCCACTAACCTTGAAATTTTCTAATGGTGGGAGTTTGTGAGATGATTTGAATGATTTTACAAATGTGAGAGTTTAGGGAGATGAGAAATAGAAATTTTCTTGGCTTAGTTTATAAGAGATCTATGAAAAAGAGAAGAGAGAAAAAAAAAAGTGAAGAAGCAAAAAAAAGAACAAGTGAAGAAGAAGAACCCGTGTGAAGAAGAAGAAGATAGTGAAAAAATATATTGTGAGGGTATTTTTGTCTAAAAACATATTTTGGGTATATGATGCAAAAGTTAGTGGAGAATAGATATATTTACAATTTTAAGTTATTTTTTGGATAATTTTGCTAAATTTCCATTAAAAATTATAAATTGACAGCTTGTTTTCTTCTATATAAGCAAACGTGACTGTCACTGCTATTATACAAAGGACACAAAGTCTTCACAAATTATTAATTATTTTTGAATTAGTGGCTTGAAACTTTAATTAAGTTATGTTTAAGACATAACTATTAATAATTATAATAAGATCATGAGGGTCTCGGTTCCCAGTCAAAGCCAAAGCCAAAGCCAATAAGAGACAATTCAAATGCATCACCCGTCAAGTCCGGTTCGGTTTCATAAAATCAAATGTGGACAACTTTGGTGTGGGGTCCGACAATCGACAGGATCCTATATTTCATATAATATTGTATAGACCATATCTCTTGATTTTAATTATTCATGTCATTACTTGATTTGATCGATTTTAGTTTGAAATAAGATTGTAACGAGTGAGATAGATTTCTACATGTGGACGTACGGTTTGGATTTATTAAAATTTTGACACTAGAGAGATTGTAATTTCGTATTAATCCGATTTGAATTGAGCTTGAAATATAATCCTGTAAGAAGTGGTTGTCATAAATGACATACCTCATAACATAAGAATTTTCAGATGGGGTCGTATGGATATATTAAAATTTTGACATTGAAATTTCAACAGTTTATAATGAATGTAATATTTTTATTCATTTTCTATTATTTTATGTAGACCAATTAAAAAAAATAGTACATATTAGATACACCTGATAAAGAATATATATATATATATATAATAAATAATATTAGACCTACTTAAAATTTTTAAATTACACTTAAAATTAAAGTTTGTAGAAACTCACACTGACGTTAAATTTGACTGTTAAAAAATATAGTTGATCGTTAAAAAAAATAAAAAACAAAAGAAGAATGAAAGATTCATGGTGAATCCATCATAGACCGTAAATTGTGATTCAAGGGAGGTATGAGGTTTATTATTGAATAGAAAAAGGAAATTTTATTATTGAAGAAAGTATGGTCAAGATATATTGTTTTTGTATTTTTTTTTTCTGCTAACCATATTTTAAAAAAGTATTATAATTTACAATTTAGAAAAGAGAGAAATTACTTGAACTATCTATTAATTACAAATTTTCTTTTTATATAAAAAAAAAGTAAGAAAATAAATAAATTTATATCTATTTACAAAGACAATCTTCCATGTACGCAGTCATAGAAGATGTGATATGTAGTTGTCATATGTATATTTTTAATGATACACGTATATTTATTTTTGCTATACATTATATTTTTATTGGTCAGTGTACCATTCAATAAGACACGTGTTGTTATGAATATTTTCTCCTATGTTGCTGTAATACAAATGAATTTCATAGGTCTACTTTTTGACCTCTTTCATAGATAACCGTTTGTTTTTTCTACCAATAATTATGGGCATACTGTATGTTTTTATTGTTTCCTGGTTGGGCACAGTAAAAACTATCAAGGTCAAGAAAGGAAATGAAATTGACATTTTTTACGTTGAAAATGATTGGCTTGCCAAAATGCCCTCTTGGTTGCATGCATAATTGCCTACAATATGATTTCAACATTCTGATGTGGTGGAGCATACAAACATACCATTCTACTATTTCATTTACATCCCTGCTGCCAATGTCGTGAAAATATCTCAAGAACAACTTTTAATGTAATTTACAAAAACAAGTGGCCTATATAATTGTTAGGGAGAGCTTTTGGTGAACTATTAAGTGAAACATTTTGCAATCGAATTACATATTACGTAAAAACATTCTGATTTATTTTATATGTGTGGGTTGCGGATGATTATATTCCGTGATACAATTAATCTGATACGTATAAATTTTTCATATTTATAATTGAGAAATTATATTCAAACGTTTTTAGACAACTCTAATAATTGATGGGGGTTGATTACTATTATCTGTTGTTGCTTTTGAACCAACAAAATAATTGTTATTAGTACTATTTAATAACCCTTTTAATGCTAGATATGTCCATATAAAGTAAAGTTAAAGATCTCATTATCTAATGTAACAAATTTGACATTTTGGCAAAAGTAGTTGACACCTTTTGTAAACAATGGAACAAACCTTGGATACATCTGATGTGACAATCATTATATGTATCGGACCACAAGTGTTGATACACTGTGAAATACATATAAAAAAATATTTAAGTGGCGGTTTTTTTCCCTTTCTCTTGACAACTTTTATTTCTCTCATTCTTTAATAGAACTAATTACACTCAACTTACTTAAGTTTTGACTAATTACACTCGGAATCAAACTTTACATTAATTGACACTGACCTCCCCTCCCGTTAAATTTGATCGTTAAAATAAATGGCTGACCATCCAAAAATATTAAAATGATCAAATACCCATGGTTAAAAAATTAAAAATATAAAAAATAAACTTTTTAAAAAAAATAATAATTATATAAATAAAAAATTAAAAATAAATTTTATCTAAACAAATGAATCTAGTCCATTTTTAAAAAATATCTAAAAAATTTGCAAAATAATAATTTGAGATTTGTAAAAAAAAATCCATATCCAATCTAAACAGTTTATCAGAACCATTATATTTGATGAACGATCCAGATGGTATCTTAATCAATTTTTTTTAAAAAAAAATTTAAAAAGTCCAGATTTGATCTGGACTGCCTCCACCATGGACAGATCTCCATGGATGAAGCTTCCATCTCTCCATAGAGTTCCCCCTGCCACCGAAAGGCTGGAGGCAGGGAGGTTCGGCGAGGGAGGCGAGCCTCCCCCATGACAGGGACGCCTTCCCGTTGGCAAAATTGGGAGGCGTTCCCGTCGTGGGGGAGGCTAGACCTCCCCACGAAGATCGGGGGAGGCTCGCCTCTCTCGCTGAGCCTCCCCGCCTCCTCCTTTTGGCAGCGAGGAGAACTCCATGGAGAGATAAAAGCTCCATCCATGGAGATCTGTCCATGGTGGAGGTGGTCTAAATCAAATCTGAACTTTTTAATTTTAATTTTTTTTAAAAAAAATTGGTCAAGATACCATCTGAATTGTTCATCAGATCTAATAGTTCTGATGGACAGTCTAGATTGGATCTGGATTTTTTTTTACAAATCTCAAATTATTATTTTATAAATTTTTTAGATATTTTTTAAAAATGGACTAGATTCATTTGTTTAGATAATTGTTTTAGATAAAATTTATTTTTATTTTTTTTATTTATATAATTATTATTTTTTAAAAAAGTTTATTTTTAATTTTTTAACCAGGGGTATTTTGGTCATTTTAATATTTTTGTATGGTCAACCATTTATTTTAACGGTCAAACTTAACAGGAGAGGAGGTCAGTGTCAATTAATGCAAACTTTGATTCCGAGTGTAATTAGCCAAACCTTAGGTAAGTTGAGTGTAATTAGTTCTTCTTTAATATATATATTTTTTTAATATTTATTTTACGTGTCAACATTTAGATGATTCAGTATCCGTACTGATTAGTGAACAAGGTCAATCCAAAATTTTCTTCAAAAATAATTGGTTTGGATGGTCATAATATATAAAATGACTTAAATGACCTTAATTATCTTGACAACTATGATTTCTACATTTGAGTTTACCTAACAAAGTGATGGATGACATAACACATCAATAAAATTTTGAAAACAACAACAAAACATTGACCATTCAATCCTATCATTTCTCTCAAGAAAATAGTATGGGTCGTGCGCAGAATTAAATTTAACTATTTTTATAGGAATATGATTGTATTGTATTAAATTGGATTAAATTAGTACTGTAATATATTTGGTGTAAGTACATATTAAATTAAAAATAATATTATCCTTTATTTAGCATTGTATAAAATTAGATAAAAAATAATTGTATTTTATATTTAATATAATATGAAATTAGTTAAAATAATACTATATTAAATTAATTTTTAAAGAATAAATCTTTTAAATTTAATTTTAATCAAAATAAAATTATTTAAATTAAGTTTTACTTAAAAAAATGGGGATAAAATTGTCTCACCTACTGTAGCAGGACAATTGAATCCTGCCACTGCAAGACTCAATATGAGACACAGGATTGATTTCGTCAATCTACTATTCACACCAAATATAGGATTGGGCTTAAAAATAGTTCAATCCTATCAAATACCGTTAAACAAACGGGCTATAAGAGAATTAGGGGTTGTCGATAAGGATAAAAATAGTCTTTTTTATTTTTGTTTTTAAAAAATAAAAATAAATTCGTGTTCAATAATTGTTTTCCAAATTATTTAAAAAAAATGAAAATACGGAAAACAAAACATTTGTTTAAAATGGAAAAATACAAAAAAAAAAAATCCCAAAATTGTTTTCTAAAATTTTGATTTTGTTTTCCAAAATATTAAAATATTAAAAAAAATTAATACAAAAAAGTTTAAAAAAAGTGGAGATAAGATCTCCACCTTGATCTCCATCGATGGAGATTGTCTCCATTTCGATAGAGATCGGATGGTGGTCCAAATTGGATATGGATATTTTCTTTATTTATTATTTATATTTTTTTAGATTTGTATAGATCTAATCTGAACTGTCCATCTGATCTGATGGAATGTCCATATTGGATCTGAACATTTCCTTTATTTTTTTTCTTTTATTTTGTTTAGTTTTTTATGTTTTCGGTTATCAATACTTGATGCAATTTCACTGTTTTCATTTTCAAAATACAATTTTCAGCCAATGCTACCAGATACGTTCAAATTTGAAAAACCAAAAATGCTGCTTTTATTTTTATTTTTAAAAAAAAAAAAACAAATGAAAAATATTATCTTACGCACCCTTAGTGTATCACATTATCATTATACTTGATTGATGTCTTTATATGTGTGTGTATATATATATTTTGAAAATAGGAAAAATATTACTCAAAGAACAAAAGAACTACAACCAGCAAAGTCCAATAAAACCAAATCCAGAATCCAATCTGAAAAAGGGGACACCCAATGACCACTCCAAGAAGAGCTTAAGGCTCTTTTAGCTATACCATGAGCTGCAACATTGCACCCTCTAACAATGCGAGAAAAGGAAACAAAATTCAAGCTAGCACATTTCAACCTAATATCTTGAAAAAGCACATCTACATATTGATGTCTTTATATGATAAAACATGGTGATGCATATTTTTTATACTATTCATGATAATAAATTAATAATAATTATGATTAAAGAAATATATTTAGAATACAAATTCATATCTACCTTAAATTACTATAATAAAAATGTTATATTTACCTGCGATTTTTTTACCGCAAATACTGATCCGTGATAAATATTAAAAATTTTAAATATTTTACCACATATTTTAAGTCTTTTGCTGCGCTTATATTTCGCTGCAAAATAATTTTTACAACAATTATCACTCATAGTAAAAAATTTTACCACGATAGTATTTGCAGTACATTTTACTGCGAATTACAGTGTATTTTTTTCACAATAAAATATCACTTTTTTTTAGTGAATTTTCGTTATATTGTCGTGTGAATGATATGTGAATGATATGGTATATCTTTTCTCTAAAAAATATTTTTATTTATTCTACTCGGTAGATTTAAATTGGTTTACGTGGCACAACCACGGATAAAAAATATTATCTAACAATATTTTATTGGGTTAATTAAGTAATAATCTACCAATACTACAAATGCTTACCCTCCACTCAATGTGGGCTTGTCATTTAGCCATTTGATTACAATAATCAAGATCTTAAACAAAGGAAAATTAAGGTTTTGGCACATTTTGAGATTTGTATAGGTTACAAAGTACATATAAAAGTGATTTTATTTTTTTAATATAAAAAATGTAGAATATAATAGTAATTGATCACTTGGAATTCATCTTTTTTTCAATAGTGGCATTACACGTGCATCAGAGCGTTGTGAGGAATGAACTTTAAAGCAAAGTTTGAAAAATATTGTGAAAAAGTTCCTGGAAAAGAAAATCTTGAGTATACCAGGTGTATCAATTCGATATGTGTTCCGATCAACTCAAATATTGATACGTGAGATATTAATTTAAAAAAAATATTTGTTTGACAACTTTTTTTTCTTTTTATCTCATGGCTTTTTTTATTATCCTATCAAATAAATATTTTTTTTATATTAATTTTATTACGTGTTAAACACTTTAGTTATTTGATATACATACTAATTAGTGTACTGAATATACTGACAATTTTCTAGATTAGCACACCCCTTAAGTTACTTGCATTTTCTGACAAGTAATTTGTGAAAATTGATGATCAAAATCTTATTGGTAAAAGATAAAGCCAAGCATAAATACCCTATATTATATTAAACGAATCTTATTTGGTGCACTATGTGAATCTCAAATTTAATTCAATTAAAATTCAGTGTAGAATTGTTTTGATCTAATTTTTCTTTAAAATAAGTCTGATATTAGTTAGATTATAGATTTTTTAAGGTCTGTAAAATTAATTATTCGAAAAATAATTCTCATTACAATAGAGGAAATTTTTCATATTTTATAATTTTATAAATAAAAATAAAGTTTGAATTCCTCTTAAAAATGATTAATTCAACCTTGAAATGTTCAATGGGTTAGTAAATTATATTTAAACAATCGAATTTAATTGTTCGATTATAGACAATCCAATAAGCCAAAATATGTTTTAAATATTTTTTCATTTGTGAGATGGTCATCGATCGGTTGATTTTAACAAAATTAAAAAAAAAAGGGCAAATATTAATAAATCTCACGATCACCACACTTGTTAATTTAAGATTGTTTGGATAATAAAAGTACAAAACTTTGTTGGAAGGGAAGACACGAGTTTCTTCAGACACGCAAATAAATATGTATAAAGACAAAATTGCCTTCATTACACAAAATTAATTATGAATTAATAGGAATAATTCTGTCTTTGTGCAACGAAGATTATCACATGTCCAAAAGTCCTCTCTGTTTTGTGTCTCCGCGTGGCACCAATAGTAGCCCACAACGTGGACAAAGCAACTATATTTTTATTAATTTATTTGCAAAAAAATGAACGATCTAGCAGATTAGATCATAATTATTAAGGAAAAATATATATTAAAAGTGAAAGTGACAGTGATAGCCCCAATAAAAAAAATATTATTTATGTCAATACTTCTCCTAAACTGATGGAGGAATAATTTTATTTTAATATTTTTTGGGTTAGGTTAAATTGGGTTGTTGCCAACTATTGACATATTATTGAATCTATACAACAATTTTGATTTTTTTTTAAAATTAAATACTTTCGGGTCAGAGACCTACCAAAGCTTATCGAGATTGAACTTTTACTAGTATGATTTGAATATCTATTTTTACAGTGGAAGTTATTCTCCCGCTTTGTAAGAAGTCTACCCACACTATTGTACTTTTATATGTAATTGTAAGACAATATGTATATACCATAATTAAAATTTAGTGGCTTGAAAGAACTTGTGAGACTCTAACATTAAGGCAAGTGACCATTAATTTGATACAATAATTTTTAGTTGTTCTAAAGACAATTAAGCCCAAATTATATGCCGTTGTTTTCAATTTATTATAAAAAAATGTTTTTAATGGGATGAATTTATTAGTATTACATCATCTATTTAACAATATATATTTTTGAAATGATCTATTCAATAAAAATCATTTTTAAATATAATATTGAAGAGGTGTATACCCCTTTTATATGTTTGTGACGAGGGGTTCGAATCTCACTATAAAGTATTTATTAGCATATATTGGTAAATTATTGACCTTATCACGTTCAATTTGAATTTTTTTTAGATATAACCACTCTCAATAAACCAATAACTTAGTGTCGGATTTGAAAAAAAAAAGTTATGTTAGATTGAAAAAAAAAAAAAAAAGTAATGGTAGATTGACTTCTCAAATGATGTAAATTGCAAATTGTAAGATCAAATACTTACTAATATGTTAACAAACTTAAGCATTTAGGAATGGTAATTATCATTTCTTTGTACTCATGGTAGCACAAAGCGCACAAAGCCTAGTGCCTTTTCGTGTTGTGGGTTGGGTTTAAAGGGATTCTCAATACCATGTGATATCGGGTGGTTAACGTGGGATGCTAATTTTATGCCTATACATGACAGTAGGTGTATAGAGTGATCTTTAACCCTCGTAAAGCCAACCAGCCGAATCTGAATCTAATATTAAATTCAAAAATTCTACAAAAATATTACACCCCTTGAAATAGTTATTTGAGCGAATATTTTTTTTTTTCCCTTAATACATGAACTTGGATATTCAATTTCCTCTAACGATAATTTACCGATTTACTAATTTAGCTCCATGTTGTTTGAAAGAAAAATTCTATAAAAACAAAAGAAGAAAAAAAAACTCTTTCAAAGTTTGCCGTTAGGAAGATAGATTGAAAAAAATAAAATAAAAAACGGCATGAATATCTACTCCTATAATGGGAGAATACTACCCACACATACACATGGTGGGAATTGAACCCCTCACCACTGAGGTGAGAGGGAGGTGCACTAACCACTTTACTACAAGTGGATGTGCGTGACCAGCTTTTTTTAATCCAATCATGAAATTACATGATTATTATTTTTTTATTTCAGTCAACTTTAGGGTTTTTTTTATTTATAATTATAATATATGATAAATTGCGATGAAATACCTAATATTTTGTTATATTATAACGAAATCGTGAGTTTAGTCTTAATTATACGTTAGTATCCTACCGTCAGTTGATCCGATCAAAAATAACGGTTTGACTATGACTTATTTATGAAATGACATAATTATTCATTGTTAAAGATTAAATTAAATAAAAAATAAAAAAATAACTATTTTTTAAAGTGGATGTTTACCGTCCATCAATATTGATGGACAATAGAGATACATTTTACAAAATTTAAAAAGAAATTTTTTTAAAAAACAAACAACTAAAAAAAGATTTTTTTTTTTATGTTATTTTTTTTTGTGTTCTTGTTGGTGGAGATCCACCAAGAACACAAAATTTTTTTAAAAAAAGAATTGATTTTTTTATAAAAAAAGTCCATCGAGATTGATGGACAATGGAGATTTTTTTTTAAAAATTTTATTACTTTTTAAGAAAAGTAATAAGAAAAATGACCATATTACCCTTCTGTCTATTGATTGACCGTCAACTGGTCAACCTATTAGTCAAGGGTATTAACGTGTAATTAAAATTAAACCCATAATTTTATTGTAATATGACCAGACGTCAGTATACTTCATTGCAATTGCCCTATAATATATGACATTTACAAAGACTCGCAAAATGGTTAAAATACAAACAATCTCGAATTTGAGCCCATAATATATTGGTGGATTCGTTTCAACGAGCATTACAAAGTTCACAAGTTTCACCATGTGATTCACAACTATTTTTTCAAATTCAATCGTTTAAGTCTTTGTTTGTTAGTTTGTTCTTTTTTGTGTTAGTTTTTTCTTTTTAGATAGTATTTTCGAATCCTAATAACTTTTAGTAGGAATTTCCGTTTTTGATAAGGTTCGTTTTGTTAGATTCGTTTATAATTAACTTAAATTGCCTTATGTGGTAAATTTTATGATGAATCCTAATCCCTTTCAAAATATATTTATTTTTCTATTTAAACTTAAATCTGACTGTATTATTATTAATTTTATTTTTATCAATTATTATCCATTAATAAAAAGGTAAATTTTATGATGAATCCTAATCCCTTTCAAAATATATTTATTTTTCTATTTATTTGATTGTTTTTCTAGTTTTCACTTTTTTAAATTCGTTTTGTAGAAAAAAAAAATCTAATTTTTATATAGAATAAACTTTAAAAAAAAACTCCTTTTATATTTTTTTAAAAAGTCCTTTTATAAAAATAGTCAAATGAAAGAGATTCTACATAGAACATACTTTGGTCAAAACAAGCGCAGCAAAAGTTACTGTAATTTGTATTTTGAGCATCCTTTAGTATTGAATTACGCTCATTCAATTTAATAATATCGTTTTAACACGTATCATCCTTATACCACATAGAAGGAAGGTAGTTTTTTATATAGTATATATATAAAAAGATGGTACTTTAATAATTCACCATATGCAATGCACGCACATAGCAATTTATTTAATATAATTTATTATCAAATACAACGGGCAAACTAGTCCAAAAACCAGATAAATAATTAAAAAAAAAAAAAAACAAATCTTGTTCCTTATATTTCTGGTCCTTGTGACTTCTCTCGCCCTGAACTCATCATACATGAAAGAAAAAGAAAATAAATATTTTTTTATTATTAAACATTTGTTTTTCATCTTTTCAGTCACTGGCGTCAACAACAACAACGCTTCCACCACCTTCAATCCAACATCTCAGCAGTGTAGCAGTAGAGAGAGAAAGTGAGTTTCTAGCGAGAGAAAGAGAAAGAGTGAGTTGTTGTTTGGGTTGTTTTCTTCAATATTCTTCATTTTTAGTGGTTACTTATTTGTCTTTTTGTTGTTATCTTCTTCATCTGAGTGATTCAGATTCAAGGATATGACAGTGGGTTGTTATCAGATTTGATAATAATTCACTTTTTTTTTCTTTTTTTTTTTTTGTTTCTGATCAGGAATTGAAGTCAAGGGCTCTGCTTTCCTCCTTTCGTTTAACTCTTTTACTTCAGCAGCAAACGTTACTTCCAATTTCAGGCTTCTCTTTTAATGTTTCCAAGTTAGATCCCCATGAAGCAGCTTCAGTTGATGATTTGAAAGAAAGGAGGAAAAAAAAAAAAAAATTTACTTTTGTTTCCAAAACAATTTTCCTGGAAAGTCAGAGCTTTCTAGCCTCTATTTTTTTAATATTTTTAATATTCAATTTTGATCTGGGTTGTTTTTGAGAGAAAAGAAATGGAGTCAGATCTTCAACAGCACCAGCACCACCACCACCATCTTCGTGATCTTCAACACCAACACCCAAAACAGCTCAACTCAGGCCTGACACGCTACCAGTCAGCTCCAAGTTCGTATTTTTCAAGCTTTTTGGACAGAGAATTATGCGAGGATTTCCTCAACAGACCTTCAAGTCCCGAAACAGAGCGAATCTTCGCGAGGTTCTTGTCAAATGCAAGTGGGAACAGCTCAGAAAACAACAACAACATGTCAGACCAGAATCTTGGCCAGATACAGCAAAACTCTCCGGTGAGAGAGAAATTGATGGAATCCGAGCTGCAGCAGCAACAGCAGACATCTGTAAATAATAATCAATCAGGAATTGTTCAACAGCAACAACAGCAGCAACAGAGGAACTACTCTGCTTCTCAGAGCTTTTACCAGAACCAGTCTCAGCAGAATTTGCAGAATCCGAATTCGGGTTCTGGGATGGATTATGGAGCGATGAAGATGGCTACCGGTGGCAACAATTCCAACCTTATTCGTCATAGCAGCTCTCCTGCGGGGCTTTTCGCCAACCTAGAAATCGAAAATGGTATTTATATGTTCATTCATTTAACTCTGGTCTTGCTTTTTTTTTTTTGTTTGGTTTCCTGGAAAAAGCAAAATAGAAAATTATAGTACTACTGTCTTTGAAGTATTGCATGTTCTCTTTTTATCTCATCCTCTTAAGAAACCAATTACTGTTGCTCTTGAAGATATATTGAATCTTAAAAAACAACAAAGATATGTCTGGTGATGAGATTTTCCTTTAGTAAGTTAAAAAAAATTGTCACTTTCTTTCTCTTTTAAGTGGTAGATTTGGTACTTTATTAAATGAAATAGAGGAAGCAACGTGGAGATAAAAATTACAAAATTTAATAGGGAAAGTGAAATATTCTTTTGTTTCTATATATGTTATTTGACAAATTGAAATGGCAGGCTATGTGGTGATGACTTCAGGCATGGGAGATTATGGTAATAGCAACAATAGAGAGGCATCCTTTGCTTCTGCTGCAGCAGGCAGGCCACCGGCTTCTTCTTCTGGTCCAATGAGTCCTATATCTGAGCTTGGCAACAAAGGCAACACTGGAGGTGGTTTCATTGAAGATCACAGCAGCAACTATTCAACAGGCTTTCCTGTCGATTCTTGGGACGAAGATTCGATCATGTCTGACAATGTTACCGGTGTGAAAAGGCTTAGAGAGGATGACAGGACTCTCTCCGCTGGTTTAACAGCTGAAACTCAGGTAGTTAGAATGCATATGCCTACTGCATATATAAATCTTTCTCATTTTGATATATTGTGGTTTTATTATCAGGCTTTTGACTAATAATAGTACTTGTTGATCGACAGAATTTGGATGCCGGACACCGCCGCCCTCCTTTATTGGCTCATCACTTGAGTTTGCCTAAAGATTTGACTGCAATTGAAAAAATTCTGCAATTCCAAGATTCTGTGCCTTGTAAGATCCGAGCCAAAAGGGGCTGTGCAACTCATCCCAGAAGCATTGCTGAGAGGGTAAAATTTGTCTTTATATCTTTGATTTTACAAGTTTACAACATTATGATTTTAAAAGCCAAGATTTGGGTTACCATGCTCCAAGTACCCTTAAAAGTGCTTTTGGATGTAAGTGCTTATTTTGTTGTGTGGAAAATTTCCAGGTGAGACGGACCAAAATAAGTGAAAGGATGAGGAAACTTCAGGATCTTGTTCCTAACATGGACAAGGTATATATATAATCTTCTTCTCTTGCTTTTGTTGCTTCTTATGAGCTCATCAGCTGATCAGAAACTCTAACAATGGTTTCCTTTTTTTTGTTTTTTATTTTTTTATATGTAATGTGCAGCAAACAAACACAGCAGACATGCTAGATTTGGCTGTTGATTATGTGAAAGAACTTCAAACCCAAGTCAAGGTATGTTTCAAGTTTCATCTTATCTTGAAGAAATGTTGCCTTCTCTAGCTCGTTTCACGTCCGCATTTTATTTTCGTTCTTGTAACCTAACAAGTCACTTAGATTGCGCGACCCCATTATTGTCCAAGTTGCGAATCCTGTTGTCTAGGTTACGTATGACCGTAACAAAAATTTTACGGACTTTCTCTCTTATTTATCTTTCTTTTTTTTCAGGCACTTTCGGACAAACGGGTCAAGTGTACGTGTTCAAACAAGCAGGAGCAGCAATGAGACCATCACACGCGCACACACAAAAAAAAAAAAAAAAGACAGACGGAGGACTGAGGAGTGAGTGATGACTTGCATATATAATTGTCATGTATAGTAGTAGTAGAAAGTATTTGCAGAAGAGGACAAATAATTGAAGATAAATAATTGAAGCAAAGCTGAGTTGTCTTTTGCACTGAAAAACAAGAAGATGGTGCTAGAGTGAACTATTTATTATGTGGGTGTGATGAAAAGGTTAAAAACAAGGAAAAAAAAGAAAGAAAAGAAGATAACTTGTGAGGAGCATGCTTGTACAGTACTAATCGCTGTGCTATTGTGATTGTTAGGGGGTTGTTTGTTTGTCCTCTTCTTTTCTTAATGGGTCTGACATATTAAATTTTTGTTTTTTTTGGGTAAAAATCATTTTAGTCCCTAACTTATTTTTAATTATTATTTTTTGATCGATATTTTTTTTTTATCTCGCGTGGACTCTAATGTTTTAAAAATTTATCAGTTTAGTCTTTCGAATCAAATTTTTGACAATTAAATATAGGGATAATTGCACTAAAGTATCATGACGTTTGGCTATATTGTAATGAAATCGTGAGTTTAGCCTTAATTACATGTTAGTACCTTTGACCACGTTGACCGGTATGTTGACTTTGACTTTTTGGTAAAAAGACAAAATTGCCCCTGGTTTAAAAAAAATAAATTAAATAAAAATTTAATAAAATTGAAAAAATTAAAAATTTTAAAAATGGATCTCCACCGTCCATCAATCTTGATGGACGGTGGAGATCAATTTTTAAAATTAAAATTTTTATTTAATTTTTTTTTTTTAACTAGGGGTAATTTTGTCTTTTTACCAAAAAAGTCAAAGTCAACATACCGGTCAACTTGGTCAAGGGTACTAACATGCAATTAATCAGTTAGTTAAGGGTATTAACATGCAATTAAGGTTAAACTCACGATTTAATTGTAATATAGCCAAACGTCAGGGCACTTTATTGCAATTAACCCTTAAATATAACAGAATATGCATATTGACTATTTATCCTTAGTTTTAATTTATTAAATTAAAAATATAATTTTATTCTTTATTTTTTAAAATTTAATATACTAATCTTAATTTAAATATTCAATAAGAATTTAATATGTGTCACAAATTTATTTTTTAAAATTAAAATTCTAAATACATAAAATTTATAAAATATGCCCTTAAATATTTTAAAAAACACAACAAAAATTGAAAATGACTTAATATTAAAATTAAAACCTTTAAAAAATTATTACAATAAATAATTAATTTATAAAAATTAATAATTTAAAATAATATTAAAATATAAAAAATAAATATTATATATCAAAATTAATAATATTAACATAAAAAAATCATTTGTTACAAAAAAAAAATTAAAATTTAAAAAAATCTAGGAGGAGGCTGTCCACTTCCTCCTTTTAGGATTTTTAGAAATCCCAGAAATCTGGGCACTGAGCGCCTCTTCCCAACAAACTTCAAGGAGGAGGCCGCAGATCTGGGAGAAGGCGCAGCCTCCTCGCTGGTTGCTGGGAAGGAGGCCGCACCTCCTTCTCTTGTTTTTGTTGGGATTTATGCCCTAAAGTTTGTAAATATAAACGGTTAAAGAGTTAATAAGAATTTTTCAGATTATCATTCTACTTTATAAATATTTTATATTCAGTAATATATTCGTATTGTGCAAGAACATCCTAGATTGCAAGATGTAATCTCAAAATGAGTATATGATGGTTATATACAGAGAGGATTCATTTTGAGACTTGCAATTTAAAGAATCTGTAGAGAGCGAACAAATGTGGATATTTTGTTTGTGATTGATCTATTGCTGCAATCCATTTTGTAAAGTACGGTGGTCTTATCCTAGACCGCTCATGTAGTTGACATGAGAATGGATGCACCTTATATGATGAGATCATATAGGATTATGCTACAATTTATATAAATCTCTCACCAAGATCCGTTAATAGATGAGATTCATATATATATCGACAATCAATTGCTATTTATAGGTGATCTTAATCCTGAGTGTCTTTTTGACTTCTTCAGGTTGGATCGTGGCTTTTGACTTACCATTAATGAGGTCGATATGAATTTCGACCAATACCTCCATATCTTGGAGTTGCGGTCTGGCTTGTGGCTATGAAGGTTTAAACATAATAGTGGAATCCACTCCTTCTTGATTAAAGTAGATGAGTAGTTCCCTTAAAGGTTGATTCGGGACTTGAAAGATTATGAGTGCTCTCCTTCTTCCATGAGGAAGACTGGATTTAATTATTTATTAGAGAATCAATAGTACTTAAAGGAAAATATATTTCTAAAGGGGTATAACGGACTTTATGACCCAGCTCTAGTTATGAATTACTTGTGGAGGATCACACTATATGTAAATAGTTATATCAATGGACACTGAGACTTCAAATTGTATAAACACGTCTACAGTTCTGAGAGTGTAGCCTCGAGTTTTTAGTGGAATAACTCCGAGGTTAATAATTGTGAAATATTAATTAAAGAGTTTTAATTAATATTACTAAGTATTATTGGAGCTTAAAACTGTGGATCCATTAGGTTCCCTTGCTACTCCTTATGATTGTTGGTAATAAGGGTCACGGTAGATTAATTGGATGGTCCAATTAATAGTGTTACAAAAGTAATACGGTTTAAATAAAAGAGAATAATTAAATAATATGATTATTTAATTAATTAAATATTTAATAAAATAATAGAAATTATTAATTATATTTATTAAATATGAAGTTATGTAATTAAATAATGACTAGGACAAAAGAATTAAAATAATTAGATTATTTTAATAGTTCTAAAAGTCAAAGGTTAAAGTCTTTAGGAGACTAAAAATAAAAAAGATTATGAATACTATTTTGAATTGGTCAAACTAAAACTCTAAAGAACTACTATATAAGAGTTATATAGTTAGGAAAAATTGACTTAACAGACAAGTGAAAAAGAAAGAGAGTTCGGCCAAGGCAAAAAGAGAGAAAAGAGAAAAAAGTTTTTTCTGACTCTTCCCTTCCTTGCAGGATTCGGTTGGTCTTAGGGAAAAGAGATTCTCCATTCGTTCTTTTCACATGACCTCCATCTCTTGACGTGACGTGTCCACACACACATTGTCAGACCGCGGGTCATAGCTCGGAAGCTCTTGTGGTAAATCGAAGATTCAAAAAAAGAAAATCAAGAAAAATGTATGTAGTTTCATGGAATCTTTTTCTGCGTATATACAGGAACTCGTTCCTGATTGAAAAATAGTTTTTCAATTAAAATAAAATTTTTGAAACCTAATTCCAAACGTTTTCTAAAACTCCCTTCAGTTTTCTTGTCATGGAAGAGGCCGCACATCCTCACCGAGTTTTCTGGTCATGGAGGAGGCATCCTCCTCCTCCATTTTCAAGGTTTTTTATTTTGTTAATTGTTAATTTTTATTTTTTAATTAAATTTTTATTTAATAATATTTTATTTATTTTTTTAATATGAATTATCATTTTTATGTATAAAGACAAAATTATCCTTATGGTTGTTAAATTTGACTAGCATAATGACTAAATTGATGGAATTTTGAAAAGTTAGGGACAACATGAGTTAAAAAAATAAAACATTGGTCAAAAAGTAGCAATTCGAAATAAGTTAGGGACCTAAATAATTTTTGCCCTTATTTTTTTAAGTGGTCAAATAACTTAAAAATATTTAAAAATAACTTACAATTAAAATTTTAAATTATCATTTAATATCTAATCACTAAATCATAATTATAATATTTTTTTCATAATTATAATTTATTATTATTTAGAGCTTTTCCAATGCAAATATGTATTTTTGAGTATTTAAATAGTGTTACATCAGCATTTTTAAATAATATGGATATAGTTTGTTAAACAAATTATAGATGCATATTCACTCTTCAATGTAAGTATCTAAATAGTAATTTCGAACCAACCACCACAAGCCATTTGTCACAATCTCTCTCCAATTTAAAATGATAATTAAATACACTGAGAAAATATTAAAATTATTTTAGTGGGAAAATTTAGAAATTCTAGTCAACATATCAATAAGGATATCTACAATTAGAAACTCTACTTGATATTATTTAACTTTTTTTTTACCATATCATATTAATATTGAAGTTAGATAATTGCATTGGAGAGAGTTTTTTTAATTTTTTCAATATAGATCCTATATGACATTCAATTTTCTCCAAATATATAATAATATTGGAGATGCTCTTATATTAATATATTTTTAAATTTTTCTTTATTTAGATAATTTTATTTTAAAAAAAAGTAAATAATCAATACTTTTATTCAGTAATTAAAAAAAATAAAATATCTTATCTGATTTTAATTTTTAACTCCTGTCAATTTTTAGAAAAATTTAATCATATTTAATTTCCAGATAAAATAATAAACAAACTATTAGTTTACTTTTCAGATAATTTTATGGTGTTGAGAGAGAGAGAGACTTGTAGGTTTTAATTTTCAGATAATTTTATGTTGTTGAGAGAGAGAGAATTGTAGGTTTCTCTCCGGTCTCCACCGTACACATATCTATCAAGAAAGTAAAGGAGAGGGAGCTATCAAATTGTTGTCCCATTAAATAGCATGGGTGACACGTGGGGACAACCATATTTGTTTATGAGTTGTGACATAATCTTTTATGGAAAAATAATAGACACGCAAATTAACTTTTGTGTAAAATGGGAAATGTGTTTTTTTTCTTCCCTAATTTGGTTGTAATTTTATGCTATTAGAAGGCCTATATTTAAAAATTTTGAGTTCGGAAACTATTTTTAGAATTTTTTAAATTAAAATATTAGAAAAAAAAATGAGAAACATAGGAAAAATGAAGGAAAAAAAAATTTAAACTTTTTTCCATCGTATTTTTTTTAAAAGGGAATACAATTACAATATTAATAACTATCGAAT
The DNA here is from genome assembly GCA_003430845.1 of Xanthoceras sorbifolium. Taxonomy (NCBI): domain Eukaryota; kingdom Viridiplantae; phylum Streptophyta; class Magnoliopsida; order Sapindales; family Sapindaceae; genus Xanthoceras; species Xanthoceras sorbifolium. Next base: position 28,853,070 of record CM010620.1, on the reverse strand, counting down.
CAATTATTAAATACGTGATTCAGATATCTACTCTCATAACGAGAGATATTCCGAATATCTACTTTCATAACGGGAGACATCTACTCTCACAATAAGAAGATAAAACTATCCAATTGAACGCTCACCACTAAGGTGAAAGGGAGGTGCATTAACCACTTAAATTATGGGTGATGTCCCATCATATCTTAAGTTTTTACACACACACACACACATATATATATATATATATATATATATATATATATAAATAACATCAAATTTAATTAATTTCATCATTTTTGAATTTTGCTTGTACATAAATTATTTGCACCAGAGAATGCCTCATCAAGCTATTTGCCTTCTTTTGCTCTCTCTCTCTCTCTCTATTTAAAAAATATATACTAATCATTTAATTTTAAATTTTTTTATTACTCTGGATCACTTAATTCTTAATTATTATATTAACCCCTCAAATATAATTTTTTAATTTCATCCATATATATATATATATATATATATATATATTACTCCATAGTCACGATTGCCAACCATACAAATTTTAAAACCTTTATTTTATAATATTATAAAACGAGTTTTGTAACGTTGTCACAATTAGTTTCATATAAAGTAAACTAAGCTTGTGTTTGAATGTATGTGATGAATCTTTTAATTAAAATCGACAGTAATTTTAAAGTTTGAAGGATTTTTTCTTACAAGTCTAAACTTTTAAGATTAAAGATTCTCCTTTTCCTATAAAAGTTAAAAAAGGATATCAATTACGATATTTGACAACTAATTTTATTTTTCAATCTCCATTACAGCGTTTTATCTAGAAAAGGTAATTAAGGAAGATTTTTTTTTATTAGTTTTAGGAAATGAAAAAAAAAAAAAACACACTTGTGTTGGACGAATGCATTTTTATTAATTTTATCCTCCCAAAACGTATTATGTGATATATAATCAATATATGATTAGATGAACTAAAGTAAAGAAAATTGTACAAATTTTTGAAATTAGGTAATGCTGCACACAATGATAACATTTACTATAACTGTATAAACATCTCCTGAAATCTGTTAATTAATTGTTGAATAACTGATTTAAACTTTTCTTTTTGTTTGAAGAGACTTTTTATACAATTTTTAAAACTATCAAATAAGACAAATTTATAATTAAAAAAACTTGAATTTTATTTGAAAATAAATTAATCTCATTAGCAGTAGTATCAATAAATATTTTTATAATATAAAACGTTAAATTTAACTATAATTAATATATTCTAGACGATATTTATACTATTATAAAAAAATTATTGTTAGTGTGCAATAATATTACATAAACTTAAGAGGAGTTTATGCAGTCCTTCCACTAAATAATCATACAACATGACGCATTCTTCTCCTCTGAGGAAAAAGATGGACCTAATTTATTATTTTCTTTTTATAATAATATTCACACAAGTGTAAAACCAAATTTAAAGGTACAAAAACTTCTTTTAAAATGTAACTCCATTGGTTTATGATCATATGATATATATCCCTAAGTCAAAAATGGGCTAATTCTAGGTACCATGTTTTTGTTCTCAACTCATACTTTCCATATGACGACAATACATGCTTGATAAAGAAAAGATGTGAAGATAAAGGGAAAGGTTGGTGATGATTTATACAAGTAAAGAAAAAATTGAACATATATTGATGAAAAAGAGAAGATTAATGTGGGGGGGCGCGCGGCACAGCTGGATCTCAATGGAAGAAACTGAATCAATCACTATCTAATTGACTAACTTCCAAAAATCCAATTGGAAGTGTGTTCCATGTCATAGATGATGTAAACAACTACCCCCAACCCTAAGTGCTTGCTCAGTTGCTTGCCTGCCCTTAATTTGTTAGACCTTTTGAGGTACAATCCCTATTTTGTTTCTTACTAGTCAAGGCATGGAGAGAGAGAGAGAGAGAGAGGTGGGGGCATCCACACCACAGCGGTACTAATTAAGGGTATTATGATTGGTACAAGACTATTGATAAGGGCAATCATTTTATGGATGGTTGAGAATTGTTGTTTGGAAAAAAAAAAAAATAAATAATGGGCCCATTTCTTAAAACTTTTCTTTTTCTGTATGGGCCCCACATGCCAATATAATTAATACTACTAATACTAAAAGGTGGCATTTGGAGTCCAAAAACTTAGGTATTAGGTTGAAAACTTTTCAAAAGCGTTTAAATTTAAAAAGTTGGGACAACTTTTAAGATAGACTAATAGCGTATTTGATTGGGTTTTTGAAATAGTATTTTTAATTTTTTGAATTTAAAAATTATTTTGAAAGTGTTTGAATTTTTTAAGAGAAGAATTTTAAACTTTAAAATTTTTATAGGTAAATAATAATATAAAGTTTTATAGAAAAAACTTTTAAAAAGCTAAAAGTCCTATTAAACAGAGCTTAAGCGTACATTTAGAAGAATTACTTTTTTTTAATTTTAAAATTTCTTTTCAATTTATTTTGTATCATTTTAAATAATTAAAAAAATTATTTTTCGTATATTAGAAGAAGCTCAAATTTTATATATTTTCAAGTATATCTTTCTTAATTTTTAAAAACATTAAGAAGTGGAATATGACCGTATTATATATTATTAATTTATAAAGCCCTTTCACTTAAAATTATGTCAGTTTAGGTAATTCTATCATTTTAATTTTTTTTCAAATTTTTTTTTAAAGTAAAATAGTTTTTTTAATTAACAATCAAATGATTAATATCTTTTCTTTAAAAGTTCTATTTATAAAAGCTCTATTTCTAAAAGATGTAAGTGTAAATTATTTATTTAGAGAAACTTTTCAAACAGACCCTAAATGTAAGTTTAAAAGAGCTAATAAACTGATTGAAAGAGTTTTTTTTTTTTTTTTAATTTCAAAAGATCTTTTCCATTTCTTAGGGACAAATTCATAAATGACCAAATAAGTATGTAAAAAATTATTTTTAATAACATTTGAAAATATAATTGTTTTTAGCCATTTCTAAAATGATAAATTTATTTTAAACCTTCCTATAAATATAAAGTTAAAATTATCAAACAACCCACATAATTAATAGGTAAAATTGAGAGAGGTAAAAATATATTTCAACATAAGAAATACTTAGGTAAAAAAAAAATTTCAAATAAGAAATCCCTAACCCACCTAATCGCCGTCGTTGTTCGTCCCTAACCTTTGTCGCCATCGCGGAGAAGAACAGACAGTCTGAGACGAACTACTCGAGAATCGTTGGTTGCTGTTTGTCCCTTATCTTTGACGCCATTGGGTTTGCATTTGTTGTTCATCCTTGCCTTGAGACGCCGCTGTTGCTGTCGCAAAGCGAAAGAAACAGTTTGAGACGAAATGGTCGGGATTCTTTGGTCGCGATTTGAAACTTTTAAAGGTGAGTTACGGGAGAGAAACAGTCTGAGACGAATTGTGTGATGGCTGATAGAATCGATTCTGTTGCCTAAAGGAGATGTGTTCGAAGAGAAAGTAGGTTGTCGTGAAGGAATGAGGCCGGATCTGTCAGGGTTTCCACATCGAAGACAGTTTCGGACGGATAGCCAACCACAATCAATTTTTTTTTTTAAAAAAATTAATGTTTAAACTCACTTCGAAGTTTTTAACTAAAATTTAATATGTATATTGTTGCATGGTTGGAAAATGTTGCTTGGCCTTTTGTTGTTGGTGAATGTTTTCTCTTGTCTTTAGATGATAACAACCTTGTTACCTGTGACTAGTTTTGTAACATCTCTAATTTTAAATAATTAATTTTGAGTATATGAATATAATATTTATGATTTGAGGGGTGAAAAATGTAATTAAATGTATGTATATTTTTAAGGTTTCCAGGTAGACCAGATGGAGCGGTCTAGAAAGACTGCATGAAAGAGAAGGAAAATGTTGACAGTGAGTACCGCGATCAGGGATCGCGATGAGCAGCTCGCGGTGAAAAAAATGGTAATTTTAGGCAGTGAGCACCGCGATGAGCCGCTCGCGATGAAAATGTGAATTTTAGGCAGTGAACAACGCGACCAACATCGCGACCAGACACCGCGATGGTTGATCGTGATGAAAGCGGTGAAATCATTCCAGTGAGCAACGCGATCAGGTGGCGCGACCACAGGTCGCGATGACCGAATTTTTATAAAAAAAATAAGTTGGCGATGGAAGCTTCACGAAGAAGCAAACTAGAAAAAAAAAATAGAGAGACCGGGAGGAGAGAAAAGGGAAAGAAAGAAAAAGAAAAGAAAGAAAAGGAGAGAGAGAAAGAAGAAGAAGAAGAAGAAGAAGAAGAAGAAGAAGAAGAAGAAGAAGAAGAAAAAGAGAAAAAGAAGAAGAAGAAAGGAAGAAGAAAGGAAGAAAGAAAAGGAAAAGAAGAAGGAGAAAGAGAAAGGAAAAAGAAAATTCAGAAGATAAACTGTTCAAAAAACGGTAGTTAGGTTGGTGTACACTCCTTTTCGAAAAACTCTGTGATTTTATTTTCGTGTTTTGATTCCAAACTGAAATTCTTGATTTGAGTTAGTTCGTATTTCGATTAATAACAATTATATTCGAATCAATTATTTGAGAATATTGTTTGAACTATGAATATTATTTTGGAAATATTATTGCTGAATTACGAATATTATTTTGGATATATGTTTTGGAAATGAAATGCTTGAATACAAAGTCTGTGATTTGTGAACCTGTATTATGAAACGGCCCTAGGATACTTGGACATAGAAAACGGATATAGGAGGTTGGTATACCAGCTGGGTTATTTCAGCAGTACTGCACCGTTATTAGTAACTGTTGCACTTCGCGGGGCAAACCTGGCATAGACCAGTTTAGGCGAATCCCGGAGGTGTACATCACACTGTTATTATTGACTATTGCATTTCGCGGGGCAAACCTGGCATAGACCAGTTTAGGCGAATCCCGGAGGTGAACATCACACCGATACTAGTGAATGTTGTATCTCGCGAGACAAACCTAGCATAGACCAGTTTAGGCAAATCCCGGAGGTGAACATCACACCGATACTAGTGACTGTTGTATCTCGCGGGGCAAACCTGGCATAGACCAGTTTAGGCGAATCCCGAAGGTGGATGTCACACCGATGTTACAGATATTAGACCCATATTTTAGTCCATAAAATTATGTTGAGTATGCTATAAGGCCAGGAATGAGATAAGTTGAATAAAAGCTTATAAATGAATTTAGAAATGAGTTTTATATGATTTATTCATTAATTTGGTTAAATGGTGATATGTTTTTATATTATATCATGATTACATTTTATTTTGCAAATTGTTTTGTGATTTCGATAAATAAATTTAGTGTACACCCACTAAGCTATATGCTTAGCGCGTTGATTTCATCACGCGTAGGTAACAGAGATACAGGGGGAGAAAAAGACTGAAGAGGTACGAGCTGCAGAGGAGAATTCAGAGTTACATTTCTTGGGTAGTTATATAGTTTTGTATATTCTATTCAGTTATGCATGCATATACAAAAATTTATAAATGTGTTATATATTTATGTTTTGTAAATAATTGTTTTATTGTTTATGTTTTTGTTTTCAAAGGTTTGTAAATATTAATTATGAATTGATTTCATTTGAAAATGTTTGGAAAGTCGCATTAAACGGCAGAGTGCGCATTTGATTGAGAAAGAAATTTGAAGTGTTGAAATTATATTATTTGAGTTTTTATTTGAAACAACTTTTTGGAAAATCAGAAAAACAGAGGGAATTCTGTCGAAATTTTTTAAATGGATTTGATGGGCTCACTATAGAAGGGATTTTAAATTATAAATTATTTGGTTTTCAAATTATAAACAGAATTAAAGAAAGTTTTGAAAACCCGGTAGCGCTCCCTGGGTAGATCCAGACGGGTCGGGTCGGGGGGTGTTACAAGTTTTTGGTCTTATTTGCTTGAAATGCTTGATTCTCCTCAGTCTTGATTGGCAATGGTCGTGTTTCGTTTGTGATTCAAATAAGTTTTTAAAAATTAGAATACGATTTGAAGTTTTGAGACACAATTTTGATATAATATTAGGTGACGATACTAGGCTTTTGGAGAGGTATTCGTATGGAAATAAAATCCATGTTACAGAATGAAGAATTCATTTCTTGAATGGATTCCCTTGTTTGTTTAAAACAGATAATGTTTGATATTATGACAAAACTTTTAATTATTTTTCCTCCCCAGTTTTTCATTTCTTTTTTGGTTCTGATTTACAATGCAAGAAAGGATTGCTCATTATAATTTTGATTTTGATTTTGCATCCTGATTATGTTTGTGAAATCTTGTTGTCAAATCTTATTGTGAAATCTTGTTGTAAAATTTTGTTGTGAAATTGTTAAGGACCTATGTCAAATTTTCTCAAATTCCCAAATTGAAACCCTAACCCTACAAATAGAATTATAAGATTAGAGAGTTTTTGATTTGACTAGTCAAGAATTCAACTAATCAAACCTCTAGAATTAGTTCTTATTGGAGAACTAACCCTAACCCAAGCGATTCCCAAGGTTTTGGTCTCGGAAAAGGCCAAAATAAATCTAGAACGAGTCTTTGTGGAGATCTAATCCTAGCCCAAGCCAATCTCAAGTTATTGATTTCAAGAAGAGTCGAAATAATTCGTCTCTAGTAAAAACTAGCACACAAAAACTATTTATTGAATAAACTTTGATATATTTTCTAAATTGTCACAAACCTAATGTGAGTAATCTATTGATAATAGTTGCTAACCTAACCTAGTCCTAATATGAAACAATAACAAAAAATCCTAATACAATGCTACTAGGAAATAAATATTAAGAAACTTAATACAATTCTAATACTAAAATAATAATACAAAAAGAACTAGAAAACAAAAAGAATTAAAACTCAACTACGGTATTTCACTTGAATTACAACTCAAACTAAGGTACTTCTCTCTCTCTCAACCTCAATTTTTTCGATCTCCTAATCCTAGTGAGGTTCTCATCATTCCCCTTTCCTTCAAATACGCCCTTGTCCTTAAGGGCTAAATCTGAAAATCCCATCACTATGTCTTCATAACCTTCCCAAGTAGCTTCATCAGCCATCAGTTTCACTTACAACTCAGCATTGGCAGCCGCAACATTAGCAACCGCAACATTGACAACCGCAACTGCAACCATAATCGTAACTTCCAACTCATACTCTGGCTCAACAGGTGGTAGCCTTATCCCATAAGTTCGCCTTATCTCCTAAATAACTTCATCTTCAACCCTTGTTTATGGAACAAGTTTCCCTTTTATCGGGTGCCGCTCACCTGTGGCAACCAGTAGCTCCACTGCTGCAGAAATTCTTGCCAATTCCATTTCCACTGTTTGTTGCCCTGCTTGTATTTCTCGGTGTCTTGCTTCTAAGGCTCGTTGTCCTGCTTCTAAGGCATCTAGGCGTGTACTGTAATTTGGAACAGTTGTCGAGGTTTGATTGTTGTCACTAGTTAACATCGTAATAACTCTCAACGAAAGCACCAAATTGTGGAGAACTTAGGTCAAATTTTTCCAAATCCTTAAATTGAAATCCTAACCCTATAAATAGAATTATAAGATTAGAGATTTTTTTTTATTTAACTAGTCAAGAATTTAATTAATCAAACCTCTAGAATTAGCTCTTGTTAGGGAACTGACCCTAACCCAAGCGATTCCCAAGGTTTTGGTATCGAAAAAAGTCGAAAAAAATCTAGAACGAGTTTTTGTGAGGACCCAATCCTAGCCCAATCCAATCTCAAGTTGTTGATCTGAAGAAGAGCCGAAATAATTTGTCTCTAGTAAAAGCCAGTAGACAAAAACTGCTTATTGAATAAACTTTGATATATTTTTTGAATTGCCACAAACCTAATGTGAGTAATCTATTTATAATAGTTCCCAACCTAATCTAGTCATAATAGGAAACAATAACAAAAAATTCTAATACAATGCTACTAGGAAATGAATAATAAGAAGGGTGAATTGCACTCAAGTACCCTGACTTATAATGTAATTGCACGTTTAATGCCAATTTTGCCATAATTGCACTCGAGTACCCTGTAATCCGTTGACCGCCGTTAGAGTAACGGTTGACCAAACGGATTCAGGGGCAAATTGATTTTTTACGTTTAAATTTATTTTTAAAAAATTTTAAAAATCATCCAACCAATAAGAACATGCCACGTTATATTAAAAATATTTTTTTAAAAAATTAAAAAAACAGGTGGAAGAGATTTGACATGAAAAAAAAAAAAAAAAATTTAAAAAAATTCTGATCGCGAACCCAGATCTGGGTTCGCCTGGGTTCGCGTTCGAACCTAGATCTGGGTTCGAACGCAAACCCAGAAATCTGGGTTTGCGATCGAACCCAGCTAGGTTCGCGATGGGTTTGAACGCGAACCCAAATCTCGGTTCGCGATCGAACCTAGCTGGGTTCAAACGCGAACCAAGCTGGGTTCGAACGCGAACCCAGATCTTTGGGTTCGAAGATCATCTGACTTTTTAATTTTTTTTTTCCTTTGAGGGGCAGTCTTGTCATTTTGCTTGAATCCGTTTGGTCAACCGTTACTTTGACAGTGGTCAACGGATTACAGGGTATTAGAGTGCAATTATGGCAAAACTGGCATTAAACGTGCAATTATGATAAACGTCAGGATGCTTGAGTGCAATTCACCCTAATAAAAAACCTAATACAATTCTAATACTAAAATAATATGGACAATTTACATCGAACTTACATGAGGTTTGCCATTTTATAGGTGTAAACAATTTTATGAAAAATTGATAGCAAACCCTCCTGTCATTACCGTTGTCCATTGAAGATAACCGTTAACCATTTTAAAAGTTCAAAAATATCAAAATATCCCTAATTAAAAAAAAAAATACAAATTACAGCAAACCTACCTTGGGTTTGCTATTTTAAAGGCGAAAAATAACTTTATGGAAAATTGACAGCGAACAACCCTACCATTACTTTTGACCGTTAAATATAACCGTTAACCGTTTTAAAAGTTCAAAAAGACCAAAATATCCATAATTAAAAAAAAATTAAAATTTTAAAAAACAAAGGGTGAATTGCACTAAAGTTTCTCTTTTAAAAAAAAAAAGAAATTAAAAACAATAAAAAAAATTAATGGACCTCCACCCAATATTGATGGAGAATGGAAATTATATTAAAAAAATAATTTTTTTATAAAAAATAACAATTATAAAAATAACAAAACAAAAAATAAATTTTGGTTGGATGGAGATGGAGATCCAATCTCCATATTGGAACTCGATTGTCCATCAGGAAGAACGGTGGAGATCCAATCTGGAAATTGAATCTCCATCAAGATAAAAAAAAAATTGAAAAAGTAAAATCTCCATCGCTGAAGATTGGATCTATTGAGTAATTTTTTTTTAATCTTGATGGAGATCCAATTTTCAAATTGGATCTCCACCGTCCATCAATTTTGATGGACAGTCGAATTTAATTTTAGTGCAATTCTATTGTTTTATTGTTTAAATTTAATTTAATTTGTCTTTTTTTAAAATTAATTTTATTGGTTTTAATTTTTTTTTAAAAAATAAGAGAAACGTTAGTGCAATTCACCTTTTATTTTTAAATTTTTAAATTTTTTAATTGGGGGTATTTTGGTCTTTTTAAATTGGTCAACGATTATTTTTAATGGTCAATGGTAATGACAGGGGGGTTCGCTGTCAATTTTTCCTTAAGTTTTTTCAGCCTGCAAAATGACAAACTTAGGTAGGTTCGCTGTAATTTGTCCAAAAAATAATACAAAAAGAACTAGAAAACAAAAATAATTAAAACTCAATTAAGGTATTTCACTTGAATTACAACTCACTCTAAGGTATTTCTCTCTCTCTCTCAACCTCAATCTTTCCGATCTCCTAGTCCTAGTGAGGTTCTCATCAAAAATGCTGTTGTGAATCTTGTTGTGTCATCTTCGCAAAATCTTAATTTTGTCGTTGTATGGTTTTTACTGGTGAAATATTTCTAAAATTTGTGAGCAGCTGTTGTGAAATCGTTTGTTAGTGGAAATGTTAGTGAAATGTAAGTTACTGTAACTGGTTCATGAAATGTAGTTTCATGAAATGTAGATTCGTGAAATGTCGTTTCGTAAAATGTTGGGTAGTGAAATATTAGTTAGTGAAATGTTTTATTCATTTTCTAACAAATATTTTTTTTGCAATATTTGTTGTCTATATTATGTGAAATATCGTTTTTGTTCTCGTACGTATACATGTGTTATTTTGTCCATGCAGGTCATCGATATGGATGGTCGACCGAGTGGTTGGTCTTACAAGCGTGCTCCTGAAAATTGTTTGTGGCACATTAGTATGCATTGTCGTATCGGAGAACTGAGCACCTTATGAGATGTTTTTACTCGAGATAATATACTGGACAAATGGAATCAAGGTGTTTTTGGTAGGTTATTGGGGATACGAGGTGACCAATTGTTTAATGGAAAGTTATTGCTTTTTTGAAATTTTTTTATTATTTTGGTTTGTATAATTTTTTATGTTTATTAATATTATATGTAAAAATAATAGAGAAAATTAGAAATAGTTATTTTTGTATGTATAATGATTATACAGGTTGACTGTCAGAACAATTATACAATACCAAACACGCCTAAGTTTATTGAATTTGTACCAATACAAATTACTACAAGATAATAATTTGTTTTCATCTTGTGTTTAACTTTTAATAATTTGTACCAATACAAATTTAAGAAGCTAATTTTTTTTGTGGAAGTGCCACTGCTAACTAATAAGAGAAGGGGGTGTGTGTGTGTGTGTGTGTGTGTGTGTTCACCATGCAAGCAAAAGGATCATATACCTAAATATGTTGCAAATGCAACATACTGCAACCTTTGTAAATGAATAAGTATTTCGTTTGCAATATCATGGTGAATAATTGGGAAAAATGGTGGCCAGTTTTTCTCCTCAAGAGCAATCCAGCTGTAAAACAGAAGGAAAAATTGAAACTGATGATTCATGGCAAAATTAAAACAATAATTAGTTATCCAGAAAAAGAGGAGTCTAGAACATCTGACACAACATCTCAATCACAAACTGAAAGCATTGTGTAGCTTATTCCAAAAGAAAGGTCATGCCACAGGAAACATCATTGTCGCAAGCAAAATAAGAAAATAAATAAATCCATCATATTCTTTCCCTGATGACTAACATCAAATTACAAGAAAGATACTGAGATAACGTCAAGGCTAAAATATGTCAAACTAACCATTAACCAATTATTACACAAATTTGATAAAGAGTAAGATTAAATTCAAAACAAGTTGTATTAAATTAATAATATCTATTAAATAATTGAAATTCAGAATAAGTTTGAAATTCAATAAAAGTTCACATCGATATTTTCCACTTATTGGTGGTAGTACTAGCTAACTGCTTACCTCTGTAGGTATATCCTATAGATATGGATGGGGAACTGGATTAATAGATGGTGCATATGCGGTCTTCATCCAATAAGTGTTGTAGTACTCATGGCATAGACAATTAAAGTCTAGCCTCGAGGTCCTGTAAAAAAAAAAAAAAAGTTTACTCATGTGAGCAATCGTACTGATGACTATAATTTTCTCGAGTGATGACTATAAACGACCGTACTGATGACTATGTCATATCATGTACTATCAATCTTAACTTTTCGATATATCAACTCAACCAACCCTGTAAGCGTCAACTCTTTAGAAACTAATGCCCCAATCAGCAAACCACCAATATAATTTAACCCATCCCATTGTCCATTATAGTTGAGTATAAGTCTACAGTTATTCATTTATAGAAATAATAATAAATGTTTAGATTCTACTAACATTTCATAAATATATGAATAAGATTTTACTAATAAGGTTACACTGCAAACACTAACAACATTTCACTGAAAACTATTTTAATAACCAACATTTTACTTAACAATATTTCACTAATAAACATTTCACTAAAAAACATTTCATTAACCAACATTTTACTTAATAACATTTCAATAAATAATATTTTACTAACAAATATTTCACTAACAAACATTTCGCTGAAAAATATTTCACTAACCAACATTCTACTTAACAACATTTCACTAAATAATATATCACTAACAAATATTTTACTAACCAGATTTCAAAACCATTAACATTTTCCAAATAAAAAACTCAATATTACTAAAATCTTTTCAACCACAAATCAAAACTATATACAACTCAAATCAATCAAACACATTAAAAAAAATAACAACATAAAAAATATTTTAAATAAAAAACTAAAAAATCCATAAAATTAATAATTTTTTACATACCTTATTTAGCTACCGAAAAGGAATCGAGAATGGGAAAATTTATCAAGTCATCATCCAACAATCAATAATAAGTTTTGATTTGTTTGAGGTAATTGAGAATAAAAATAAAAGAATTAAAGAATAAAGAGTTAATAAAATAGTGTTTTGAAGAAAGATAAAAAAAAACCTTCAATTGACGGCGGTATTAGTGTAAATAGGGGTATTAATGCAATTTATGATGAACTTTTTTATAATTTTATCATTTATCATGTTTCTTTTGTGATTATACAATCGGGGTGGTTTTTTGAGTGTGTTGAAGGGTATTTATGATATTAAATTACTGAAATGACTGTTAATGATTATTTTTTTAAAACGTAGTTAAAAATAAGGATTAATTACACTCATATCCCCTCCATTTCGTATTTTTTGCACATGCTGATATCTTTTTCCTTTTATTGCACAAACCTCCCCTAAAAATCGTTGACTAATTATAAAGTTAACGGTTTGGATAAAATGACCATTTTGTCCTTAATAAAAAATATTAAAAAAAAAAACCTTAAAACTAAAAAAAAAAAATTTAAAGGTGGAGATCTCACGTCCATTTCGTGAGATGGACGGTGGAGATCTCCACCTTCAAAATTTTAAAAAAAAAATTTAAGGTGGAGATCCCATCCAAAAAAAAAATTTAGATTTTTTTCTTTCTTTTTATTCTTCTTTTTCACATTTTTTTTTTCAGATTTTTTTCTCTTCTTCTTCTTCTTTTTTCAGATTTTCTTTCATATACTTCTTCTTCTTCTTCTCTTTTTTTTCCATATTTTTTTTTATTTTTCTTCTTCTTCTTCTTCTTTTTTGTTGTTCTTCTTTCTTCTCCTTCTTTTTCTTCTTTTCCCAGATTTTTTTTGTTTTTTTTTCTTCAGATTTTTAAAATTTATTTTTTAATTATTTTAATTAATTTAATGGAAAAAAGACGAGTCTGCCCTTGCTATGGTACTAAACCGTTAACTTTATGGTTAGTCAACGATTTCTAGGGAAGATTTGTATAATAAAAGGAAAAGATACTAGCATGTGCAAAAAATGAAAAATAAAGGGATATGAGTGTAATTAGCCCTAAAAACAATTTTTCACATACTTTTTATACCATTTTTAATAATTATCACTTTATTTGTGTCGTTTGGTTATCATTCCAATAGAGTTTTTGAAAGATTAAAAAAATTGTTTTACATCTATTGAGAGAAGTCCAAATCCAAATAGATCTTTTTGGGCTGCTAATGAATTACAAAATACAATTTCTTCCCATTATACATTCTACGCTTTTTTTTTTTACTTTCTAAATGAAATAACACTATTATCATTTCATTATTTGAATAGAATTTATTAGTTCAAATTAATATTTATTTATTTATTATTTTAATTAAATTTTTTTAATTCAGATTAATTTTTATAACAAAATTTTCTTTGAAAATATTAGGAAAAAGTTATATTATACCATATGAAGTAATTTTTTATCACAATATATATATATATATATATATATATATATAATTTACTCTAATTAAGGTCATAAAAGGGGTTTTTTTTTTTTTTTTATATAGTACTGTTTGGAATTGAATTTGTGAAAATAGCACCAAGTCAGTAAATTGGGTGGAAATAGCATCAAAATATGTTTTTGGACACAAATACCCTTGAAAGTTTGAAAAGTCAAATGAAAAAAAAAAAAAAAAGTTTGTGCGAGACAACCTTTTCTCTTTTATCAAAACCACTCTCTTTTTTCACCAGCGCACATTTTTCTTTTCAACCATCTTTTTTCACCAAAACCACCATTTTCTCTTTTATCAAAACCATTCATTTTCTTTCACCAATACCACCCGTTTGAAACTCCGACAACACCTCCAATAAGACCGACGATGTCAACGGTGAGGAGACAACGCGACTGCAGTGATCGGAGAATGAGACGAAACAAATCGGTGATAGAAGGCGTGATCTAATTTAGATCACGACCACACTATGATCTAATAGATCATGGCAACACTTGGTTGTGATCTATTAGTCCGAAAAATTTGTAATTTTTTTTTATTTTTGTAAAGAGAAATTGGTGAGAAACTTAGAGAGAGAACGGGAAAGAAATAAACTTAAAGAGAGAACGAAAAGTGAGAGGAGTGTTGGGTTTCGATGAAAAATAATTTGAGAATTGTTCAATGAAACATAAAAATAATTTGACAACTCAACTAATAAAAAGTAAATTAAATGAGATAAAAATCACTTTACAAGGGTAAAATTGGATTTATATGAAAAATAATATTATTTCTCAAACTTTTATTAATTTGGTACTAGTATCATAAAATTAGTTGAATTTTGTACTAAATTTGGCTAGTTTCTCGTCCATCGATAAAAATCATATCTTAATTAGAAAAAAATTTAAAATGTGAAAGCCAAACAAGCTTAAATACACTTTGATATGAAAAACTCTTCTTAAATATGCTATCGAAATAATAATTGAAAAATTCTTACTTTTACTTATTTTCTTCTATTGATAATAGTCGAAAACAAAGCTATCGAAGACAAGCAGTTAGCGTTCAGCTTACTTGTTATGAGATTTCATGTGGATTTGGGCCAACTTTGGCCCATTTAATCAGCTGGATTTGGGCTTAACCTACTTTTCAATTGGCTGTAGTTATTAACATAATAACATAGCACCTTGACACTTTTATAATTAAACTGAATTAAATATTAATTAAAATTTATTAAAATCTACTAAAATTAATTATTATACTCGTGTTCTAAATATCTAATTTAATAATTTAAATATTTTAAATACGTATAGTAGAATTTGAACCCCAGTACTAAGCACTTAAATTATAAACTTGTGTCAGATTGTTAAAAAATAATAAATAAACAATACATTGTTATTAATATAGTAAATTAATTTTTTTTATTTTTAATATTTAAATTGATTTTTCTATCAAAAGGAATTCAAAACTATTTATGAAGTTGTACCTTGTACCGGCCAAATTCCTTTTTTATTTATTTTTAATTTTAATTTTTTAAATTTATTTATTTATTATATTATACGAAAATATTTATACTTAATTTTTAAACACCTATATATTTTTGGTTTAAAATTTAAACAAAGAACAGTTAAATTCTGCATCCATTTTTACTTGGAAATTAACTTAATGGTTAATCAAACAAATTTGGGATAATTATTTCACAAGATTTTTTTTTTTAATTTCTTGAAATTAGTAAGTAATTCAACTTAACATCCATAATTCACCTAATACCTTACCATACAAGTCATTAATTCAAAATTCAAAAACAAAATTAACCAAACTTTCAATTTTCAAATTTCAATATAAAAAATTAATTAAAAAAAAACAACCAGAAACAAACAAGAAGAGAAAATCCCACTGAGAAAGAAAGACAAAAAAAGAAAAAGAAAAAGAGTACACGTGGCAAAGACCCAGATGAGAAACCTCAACGTTCACTTCCCTATTTGGCGACTTTCCCTCTCAAAAATCAAAAAAATTTGAATTCAATAACTCAATAATACCAACTCGTTCGATCCCACAGAAACTAATCGACAAAAATTTTCAATTTTTTTTTTAAATCAGTAATCGCAGTCCCTGTAATCACGCTCCTTGTTTTCAGTCTCTGAGCCCTCTCTCAATCATGGACGAAGACGACCAAAATCTTCTCGGCTTCTGCACTTCGCACCCTCCTTTTCTGGTCTCTCTCGCTGCATTCTCCTCCCCCTCCAGGCGGCGGCTCTCCAGCCACTTCTCTCCTCCTAGCCACCCGGTCTCCTCGTCGTCTTCGGCGCGCAGGTTGGCTTGGGTGTCTCTGCAAGGCCGGGTAGTGAACGCCGAAGAAGCCAGCTCAGCTCCAGCCATAAAGGGTGGGCTGAGCGGAGAGGAGGCCGCGGCTTGGGAGCTGTTTACTCCCATTCAGAGGTTCTTGATCGTCGCCGTGATCGGCGTCGCCGTCGCTGAGTCGAAGAAGAACCGTGTCATCTCGCACCTCAAAAAATCTGTCGAATTTAGGGTTTGTGATTTTTCACCCGTTTTCTGAACTGGGTTGGTTTCAATTTTTTCAATTTTCAATTTTTGCACTTTATTATTAATTATTCTTTTATGTTTCTGTTTATCTGTTCCTGGGTTTGGTTTCATTTAATAGACATCTTTTTACTAGATTTTTTTAAGAAGTATTAATTTAATTCATGTGTGTATTGTTAACTCTAATGAAATAAAATGTAGTTAATTTAGTGCTGGTTTTATGCATAAATTTATTTATAATATCTACAATGATTCTGCTTTTGTTCTAGTTTAAATGAGCTTTTAATGATTGTGTAGATTTCATATGATTTAATTAAAACAATTACCTTTTAATTAATGAAGATTATTCTGTTACCTATATCTTTATAAGCAGAGTATTGATAATTTTTCAAAAATAAAAATTGTGTGCACGTTTGATTTCTTGTCTAGTCTATCGTAATTTTATATGTACCATGTTTTTTAATATTTAGTTTCATTTTCAATATCTTCTCCTTGGACATTTGGAGCATGAGCAAGACGATAAGAGATTCAAGCTTACATTGAAAGATCTTGTGCAAAGTTGTTATGATCCGTTTGATTCATTTCCGTTTTTCTGATGCTTTTCCAGGATCAGGTGCTGCTCAGCATGCAGCAGAAGCTGGACAATCTGTGCGAACAGTTGTATTTTGTTAAGGACCAGCCTGGAATTAGGGCTGATGTATCATCAAATGGGAAAGCAGAATCTCCAATTTGTGAATCTTTTGGCCATGATAAAATCAATTTCGTTGACTGCGGTTGTTGGCTTTGTGATCGACATCATGACCTGTTTAATGGATTGGAGGTAGGTATTTAACTTGGTTTTCTACTGATGTTGTCCGGGATGAGACACTTAAAAGTTATTTTTATCTTGTTAAATTGGCACCAGGGTCACTCTGCTGTGAAAACCTCTGGTGGGGATGAGATGCTCCAGTATAAAATGAATCATGCTAATGAGACAGAACAAGAGGAGCGCCGCATGTCTGACTTGTCAGATTGGGCTTCAAGTGTCACATCTACTGCTGAAATCCAGGTAACAGAAGATTCAGAACCGTTACATATTTGTTAAATTTCTCATTAATGACTTGCTTTCATGAAAAATATTATTAGATAATCCTGCTGTTACAGTTAGGAAATGAACCTTAGTATTTGTCTTTTGACGAATTAGTAGTACAGAGCCATCACCTAGTTATGCTGTTGTCAACTTTGGATATGGCTGCCACAGGATGGTTGATTTGCATAAAGTGGATTATGATTGATTCTTTTCTTGATTAGATCTTTAAAGTATTCCTCTTTTTCTTTGTAAGTCAGAGATCTACTATGCTTGATTTCATCTGTTCTCTGTTTTTATGCATCTGTTTTCACCATCCAAGTCTTCTTATAAAAAAAAACTTTTGAATCACATGTTGTCAATTGTTTCATTCTAGTTCTTGGGAAATAATCTCCTCTCATGGATACAAATTGACACATGGAAAAAATTAAAAAAATTGAAAGGGTCGGTGATTAAAAGGAAGTTGTACTATTCGCTTTAGTTTAGCTGGACACTTGTGTCATGACTGTTATTCTGCTACTGTGAACCGTGACAGTCAGGTAAATTGAAGGTGGTTATTTTGGCTTGTTATTCAACAGCCAAATGTTTTCTGTAGGCAGTACTTCAAATGTTTATTTTGTGTGTTTCAAGATGTTGACTAGAGTATCTGCTTTCGGTCAAGTGGTCTTAGGATTATATGCTTCTATTAGTAAACTTTTCACTAGTTTGGATATTCATTTTAATCCTTTTGCTGCATATGGAAAACAAAATTTTGTGGAAAAGAAATTTGTACCTTTTACGTATGAAGCAATCATTGAGGATAGTAAAAACCTGGCAAATTGGGAATTGTTTCTAACTGTTGCGTCATACTTCTATCTTGTAATTGCATGTGTATTTTTGTGCAGATGAACAGCATTGCAATTGAACAAGATTTCTTCAATCTAAGAAAGGAATGTGAAGAGAAGGATGCCACCATAAAGGAGCTAACTACTTTTATCCAGTCATCTAATGTGACTGGTTCAAAGGTAAATATTTCATTTATCTTTTCTTCATATAATCTTCTTTATGATCATCCTTGATTAATCCAAACTTTTCTTTTTTCTGACAACAGAGGATCTCGGAGTTGGAAGAAATTATACGAAGGAAGAACATGATAATTACCAGACTTAAGAAGGACATGGTAGTTTTAGAGCAAAAGGTGAGAAGTCGATGTTAGCAAAATGTATTATGAATATATCAATTATCAAAATCTTTGCATGTTAGAAAATGAAGCCTATTCTGTAATCTTGGACTTTCAGAAATAATTTTAGAAACCCAGCATGCATTGATGAATTATTCATATATTAACAAACTTATATGCCACAAATTGGTTAATATGCTTTTGTAAAATTTCAAATGTGATAGACACATGACTTGGATAATTGGTTCTTGAATCCAGGTAGTGCAATTGACAAGGCTTCAGAGACCCTCCTCCACTGCCTCAGCCTCGGCCTCAGCCTCAAAATGTTGGCAACTCCCGGTCATGGCAGATAACCTCCTTTATGATATGGATAGTACAACTAGTCCTTCTTCTTCTGAATCAGATAGCCCCATTAAAAATCGACCAGAAGCTCCTGTTGCTAAAGATACTGACTCACCTCTTCAGAACCGTAACTCTGTTTCAACTAGTGACCAGAAGTCAGCACCACCAAAAGTCTCAAGTTCTCTAGTGAAGCCAACTAACAGGCACACTAAGTCTCGATCTGTTAGTCCTCTCAAAGAAAGATCAACAAATCAGAATTCTGGAACTCTTTCTTCTTTGAGACAAAAGCAGTTATCAGCTAGAGGAGAGCTGAAGAAAAGTAGAAGGCGAACTCAGAGTACATCAAAGGTTGCAGCTCAGCAGAAGAGATGGGCATAGACTGTGTAGTAAGTATCGCGCACTCAATATGGTTAAGTGCTTTCTGATTCCATTTGACAAGTTTCTAAAATATTAATGTTATCATCAAGATTCAGTTAATGCCGAGACAAATCGTGAAGACCACAGAATTTTCTTTAAAAGAATTAGTTCCACTTCAGCAACCTATTAGTAGAAATTGGACCGAAGTGTGAAACTTCAGAACATTGGCATAACCTTAATCTACAAACTTTCTCTAGTTGCCGGAAAGGGTTTTCCATACATGCTAAGCTTGATGAAAATTTTATTGAATCATATCTTGTTCTAAAATTATTTTTGTCTGAAATTTGTTTTCCCCATTTCAGGGTTAATCCAGTACATTTACATATAGAGAACTTATGGTGCTAAGAAAATAGACCTCTACATGGTGTGAGAGGATGTGCAGAGAAGATGAGGCCTGGCCAGTACATATCAATAGGTTCAGAACAATTCTTCTATTATATTATATTGTTATTGTAGTAGTTTTTGTTAGATTTCAAGAATTTCATAGTTTCTGACATATATTAGATATATCTACTACAGGCTATCCCTTTATAGTTTTATAAATTATAGAATATCAACTTACATGAAAAAGTTTCTGTTGTTGATTTAACTTGTTTCCAATAACAATCTTAGACATGTTTAGCCATCATAATTTAGTAATCGAATTCGTTGCACTAAAATTGTAAGTGGGATGTAGAAACAAATCACAATATCATCAATGAATACTTAGTCGATGCACGATAGTATGAAAATAAAATAAAAAATAAATAAAGGGTGTTGTTGGAACTTAGAAAATGCTTTCAATTTGAAAATTTGATGTTAGGGTCATTTGTTTTTCCTATTTATAATTTAATAGGTTTGAATTTGACACATTAAGTTATTTTTATTTATTTTTTTAAGTGGTGAAACAACTTAAAAATACTAAAAAATAATTTAAAATAAAAAGTTAAAAATTATGACTTATTATTTAATACGTAAGAGTTAATTACACTCAACCTCCCTGAGGTTTGACTAATTATATTCGGAATCAAAATTTGCATTAATGGACACTAACCTCCGCTCACGTTAACGTTGAACGTTAAAATAACTGTTGACTTTTTTTAAATTTTTTAAATGACCAAAATACCCCTGTCACAATTTTTTACTGTTCATTAAAAAAAATTAATGGTGAGATCCAGATTGGATCTCCACTGTCCAACCCAGAAGGGTTCGAATCGAACCCTCTGGGTTCGAAGAACTAACCCTCTGGGTTCGTGGAACCCAGAGGGTTCGAAGAATCTCGAACCCTAACCCAGAGGGTTCGAAGATCGACCTAGAAGGGTTCGAAGATCGAACCCTTCTGGGTTCGATGAATCTCGAACCCAGAAGGGTTCGAATCGAACCCTCTGAGTTCGTGGACGTTCCACGAACCCAGAGGGTTCGATTCGAGCCCTTATGGGTTCGAGATACATCGAACCCAGAGGGTTCGTTCTTCGAACCCTTCTGGGTTCGAGATTCATCGAACCCAGAAGGGTTCGTTCTTCGAACCCAGAGGGTTCGATCTTCGAACCCTTCTGGGTTCCACGAACCCAGAAGGGTTCGAGGATGAACATACAAATTTTTTTTTTTCTTTTCTTGGTGGAGATCCAATCCAATCCGTCCATCAACATCATTGTTGATGGACGGTAGAGATCCAATCTGGATCTCACTATTAATTTTTTTAATGAACAGTAAAAATAGTGACAGGGGTATTTTGGTTATTTAAAATTTTTGAAAAAAGTCAACAGTTATTTTAACGGTCAACGTTAACGTGAGGGGAGGTTAGTGTCCATTAATGCAAACTTTGGTTTCGAATGTAATTAGTCAAACCTCAGGGAGGTTGAGTGTAATTAACTCAATACATAATTACTGAATTATAATTATAATATTTTCTTTCACAATTATCATTCTTATATTAATATATTTTTAAATTTCTTTTATTTAGATATTTTTATTTTAAAAAAATAATCAATGTTTTTATCTAGTAATTAGAAAGAAAAAATAAATATATTATTCAAGTTTTTATCTATTCAATTTTTATAAAAATTCAGACATATTCAATTTTCAGATAAAAAAATAAACTACCCGTAATCTTTACCCTAGTGCTTCGTTTGTTTGCTGGGTTTGGCAAAGGATTGGGTTTATTTAAACCCAATCCTTTGTTTGATTTGTGTCCAATCCCATGCACAAAAATAAACCCGCCCAGGCGGGACTAAAAAGTCCCGCCTGGAAGTATGGGACAATTTGTCCCATGCTTTTTTTTTTTAATAATAAATTTAAATATTTATTTTTAATAGTAATAAAAAAATATTTTTATATTAAATTAATTACTATAATATATTTTATTTATAATTAATTTTAAAATATTTATATTTTATTTAGATTTATTTTAAATAATTTTAATTTAATTATATAATATTTAAAAAAAATTAATTTAATCAAATCTGATTTTATCCAATCTCATTCTACACCAAACAATAAACAGTACTATTTTATTTAATTTAAAATAATTTTATTATATATAAAAATTAATTTAATTCAGTCTGATTTTATCCAGTCTCATACTATCAAATACATCACAGTAATAATTTATTCCAATACATATTGTACCAAAAACATTACAGTATTAATTTAATCATGTCCAATCCATTCAAGTAGTGTCCATCTCCCCTAAACAATACATACTTAAATAGTTATATTTATTTTTTTAAAAGTAGTATAAATATAAGTTAGGGGAGAGGGACACTAAAAATTAGGAATGAATTATAAGTTAGGTTTTTTAAAAATTCATTATAAATAGTTATATTTATTTTTTTAAAAGTAGTATACATATTTTATTTAAAAAAATTAACCATATTTAATTTCTATTATTGGTTTAAAATAATTTTTTACTTTAAAATTAATTTAATATAATAATTAACCAATTTCAAACTATATTTAACATATAAAACATAATAAAATTTTTTATCCAATCTCATCCTACACCAAACAAAAGATAGTACTATTTTTAATCCAATCCGTACTGCACCAAACACATGACAGTACTAATTAATCCAATCCCATGAAACAAACGAGCCCAAGTAGAAACAGAATTTAGAGGATCTAGAATTTCATAGACATCTTTTCTACTACTGTTTCTGTCAAAATTCTTCCCCACCACTCCATTTTTCAGTCCAGCAGTCCTTATCCAGATAGAGTCCAGTTAAAATGGTTTTCCTATGACTAGATAGTCTTATGATTTGCTGCATACTATGAAACCCATTTAAGAATAGTATTGAAAATGATTAATTTTAAGAAATTTTTTTTTTTAGGACTGATACGGGCTTAATGAGGAGTCTAATGGGATTTAACCAGAATTTCAAGAAAATTTAATCTTGGTTATTAATTAATTTCCCATGATTTCTTGACAGTGATCTCCAAATTTGTTGATAAGATTTATTTTAGATAGTATGTGCTTGAATTCAGTTTTGGAATGACAAGAGAGTCTTAAATCTTCATTGAGTGTTTGATTTAATTGAAAGCAAAAACTGAGAGAAAAGTCAAAGAAAAAGGTTGTCCAGAAAATTTTTATCACTTGTACTTGTGAATTGTGGTTGTGACACGCGAGAAAAGTTAAATATGATTGAGAAGCTGCAATCCTCTTTTGCATTGTCAAAATCAAAGAAGCTTCTATTGGCGACATTTAGATTATCCAAAGGATCCTTTTGAAAACAATGGCATCGTCACCCATTTTGTTGACTATTTTTTTTCTTTTAATATAAAGTTTAGGGCAAATTGCACTAATAACCCTAAGTTTAGGTATCATTGCACTCGTTAATAACTTTTACTTTTATTGTACAAACATTCCCTAAAGAACGTTGACCAAACGGATGACTAACCTTAACTTTAAGGTTAATTTATCGTAACAAGAAAAAAAAATTTCTTTTTTCCATTAAACTATTAAAACAATTAAAAAAATTTTAAATTTTTTTAAAAAAATAATCAAAAAAAAAGTTTGGTGGAGATCCTAAATAAAATCTCTATCGACTTGGTGGAGAGGATAGAGATGACGATGATGTTGTCTCCATCGAGACCAGACGTGATCTCCATGGAGACCACGTCTAGTCTACATCGATGGAGACCTCGTCTCCATCGATGGAGGCGAGGTCTCCAAATGGAAACAAGATCGATGAAGACCAGCTGGTCTCCAATTTCCACCTTGAATTTTTTTTTTTTAAATTTCAAGTTTGATTTTTTTTTAAATTTGAAGGTTGGGATCTCCACTTTGAGGTTTTCTTTTAAATATTTTTTATTAAGGGTATAATGGTCTTTTTATTCAAAACGTTAAATTAAATGTTAATTAACCGTTTAATCAATGTTTTTTAAGAGATTTTTGTATAATAAAAATAAAATTTATTAGCGAGTGTAATAATACCTAAATTTAGGGGTATTAATGTATTTGCCCTAAAATTTATAAAAGTAATTATTTAATAATGAATTGATTTGACAGCAATTTTAAAAAGTAAATGAGAGTTTATTTTTATAAAATGATTATAAAATAGTCTCTGTGATATAAACAATACATACTTAAATCAAGAGAATTATAAAAAAAATTAAATATCTTAAATTTATCTTATTTTTATTAAATATAATTATAAGTTTACTCTCTTTTTTTTTTTTTTTACTTTCAATATTTATGCTAACTATTAAGTTAGTTTGAATACCATTAAAATATTTCATCGTGGAAACAGAAAGAGTTAACATTAAATGAATCAATGAAGTAAATAAGTGTGACTCTTCTTTCGATGATAAAATAATGAAGAAAGTGAAAAACGATTTGATGCAGTCTTTGTTCCTATCACGTAAAGTGTGGTGGAGAGTTTTCTAGTTTTAATTTTTATTCATTTTAGTTATACATTTAATTTGAGTTTATGCTAAATTTAGTTTATGATGTTTAATTTAAATTTTGTTTATTGTAATTAAATTGGCTTATTGAATTAGGTTTAATTTTTATGAGTTAGATAGAAATTAAATAATTAAATTTTTACTTAATTTTTTTTATCTAAAATAATATAAATAATTCAAACTATATAAAAAAAATAATAATTAAAAACCCTAGCTGGGTTGGAGCCTAATCAAGCCCTTAAAGGGCTCCGCCTATGATTACCACCAGACTATACATGTAATTACACTTTATACACATTGTTAAATATAAAGTGTAGATGCTAAATCTACGGACTAAACTCAGGAGTCTATGGTTTAATAATGGTAGGGCCAACAACCTACAAAAGAGTTAAATATGGTCGAACTCTTTTGGGACACCGGGGTGGTGCCGACCAAATAGTCTCCGATGCTCAAGTTAGTAGATGTAACTGAATGAAGTAAATAAATACAAGAAAGCCTGAACCTGCAATGATGAAGTGTCGATTCATAGCAAATTTAGCTTGATGTCAAGTGCACGGTTATCAAAGATATCAATATGGATGCAGTCGAGCTAAGTGTTTGAACTTGGCGTCGACTATATCGAGTGGAGGCTTGGTTGTTCTAGTATAGAATGATTGCTTAAAAGCTTCCAAGTGTAACTCGTGTGACCCCTGCCTCTGAAGCTTGAGTTCATATTTATAGGAAGGGAGTAATGACTGTTGAGGTCGGTCAAGAGAATCATGCATCGAGATATCATGAATCTCTGCTATCTCGGAGCAGTTGGGTCGTCGTAGACGCCAATTTGACTTAGTCAGTCTTGACTGGACATGGCCCCAACGGTTATTTTGGAATTAGAACTTGTGGAACCGCCGGCTTCGATTCCAATTTAAAAAATAAAAAATAAAAAATAACTGTGGTTATTTTGGCCCAACGGTCACTTTGACCGTTGCGCTAAGTTGACGTTGGCCAACGGGCTGGCTGTAAAATTGCAGCCAGCACCCCCACCCTCCCCCCAATTTTCCAGTAGATTTTTGTATTACACTCTTACAATTTTTGTAACGCCCCTAATTTTCTATAATTATGAACAGTATGATTATTAATTATTATTAAGCATGCAACAGTCAAGTATGTAATTTAAATTGGTGGAAAGTATATATAATTGATATATATATATATATATATATATTAACCGATTTAACTCCCATTAGAAATATTATTTTCATGGTGCATTTGGATGATAATGGGTCCAACTGAATATTGGTGAAGTCAATTTGGTAATTAGATAAGTGTAAAATATTTTTGGAATAAGTATTGAGATAAAATGTGATTGGTGGGTTAGTTTGATAATTCAAGGATGATTGGTAAATCACATGTAATTAATTGTGAAGTTGTTGCCATTTTAGGATTTTAAGAAGTTCAAGGGAGTAAATTGTAATTGTGAGATATTTATATATAATATATATGTTAGTAGATGGTGGTGGAGAACAATATAATTGCATGTCAAACCTTGGAAGCACGAAAAAAAAAAAAAAAACAATTGAAAAATGAGTTGAATAGATAAGAGAGAGAGGCGGAGGAAATAAGAAGAAAAAAAAATAATAATATAAGTGTAGTGGAATTTACATAAAATAGGACCAGAAGAAAAGCCAAAATAGAAACAGAAAATAGAGCAAAGCGGGAGAGAAGAGAGAAGAAGAGAGAGAAATAGGGAGAGTTTTTAGAGAGAGAAAGAGCTAGAAGAAGAAGAAGAGTGATAGAGAAGTTGGAAAAGAAGAAGTTTGTGAAGAGAAGAGCATTAAGGTTTGGTGACTTTCGTTTTCGAATTTTCAGATTTTCCAGAATATTTCCGAATAGTTATATTATATTGTTTTTAGTTTATTTGAGTTATATTGTTTATGATTTGTTGTTTAAAATTGATTTTGTGATGATTTGGATTACGTTTATTTGAAATATAATTTAGATCCGTAATATTGTTTACGAAAAATATTCTGAATTGATTTTAGATATGATTTGATTATAGTATTATTACGGAGAATATGGTTAAAAGCAATTTAGTATATATTGTTTTGCGATTTGTATAGAAAAGCGATTTCGGGGCATTTGGATTTTCTATGGATTTATGAGTTATATTTGCATGTGGTTTTTAAATGGATTTGATGCGATTTCCGAATTCAGAAATATATTCGGAAATGATTTTGTATTTTGCTTTTAAATGAATATTGATGCAATTTGGATTCTGGAAATATGTTTGTAGATATGGATATGATTTGGATTTAATTCGATAATTCTGAACGGAATAAATTGTATTGTTTTTGAAAAGTGATTTGGCTCTGATATATGTAAACATAGATATGGATATAAGAGATTGACATGTCAATTGGGTTCTCTGAACAGTATTGTGTTGAAATGCTGTGATTATGTATCACAGAAATATTATAATCTGATATGGGATATGCAGCGGGTACTCCGTTGGTGTCCAACTCTGATATGATGTTCGGTTTAGGATTCGAAGCCGAACCACCCGTAATCCAATCCACAAACTTATGTTATATAGATCAGCAGCCCATATGAATATAGAAATGTTCTTTGAAACTAAAAATGTTATTTGATTTGAAACGTGTTTTATATTGGAAAGTTATTTACGAATATTTGACTTGACTTGTTTTTAATGTGAATATATGCTTTGACTTGTATTTGATTTGAATTGAGTCCCATATTGATTATTTATTTGTCAGTATATTTTTGATGTTTTAATTTAAATGATGTTATAGTGTAAACGTAAATATAGTTTTATGTACACCCACTAAGCTATATGCTTAGTGTGTTGAGTTTTCTCACACGCAGATAATAGAGGTTCCAGAGAAGGTAAAGACAGAGAAGAGTAGAGTCTGTAGGATCTGAGCCAGAGTCACATCGTTTCTATACATTTAGGTAGACATTTTGTGTATAGTAGTTATGTTTTAAGTACATACATCTACCGGAAATGTTTTGTAAATATTTATAAGGATTATGTTGCTTTAATGTATTTTCTGTAATAATTATATTTATCGGTAAAATGGATTCTGTTACTTTCGAAGGGGTATTACTTAAATATTATATTTTGTATAAACGGTATTTGTAAAACAGGTTTTGCTAAATCAGAAAAACGGAGGATACTCTGACCAGATTTTCAGAAAATATTTTTGGACCATTATTTAATGTTTATCTTTTAATATTAAGGACATGATTTTTATATAGTATATCAAAGTTTTTCGTACAGTGTAGCGCTCCCTGATTCGGTCCGAGCGAATTGGGTCAAGGGGTGTTACAATTTTATTCAATAACTAAAGATCCCTTTAATAGGGAGCTTACATACAAATTAAATTGGGAAAGTCAAGATTTACTCAAGATTGGTTTCCCACTGATTATTTTAACTTAGTCTAACTACATCTAATTATTTATATGTAGATCTCTTTTTCAACACTCCCCCTCAAGGTGGTTTGAAGACGTCTTCCATAGCCAGCTTGCTAATCAAGTCATCAAATTGTTTCTTTGGTAATCCTTTGGTCAATACATCTGCAACCTGTTCAGTTGTAGTGACATAAGGCATACAGATTATTCCAGTATCAAGTTTCTCCTTGATGAAGTGCCTATCTACTTCCACATGCTTCGTTCGATCATGAAAGACAGGATTATGGGCAATGGAGATTGTAGCTTTGTTATCACAGTAGAGTTTCATAGGCAATGGATTAGAGATTTTGAGATCTTTTAATAGTCTCTTAATCCATATTACTTCGCAAATTCCATAAGCAACAGCTCTGAATTTAGCTTCAGCACTGCTTCTGGCAACTACATATTGTTTCTTGCTTTCGCCAGGTGACAAGGTTATCTCCAACAAAGGTGCAATAGCCTGAAGTAGATCGTCTATCAATAACGCTCCCTGCCCAATCTGCGTCTGTGTACGCTTCTACTTGTAGGTGACCATGCTTATTGAATATCAGACCCTTCCTAGGAGATCCCTTTAGGTACCGTAGAATTTTGTAAACAGCATTAAAGTGTTCTGGTCCGGGTGAATGCATAAACTGGCTGACCATGCTAACAACGAATGCTATGTCAGGGCGAGTATGAGATAAATAAATCAACCTCCCAACTAATCTTTGATACTGCTCTTGTCTCGTACTCCTTCAGCCTTGACAGTTTGTAGTTTCGGGTTGGGTTCAATCGAAATATCCATTGGTTTACAGCCTAGTAAGCCAGTCTCATTAAGTAAGTCAAGTACATATTTTCGCTGGTTAACAAATATCCCTTCCTTGGATCTAGCAAATTCCATTCCGAGGAAATATTTTAGTGGGCCTAGATCCTTGAATTTCGAATGCAGCTGCTAGTTTCCTTTTCAGTTTCTCCAATTCTTCAGTATCATCACCTGTCAGTACTATATCATCCACATAGACAATCAGAATCGTAATCTTGCCTTCTTTACTGTGTTTGTAGAACATAGTGTGATCGGCTTGACTTTGACTATAACCACAAGTTTTCACAACTTTCCCGAAACGTTCAAACCAGGCTCTAGGTGATTGTTTCAAGCCATATAGTGATTTTTTTTATTTGCATACTTTACCCGGTCCAAGTCTTTCTTCAAACTCTAGTGGCAAACTCATGAAGACTTCCTCCTCTAAGTCTCCATTTAGGAAGGTGTTCTTCACATCCAACTGGTATAAGGGCCAGTTGAAATTTACAGCCAAAGATAGTAGTACCCGGACGGATTTGATTTTAGCAACATGAGCGAAGGTTTCTTGGTAATCAATTCCGTATGTCTGAGTAAAACCTTTCGCAACTAATCTTGTCATGTATCTTTTTATACTGCCATCTGCTCTGCATTTCACCGTGAAAACCCATTTACAGCCTATTATCTTCTTTTCTTTAGGTAGGTTCACTATTTCCCATGTGCCACTTCTTCTCAGAACATTCATTTCTTCCATAACTGCTAATTTTCAGTGTGGGTCCTTCAAGGCTTCCTGAACACTTCTAGGGACAACCAGATGTGAAATTTTTGATGTGAAAGCTCTATGATGGTGAGATAGTTTCTCATATGATAAATATTTAGCCAATGGATATTTAGGATTTTTAATGCAATCTCCAGATCCTTTTCTAAGATCTATGGGATTATCCAAGTCTGATAACAATTGTGAATAGGAATAGGAATACCTGTAGTATCTAGGATACTTGCTCTCGGAGTTGAAGATTGATCTAACTCTGTGATAATAGAAGGATTTCTATTCTTTTAATGTGGTCTCGTATGAGTATAAACCTGAAGCTCGGTGTTTTGTAATGTTTCTTCCCCTGTTAAGGACACATCAACATCGGGCAATTTTTGAAAACTCTTCTTACCTTTTTTTGGATTTAAAAAAGATGAGGGGGTGGTATTCAAGATTGTGTTCGGTAAAGGAATATGGGATAAATCCCAAAAATTATCGTCCACTCCTCGTGTCTCCCCCTGAAGAGAATTTTTTTGAAAATAAGGTTTGTTTTCTAAAAATGAGACATCCAAGCTTACAAAAAATTTCCTTGTCAGAGGGTTATAACACCTATATCCCTTTTTGTTTGAGGTATAGCCAATGAAAACACAATGTTCTGCACGCTGATTAAGTTTAGACCGAGAGTGGTTTGGAATGTGAACAAAGACAGTACAACCAAAGACTTTTAGTGATTAATAGAAAAATAATGTTTGAAATGCATGAGGGGTGTTTGATATTTTAAAACATGTGTAGGCATCCGATTAATTAGATATGAGGCTGTCAAAATAGCTTCTCCCCAAAGATATTTTGGTACATTCATAGAAAACATTAAGGCATGAGTCACTTCAAGTTAGTGTCTATTTTTTCTTTTAGCAATACCATTTTGTTGAGGTGTGTCTACACATGTAGACTGATGATAAATGCCTTTTTCCTTTAAAAATGTGCCCATAGATTTATTAAAATATTCTGTACCATTATCAATATGAAGAATGTTAATTTTGGTTTGAAATTGAGTTTTAATCATGGTGTAAAAGTCTTTGAAAAGTTTTTCAACATCCGACTTTTCATTCATCAAATATATCCAGCATAATCGGGTATGATCATAGATAAATGTAACAAACCATTTTTTTCCAGAAGTTGTAGGGATTTTTGAAGGACCCCAAACATCATTATGAATGAGATAAAATGGTTTTGAAGAAACATATGGTTTTGGTAAATATGAAGAACGATGACTTTTGGATAAAACGCAATGTTCACAATGAAAAACAGAATAATCCAAACCCTTAAACAAAGTAGGAAATAAATATCTAAGATATTGAAAGCTAGGATGTCCTAGTCTAAAATGCCAAAGCATTATTTTTTCAAAAACTGAGGGAGAACTAACACTACTCATGCCCTGAGCTTTTTTATTACTGTAGGTGCCACCATCAAAATAGTAGAGTCCATCCATCATCTTAGCATTGCCAATCTTCTTCCCCGAGATCCGATTATGGAATTCACAATGAGAATAAAAAAAGATGACACAGCAATTAGATTCTTTCGACAGTTTACTCACAGACAGGAGGTTACACGCTAACTTGGGAATATGAAAAACAGAATTAAGACTGATTTTGTTAGATATTTTAATCAAACCTTTTCCTAGGATGGGTGAGAAACTCCCATCTGCAATCTTTATTTTTTTCTAAGCCATAACAAGGAGAGTAAGTGTCGAATAAACTAGAAATACTAGTCATATGATCAGAGGCTCCAGAATCAATAATCCATGGGGTATAATTTGAAAGGCAAGAAAGGACACTAATTTTATCACTACCTGATTGTGCAATAGAAGCACTTGGAAATCCTGAAGGGGAACAAGATCTTAGTAGTTTTAGAATGTGATCCATCTGCTCTTTGCTGAATGGACTAGTTTCAGCTTCATTAGCCCTGGCTACATTACGGCTGGGTCTACTGTTCTTCCAATTTGTTGGTTTGTCATGGAGTTTCCAGCATGTCTCACGAGTGTAACGATGGCGATTGCAAAACTCACACCATACTCGTGGTTTCTCTTCAGGTTTCTTGTGGTACTGTTCTGTTTTATTTGCAGCAGCCTCCGACACCAGTAGTGCAAAAGTTTCAACGGTTTCGCTGCTGCCCTTTTTGCCCAACATGACACTTCTCCTACTTTTTTCCTTCGCACCTCTGTAAATACTTCACCAATTGGAGGAAGAGGAGATCGACCAATGATTCGACCTCTCACCTCATCAAACTCCACATTAAGACCAGCAAGGAATTTGTAAATTCGCTGAGCCTCCACATTTTTTTTGTAGTAGTTAGCATCTTCAATTGACTTCCACTCATAATCATTGAAGAGGTCTAGGTCCTGCCAAAGTCGCTTTAGAGAGTTGAAATATTTAGTGACATTATCATCGCCCTGCCGAAGATCTCCCAATTTTAGTGTTAACTTATACACTTGGGATTGGTTCCCTAAATCAGAATACATCTGACTGACATTGTCCCATAATTCTCTCGCCGTTGAATAACACATGTAGTTGCAGCTGATCTCTTCGGACATAGAGTTGACAAGCCATGTCATGACTATTGAGTTCTCGGCATCCCAAGTTGCATCCGGATCCATTGGATTTGGTTCCTTTGTCTCTCTAGTCAAATAGCCAATCTTCCCATGACCTCGAATATACATTCGGACCGACTAAGACCACCGCAGAAAGTTATCTCCATTTAGGCGGATTGTGGTGATTTGGGCCGGATGAGGTTGGGAATGTGTCTCATGAGATGAGCCATTAGTGTTTGGACTAATAATAGAGGAAGTAGACTCGGATTTTTCAGACATGGCAACTGTTCAAACCGTATTTTGCCAGATCAACGAAGAATGGAGACAAACAGACCAGATCGGCGAATTTACACCTAAAAAAAAAAACTGGGTCAACAAAGATTGAGGCTGAAAAACACCAGATGAGGCTGGAAACACCAGATCAGCGTCAGAAATAAAATAGATCGGCATTGGTTTCGACCGGAGAGCATTGGATCAGGCCGCAAAACAAAGATCGCCACTGGAAAATATCAGATCGGCGTCGGAGAGCACTGGATCGACGTCGGTTTACACCAGATCGGGCCGGAAAGCACTAGTCGGCGGGTTTTCAGCATCGAAAAGAGGTAGATCGACTGGAAAATACCAGATCGGTGCTGGTTTGGGCCGGTAAACACAGATTGGTGCCGAAAAGCACTGGGTCGACGTCGGTTTACACTAGATCGGGCCGGAAAACACTGGTCGGCGGGTGTTCGGCGACGAAAAGAGGTAGATCGGCCGAAACAAAGGAAGATCGGCTGGAAAAAGGGAAAATTGGCCAAAAAGGAAGCGGAAGACACTGGTCGGCGCCGGAGATCACTGGAATGGCTAGAAAAAGGAAAGATCGGCTGAAAAAAGGAGATCGGCGGCGACCGGCACTGGCGAGCAGTGATGACCGGTGGCAGTAAGGAGGGAGGCAGAGTATCTTCGGCAGTGAGGGGTAGAGAGGCAGTAGGTTTCTGATAGGAAAGAAATTAAAAGTGGGTAGGAGAAAGTTACTCTGATACCAAGTAGGTTTTTGTATTACACTCCTACAATTTTATTCAATAACTAAACATCCCTTTTATAGGGAGATTACATACAAATTAAATTGGGAAAATCAAGATTTACTCAAGATTGGTTTCCCACTGACTATTTTAACTTAGTCTAACTACATCTATTTATTTATATGTGGATCTCTTTTTCAACATTTCCGAAACCCCTTCCCCTAAAATCTATATAAACCCTGATTCCTCACTTCATTTTTTTATGCAATTCTCATTTCTCTCTTATTCTTACTCTCTCAAATTCTCTCTTATTCTTACTCTCTCAAATTCTCAATACTTTCAATTCTATCACAATTCTCAATTCTCTTCATTTTCCATTAATTATTAGTTTTAATTTTATATTTATTATTTTAAAATTTTAAAATTTCAATAGCAAGTTCTGAGTATTCTAGAAAATCAATCTCCTCCAGAGGCAAGTCTCATATAAATATTGAAGAAACAGTAGAGCCGCGTGATGCTTTATGCAATGAATCAAATTATCATGACTTTCTGCAATATCAAGTATTTGCGGAAGAAATATACAGTAATAAATTTCAAACTCCTGATCTTCCTTTAAATATTTCTTAACTCTTTTCCACTCTTTAAGGCCCCTATACCCAATCTCACCATGAAACTAGTCAATCCTAAAATATGGTCAATTTTGGTGATGATGATTTGCGGAAGTATAAATCTGAACTATTTAAAGTTCATATGAAGAAGCTGGAAAAAGAACCCAGAAAATGGTTGTAAGTTGCAACTACAATTCTAAAGAGTTTAAGTGAAATAAATCTAGAGGATACGACTCATACTAGAAATACATCAACAACAATCATCCAGTCGAAGCAACCCGAGCAAAGGGACAACAACAAATTGTCAGGTACGCATCTCCTAACCATCTATTATTTAAATATAGTGATGTCTGTAATAGGGAAGAATTAGTTAGGATGGTAACTGTAGAACATTTAACTTTTAGTTTTGGTGAAAAATTAGGTTTTTTAAATAATTGTCATAAAGCCTTAAATCTCGCTCCATGTAGAATACCTAGAAATACTATTAAACGTACAATGTTTGATATTTATAAAAAAAAAAGATAAAAGGGATATACTTAAATATTTTAAAAATTATGAAGGTCGTGTTTCTGTTTGCTCTAATATTTGGATTGATCATTAACAAAAAAAACATGCATATTTAGGTGTCACCTGTCATTTTATTGATGATGTATGCGTGATGTAAAAAAGAATTCTTATATTTAGAGGTTTTGATAATTCTCATACTGCTGATAATATATATAAACAGATAAAAATTATTTTTGAAGAATATTCGATTGAAAACAAAATTTTTGTAATTGATTTTAATAATACTGCAAACAATATTGCCGCTATTCCACAATTTATATGATTTATGTAATGTATTAAACCAATTAGGAATGCTTTCTATTATTTGTGGAAAGATCCTAGTACCATAAAACAATATGCTAGATTTTACAAATCTTATAGGAAGCATCCAATTAGATTTTCCCGTGATGTTCCAACTCATTGGAACTCCACGTATAAATTGTTTTGTGAAAGTTATGAATATAGAGATTTATTAGTTCATTTTATGCAATATAATATTAGTAGTATTAATTTGTATACTCGGAATTGGAATGTTTGTACACGTATTTGTAAATTATTAAAATTTTTTAATGATGCTACTAATAATTTATCTGATATTTATTATCCTACTACGTAATTATATTTTATAGAAGCCTTTAATATTGTTGGTGCACTTTCTGACTGTGCACATGATGAGTTATTAGTAATTGTGTTCAAATTATTAAATTAAAATGGTTAGATTATTATAGAAATATTCCTATTATTTATGCAATTACTTTATATTTTGACCCTATATGTAAATTAGATAATTTACTTGAATATTATACTATTTATTATCAATGTTTAGGGATAAATGATGTTGAAATTGTTAGTATATTTAATAATATTAGGAGTTTTATTTTATCAATTGTATGATGAATACCTTTATATATACGGTCTATCACTAAAGATTAATGTTCAGAATCCGAATTTTTTTTTTTTCAATTTAAAGTCCCTTCCACATTTAAGAAGTTAGGGTCCAATCTGTTATCAAAACAAACAAAAAAAATGCGGATTGGATCTTTATCAACCTCTACTTCAAACGTTGATGTTTACTTAAATACTGCATTCGAGTTTGTGAATAATGACTTCATCATTCAACATTGGTGGAGGGATCACGAGAAAATTTTTCCAATTTTGGCTATGATAGCCAAACAAATTATTGGAACCCCTGTCTCGATTGTGATAATGGAACAAGAATTTAGTGCCGGTGGAAATGTTCTCGACAAAAAACAATCGTTGTTGAGTATAGACTCAATTGAGATTTAGGTAAGTGTTGAAGACTGGACTAAGGCGCAATTGAGGCAATAGGAAATAGACCAATCATCCGATGATAATAATTTTTTCAGCAACAACGATGATACCACGGCCACCGAAGGAACGAGTGATGATTGATGATAAGGTAAATAAAAGATAAGAGAACTACGTGAACTTTGATTCCTCCTAGAGGATACGTAAGTAGCTTAATTGAGGTAAAATTAAGTGTAAGCTCAAATTTCTTATTTATTTATTTAAATTTTATTTTACTTTTATGATATTATCGTAATTTTATTTAAATTTTATCGTAGTTTCAGGTTACCCACTTTTAATTTTTTTTAGAGTATTTTAATTTTCAATTAATTGTTTTAAAAAAATTGGAACCGGTTCCGGAATTGGAATCGGTAGCGGTGTGGAACCGTTGGTTCTGGAAACCAACGACGGAACCGAAGTGGAAACACCGGTTTCGAAACCGGAATTGGTAACCCACGATTCTGATTCCGGTTCCCCTACTTAGGGGAACCGGAACCACCGGTTCTAGAACCGGAACCGTGGCCATGTCTAGTCTTGACTTGGTCTACCAATGTATAGCTGATGGGCTTCCAAATCTTTGGGCCTATTTTTTAGCCGAATTTAATTTCCTTTTGGGTCAATTACGGGTCGAAACCTAAATTGCACTATTTTTAACCACTACATAGAGTAATTTTATATTCTTATAACAATTTTGATATATACAGTTAACTAAGCATATTTTTTAAGTATTAAATTGTATTTTATGAGATATATATATATATATATATATATATTAAAAATACTAAATGTGCGTATCTTAAACCTTTTTTATTTTTATTTTTTTGTACTTAAGAGAGAGAGGATTTAAACTCGAGAGCTCAACTTCATTAAGAGATGTGGTGATATAATTTACTAAAATTCTTAAGTACTTAATTAGGGATGGTCCCTGTTCGGTTCGAACAGAACCGACGGTTTAGGTTCAGATTCAAAATCAGTTCCGGAACCGGGCACCGGAACTGGGATAGCCGGTCCCGGTTCCGCTTGCCCTTAAAAAAAATTGGAATTGCCGGTTAGGAACCGACGGTTCACGGAACCGCCCGGTTCGGGCTGTTCTTGTTCGATTCCAGATTTTTTTTTTAAAAAAAAAAATTTAAAAACTTATTAATTTTTAAAATTGTGGCCACTGGCCACTGTGGCCAACGGCCACCTGTTGGCTGCTGCCAGCTGCCAGACCTGGCAACTAGCACAGTCAGAAAGAAGGAGTCGTTCAACGGCTCTTTTCTTAGAAAATTACCAAAAGGCCCCCTAAAAATTACAATTTAACTTCATAAATTTTAAAAAATATTAATTTTTTCCCAATCCAAAAAACTATATAAACCCCATCAATTCTCCAATTCATTCACACAAATTCTCTCATTCTCTCAATATTTCTCTCATCTCTAATTCTCTCAACCTTTCTCTAATTCTCTCATTCTCTCAATCTTACTATTGTTTTTCACTACTGCAATTGTTTTCATTATTTGTTTACATACTTTATTTTATAAATTTATAATGGCATCATCCTCAAGACCATCTATTTTCGGAAGTCGAAAATCTATTTGCAATTTCAGAAGGTCGTTTCCAACAGAGACGCTGCGCACAATGAGCAGGTACCAGATTTAAATGCTTAAGAAGTGCAAAGTCGCCCTTTCCCAGAATATAACAACGATCGAAATTTTGCTGAATACCTGCAACAAAGAGAATATGGGGAGATAATTTTTGGTAATGAAACTCCTCTTAATTTTAATCCTCATTATTCTCATCTCTCTTATGGCACTAGTCCCTCTGCTCCAACCCTCCCAACCCCAAGTGAAACCGTACAAATGTCGCAGGCGCAGCCAGATTTGTCAAAGTACAAATCTGAACTTTTTAAAGTTCATATGAAGAGGGTGGAGAAAAATGGGTTAGTTATAGTGGTTTGCAACTATTGTTCCAAAGATTTTAAATGGAATAAATTCGGAGGGTACAGGACGTATTGGAAGCATATCAACAGCAAGTATCCAGCCGAAGCTCACCATCAGCGAGGACAATACCAAATTGTAAGGTACACATCCCCTAATCATCATTTATTTAAATATACTGATCAAAATAATAGGGACCAATTAGCAAGAATGGTAGCGACCGAACATCTCCCCTTTAGTTTTGGGGAAAAAACTGGTTTTTTAAAATATTGTCATAATGCTTTAAATCTCTCTGCATGTAAAGTACTTAAGACCACATTAAAACGTACTATGTGTGATATTTATAAAAAAAAAAAAAAGCTTTAGTAAAATATTTTTAAAATTATATGGGTCGTGTGCCTGTTTGTGCCGATATTTGGAGTGATCATTGGCAAAAACATTCATACTTAGGACTCACTTGTCATTTCATTGACCAATCATGGGATTTGTAAAAACGAATATTGGCATTTAGAGTTTATGACGACACCCATACTGCTGACAATATTTATAAATTAATGAAAATTATTTTTGAAGAATATTGTATTGAAAGTAAAATTTTTGCAATTGGTTTTGATAATGCTGCAAATAATACTGCCGCCGTTCCACAATTAATTCAATTGTGTCAACCCTATTTTGGCGACAGATTTTTTCATTAAAGATGTGTTTGCCATGTTTTAAATATATGTGTACAACATGGCTTGCAAACACTACAAGAGTGGATTACACTAATTAGGGATGCTCTATACTATTTGTGGAAACATCCTAGCACTATGAAACAATGGGCTAGGTATTGTAAAGCTAACGGGAAACATCCAATTAGGTTTTCCCGTGATTTTCCAACTCATTGGAACTCCACATATAAGTTGCTTTGTGAAAGCTACGAGTACAGAGAATTATTAGTTAAATTTATGCAATATAATGTTAACACCATTAATTTATATGAACATCATTGGGATATTTATACAAAAATTTGATGCAACACATTCTTTATTCGATATATATTATCCAACTTCACATTTATTTTTATTTGAAGCCTTTAATATTATAGGTGCACTTAATGAATGTGCACAAATAAATGAATTAGTTCTGTGTGTTTATGCAATGTGAGAAAGATGGATAAACTATTATAGGGACATTCCTGTAATTTATACTATTGCATCAATTTTTGACCCTAGGAATAAATTAAATAGTTTATATGAATTTTTTACACTTTATTACCAATCTCTAGGGATAACGGATATAGATATTAGTGGTTTATATAATAATATTAGGAATTTATTTTATTTAATGTATGCCGAATATTGTTCTGTTTACGGTCCCTCGCTGAATATTATTGTTCAACAACCGGAACCAAGCGGAAGCAGGTAGTACTGGTCATTTGCTCTTTCCTTCCACATTAAGGAAGTTAGGGGCAAGCATGTTTATAAAAAAAACAAGAACGTCGGGGAGTTCGTCTTCATCAACGTATGTTTCAGAGGTTGATGTTTACATAAACACCTCCTAGAGGATACGTAAGCAACTTAATTGAGGTAAAATTAAGTGCAAACCCTAATTTTTTATTTTTTTATTTAATTTGATAGCTTTATGATATTATCATAATTTTATTTTAATTTTATCGTTATTTTATTGCAATTCAGTACCCACTTTATTTATATATATTATTATCGTTATTTATATATTTAATTTTTTATTAATTTTTTTTTTTTTTTTATTTTTTCGGTTCCGGACCGGTTTGAAACAGGTGGTTCAAACACCGGTTCTAAAATAACCGGGGAGGAACCGGAACCATCGGTTCCTCTCCGGCTCTAGCCGGAACCGAGATCGGGCCCTCCCCGGTCCCAGTTTGGGTTGGAAAAAAAAGGAACCGGAACCGCCGGTTCAGTTCCAATGGTCATGACTACTTAATTCCTAAAAGTCTTACATGATTTACTTGCATGGCCTAAAAAGAATATTTTAAATAAATTTTAGACAATAATTATTTTAATAAAAAAAAATTAATTGTTGGTTTCATATAAGAAAATTTTAATTGTTGGTTTCAACTTTCAACTATCGCCTTTTTCCATAAAATTGGAAAGTAGAAAACATCTCTCTTGTGTCCTAAAAATTATTATTCTTGTTGTAGTTATAGTGATGGATCCTATCAAATCTCATGGATATCTAATATATATGTTTTTTATTAAAAAAAAAAATCTAAATAAGATAAATATATTCAGAATATTTTTTGACTAACTATTATAATTTTAGGATTTAAGGAGGGGAGTGACTTAAAATTCACAACTTTATTTGTGTAAGTGTGAAAAATTTACAATAAATTAATTTTATCTTATTCGGATGTTTTGTTGTGCTGATATTTGAGGTGACCTTAAACCATTAAAAATAATAATACAAAAAGTGAAAAGGATAAATTTTAATCATTCATTATAACTGTCAAAATATGTTATCTAAATAAAATTAGAAAATTTTTAATTGATACTTTTTTTTTTTCACTTTTGTATGTCGTCTTTCTAAGGTGTGGATGTACATTTGGATTTTTATTTGAGCAAAATTTATTTTATTTTGGCACTTATTTTTTTTAAATTATTACTTTTATATTGATATTTTCTTTTCAACCGTGTGTGATTCTTAACTTTTTAAAAATTTATTATTTTAGTCATTTTGACTAAATATTTTTGACAGTCAAATATGACATAATAATACATTAACCATTTTACCCTTAACTTTAAATGATTCGGTTAAAAATACGATTTTATCCCTTATTTTTTAAATTTTTTATAAATTAATTTTAACTTGTACATCAAATAAGAAGATAACATGTGTCAAAAAAAAATTAAAATTACAAAATACACAAAATTTACAAGAAAAATCCTTAAATATTAAAAATTAATTAATTAATTAATTAACATCAAAATTAAAAACCTTTTAAAAAAATTGATATGATCAGTACACTAATAACTAATTTATGAAAATTTAATAATTTAAAATAACACTTTAAATTAATAGTAAAATATAAAAATAAATTTATATATGAAAATAAATTATAATAAATTAAAAAGTAAAAATAAAATAAATTATTAAAGTAATAAAAAAATTTAAAATTTTAAAAATATTAGGACGGGAGGCATTGTTATTTGAAAAATTATAAATTTTTTAATTATTATTTTTAAAAATAAAATAAATTATTAAAGTAATTTTATTATTTTTAAAATTATTATTTTTCTATTTTTATTTTTTTATTTGTTATTATTTTATTTTTAGAATTTAATTTTTATTTAATAATTTTTTATTTATTTTTTAATCTTAATTTTTTATTTTATGTTTAAAGACTGAAATACCCCTAACGACATTATATTTGACTAATTTTTGGTTAACAGAAGAACTAAATTGATAAATTTTTAAAAAATTAGGGACCACACGAACTAAAAAATATATATATCAGTTAAAAAATAATAATTCAAAAAAAGTTAAGGACTAAAATAATTTTTACCTTTTTATTTCAAATGACTGAGGACGACCGTATTCGTACTAAAGATGGCAATCATCTAGTTACTCAAATTATGTCATATCAACATCCATGCGGACCAAAAAAAATTATGGCAACTGTTTAGATACTAGAGAATATATATATATAAGAACAAAACTTAATTTTAAGGGAGAACTTCAATTTATTTCATATTTTTTGATAAAATATTACTTTTTTACTTATGTTTTATTTCTTAGTTTGTGTGGTCCATAATATTTCCTAAATAAAGCAAAATGGTCATTCGGGCTAACTTTTTGATGGTCAACCATAGTAAAATTTTCTAAAATATCGTTTTACCTTCGAAGAATTCAATTAATAAAATTAC
Source organism: Xanthoceras sorbifolium (assembly GCA_003430845.1). Taxonomy (NCBI): domain Eukaryota; kingdom Viridiplantae; phylum Streptophyta; class Magnoliopsida; order Sapindales; family Sapindaceae; genus Xanthoceras; species Xanthoceras sorbifolium. The sequence goes on along the minus strand of CM010620.1, from coordinate 28,812,052 downwards.
AATTTTACCTTTTAATTAAAATATAATAAAATAAAGAAATAAAAAAATTATTAAAATAATATTAAACTAAATTATAACCACTTATAAATGTAAACCCCGTTAAAAAAAAGATTCAAATTAACTTATTTCATTAGAAAAATTAACATTTTAAAAAGCAAAGAATTAAAAAAGGTTAAAAACTTCTAAAAATAAAATAAAATAAATAGAGAATAAATTTTTTTTAAAAATATTGTTGTTTTTATGTTTTTTTCAAAATATTTTTTAATTCTCCATTTTATTTTATTTATTTTATTTTTAGCTGTTTTTAATTTTTTTTTACTTTTTACTTTTTTAAATGTTATTTTTTTAATAAAATAATTTAATTTGAATCTTCTTTTAATAGATTTTATATTTTTAAGCTTTTATAATTTAGTTTAATATTATTGTATTGATTTATTTTATTTTATTATATTTTAATTGGAAGGTAAAATTGTATTTTCTTAATTAAATTATTTAAAGCTAAAATTGTCTTTTAAAAAATTCCATTATGGTTGACCGTAAAAAAGTTGGTCAGAATTCAGAAAGACCAATTTGATCTATTTAGGAAACGTTAGGGACTATGGGAACCAAAAAAAAGAAACGTAAGTAAAAAATAATATTTTATCAAAAAATAGGAGCTAAATTAAAGTTTTTCCTAAAATGCTACCCACAGTCGCCTTACAGTGACTCCTTCATGGAGCCACAAGTGTCCCTCATATTTTTTTTTTTCATTTTTGTGTACAAATTTCAGTAGTTCTTATATTTATATTTAACTTTTATAATTATTAAATTATTATAAATATATCAATTTAGTCTATATGATAAACTTTTTAATATTAAAAAATGTAAATGAAATCACATAATTAGTGTCAAAATTTAAAAATTAAAAGAGAGGAAAAAATTAATAATAATTAAAAATTAAATAAAATAATTTAAAAATTGAACAAATTTCACACACAATATGTCTGAAATTTGTATTTTCACTTGTGTAATGGTCAAAAATAACCCAAAAGGTTTAGACTCGAAAACTGGCCTAAAACGAGCAAAATACAGCCCAAAACAGGCTCAACGGACTAGAGAGTCCATCATCCATTTAACTGGTCTACCAAGTCAACAGTGACTCAGTCAAAACTTATCAGTCAAGTCACTGACCCAGTCAAATAGAGCCTTATGTCATCTCAACAGCTCCGAGATAATAAGGATCCCTAGTATCCCGGAGCACGATCCTCTTGACCGGCTTTAACGGTCATTACCTTCACCCTATAAATATAGGCCTAAGACTTCACAAATGGGGTCACGTGTATTACACTAAATAGAGTAATCATTATACTTTGAAACAATCTAGTCTAGATTCAACATAGTCGACGCCAAGGTCCAAGTACTACGCTCGACAGTCTTAACAAGCGATACCCTTTGGTATTGAATGCTTGACCTATCAACAATTAGTTACGTTTGACGTATCAACAATTGTGTCCGACATTCTAACTATTCTGGGTAGTAATTCTCTTTATATTTTCTCACTTGAATTTATCTCCTAACTTGGGCGTCAGAGACTATATGACTGGCACTACTCTAATGTTCTAGAGAGTTCGACATTGTTGATCTCATTTTGCAGGTTGTATGTCTCATTTCAATCAGATCGTAGGTCCCGGATTCTACCAGTAGATCCTAGTATCTACAATTTGTATATACAACTTTATAGTAAATTGACACAAACCTCACTCACCATTGATTGAGACCAAGTCTAATATCCATGAAAACAAGATCGACAGAGACGAAGATTTCATAAAGTCTAATCTCTAACGATGAAGATTGTTTCCATGGAGATAATAGAGACCTCATATTCATCTGGAGGCCTGATCTCCATTAATGGAGATCAAATCTGATATCCATACTTCTATTTTCACTAGGTATGTTCTCCATTATGGAGCCCTCGTCTCTGTCGATTAGACTTGGTCTCAATCAATGATGAGGAAGGTTTGTGTCAATTGACTATAAAGTTGTATATACAAGTGGAAATATAAATCTCAGACAGATTGTTTGTGAAATTTATTTAATTTTTAAATTATTTTATTTAATTTTTTCCCTCTCTTTTAATTTTTAAAATTTGGCACTAATTATTGTGATTTTATTTACATTTTACTATTAAATATTTTATCATATAAACTAAGTTAATATATTTATAATAATTTAATAGTTATAAAAATTAAATATAAATATAAGGATTAAATTACAATTTGTATGTAAAAATTAAAAAAAAAAAAAGCGTGAGGGACACTTGTCGCTCCAACGTCAGCCACAGTCGCCTTACGGCACTGCAATCCCTCTTTTAAATATATCACAGAACTCAGAACGGGACAACACAAAACCTTGACAATAAATAACTTTTGTGAAATTAAGGGCGCCAATTAAAAATTTTAACGACAACAAGAAGTGAAACTATTAACAAATAAAAAAAAAGAAAAACCGAATAAATTTCAAAACTGTCGTTCTCTCTCTCACTCTCTCATTTTTTCTCCAAATCAAATAATCAATCAATTAAAAATCTCTGCGAATTCCTCGAAATTTAATCTTCCGTACCAACTCCAATAATCCTCTCCAATAAAACCCAGAACTGACGATCCAACAAATGCTCTTGAATCACAGAAGCTCGTCCTAGAAAATCATCGACCCGACCCAGATAACCCATGGAACGGACCCAACAACAGCAGCCGGAAGCTCCAGCAAGAGACTCGAAATCCTTCCCGGTGCTCTCAATCGAGTGCCTGAAAGGGAGCTCCAAAGCAGACGAATGGACGGCCGACATGCTCCAAACGGGCGACATCGTCGAGGAGATCCGGATAGGGTCCGGGTCGGGGTATGGAGCATCCGTGTCGGCCCGCTCGCACAAGTCGCCGTTCAAGAACGGGAGGAGCGGGATCCAGAAGATTCTTCACAACTCGTTCAAGAGCAAGGAGACGTCGATTCTGGTTCGAGTCAGGCGAGGCAGCGACGAGTTCGCCGAGTTGCAGGCCTGTATCGTGCCCGAGTCGGGCGGGAGGAGAAGTTACATGCTGCGGTCGATCGCCGACCCGAATTACGCCGTCGGGTTCTCAGACCGGACTGAGTTCGAGTGCTTCGAGTTGCAAGGTGAGTCAGGTTTGGGTTTGTTTTGTTTGGTTCTTCGGTGGTCAATCGATACCGTGTCGTGTATTTTTTTTGACTTTCTCATTGACTAGACTCTTTGTGTCGATGTTGGTTGTCCTGTTTCTATTGCACATATATTTGTCAACATTTCTCAACACACGTGCGAGTATTTGTATTTTTTTAAATTAATTTTTTAAAAATTGAATTTGGTAGAGGATTTCAATAACTATTAATGAAAATATTTTTAATAAAACATTTCTATTTCAAGACATATTTTTTTGTATTATATTAATTGTTTATGTTAAATTTTTTAAAAAATGGACATTAATAGTTAATTTTAATGTATTGTCTTGTTGCGACAGATGTTACGATAACCTTTTATTGAATTATGGAATATCTACAATTATTTCTTATTAATTTCGAAATAATGTAATTAGTCATTGTTCGAGAGAGAAGTCCTGTTAGTTAGTTGAAATTTTATGATGCCTTTTGGTATCGATTTTTAAATGATGTTTTTAAAAATGTAAATCTGTTTGGTATCGTTTGTTAAAAGTAGTTTTTAAAAATCGAAAACAATGTGAATGTGGGTGTGAATGTGTTCGTTATTGTTATTTAAAATGGGTAAAATAGTTGTTTGATGGAAAAAAATATAATTTATTTTGAAAACTTGTTTCAAAAACAATAAAAAGTACTAAATTGTTGTTTTCAATTTAAAAATACAATCTTCCATTTTAAAAACACATAAACAAACAACTTTACATATTTCTTAAAAACAAAAATAGTTTTTGAAAATGGATCCTAAGAGCGTTTACTTTTTCTTTTTCTTGGTGGGTACTGGGTACTCTTGAAAATGAAAAATAAAGTACACTTTTAATAAATTATTTTATACCAAGTGTTATTTAATAATTCTTTCTAATTTTGTTTTAACCGGTTGACTTTGTCATAATTTTCATTTTTTAATGTAGCGATTTATATTTTTTTTTAAAATAAAAATTGCCAATTTTTGCTAAGACATTATTGGTTTGGTTGGTGTCATTTATTGTCATCATTGATAAAGTCTCTCACATTATTGATGATACTCTTGAAAGATGATTTGCAAATTGGTCATTGAAACTTCTCCAATTTGGCCCACTTAGCATAATATTAGTTGACTTGTGTACTTAGCTTTTACCTTAATAATTGAATATCATTTCATTATTCATGCATGTGAAAGCTTTTTGCATCATTTTTCTGCCCCACGAGGGGCTGCGTGATCATGACTTTCTTTTGTACATTTTGACATGAATGAAGTCTCTTTTAGTTGATGACACATGGTCATCATCAGTTTCACCTAAATTCAATATCAGCTTTGGCTTTTCACATTTGGTTGCTGTGAATTGTGGTTGTGGTGGGACGCTAGAGTTCATACTAAAGACATTGATATCCACCAAGTATGAATCAGAATATGAGCAGTACCAGTTCATTGAATTTTATGTAGCTGAATATCAACACTTTAAGTTTGTGGGCTGGAGTGAGATGTCACTCGTACTCAAATCAATGATTAAACCACAAACTATAATAGTTCAAAAAGTTTGTGGGCTGGAAACCAGAAAGCAGACCTACTTGTTATCAATAATCTACGAGTCTATATTTTGGAAATTCATGAGGGGTTAGTAGAATAGTTAGGCCTACAGGTGACTCCTATAAGTTCTGGGGTTCAAACCCACTAATGGCTACCTACATATCTATGGTTTCCTGCTTCCCAAAGATTGTAGGGTTTGGTAGGGACTCCAGTTTCGAACTCGAGCCTGCTAAGCGGGTTTGAGGATTTCTAGATTATCAAAAAAAAAAAAAAAAAAAAAAGTCCATATTTCGGAAAACCTAATATGGATGTAGCTAAAAACACAATTAAATATGTTAGGTAACGAGTTCTATAAAATTGTTAGCTTAACATATGTTGTAAAATTCTTGTTTTACTCTTGTACTCGCCCAGTCAATACTACACAAGGAGTCGAAAGTCCGAACATAGTGGCTTTCCTCTAATTTTTGAGTGCAAAATTTAAGGAGTACATTGTCAATAATCCTTTTGTGTGCGTGCCTGTTTGATGTCAGTCACCAGTTGGAGAAATATTTTCTGTTTGGGGTTCCTTCTCTGTGTTGCTCTCAACTTAGTATAAAACCTTGCTCCAATTGTACATCACAATTTTACAAAGCTTTGGATCTCGTGTGCAATTTTGGTGGTTGTATGTTAATCACTGTGGTTTCCTGGAGTTAAGAACTACTATGGCAAATGTTTAGACAATGTTGACTTAGCAGTTTATTAACCGATGCCATGCTACTAGAACAAAGACGGTTCATGCTTAAAACATAGATTTAACTCCAAATTCTATTTTCCCTAGAGATGGTGATAATAGACTAATAGTTTTAGGCAACTGAGTTTTAATGACACTGGACAAGTTGAACGAGAAAGTTTGCATCCCCTTCCTTGTGTTTTATCCTTTTAGTTTCATGTGTTATGTGAAGTAATGAATTGTTCTCTGCAGCTTCAAGGAGCTCCAGGATTGTAAGTGCACTATCCAAGGCTAGGCTTCAAGATGGATATGTCTCATATCCTTGGGATAAGAGAAAGCAGGAGCTGCTGTCAGTTCCCAATTCAAGTTGCTTTCTTTCTCTGCTCCTCCTTCCAAAAGCTTCAGATTTAGCAGCTTCTCGGTACAATGACGTGGAAGACACTCTTGCTAGAGCAAATGTCTGGCTTAATGCGTCCCAGGCCTCTGGGGTCCCCATTGTCTTCATGAATATCCAAACTGAGTCCCTGCTTACGAAGGTACCTTTCTAGTTTCTAGTCTCTATAGAATGAACTCACGTAAGCCACGAGGAGGGGTTCTTAGGCAGTCCAATTATATTACCCCAAGAATTTTATTCGTGCGTGACTATAAGTTTCTCGTTAACTTTTTAGAGTAGGTAACCCCCAATAGTCAGGTGTTAATTAGAACTTGTTTATTCTCAGATCTCTGGAGAGACAGCATCCTCCACTGTGAATACCGGCTCATTGTCTGACTTATCAAATCTAGCAAATGTAAGCCTGTATGGTTTTGAGGATTACCATGGAGTTGACCTTGGTGTTGTTAGAGCTGTTCGGCTTTGGTATGCTCCGCTTGCAGGAGAAATTGCAATTGAGATCAAAATAAAAGAAGATGATTCAAAGCTCGGATTTGCTATTAGTCGCACTGATGAGGTCTGCTATTCGAAACTCCAAGCTCTCGCTGCATTCCATAGTCAATAAGACGAGTCCAACCTTTTTAAAGGCACCTGCTTATCAGTTTTTTGTATTGACAGGGATTTATCTACATTTCATCCGTTATTGATGACAATGACAATATACCCTCTACAAGGTCAGGGCTCAGTGTTCTCTACAAAGAAGCGATCAATTCATCTAGGCTGCTGGTGGTCTCAAGAGTATCAAACCAAAAGGTTCTTCCATGGATGGTTTCTTCAACAGGAGCAGTTAGATGTTTTGACACTGTTTCCCTCAGCCAGAAGCTCTCATTGCACCGGCATGCTAAAGTGCCCATACTCATTCACGTATTCTTGTGGGATCAGGCGTTGGCTTCCACATGCGGTAGCAGTTCTAGGTTAAGGGTTGTCTCCCCTCCTGCCATGCCATTGCCTCCTGAAGTTCGATTGGCACGCCAACCAAACGAGAATCAAATACAGCCTCTGTCTCCGGAAGTTGCAAATGACAGTGGCATAAGGGAAGGACTTGAGCGTGACACAGCTGGGGAGGTATCTTTTAGATTCCATGAGTTTGCAGTTCCAAACAACTGGGTGTGACTTTCTGTTTTCGCTGTTATAATGATTCACTCTTTGATATTTGTATATATAGAAATCTCATGAGTAGGCATTGCTTTCGCATTGAGCTAATTGTTCATTTAGCCTGATTTAGGGATTTCAATATATATATTTTTAAAATTTTTATTAAAAAAGGTATAGAAATACTCACACAGTAGAGAGCAATTACAGAATCACTATAAACTGGTCTCTCGTCGGCTTTTTTGGGTGCGTATACACTATATGTAACAAGAACTTTGTGATATTCAATGTCATTCTTTTACTTAAAATCATCTCTTTTCTTCTCTCCTATTGATATTTCCTCCTGAGTTGTTAAGAGTTGAATCCATGTATTAGTTGCAGCCTTGAAGAATGATTGCACGGATTTGGATCCTTTTTGTTATGACTACATTATTTCTTTGCTATGCAGATTCTTTTAGAGAATTGTTTCTTATTTTAACAAGACAATCCTGGGAATAACAACTAAAAAAAATGCCTCTTATTTGCTTTGGTCACCTTGCTTTGGAAATATAACAGTTCTTTATAAAATAGCGGTTTATGTGATTTTGATTATTGATTATTATTATTTTTTCGTATTGGATATAGTTATTGTCTTTCTGCTTTAACAAGAATTTTTTTTTTAAAAAAAAGAAAAATTGAAAAAGAAGTGGAGTTACAATCTTTATTTTTGTTTAATTTAAATATCATACGATAAAAAACCTTAAGTGGGTGTTTTTGATTTAATTTAATTGAAAAAAGTATCAATATTACTGGGTATATAGTAATATTAGAGTTGTGAATTTTAATCTTAGGAGTTAATTTTTTGTACAATATAATTGTTGCGTTTTTTTTTTGAAAAGAAATATAATTGTTGTGTTGGCTCTTTATATCTGTATCAATTTTAATTTTATATAATTAATTATTTCTTAAATTATTTTTAAAACACTTGATTATTTTTTATATTGTATGTGGAAATGTGATTATTAGATAAATAATTTTTAAAAAATTAATCAACTTTTAATTAATTTATTAAATATTTTAAATAATAAATTACAAAATAAATAATTATTTCATAAATTATAAAATCTACTTTCACTTGTATAAATGTTCATTGCAATTGGGATTTATTTATAAAAAATTTACAAGCATCACTAGTGCAATAGTAGATCATCAAGTTTTGAGCTTCAAAGCCAAATCTTGTCGGTTCATTCATGTTATTCCTGGATCTTGATCCACGTCCACTCCTCTTTAAAGTAAATTGTTCACGGATCGACGGTCCAAACTCCCCTTCCCAGATTTCACAACTCTGAAGAGAAAAACACAAAATTTCATTTCCCGCTCAAACGCTAAATCTTCATTGGTCCATTCATAAAGCACACGGATCAATCGGCGTCACGCCTCTCTAAACACTCCAAACCGTAGATTTTCTCCGAAATCTACGGTCCCAATGTCCACACGTAAACTAACGACCCGCTTCACGAGGATCGCCAAGTCACCAATCCTCAAACCCTCTCCATCGTCGATTATACACAATCCTACGGCCAAATATCAATTCAGCTATTACAAGTTCTCAAACAGCCCCAAATTTTCAAATTTCCCTCCTCCTCCTCCTCCGCATTTTCACCTATAAATACCTCAAATTCCTCGGCTTTTTCAATCACAATCACACGACTCTTCTCTTCATTTTCTCGAGAAACAAAAACTTTTCTACTTCCGTTAATCAACCTTCGAGATGGCTCGCACAAAGCAGACGGCAAGGAAGTCCACCGGAGGAAAGGCGCCACGTAAGCAGCTCGCCACCAAAGCAGCCCGCAAATCTGCTCCGGCCACCGGAGGAGTAAAGAAGCCTCACCGTTTCAGGCCAGGAACTGTGGCTCTAAGAGAGATCAGGAAGTATCAGAAGAGCACGGAGCTGTTGATCAGGAAGCTTCCGTTCCAGAGACTGGTGAGAGAAATCGCTCAAGACTTCAAGACAGATCTGAGGTTCCAAAGCAGCGCAGTGGCGGCTCTTCAAGAGGCAGCGGAGGCGTATCTGGTGGGTCTCTTTGAAGACACCAATCTCTGTGCGATCCACGCTAAGAGAGTCACCATCATGCCCAAAGACATCCAGCTTGCTAGGAGGATCAGAGGCGAGAGAGCTTAGGTTTTTTCCTTCTTTGTAAGGATTGTCTTTGTTTCCTGGTGTTTCTGAATCTAGATCTAAGAAGCGGATATGTATATTAATTTGGAAGCTAATGGAATTGAATTTTATTTTGACACTGGTTGTATACCATGTGCTTGTTTAAGTTCCTATGAATGTATTATATTTCCTGGCTTTCGAACGCACATCACATAAAACATGACAAAATATAGGAAATGGTTTTGAATGACATTCTTGTGTTGATCCTCTGATAGATATCAAACAAATTGATAACCATCTTTAACTAACATATGAATCCCCTAAATACATGAACACAAACACCTAAATATGTGTTAAGCTTTCAGCAGACATACTGCTCTTCTTCCTCCCTCTAAACGCCATTGGATTTTGTGTTCCTTTCTTTTTCTGGTACTGTGCTTGAATTCATCGTTAGAACAGAAATGATTGAAGCCAAGCAATGAACATAAAATAAAATTAGATTATTTGGTAGAATTTGTACCAAACCAATTTTGTTAGTAGGACAAGTACTAACTAATACCTGTTTGATTGCTATCAGGTTTATTAAAGTTTTAGGAGAATTACAGTTAATGTTTTAGATTCTGTCCTAGCTGAGTGATGTATACTTTCCTTTTACATTTGTGGTGGGAGGTTCCAGTTCTATCATATGTCTTCACGGTCATGTGTGAACAAAATCTCCATTATGCTGTGAGAGACTAAGGGCTTGTTTGGGAAAACTTTTACTTTTGACTTTTGACAGTAGAAGAAGAGAAGTAAAAGCCTGAACTTTTTAGTTTCTGTTTGGATGATATATTTCAAAAGAGCTTTTATAACCATAAGAGCTTTTAAGACTGTTTGGGTGAAATATTTTAAAAAGTCTATAAATTATAATAGGACCATTTTACCCTTTAATAACAGCTTTTAAAACAGTTTTGGCTATAATATTTTACTATAGTCTCTACTTAATATAATTTTAATTTTATAATAAAAAATATATATAATTTTTTATATAAATATTTAGTTCTAATATTTTTAAATTTATATTTTATTAAAAAAATTAGATAATTAAAGTAATAAAGTAATTAATTATTATCCACTTAGAAATGAAAAAAGAATGGTCTACAATTGTTATCCATTTACCGTTCCTAAACCCAATGCCTACTTTTCACCAATTTCTCCTCCTCCTCCCTTCTTTTTCGTCCTTTTCTAAATCTTCATTGATGCCTCATCACTGCTGTCCTCCTCTCCTCATCTTCCTCCACTCCATTTTACGACCCTTTTTAACCTTCTCATTAAGAACCGTTTTCTGTTTGCTAATACCACCCATCTCTCTCTCTCATCAAATTTCACATTTTTTCTCCCAGAAGAATCAGTAGAGAGAGAAATTGATTCTTGTCTTGAATCAATTTTTTCTGGTGTTATTGTTTTGTTTTCTTGTTAATTTAAGTGTGTTGTGTGGACAATTTTCGTGCGGGATCGGTGCAGGAATGGCATCGGTGTTGATATATCATGTGGTGGGGGATTTGACGGTGGGGAAGCAGAAAATGGGTGGAGTTTTGTGAGAGGGGAGTCGACAGGGAAGAGGAAGAGGGCAAAATTGAAATTATAAAAATTTTATTAAATGCATTTGGCTTCCCGGTCTTTCATCTGAAAGAGCTTTTGGTAAAAGCCCAAAAAATCAGCTTGGGTTAGAAGAGCTTTCAAAAGTTCAAAGCCATTTTTTTTAACCATCCAAACAAGTGTAGAAGTGGCTTTTGGATCCCAAAAGTCCAAAAGCCACTTCTATAAGCCATGCCAAACAAGGCTTAAGACACGTTGCATTTGATAAGTGATTTCAATACTGTAAATGAGAAAATAGGAAACTCAACAGTATTTGCAGACCAGAAAGAAAATCATTTCCATCATGAATAGGTTAAATTTGAAGACTTTAACTTTCCAAGAGAAAGTGGGATGCATGAGCCAGCGTGACCTTGCAAGCCTAGACATCCATCACCAAAGCTAATATAATAACACTACCATGACTCCAATTTCTTGATCTTTTAGTTTTATGTTGTTACATAAAACTAAAATGCAGATAAGGGAAGACAAAGAAAGAGATGAAGGGAGATGTATAACGAAGTTGGTTTGTGAGGCATATGTGTAAAATATAGTAAGTTATTGAACTTATCGGAGTAATATTCAAATATTGTTTTGATTGTAATTGAAACATTTCATAATAATGAAGGATTCTCATACCATGGAAAATGGTAAAAAGAAAGAATTTGAAATTGCAAGAGAAGTATTGAACTCAAGAAAAGCCATGAAAGACACGAAACACAAATTTATATTACCATTCAAAGCTAATAGCATAAGGGTGTTTGTTGCCTGAGATTGAATTGGACTTGAGATTAGATTGAATATGATTGAATTTGACTAATTAGTACTGTTATGTGTTTGATACAGTACGGATTGAACTAACAATAATATTATCTCTTGTTTGGTGTAAATATGATATTAAACAAAAAAAAAAAAAAAATTATTGTGTTTTATATTGTATATAGTGTGAGGTTGTTAGTTTAAAATTATATTAAATTAATTTTAAAATAAAATAAAATAATTTTAAATTAATAATAAAAGTTAAAAACTAAATTTGGTTAAATTTTTTAAAATAAAATATTTATGTTATTTTTTAAAAATAAATACAACTATTTATAATTAATTTTTAAAAATAATTTTAATATTCTTATTAATATTAAAAAAATATAACTTTTTTTAATAGTAATTTAATACATTATATTATATTATATTTATTTATTTTTTAAAAGAAACAACAAATTGTCCTGCCTTAAGTTGTATGGGAAATTCCATACAGCTGCCAATCATGGATTAGTCCAATCCCACCTAACAAACATGCCATAAATGTTTGATAAATGGTATCTTATTTATTTATTTTTTTCGAACTATTACAATTAATTTGAGGATTGAGGGGAAGGGGATATGATTCAAACTCACAATCTCAAGGTATATGTGTGAGGAGTATACCATTAAGCCAATCTCATATTATCTTTTAAGGCTTTGAAAAGTATCATTGTGGGAAAATGATTCGGCAGCGATATTTCGTCATTAGGTATAATAGGGCCTTATATAAAGCGCTAATTACATCGACCTCTCTAAGGTTTTGTCAACTACAAGCGGAGTCAACTTTATCATTTATTAATAAACACCTCCCTTACTGTTAGTTGATTTTCGTTAGACTTAATGGTTGACTATCCTTCAATCGTTAAAAAGACCAAAATACCTCTAAAACAATATTTTCTAAAATTTATTTTTTTTAATTTTTTTTTTTTTTAAAATTGAGTTTGAAATGTGGATATCCAATCTCCACCAAGGGAAAGAAAGAAATTTGTTGGAGATCTAGCCATGACTGGATCTTTAGCGCGATGAACCCATCTGGGCTCGTCACTAAGGCGAACCCAGATCTGAAAAATTTTTTAAAAAAAATTGGAGAAATAACTCAGAAATGGGTTTTTCGAACAAATCCAGAAGGGTTTGAATGCTTCTGGGTTTGTTCGAAGAACCTAGAAGGGTTCTTCGAAGAACCTAGAAGGGTTCTTTGAAGAACCCTTCTTCCAAATTTTTTTTTTCTCAGTGGAGATCATTTTCTAGATTGGATCTTCACCGTCCATCAATCTTGATGGACGATGGATTGATGGACGGTGCAGATCTAATCTCCATTAACTAAGATTTATTTTTATTAATATTATTTTTTTATTTTTTTAAATAAATTCTAACCGTCCATCATTTTAAAGATGAAGGGATAAATTTTTTTCATAATTTTTAAATTTTTATTTAATAAAATAAAATTTGAGAAGTCTAAAAAGATGAAAATGCCCCTGAACCTGTTAAGTTTGACTAAAGTCAACTAACGGCAGGGGAGGTCGTTGTTAATAAATAATAAAATTAACTTCATTTGTAGTTGACAAAACTTCAGGGAAGATAAGCTTAATTAGCTCTTATATAAAAGTGTTTTTCACACGGTAAAAGTAAAGTTTCACTACGAGAAAATGATCTAATGATAACACTCCATCATAAACTATAATAGCTCATCACATGAAAGTTTCCTGTACGCTGTAAAGGTTTAGTTCTAAAGAAATAATGCAACATATCGCTTCATAATTAGGCATAATAGCCCCACCCCCACATACACGAGTTTTGTACACTCGCTACAATAAAATATGGGGCATTACCAATTAAGTTTCTAAATTTAGACGAATTATGAATTTTTAAATACAATTTGTGTTATTGGTATCTATGGACCCTAAGTTTTCATAAATATATCAATTTGGTTCCTCTAACCAATTTTTTAACAGTCAAACTTACAAAAAATACTAAAAAAATAGTTTTTTCCCTGACCCTATTTAAATGAGCTAAAAATATAATTTTATCCTTAAAATTTTAAAAATATTATGTTCATTATTTATTAATTAGAAGGATAATACAGTCATTTTATATTAATTTTTTGAAAATATAATTAAAAAAATTAAATGGATCTCCACCTTCCATTAATTTTGATTAATGATAAAGATAATTGTTATGATTATGCTCGATAGTAAGAGTGTAATAGTGTATTTGACAATCTTTTTCATATTAATAAAGTGATTTAAGTTTTAACAAATCTTATAGCACTTATGTTAATTGTCAAAAGTAAATAATCATAAGGTCAAGAGACTATGATAAATAAAGAATTGTTCGTACATTTGGATATGAATGAGGTAGACACAATTCTTTGGTTAGTCTCGAACAACATTCACAACTTAAGATAAGGTTGGGCGCCTTTACCTTGTTAAAGTTATAGATTCTTTTATTAGCATTTGAGCGGGATCAAATGTGATATGATGAAGTCTAAAATCATCAAAGTGCAATATCTTGGGACAAAAGAATCTAGTGCACTAGGTGCATTGAATAAGATTAATAAAGAAAACTTTGTCCTGCAACCGTCAGTGGATAAAAGTATTCTCACAAGACAATCGGAAAGTTGATCTCAATCCTGAGATAAATGATGGACTTATGGTTGCAAGCATTATCATTTGAGTTGTCAATGAGTACGATTATATCACATAGTCTATCTACGATAGTTTGGTGGTATTAACTTGTTAATCGATAAAGGACTTCATTTATAGATATGGACATCGTGACTACATTTATCAAATGTTAGTAAAATACCATCATATGAATATTTTGAGGTATTGGATATTAAATCTTAACGTTAAGTTTTCAATAGTGTCTATTGAAACATGGCTTATAGACAAGTCAAAATATCCAAGTCCAAAATGTGGTCATATGAGTAAATATCGTAACTTGGAGAGTTATAGGCGGTCTATGAGCTCTTGGCGATTACTGGTATTTTTCATGAGAATACATTTCTCCAATAAGATTGTCTAGGGTACGAATAAGTATATTAAACTTATTCTATCTTTATTTAAGAGTTCAATTTTAGTTATTTAGTAGAATGAACTAAAATTAATAGATCAGACCTAAGTGAATCATTTGTTGATTGTGACTAGGTTATGTTTATTGGAGCTTAAATTTAGATAGCCTGCCAAGATCCCCAATCCATACGAATTTGAATAGATAATTTGTTATATTCTATTGGACCATTTATTTGGTCCATCTAATAATTGTTTTTGTATTTTTTCCAAAAGGTTTGAGGTGCGGTATTGCATTCTATTAAGACACGCGATAACTCGATAAAGTATCTGAGATGGGCGGCCAAGGATTTGTGATTCCTTGGGCGGCCCTATTGGAGTGTATTTAGTATTCCATTAATATATTAAAAATATAATTTGCACATTTAATATAAATGGGCTGTTGAAATTATATTAATATATTAAATAAAGACATGTGGACTTGTTTCTTTTACTAAGAATGAGTCTAGTTCATATGTGGACTTATTGTCAAAGTCCAATTGGATTAATAAAATAGAAAAATAAAGTTTGGTCCATGTTGAATGGCTTGGGCGGCATTAGCTAGTTTAATTAACTAATTACTTTGTTTTATTTTATTATTTTATTAAATAAAAATTAATTAATTAATTTAATTGTTTAATTAAAAGTCAAACTACTTTTCTATTAGGAATTGGATTCCTAGTTTCATACTATTGGTGATAGTATGATAAGTATCAAATACCTTATTTGATAAGGTAATAAATAATAGGAATTATTTATCAAATCAAATTAGGAAGGTTTTTGATAATTATCAAAATTCTAAGTTGACTTTTGTGTCAAATTAGGAAGTTTTAATTATGTCACAATTACTTAATATCCATTAATTTAATTATTGGATAATACATTTACTAGTTGGGATAGGATTGAACTCTTGGATTGATAGGTTTTTGGTGGAACACAAATCCTCCCACCTAGAGGAATTTGGCCACCTATATTCACCTAGCAAGAGAGTTCGGCCATAACAAGCAATTGGTGAGATTTTGTGAACTTTGTGAAGCCAAGAAAAATCGCCCAACTAGAGGAATAGGTGTGTGAGAATTCGACCAAGAGAAAAGAGGGCAAGAACGTCTAGGGTCGATAGTGCATTACTAGCTTTTACACCAAAAGCTTTAAGCACAAGATCGATTTAGGATCACGCGAGTTTCAATCGAGAGATTGTGAATTCAAAAGTGATTTCACGTTCTTCGTTTTCTTTGGAGGGTTTTTTTTTTTTTTGTGACTCAGGTACACAATTCAAAGAAAGGGAGCCCACACTTCAAGGTGATCCACGTTGTTGATTGGATTGGAAGATCTTGAGGTTCCATCTCGATGCAACATCAATCTTCATGGTTCAAAAAGGTACGATACCTTTTTATGTATATTAATTAATCAAGGGTTAAGGCCCGCTCTCATTTTTAAAAGGAAAATTTTTTATTACCAACCCCACCGTTTTCTACGCTTCCGCCGCGTGTTTTTTCATATAATTATATTAAAAATATTTAATTAAAAAGAAAAATTAAAAAAATTTATGTTCTTCTTGGTTTGGAGATCCAATCTCCAGATTGGATATCCAAACAACAAAACCAGGAACAACAAATTTTGACGAATTATGAGTTTTTAATACAATTTGTGTTATTGGTACTCATGGATCCTAAGTTTTCGTAAATGTATTAATTTGGTTCCTCTAACTAATTTTTTAACAGTCAAACTCACATAAAATTTTTAAAAAATAATTTTTCCCTTGACCCTATTTAAATGAGTTAAAAATTCAAATTTACCCTCAAACTTTTGAAAAGATTATGTTCATTATTTATTAATTAGAAGGATAATACAGTCATTTTATATTAATTTTTTTTGAAAATATAATTAAAAAAATTAAATAGATCTCCACCTTCCATCAATCTTGATGGATGATAGAAATAATATTAAAAATATTTAATTAAAAAAATTATTTTCTCCTTGGTTTGGAGATCCAATCTCAAGATTGGATATCCAAACAACAAAACTAAGAACGAAAAAAAAAAAGGAATCTGGAATGTTCTCCAAACCCAGCAAACAAAGAATATCAACTTAAAGAAAAAATAAAATGGAAGCTCAAATGATCTCCAAACCCAGCAAGCCAAAAACAACAACCTCTCCAAACCCAGCAAACTAAGAACATCATCAAAAAAAAAAAAAAAAAAATGGAATTTTTAATTTCCAACTACGGAGATCGATCTCCATCAGAGGTCGAACGGTCTCTATCAATGGAGACACTGGTCTTTAGTGATGGAGACTGGGTCTCCATCGTTGGAGACTCAATCACCTCCATCGCTGCAGGTCATTCATCTATAGTGATGAAGATCGATCTCCATTGCTGGAGATTCGACTTTTCAATTTTTTTTTTGTTCTTGGTGTGGAGATCCAATCTCCATTCACAATATATATATATATATATATATATATATAATTCTTAATTCACAATATTGTTTTTTAAAATTTCAATATAATCTCCACTGTCCATCAATCTTGATGGATGGTGGAGATCCATTAAAAATATTTTAATTGCAAAAATTTAGAGTCGCACGTGGATAGGTTTAAAGATAAAAATACATGTGGAACCGTTAAGTTTGACTAATGGTTGATTCACAGAAGAACTCATTTGATACATTTACAAAAACTTAGAATCCAAGGATACCAATAAAATAAACTGCGTTAAAACACTCATAATTCGTCAAAATGTATGACTAAATTGATAATTGTCCTAAAATATAATATGATCCTTACTCGCCCAACATGGTTTGGTGACAAATGACCCTCATCAACCTCACAACGTCCCACGTTTGAGTCGCACCACACTAGATGATATATATATATATAATATAATGTGATCAATATAAAATTGTTGTAAGGCCGTACAAGCTTATTAATCAATTCAATTTTAATTTTTTTTTTTAAAACCATTCAGTTTGATGTTATTACAAATTACTAAGATTTAACCCGATAATATTTCAACTTTAAGAAATTAATATTGTAAGAGAAATTGGTAAAAAATGACACCAAAATATCCTCATTTTGTCAACTTAACATCAAGTTATTAAACTTTTGAGAAATAACACCAATTTTAATGGAAATTCCACTTTGCCTTTCATTAAACCTATTTTGTCTTATTCCACTTTTGAAGAAAATCTATTTTCGGAGTTGAAAACATAAATTCGTTATTATTTTTTTATCGTGATATATTTTTCTTTGCCCGTGATCCATTTTCGTTAATCGTGATCTATTTTCTTTGACCGTGATCTATTTTCCTTTGGTCGTGATCTATTTTCTTTGACCGTGATCTATTTTTCTTTGATCGTGATCTCTCCTTTGACTGTGATCTATTTCCTTTGACCATGATATATTTTCTTTTGGCGGTGATCTATTTCCTTTGATCGTGATCCATTTTCCTTTAACTGTGATCTATTTTCTTTTAGTCGTGATCTATTTCCTTTGACCGTGATCTATTTTCTTTTAACCGTGATCTATTTTCTTTATCCGTGGTCTATTTTCCTTCGACCATGATCTACTTTTTTACCGTGATCTATTTCCTTTGATCGTGATCTATTTTTCGTTGACCGTGATCTATTTATTTTTATCATGATCTATTTTTCTTTGACCGTGATCTATGTCCTTTGGTAGTGATCTATTTTTCTTTGGCCGTAATCTATTTCCTTTGACGCTAATCTATTTCTTTTGATCGCGATCTATTTTCTTTTGTTCGTGATCTATTTCCTTTGACCGTGATGTATTTCCTTTGACCATGATCTATTTTTCTTTGACTGTGATCATTTTCATGACTGATGTTGAACAGTTTCAAAAGGTCTTTGAAGAGACAAATGACGTTGGATTTCAGCCCATTAATATATTGTTGGAATCGTTTCGACGAGAAGAATCTTAATCACTCTTATTGGAGTCTGTTTGTTTCTATCTCTAACTTCATTTGTTTAGCATTCTCTCTATAATCTAATTCTTTATTTCTCAATTTTGATTTTTATTGGGTTTTGGACATGTTGATTTGAAAAGTGAACTAGGGTATTTAGTCCCAAAACCAATTTTGGTGCTACAGTAACTTAAATTACTAATATAGTGACAATTACACAAAAACCATATCAATAGGTGCTAGAAATTTAATGGATTCATATCGTAAAATACGTTTACAAAGGATATCAAGTTTCGTTCATGTTAAGTAATAAATTATCAAATTAAAGAACAATATTTTTAATTTTGGATAAATTATAGCCAACCTACCTAGAGTTTGTCTTTTTACATGCGGAATTAACTTATTAAAAAACTAATAGTTAACTGCCCTGCCGTTATTCAACAATTATAAAATGTTAGTCAATATTTGTCAAAGTAAACTATTCTAAGGGTATTTTAGTCATTTTAATCAAAGAAAAAAAATTAAGCTTTCCACCGTCCATCTCTATTTTTTTATTAAAAAAATTAAAATAAAATATAAAACTCGTTTTCTTTTAAAATCTCCACCGTCCAAATGGACGGTGGGGATCTTAAG
The DNA here is from genome assembly GCA_003430845.1 of Xanthoceras sorbifolium. Taxonomy (NCBI): domain Eukaryota; kingdom Viridiplantae; phylum Streptophyta; class Magnoliopsida; order Sapindales; family Sapindaceae; genus Xanthoceras; species Xanthoceras sorbifolium. The sequence continues at coordinate 28,792,965 of CM010620.1, read as the reverse complement.
TGTATTTTTTTAATTTATGTTTAATTTTTAATTTTTAATTTTGAATATATCTCCACTATCCACTTGGATGGTAGAGATCTAAATTTGTTTGTATTTTTTATTTAAGTTTTTTTTTTTTAATTTTTGAGTTTTTAATTAGGAGTATTTTGGTCTTTTTACACTTTTTAAACGGTCAATAGTCATTTTTAACGGTCAACGCTAATGTTAGAGGAGTTAATTGTTAATTTTTCAATAAATTGATTCCACCTGTAAAAAGTCAAACGTCAGGTAAATTGACTGTAATTTGTCATTTAATTTTTAGTAGAATATTAGTTATTAAACCTGGTGTTTAAATTTGAGTAGAATATTAATTATAAAATTTTTTTTCATGAACTTTATAATATTAATCTATAGTTTGAGAATCTAGATATATTATAATAATAATACAACGATTTATGAAATTGTAGATATATTATCATAATAATACATTGATTTACAAATATAATGAGATATGTTGTTGGATATAACCAATTCGTATGGTCTTATAATCAAATGAGAACAAGTTGTCAAAAGGAAATTTAGCAAAATTGCCCAAATAGTAGTAAACAGTTGCAACACTACCCAAGCTCCACTAATTTTTGCAACATCTACCCAAAGCCATTTTTTGGACAAAATTGCCCTTACTTGTACATTTGACCACTGCACTGTCTTCTTCTTCTTCTTCATCTAGACAATTTTCTTCACCTCAGCCGGTTCTCTCGTCGTCGCTTCTTCTCTTCTCTTCTTCACATTTTCTTATTTTTCCTCTCTTCTCTTCTCCATAAATCTCTTACCCAACTTAAGCCAAGAAATTCTCAAGTTATCTCTTGCAAATAAACCATCGATCCATCTCACAAAGTCTTCTTCTCCATCAAAAATTCCAAGGTTAGTGTTAAACTTTTTTTTTTAGTCAATGCAGACCTTTATGGGTTTTGAATCAGTTGTAGGCATTTCACATTTGTTAATCCTCCATCAAAAAAATGAAGAACGAATTTTTATTAAAATTTCTTTTTCATCACGCCGACCCGATGGTTTTGGCCCGATGGTTTTATCATGTCGGCCCGATGGCCTTGCCCCGATGGTTTTTATCATGTATTTTGACATGGCGGCCCGATGGCATTGGCCCGATGGTTTTGTTTCATCATGTATTTTCACATGGCGGCCCGATGGCCTTGGCCCGATGGTTTTATCATGTCGGCCCGATGGTTTTGTTTCATCGTGTATTTTCACATGGCGGCCCGATGGCCTTGCCCCGATGGTTTTATCATGGCGGTCCGATGGCGTTGGCCCGATGGTTTTGTTTCATCATGTATTTTCACATGGCGGCTCGATGGACTTGGCCCGATGGTTTTCTTTCATAATGTATTTTCACATGGCGGCCCGATGGCCTTGGCCCGATGGTTTTTTTTCATAATGTATTTTCACATGGCGGCCCGATGGCCTTGGCCCGATGGTTTTCTTTCATCATGTATTTTCACATGGCGGCCCGATGGCTTAGGCCCGATGGTTTTATCATGTCGGCCCGATGGTTTTGTTTTATCGTGTATTTTCACATGGCGGCCCGATGGTTTTCTTTCATAATGTATTTTCATATGGCGGCCCGATAGTTTTATCATGCCGGCCCGATGGCCTTGGCCCGATGCTTTTGTTTGATCGTGTATTTTCACATGGCGGCCCGATGGCCTTGGCCCGATGGTTTTATCATGCCGGCCCGATGCTTTTGTTTGATCGTGTATTTTCACATGGCGGCCCGATGGCCTTGGCCCGATGGTTTTATCATGTCGGCCCGATGGTTTTATCATGTCGGCCCGATGGCCTTGCCCCGATGATTTTTGTTCATGCTAGGCCGGGAGTTTTGATACTTTAATTGAATCAATGTTTTATTTACATTTTTTATTTGAATGCAGGAAGGAGCATGGATGATGTGCAGTTGATAATCAACTGGGATGGACATTGGGTATGTGAACAAGGGGTTTATTGGTATGATGGCAAGAGATCAAAATGGGTGTTATTTCCAAGAGAAGCAACTTATGCTTAACTATTAGATAAAGTGTATGCCGTCACTGGGATTGACAGAAACTGCTTTCGAGTCATTATAAAGACGGTTGCTCATACCATCCGCCCAAGCATGCCTGTTGAGATAAGTGATGATGATGATGTTGTAATATTATTACGTCAAAAGAATGTTGACCCTTTAGTTTGTATAACAGTGTCTGAGATTGGCCATAGTGATCGACAATTGCAGCAGCAATGTTTTCCAGAGTCATCTAATCAACAACACCATCCCATCAATCTTCAGTTTCCTTCATCGAAGGGAAGTAACTACATTCGGGAAGGCTACACACCAAATTTAAATGATGCTACGGTTGAAGAAGAATTTAAAGTTGTTGATGATTTCAGTAACGAAGCGAGAGATAATGAGAAGTCCGAAGATGTTCAGGGTGCTGGAAACAGTAATGAAGGGTTGGTTCGAGCCACGTCTGTAATGTGTTCAATTAATGATGTTGAAGTAGCTTCGAGAGCTATGCCGATTATGATTGCAAATGGGGAAGTCTTTGACAGTAAGAAAGAGTTGCACTCCCAACTAAGAAGGTACGCTACTGCAAATCGTTTCAATTTGAAAGTGTGGAAGTCCGATACTTCACGTTTTGAGGTACGTTGTGCTGTTGCAGAATGCAAATGGCGGCTACATGCATTCAAGGTTACAAACACTGATTTTTTTTCGGATTACCAGATTTGATGACAAACACAGTTGCTCAATGGAGAAAAGGTTTTCATGGAATAGAAAGGCTAGTGCACAGTTTATTGGCCAACATATCAAGGAGAAATTTCGTGATGGTCGTATCTACAGACCAAAGCAAATCATAAGAGATATCCAAAATGAATTGGGCATTACAGTAAATTACCACAAAGGATATCGGGCTAAACATATTGCTATGGAGGAAGTACACGGATCATTTGAAGTTTCTTTCAGTATGTTACCTTATTATTGTCACATGTTAGAGGAAACAAACCCAGGGACGATCACGAACATTAAGACTGATGATGAAAATAGGTTCATGTATGTGTTCTTCTCCATTAAAGCGTGCATAGATGGTTTTAATGCTGCCATTAGACCGGTTATTGCAATTGATGCCACGTTTCTGAAGGGTTCATATGGGGGCATTTTGTTTGTCGCTGTATGTCAGGACGGGAACGACCAAATATTTCCTTTGGCATTTGGTGTTGCGGATTCCGAGAATGATGCTTCATGGAGTTGGTTTCTATCTCATCTGCATGACACCATTGGAGATGTTGAAGATCTTGTTTTTGTATCTGATAGGAAAAACAGTATTGTCAAAGCTATTGCAACGGTTTTTCCAAATGCATACCACGGTGCTTGTTTCATGCATTTAGAACGAAATATGATTTCCATTTATAAGAACAAAGATCTTTCCATACCATTTCGGAAGGCAGCCAAGGCCTACAGAGTTAATAATCACTCATTTTACATGCTACAGTTGTCCAACATTAGTGTTGGAGCTCATCAGTATGTCGTTGATGCTGGAGAAGAGAGGTGGTCCCGAGCATTTTGTCCGAGAAAAAGGTACAACATTATGACTACTAATATTACTGAGTCGATGAATAATGCAGTGAAAGATTTTCGAGAGTTACCCATTGTTGCTATGATTGACCGTATTCGAGATATGATGCAACGTTGGTTTCATGATCGGCGTACAGTGGCTGCTTCTTACGAGATGCAGTTGACAGAAAGGGTTGAGGCACTTATTGGGGTTAGTGATGAATCTGCGCAACATATGAAGATGTCCCCAATTGCATTGTACCAGTTTGAGGTGCACGATGGAAAACAGAATGGCATTGTTGATTTAGAAAACCGTACATGCAGTTGCAGGGAATTCGATTTTGATCAGATTCCATGTGCACATGCTTTAGCTGCCATAAAATATAGAGGATTGCATTACACAACATTCACCTCACCCTACTACTCAACTGCATATCTGCTTTCAGCATACAGTGGTGAGATTCATCCAGTAGGCCATCAAGGTGACTGGTTGGTCCCAACGGACGTTGCAAATACAATTGTTCTTCCACCAGTTGCCCGACGGCCACCAGGTCGACCAAAGAAACAACGTATACCTTCGATTGGAGAAGAGGTTGTACGCAGAAGGTGTAGAAATTGTTGGCGCCACGGCCACAACAGCCAAACATGCAAGAATCCTAAAGTAGCGGAACCATCCGGGTGATGAGGATATGCAAGATATGATCTTGATTTATTTATGATATTCTGTTTTGTTGTATTTAATTGCATTTTGATTCGGAGAATTGCAGGAAATGAACAATATAATTCACATTATTGTACAATTTGGAACACATTATTGTACTATTTCGAAATCAATGTTTTGTTGTATGTATGCATTTGAAAAGTTTTATTATTGTACAATTTTAGTTAGCTGTTTTGTTGTATGCAATTAACAGTTTTATTTTGGTTTTTTGAAGAGTTTGTAATCAAATAACTTATGAAATTTTTGTCAGAGTTTCCTCTGTTTTTCTAACAACCCAAAACCTGATTTACGAAATCAATGCATTTACCTCAACGTGTATACACTTCATAGCACAATGTTCAATCATTTGCGCATCCTTCCGGTCGATGCGACTTTTCCAATCATTTTATCAAAGCGTAAAAATTAACGTTTAAAAAATCAAAGAAAAATTGTACAATAATTTCCAATAACTAATGATATACCTACAACCAATAATTTCCCAATAACCAATAATATTCCAATAACCAAAATTTACAATCATTCCCAAAAACCAATAATATTCACATAAATGAAAATTTTAAAAAATGTACAGGTCATTCTTCATCTGAATCTTCTAGCCTTGCAGAGTTTGCAAATATGTCGATGGACATTTTCTTCCTCAGGGCTTCGATTTGCTTTGCATTGAAATCAAACTTCTGTCTGTGTGCAACAATGTATTCAGCAAACACAAGGGTAAATGCACCACAGTGACCACTGCAATAATTTCAATATAATAGCACTGTCAATTATTGAATCAATTATAATAACAATCAATTTAAAAATATTGAGTTCAATTTCACTTACGCCCCCCGTTGTTGTGGAACAGTATCGGGACCTAGTCTTTTGCATGTAAATGGAGTGACCTGTACTTGTCTCCCTTTGTGTTCAAAATAGCCTCCGCTATACATAAGGGACGGCAGAAGAAGTGCTAGCGGGGCGACATATTGCTCCCGAAAAGACGGATCAGTTTCCTTACATAAAGAATCATAGATCCGTACTTTTCTTTCAACATGATTGACAGCCGCCAACACCCAATGATAACCATCCACATTCACAGGCATCAACAACTACATTGAACACATAATTAGCATTTAACTTATAAAGATATTGTACTGTAAAATAGATGCATGATTACACTTACATTATCGATCTCCCACCATGGACAAGACCTTTCGGGTCGTTCTCCGCGAACATAGCCAAGGTAAAAATCCTCCCAAGAAAAGGTAAGGGGATCGTATGCCTCCTGCGGTATGGTTCCATCCTTGTTCTTCGGAAGTTTTTTCCACATGTGTTGAAGGGTTGTCTGCAAAAATTTAAAATATTAGTAGGTTCTTTATAATTAAGTCATGGAAAATTTATTAAATAATTTATATTTCAATTACAACTTACAAAGAATGTTGGGTCAATCAAGTTGTAATTTTGGGAAAAAATAGTCGGATGCGAAAGCTGGCGCCTCCGTAGTACTGACAAATAAGCCTCAAGGTGCTGTTTTGTGGTTAGATCATGGAAAAAAAATTGCCATTGATAACTCATCATAAGGAACAGTGCAAGTTAATGACATTAGCATGAAATTAACAAAATAATTTCTGTTATTTACTAACCAAGCTGTCCAATCAGTCGGTCGCACTTTCAAACGTCTTGAAAAATTCAGGGGTCGCATCCAGTGGTGCCCCAACATAGCACCTGCATATACGGTATAATATTCAGAGGAATATAGATTAAAACATCACACCAAAAAAAGAAGTCTGAAAATAGGTTATGCACTTAAATTATATATGCTTACCTAGCTTTCCTATTTTTTTAGAAAGCCTCGTACTCCGACTTTACTTCCTTATGAACCGGTTGTAACGGCTCGAACTTAATTGGATGGGAGGACCGTGTCTTTTGCTTCTTTGGCCTAGTCGGGTCAATGTACGGGCTAGATACGAATGCAGAACGTTTTTTTTTCCTCATACCATATCTTACACCGAATGCTTTTTTTTTTCAAGAGCTTCGACACTCTGATTACCTGTGGCACTCACGATATGCGCCAAGGGAGAGGGAGGACGGTAAATAGTAAGCTGCTTGCATTGATCGGGTTCAAGACCCTCCTCCTTTGCTTCATCATTTATGAGATCAGTTGTATCGTCCACATTGTAGGTTGTATCAAAGATGTCGTCACTCTGATGCAGTTAATAGAACAGTATACGGTTAATACAATGTCAAAAAGGAAATGACAAATGTCGACGTGATTAAATAAAAAATAAATTACCTGTGGCACCTCAGTTCCAGCTGCAAATTTTTCATCACTGCCTCCTGTCTTGCAGACAACTTCAATCAATTTCTCAACTTCTTTCCGCATCTCATCAAGTTCTGTTTGTAGGGTTGCAAACCCTTTGTCAACTTTATCATTCAGTGCGGTCATAGAAGTCTTTAGACAGGCTACTTCTGTGTGGAAGCCATCTAATTTTCTATTCAAATCTTCTGAGTCCTGGCATAATGTCCAAGAAAAAGTTAAATTAACATTTACATAATATTTAATGAACAATACAATTAAGGGACAATATTGGCAACATACCGATGGCCTCCGTCCAATAGGCCGCTCTTCTTGTATTTCAGCTTGCTTATCTTTCGGTTGTGGTTGCTCTTCTTCAGCAACATCATCACTATGAGTGTCATGACAGTACTCGTCATCTTCCTGATCACCCATCTCTATATATGGGGTAGACGGATCATTTGAGATGACACCCGTATCCAACCCCATAAAATAGGACAACTTCAGTTCTTCGTCCGTTGGTTTCAAAGTTTGAAACGTTGAAATCTAACCAAAAAAAAAAAAAAAAAACAGCCCACATAGTGTTATAATAACAATTTATATACCTAACAGAAGTCTTTCAATGTAGTTCATACCTTTCGCCTACTGAAAATCTCAGTTCTCAAAGCCTCATATCCAGGACTCGTTTTCACTTCCCAGTTCAGAATACGAGGGGCTGTACGAGACACCCTGGTAGCATACTTCTTCTTTGAGTACAGCGGAATCGCTTCAATTGCCTACACCTACCAAATAAAACAAAACCATGTTTCAATAAGAGTTTTAAAGAGGTTAAGGGTAAAAAAAGTTAAACACTTAAAATTACCTGAAAAGTATAGACAAATCCATACAGGTTGATCTTCTCTGCTGTATGGCTCGGCCTTTGCAACAGGTCGATAAAGAGTTGAATGTCCTTGAATAGACAAATGAACCCCATGGGAACCGATTGAATTCTTCTAAGTTATCAACCAACTTCATTGCCCAATATTCGACCTTAGTCCTCAGGTCCTTTCCAAGCAATGTCATCTCCAAGATCAGCAACAAAGCTACTTTAATCATGTCATCATCAGCATCATGTTCTTCCTCCATACGTTCGAACAAAGTTTGCAATTTTGTTCCAGTCACCTTTTTGGCTCCCTTAAAATATTTCTGCCAAATTCTATACATCTCATCTTCCTGTACAGTAGGGACGACTGTATCCCCAAAACGTAGACCGCTGACGAGGCAAAACTCGTTTGCACTGAACCGTATTGTATTCCCGCCAATCAAAAACCACATTTCGTTTTCAGCATTGTCCACATGGCACTCCCGCAACAAGATGTGATGACAAAATTGACCCGTGAAGCACATTTCATTAACATCTAAGAAATGCCCAAAGCACGTTGCTCTTATTTGTTGTTGTTGACGTTCCGTGAGTTTACTCTTCAGCAGCCCGATGCAACCCCATTTAGAATATGTTGTCATCTTGGCATGAAAATTTTTTTTTTCCTTAATTTTCATCGTCTCAACCAACTTCTCACTTGCCATTGAATATTAGCCTGCATAAAAAAAAAAAATTCGAATTCATCAACATACTAAATAATACAAATACAAATTTTATTTCATCAAATCATGTCGGCCCGATGATTTAATTTCATCGGGTCGCAGTGGCCCGATGCTTTGATTTCATCTGGTTTTGTTTCATGGTGATGCTTGCAGGCTGGCCGATGGTTTAGTCTGATCGGCCTGATGAAAGAAAACCGTCGGCCAACCATGGCTCGATGATTAAATGTCATCGGGCCACCGCGACCCGACGGTTTTGTTTATTGGTGGCACAGTGGCCCGATGAAACAAAACCGTCGGGTCGCGGTGGCCCGATGACATTTAATCATCGGGCCACGGCTGGCCGATGGTTTTGTTTTATTAGGCTGATCAGACAAAACCATCGTCCAGCCGTGGCCCGATGATTAAATGTCATCGGGCCACCGCGATGCAATGTTTTACTTTCGTCGGGCCACAGTGGCCCGATGAAACAAAACCGTCGGGTCGCGGTGGCCCGATGACATTTAATCATCGGGCCACGACTGAACGATGGTTTTGTCTGATCGGCCTGATGAAACAAAACCGTCGTCCAGCCGTGGCCGGATGATTCAATGTCATCGGGCCACCGCGACCCGACGGTTTTGTTTCATCGGGCCACTGTGGCTGGACGAAAGTAAAACATCAGGTCGCGGTGGCCCGATGACATTTAATCATCGGGCCACGGCTGGACGATGGTTTTGTCTGATCGGCCTGATGAAACAAAACCATCGTCCAGCCGTGGCCGGATGATTAAATGTCATCGGGCCACCGCGACCCGACGGTTTTGTTTCATCGGGCCACAGTGGCTGGACGAAAGTAAAACATCGGGTCGCGGTGGCTCGATGACATTTAATCATCGGGCCACGGCTGGACGATGGTTTTGTCTGATCGGCCTGATGAAACAAAACCGTCGTCCAGCCGTGGCCGGATGATTAAATGTCATCGGGCCACCGCGACCCGACGGTTTTGTTTCATCGGGCCACTGTGTCCTACGAAACAAAACCATCGGCCAGCGAAGACCGGATGAAAAGCTCATCGGGTCTCAGCTGGCCGATGGTTTACTTTCGTCAGGCCACTGTGTCCTACGAAACAAAACCATCGGCCAGCGAAGACCCGATGAAAAACTCATCGGGTCTCAGCTTGCCGATGGTTTACTTTCGTCGGGCCACTGAGGTACTGGCCGACGAAGCAAAACCATCGGCCACCCGTGGCCCGATGCCCAAAACACAAACCTCTACACAAAAAATCAGAAGGAGGAGACGATTTCAATCGGTGTGGAATGTTACCACGGAAGAAGGAGACAATTTCGTTGCTGTGACCCGATGAACAAATCATTTGGTCTCAGCTGGCCGATGGTTTTGTTTCATCGGACCACTTAGACACAGTGACCCGATGAAACAAAATCATCGGCCAGACGTGGCCCGATGCCCAAAACACAAATTTGTAAACAAATAATCACAAGAAGAAATTTTTCCTTACTTTCAACAAGAACAGAAGAAGATGATTTCCTTACTGTGCTCGAAGAATAACGCGACTCGCTGAACCTGCAAACACAAACGAAACGAAGAAGACAAACGAAGAAGACAAACAGCAGCAGAAAACACAAATGCAGAAGACGAACAGGCGATGAACAGCAGTTGAGATGAACAGCAGTAAAAACAAGCAACTCAAAAACTGTAAAGTGAAAACGTGGAGTCTGGGTCAAATGTGAAAGTAAGGGCAAATTTGTCCAAACAAAGTCTTTGGGTAGCGGTTGCAAAAATTAGTGGACCCTGGGTAGTTTTACAATTATTGATTACTGTTTGGGCAATTTTACTAAATTCCCTTGTCAAAACATAATGAAAAACAAGTTATACACATAAATAATTTATTGATCGACACTGGTCATTTTTTGTACTTACCTTGTACATATACTTGATTAGTCCATTTGGTACACAGTGCACCAGAAACGTGACTGTATACAATCAGAGCTTTACAACAATAGTTTATAAATTAGGTATCTCATGGTTAGATTTTTTAAATCTTAGATATATGGTTAAATTTAATTTTATATTTGTAATTTGTTTGTATACTTACATATTTAGTTTTCATATACATGTAATATTTTATAATTTGGTTAATTTACATATAATTTTTTATATTTGGTTAATTTACTTGTACGCTTATATTATTCTATGTTTAGTTAATTATATTGGTTTTTTTTTGACATACCACCTACGATCGTGATGACTCAAATCTGTGATATTAGCAGACTGAATGATCGCTTTTGCCACATTGGGTGGTGGTAATTACTTTGGTCTTTCAATATTTGGTTAATATAATGTGATATGCTACATTTACTTATTTTAAATGTAATAATCTTATATTAGGTTAATTTACATGTATACTTCTATATTTAGTTAATTTACTTGTATACTTCTATATTTAGTTAATTTACACATAACCTTCTCTATTTGGTTAATTTACATTTACTATTCTATATTTGGTTAATTTTTGTGTAATCTGACATGTTTGGTTAATTTACTTGTATTTTTCTATAATCAATTAATTACTTAATTCTTTGATTAATTTACGTGTAACTTTCTATATTTGGCTAATTTACGTGTTATATTATGCATTTGGTTTATTTACATTTAATATTATATATTTGGTTAATATACATGCAATATTTTATATTTGGTTTATTTACATTTCTATGTTTAGTGAATTTATTTGTATTATTATTCCATATTTGGTGAATTTATTTTATTCTTCTATATTTGGTTGATATATATGTAACCTTCTATATTTTGTTCATTTCCAGGTATTATTCTACATTTTGTTAAATTTTTCATATTTGGTTAATTTGTATGTAATCTTCTATATTTAGTTAATTTACTTATATTTTTCTTTATTTGGTTAATTTCATTGATTCTTTAGTTAATTTACATGGAATCTTCTATATTTAGTTAATTTACATGTAATATTCTACATTTGTTTAATTTTCAAGTAATCTTCTATATTTGGTTTATACATTTAATTTTATGTATTTGATTTATTTACATGTAATATTTTATATTTGGTTTATAACTAGCAATAAAATGTTTTTGAAAAACACAAACATATATATTTTAAAATTTTTAGTTTGATCTCCATAGAATGACAATAGTGACAATCACATAGGGTCAGAAATTCCTCTTACAGTTTCACAGAAAAGATTACAAGGTATAAACTAATTCCATGTATATTGTGATAATCATACAAATACAACAATTAATGATGAATAGACATTGCAAGTTTAGGATCTATTACATGAAAATAAATCTAATCCTCATTTTTGATAATATCAGGACTATAAGCTTGATGTAAGAAGTACCAACAATAAATTTTGTGAGTCATGTCTGGTTCGCAAATTTGAAATCTTCCCCGGGACTCTTCATTTAAGCTGTATATATTACACATGTTGGAACCGAACGGAAGATGATAGACACAGTTCCTGAGTCCTCTCCAATTTGTCGTGCTTCCTGATTTTGAGGACATCCAAGCACCAACAAACAATGCTTCATCACCCAAATCCTCCACCTTAACCCATTTCAACCTTTCTAAGTCTATTGTATATACTTTAGCTCTGAATATTATTGGAAGAAAATGAACAATAAGAAGCTGCTTCTTTGAAGCCACCAACCTAACAAACGTGGTCAACCAAGGGGTGCCTCCGAGTGTCAAAAACCGGAACCTACAAGTTCTAAAGTTGAAAACACCAATTCTAGAATTATTAGTCAGAGCATATACCCTGCCATCAAAAACAACGAGATCCACAATCTTCCAGTATTCCTTTGCAAAAGATAAATATCTCCAGCGAGCAGTAGTATCTCGCAATATACAATACCGGATAGTTTCATGCGTCTGCGAAAGCACAATAAGAGCAAAACGTGAACCAGACCCAAAGGACGCAAAGATGGCACGATCACTTCTATTCAATGGTTTCTTGGTTTGAGGCATGTTCGGAAACTGGAGTTTGTGCCCTGTTAGAGGATTAATAACCCAAACGTTCTTATGGAAATCTTGGAAGATCAAGTATCCACTAGAACAACCTAGAAAAATTTTACCGACAAAAGTAGGAAGCTTTGTCTCATATTTAACTCTAGTTGATATGTCATAGAAATGACATGACTTCTTAGCCCTTGATGATATGTACATGACAAGGGGTGCATGTACGTTCATGAAGTTCTGTTTCAAGAATGAGAAGGATAATCTCCAACTACTGCAGACTTTGCCAAAATTGAGAAAGTCTACAATGGTTAGAGTGCTGTAGATGGTACCGAGCAGCTCTACTGGGAGGTCAGCCCAGCCCCGGTGACTCACATCATTGCAAGTCTTCTTCCTTTTCTTCCTGCATTGTTTTTGAGGTTCATATGTTTCATCCTCATCTGTTTTTGTACCTAAATTAATCATAAAAATGTAAGTTGCAATTCATATAGAACCAACGAAAGTTGTTAAATCAAAGTAATAGCAATAATATTTTATTAAGGATTAATAAACATGTTATCTACTATCTCCTCCAATTCAAACATTCAAAATTACGATGCATGATGTCTATTTGATCTTAGGGCAGGCGCAAAATTTTAAAAACAGAGAACAGTATTCAAGCATAGTTATTACATTAAACTAAAATGCACGCAAGGAAAGAGAAAGAGAGAGATGAAAGAGAGAAGATACCAATATATGAAATCTGGTAAGTTATTGAACCGATTGTGGAAAGATTCAAATATTTTGTTGATTATCATTGAAATATTTCTTTGAAAATCAAGAAGAAATTTATGATTGCAAGAGAAGTATTTGCCTCATGAGAAGCAAAGGAAGACACCAGACATGAATTTAACGTAAGGTATATATAGTGCACCGAAAAGATGGCTGTATACAATTATAATTCCGTAATAATGGCATCCAAATTGCATATCTCATAGATAGATATTTTAAATCTTAAACATATATTGTTATATTTAATTCTATATTTACAATTTACTTCCATATTTAGTTAATTTACGTGTATAATTTTCTATTTGGTTAATATATACCGTATTCTTTTTTTTAGGAAAATATACCGTATTCTTCTATATTTGCTTAATTTACATTTAATATTCTATATTTAGTTAATTTACATGTAATCTACTATATTTGCTTAATTTACTTCTATACTTGTCTATTTGCTTAATATACTTGTATTCTTCTATATTTAGTTAATTTACTTTATTCTTCTATATTTTGTTAAAACATGTGATCTTCATATTTAGCTATTGTACATTTAAATAGATTTGATTAATTTATATTATTCTCCTATATTTAGTTAATTTATTTGTATATTTATATTGATGAACGGGCCCTAAATTTTACATCAAAATATTGAGAATTATAAATAAAAACTATTTTTAAACAATATGAAAATATTTAAATATTATAATTAAGTTTTTGTATTTTACTTTATGAAATTATCAAATATATTAAAAACAAGGTCACGATTTTTGACATTTTGTTGACAGTGATACAAACTTTCGTTATTTTTAATAATTTCTAATAAACTTTAGTCATTTAATTACTTATTATCTACATAAAAAAAGCAAAAAAAAAAAAAAAAATCATTTAAAGATTATCTTTTACAAAATTATATTTTAAATATTTGAACATTTTCAAGCACATATCCAAGACTATTCAAATTTAGAGCAAAAAAAAAAAAAAAATCATTTAAAGATTATCTTTTACAAAATTATATTTTAAATATTTGAACATTTTCAAGCACATATCCAAGACTATTCAAATTTAGAGCAAACAAAAAAAAAAAATCATTTAAAGATTATCTTTTACAAAATTATATTTTAAATATTTGAACATTTTCAAGCACATATCCAAGACTATTCAAATTTAGATGTATAGTTTACAAGAAGTAAAGCAGACTTTTTTTTTTTTAATTATATAGAGATTCCCAAAATCTAATTGTACTATCATTCATGCATATATAAGAAGTAAAAGTAAGTATCATGATATCAATTACAAGTATAGTGATTTTTTTTTTCAGACATGAACGCGCCATTATTTTACGATTGTTGCCTTTGAGTCAATTAACAATGCCAATAAATATAATAACTATCAACATCGATAAATGACTAAAGACAAAACTGTAAAATAGTTACAACAAAAGTTCTTATCATGATAAAATTTTATTAAACTCAATTAAATCCCTAAAATGATGCACTATGATGTAATAGAGAGAGTATGATATGAGAGAGAGAGAGAGGCGGTGATAATCATAATCATCTATAACTATATAAGAAAAATATGTGAAAATGAATACCTAAACTTGACAATAGTTGTAGTTTGGGCCGAAGATGATAGTAGCTGCTTCCTCCTCTCTCTCTTCTTTGCAACGCTCCTTCCATATCTCACAGTCGCGCTTCAAATTAGGGTTTGTAACGCTGCTTTGTAAGAGAAACAAATGATATTTGCTTTTCAAATTTGGTTCGTAATGCTTCCTTATTTAAGAGAAATATGTGATACCTGTCAAAACGCCGGGTGTGTGTCAAAAGTCGGTCATTCCATTTGTGCTAATATCCAAAATATGAGAGGTTGTCAAAAATACCCTTGAGGTTTGACTTAATTTTGAAAAATAACACTTTAATTTCAAATTTAGATGAAAATCTCCTGTAGAAGTTTTAGTACACAATCAATTTTTTTTTTTAACTAAATATTGAAATTATAAGGTGTTTTTTTATATGCAAAAACGAGGTTTTACCTACATATGGAAATAGAGAAATGTTTTTAACAAGGATCAAGCCTCTAGGGTTTTTCAAAATATATAATTGTCAAACTTGGATCAATGTTATTAGTTTTAATAGGTAATGCTAAACATTTGAACAAATTACGATAAAGTAATGACATCTGAACAATGTGCAACTTATGATAAACTACCTTTGGCCTAATATTAACCGTTGGGCGTTTAATTGGTGTATAATGTTAAAAAGACATGGTCACCTATTATGATGTATAAGAAATATGTAAGGTCTATATTTTGTCGGCATTAATTTCGTGAGCAAAACATATTTGTTTGCATGTTTTAGTTAGCTTAGTTAGAGTATTAAATGAGCGTATCAAAGATTCGAAGAGATAATGTAAAGACGACGAACTTCTGAGATCACTCAATAAAGTGCATAAATGTAAGTTTTGAGGAATCATAAACTCTGTTGAGTCGCACCATACCAAATGATATCTATAAAATATAATGTGACCAAAATAAAAGTGATGAAAGGCCGTACAAACTTATTATTCAATTCAATTTTTACTTTTGACAACCATTCTATTTGATCTTATTACAAATTACTAAGATTAAACTCGATAATATTTCAAGGTTATGAAACTAATATCGTAAAAATAAATTGGTGAGAAATGACACCAAAATCTCCTCAGTTTGTCTCCTTAATTTGTCAACCTAACACCAAGTTTTTAAACTTTTGAGAAATAGCACCAATTTTGATAGAAACCCCATTTTGCTCTTCATTAAACCTATTTTGTCTTATTCCACTTTTGATGAAAATCTATTGTTGAAGTTGAAAACATAAATTCGTGATTTTTTTTTACCATGATCTATTTTTCTGTGACGGTAATTTATTTCTCTTAATCGTGATCTATTTCATTTGACCGTCATATATTTTCTTTTGACTGTGATCTATTTCCTTTATCTGTGAACTATTTTCCTTTGACCGTGATTTATTTCCTTTAGCCGTGATCTATTTCCTTTTACCGTAATCTATTTTCCTTTAGTTGTAATATATTTCCTATTATCGTGATTTATGTTCCTTTGGCCATGATCTATTTGCTTTGACCATGATCTATTTTCTTTTGACCGTAATCTATTTCCTTTGACGGTGATCTATTTCCTTTGACCATGATCTATTTTTTTTTGTCGTGATCTATTTCCTTTGACCGTGACCTATTTTTCTTTGTCAATGATCTATTTTCTTTTGGCCGTGATCCATTTCTTTTATCCGTGATCTATTTTTCTTTGACCGTGATCTATTTTCTTTGACCGTAATCTATTTCCTTCGACAGTAATGTATTTTCCTTTGGGAGTGATCTATTTTCTTTTAGCTGTCATCCATTTCTTTTGACCGTGATCCATTTACTTTTGGCTATGATCTATTTTCTTTGATTGTGATCTATTTACTTTGACCGAGATATATTTTTCTTTGACCATGATATATTTTCATGACTGATGTTAGATACTTTCAAAAGGTCTTTTAGGAGACAACCGATGTTGGATTTCAACCTATAATATATAGTTGGAATCGTCTCGACGAGGAGAATCTTTATCACTCTCGTCAGAGTCTGTTTGTTTCTCTCTCTAACTTCATTTGTTTAACTTTCTCTCTCTAATCAAATTATTTGTTTCTCAATTTTGATTTCTTTTTGGGTTTTGGACATTCTGATTTGAAAAGAGAACTAGAGAATTTTTGTTCCAAAACCAATTTTGGTGCTATAAAAACTAAAATTACTAATACAATGATAGTTACACAAAAAAAAAAATCAATAGGTGTCAGAAATTTAACGGACTCATATCGTAAAATACGTTTACAATGGATATCAAGTTTTGTTTATGTTAACTATTAAATTATCAAATTAAAGAAAAATATTTTAATTTTGGACAAATTACAACCAACCTACCTAGGATTTGTCTTTTTACAGTCGGGATTTACTTATTAAAATACTAACAGTTAACTACATTGCCGTTAATCAACAATTATAAAATGTTAATCAATATTGGTCAAAGTCAACTATTATAAGGGTATTTTAGTCATTTTAATTTATTTTTTAAAAAAAGAGTTAAGATCTCCACCGTCCATCTCTTTTTTATTAAAAAAATTTGAAAAAACTATTTTTTTAAACTCCACTGTCCATTTGGACGGTGGTGATCTTAAGTGTTTTTTCAAAATTTTTTTAATTTTTTTATTTTGAATAAATCTCCACTATCCAATTGGACGGTGAAGATCTAAATTTGTTTTTATTTCAGTTTTTTAATTTTTAATTTTTTCAATTAGGGGTATCTTATTCTTTTTATACTTTTAAAATGGTCAACAGTCATCTTTAACGGTCAACTAACGACAGAAGAGTTAACTATTAATTTTTTAGTAAGTTGATTCCGTCTGTGAAAAGCCAAATGCCAGGTAAGTTGACTGTAATTTGTCCTTTAATTTTTAGTAGAATATTAGTTGTTGAACATGGTGTTTAAATTTGAGTAGAATATTAATTATAAAATAAATTTTCATAGACTTTATAATATTAATGTATAATTTGAGAATCTCGATATATTATAATAATAATACAATGATTTATAAAATTCTAGATATATTATCATAGTAATACATTGATTTACAAATATAATTATATTTTGTTGGATATAATCAATTCGTATAATCATTCTTATAATCAAATGAGAATAAGTTATCAAAACATAATGAAAAACAAGTTATACACAAAAGGAATTTATAGTCCGACACTGGTCAGCTTTTATACTTAGCTTCTACAACACTTGATTGGTCCATTTGGCACAACAGTTGCTCTAGTGTATAGTACACCAGAAACATGATTGTATGCAATCAGAGCTTTTCAACAATAGTTTATAAATTAGGTATCTCATGGTTAGATTTTTTAAATCTTGGACATATGGTTAAATTTGATTTTATATTTGTAATTTGTTAGTATACTTCCATATTTAGTTTTCATATACATGTAACCTTTTGTAAATTACTTTGGTCTTTTTTTTTGTCATATCACCTACGATTGTGGTAACTCGAACCTGTAATATTACTAGGTTGAAAGATCGCTCTTGCCACATTGGGTGGTGGTAATTACTTTGGTCTTTCAATATTTGGTTAATATAATGTGATATTCTACATTTAGTTAATTGAAATGTAATTTTCTATATTTACTTAATATACTTGTATACTTCCATATTTGTTTAATTACACGTAACCTTCCATATTTAGTTAATTTTTATATAATCTGACGTGTTTGGTTAATTTAATTGTATTTTTCTATAATCGGTTAATATACTTAATTCTTTGGTTAATTTACGTGTAACCTTCGATATTTGATTAATTTACATGTAATATTCTACATTTGTTTTATTTACATTTAATATTATATATTTGATTAATTTACATGCAGTATTTTATATTTAGTTTATTTACATTTCTATGTTTGGTTAATTCATTTGTATTATTCTATTTCTGGTTAATTTATTTTATTCTTATATATTTTGTTAATAAACCTGATCTTCTTTATTTAGTCAATTATATGTAATTTTTATATTTGATTAATTTACATGTAATATTCTTTATTTGGTTAATTTATTTGTATACTTCTATATTTGGTAAATTTGTTTTATTCTTTTATATTTGGTTAATTTATATGTAACCTTCTATATTTTGTTCATTTCCAAGTATTATTCTACAATTTCTTAAAGCTTTCATATTTGGTTAATTTATATTGTAATCTTCTATATTTAGTTAATTTACTTATATTTTTCTTTATTTGGTTTATTTCCTTGATTCTTTAGTTAATTTACATTCAATCTTCTATATTTAATTAATTTACATGTAATATTCTATATTTGGTTAATTTTCAAGTAATCATCTACATTTGGTTTATTTACGTTTAATCTTATGTATTTGGTTAATTTACATGTAATATTTTATATTTGGTTTAATTTACTTGTATACTGGTTAATTTATTTATATTTTTATATTTGATTAATTTGCATATAACCTTTTATTTTTGGTTAATTGCGTGTAATATTCTATTTTTGGTTAATTTGCATGTAATATTCTATATTTGGTTTATTTACATTTATTCTTCTATTTCTGGTTAATTTACTTGTATATTTCTATTTTTGCTTAATTTATTATTTATCTATATTTGGCTAATTTAATTTATTCTTCTATATTTGATTAACATATTGTGATCTTCTATATTTAGCAAATTACAATAAAGTACCATCACATTTCAACAACGTGTAACCAAATTGACTGGATTTTTTTAATTGAATTAAAAAGTACCATTGACCTAACATTAAACGTTGGGTAGTCCTATCAGAAATACATTACTTTTATGATGTATGAAAATAAATAATAAAAAATATTTTTTTTATAACTAGCAAATAAAATGTTTTTGAAAAACACACACACATATAATTTTTAGTTTGATCTCCACAGAATGGCAATAATGATAATCATACAGTGCCAATTCCTCTTACAATTTCACGGAAAAGATTACAAAACATAATCTAATTCAATGTATATAGTGATAATCATACAAATACATACAACATTGATGAATAGACATTGCAGGTTTAGGATCCATTACATGAAAATAAATCTAATCCTCATCCTTGATATTATTAAGGCTATAAGCTTGATGTATAAGTGCCAACAATAAATTTTGTTAGTCATATCTGGTCTACAAATTTAAATTCTTCCCCAGGACTTTCCATTTAAGCTGTATATATATATTACACATATTGAACCCAAATGGGAGATGATATTAGTTCCAGAGTCCTCTCCAATTTGTTGTGCTCCTGATTTTGAGGTCAACTCACATCATTGCAAGTCTTCTTCCTCTTCTTCCCCGCATTGTTTTTAAGGTTCATATGTTTCATCCTCATCTGTTTTTGTACCTGAATTTATCATATAAATGTAAGTTGCAATTCATATACAACCAACTTAACTTGTTAAATCAAAGTAACAACAATAAATATCTTATTAAGTATTAATAAACACGTGATCTACTATCTCCTTTAATTCAAATATAATTACGATGCATAGTTATTAGGGTGGGGCGAAAAATTTTAAAAACAAAAAATGATAGTCAAGCATAGTTATTATATTAAACTAAATTACACACAAGGAAAGAGAAAGAGAAAGATGAAGAGAGAATATACCAATATATAAAATATGGTAAGTTACTGAACCGACTGTGGAAAGATTCAAATATTGTGTTGATTCTTATTGAAATATTTTTTGAAAATCAAGAAGAAATTAGTGATTGCAAGATGTTATGTGCCTAATTTCATTAAGCCCAATAGGCCAAAAAAAGCCAACAAAGCCCATTGGGTCCAGAAGGCCTGGGAGAGACAACGAAGCCCAATGAGCTGGAAGGCTGATAAAGCCCATGCAACGGACAATCCACAATAAAGAAAAGTGAAGAAAGGAACCTGAAGCTCATCATCACATCACCTAGACAACGACACCTCAGCGACCTAGAAGGCTTTATCACACACCTCTCATCATCAGTTTGGCTCCAGCTCGTATAACACCCAGCTCGAAGCGTATCTTTCAAATAAGGAAAAATCTCATGATTATAAGGATTTGATTATATCAGTTGACAGAGTCTGAATTTGTATTAGTTTCCTAATTTTCAGTGATTGTATCCTGATTCAATTGTAATTCTTAGAGATTTATTTAATCCCTAATTTCTAGTAATTTGATTCCATGTAAATCAAGATGACTTCATCCCTTCACACATTAAAAGAGAGGGATCATCACTGGTACAAGGGTTATAAGTTAAATAGAATTTATATTTTAATTCATATCAATTCGTATAATCATTCTTATAATCAAATGAGAATAAGTTATCAAAACATAATGAAAGACAAGTTATACACAAAAGGAATTTATAGACCGACACTGGTCAATTTTTATACGTAGCTTGTACGACACTTGATTGGTCCACTTGGCACAACAGTTACTCTAGTGTATAGTGCACCAGAAACGTAGTTGTATGCAATAAGAGCTTTACAACAATAGTTTATAAATTAGTTATCTCATGGTTAGATTTTTTAAATCTTATACATATGGTTAAATTTGATTTCATATTTGTAATTTGTTAGTATACTTCCATGTTTTCATATACACGTAACCTTTTGTAAATTACTTTGGTCTTTTTTTTTTTTTTTACATACCACCTACGGTCATGGTAACTTGAGCCTGTAATATTACTAGGCTGAAAGATCGCTCTTGCCACATTAATTACTTTGGTCTTTCAATATTTGGTTAATATAATGTGATATTCTACATTTAGTTAATTTAAATGTAATTTTCTATATTAGATTAATTTACATGTAATTTTCTATATTTACTTATTTTACTTGTATACTTTCATATTTAGTTAATTACACGTAACCTTCCATATTTGGTTAATTTTTATATAATCTGATGTGTTTGGTTAATTTAATTGTATTTTTCTATAATCAGTTAATTTACTTAATTCTTTGGTTAATTTACGTGTAATCTTCGATATTTGATTAATTTACATGTAATATTCTGCATTTGGGTTATTTACATTAAATATTATATATTTGATTAATTTACATGCAATATTTCATATTTAGTTTATTTACATTTCTATGTTTGGTTAATTTATTTGTATTATTCTATATCTGGTTAATTTATTTTATTCTTATATATTTTGTTAATAAACCTGATCTTCTTTATTTAGTCAATTATATGTAATTTTTATATTTGATTACTTTACATGTAATATTCTTTATTTGGTTAATTTATTTGTATACTTCTATATTTGGTGAATTTGCTTTATTCTTTTATATTTGGTTAATTTATATGTGACCTTCTATATTTTGTTTATTTCCAAGTATTATTCTACAATTTCTTAAATCTTTCATATTTGGTTAATTTATATTGTAATCTTCTATATTTAGTTAATTTACTTATATTTTTCTTTATTTGGTTTATTTCCTTGATTCTTTAGTTAATTTACATGCAATCTTTTATATTTAATTAATTTACATGTAATATTCTATATTTGGTTAATTTTCAAGTAATCTTCTATATTTGGTTTATTTACATTTAATCTTATGTATTTGGTTAATTTGCATGTAATATTTTATATTTGGTCTAATTTACTTGTATACTAGTGAATTTATTTATATTTTTTATATTTAATTAATTTACATATAAGCTTTTATATTTGGTTAATTACATGTAATATTCTATTTTTGGTTAATTTGCATGTAATCTTCTATATTTGGTTTATTTACATTTATTCTTCTATTTCTGGTTAATTTACTTGTATATTTCTATTTTTGCTTAATTTATTATTCTTCTATATTTGGCTAATTTAATTTATTCTTCTATATTTGATTAATATATTGTGATCTTCTATATTTAGCAAATTACAATAAAGTACCATGACATTTCAACAATGTGTAACCAAATTGACCGGATTTTTTGAATTGAATTGAAAAGTACCATTGACCTAACATTAAACGTTGGGTAGTCCTTTCAAAAATACACGGTAGTCCTTTTATGATGTATAAAAATAAATAATAAAAAATATTTTTTTTATAACTAGCAAAAAAAATGTTTTTGAAAAACACACACATGTACACACACATATATATTTTAAAATTTTTAGTTTGATCTCCATAGAATGGCAATAGTGATAATCATACAGTGCAATTCCTCTTACAGTTTCACGAAAAAGATTACAAAACATAATCTAATTCAATGTATATAGTGATAATCAACAAATACATTGATGAATAGACATTATAGGTTCAGGATCCATTACATGAAAATAAATCTAATCCTCATCCTTGATATTATCAGGGCTATAAGTTTGATGTATAAGTGCCAACAATAAATTTTGTTAGTCATATCTGGTCTGTAAATTTAAATTATTCTCAGGACTCTCTATTTAAGCTGTATATATTACACATATTGAACCTAAATGGGAGATGATATTAGTTCCTGAGTCCTCTCCAATTTGTTGTGCTCTTGATTTTGAGGTCAACTCACATCATTGCAAGTCTTCGTCCTCTTCTTCCCTGCATTGTTTTTAAGGTTCATATGTTTCATCCTCATCTGTTTTTGTACCTGAATTTATCATTATAAATGTAAGTTGCAATTCATATAGAGCTAACTTAACTTGTTAAATCAAAGTAACAACAATAAATATCTTATTAAGGATTAATAAACACGTGATCTACTATCTCCTTTAATTCAAACATTCAAAATTACGATGCATTATATATTAAGGCAGGGCGAAAAATTTTAAAAACAAAAAGCGATAGTCAAGCATAGTTATTACATTAAACTAAAGTACACATAAGGAAAGAGAATGAGAGAGATGAAGAGAGAATATACCAATATATGAAATTTGGTAAGTTACTGAATCGATTGTGGAAAGATTCAAAGATCCTGTTGATTCTCATTGAAATATTTTTTGAAAATCAAGAAGAAATTTGTGATTGCAAGATGTTATGTACCTAATTTCATTAAGCCCAATAGGCTCAGAAAAGTCAACAAAGCCCATTGGGTCCAGAGGGCCTGGGAGAGACAACGAAGCCTAACGGGTTGGAAGGCTGATAAAGCCAATGCAACGGACAAGCCACAATTAAGAGAAGTAAAGAAAGGAATCTGGAGCTCTATGCGAGCTATGACACCCCAGCAACCTAGAAGGCTTTATCATCAAAGATGTGTTTGCTATGTTTTAAATTTATGTGTACAAATTGGTTTGCAAACACTTCAACATTTTATTAAACTAATTAGGGACGCTCTCTATTATCATCATGAAACAATGGGCTAGGTTCTGCAAATCTCATAGGAAGTATCCAATTAGATTTCTCCATCATGTTCTAACTCGTTGGAATTTCATATACAAATTATTGTGTAAAAGTTATGAGTATAGGGATTTATTAGTTCGTTTTATGCAATATAATTGCAGTAGTATTAATTTATATAGTAGCATTGGGATGTGTGTATACGTATTTGTGAATTATTAAAAGTTTTTAATGATGCTACTAATAATTTTTCTGGTATATATTATCCTACCACGTATTTATTTTTTGTAGAAACCATAAATATTGTTGGTACACTTAATAAGTGTACACATGATCAAACGTTAACTGAATGTGTTAGAGTAATGAGATTAAAATGGTTAGATTATTATAGAGATATTCCTATGATTTATGTAATTGCTTTATGTTTGACCCTAGATGTAAATTAGATATTTATTTAAATATTATATTGTTTATTATAATTGTTTAGGTATAAATGATATTGAAATTGTTAGTTTATTTAATAACGTGAGAAGTTTACTTTATAAACTGTATGATGAATACCGTTCTATATACGGTCACTCACTGAACATTAATGTTCAGTAATCGGAATTTAGAGATTCTCCATTTAATTTTGCCTCCATACTAAGAAAGTTAGAGTTAAGTATGTTATCTAAACAACCAAAGAAAATGCGGAGTGTGTCTTCATCAACCTCTACTTCAGAGGTTGATGTTTACTTAAACACTGCATTTGAGTTTGTGAGCGATGACTTCAACCTTTAACAATGGTGGAGGGATCACGAGAGAGATTTTCCAATTTTGGCCATCATTGCCAACAAATTTTTGGAACCCTTGTCTCGACCGTGGCAGTAGAACAAGAATTTAGCATCGGCGGCAACATTCTCGACGAGAGACGATCGTTGCTAAGTCCAGACTCTATTTACAATTAGGTCTGTGTTGACGACTAGACCAAGGCACAATACATGCAATAAGAAATAGACGGACCATCCGACGACAACGACTTCTTCGACAACAACGATGAAGGTATGAGCGACGGTTGATCCCGATTAAATAAAAGGTAAGAGAATTATGTGGGCTTTGATTTCTCCTAGAAGATACGTAGACAGCTTAATTGAGGTAAAATTAAGTGCAAACCCAAATTTCTTATTTATTTCTTTAAATTTTATTTTAGTTTTATGATATTATCGTAATTTTATTTAATTTTTATCGTAGCTTAGGGTTGTCCACTTTTAATTTCTTTTACATTATTTTAATTTTGAAATAAATTTTTAATTTTTTTTTAAATTTGGCCCCTTTCGGAGTCAGAACCGTAACCGGCTTGGAACCACCGGTTCTAGGAGTCGGAACAAGCAGTTCCATGCTGATTCCAGAATCGGATTCGAAACCAGTACCCCCTGTTCCGGTTTCCCTCACAAGAAAATCAGAATTGTTGGGTCCAGAATCGAAATCGACGGTTCTAGTACTGTGGCCAACCCTAATGATAACACTATGTTATAAACTATAATAGCTCATCACATGAAAGTTTTTTCACGATGTAAAGGTTTAGTTCTCACGAAATAATCCAACGACATCGCCTCTTAATAAGGCGTAACAACCCCACATAAAAGAGTTTTGTACACTCGCTACAATAAAATATAGGTAATTATCAACTCAGTCCCTAAATTTTAACGAATTATGAATTTTTTTAATACAATTTATTTTATTGGTACCTGTGGACCCTAAGTTTTTGTAAATGTATCAATTTGGTCTCTCTAACCAATTTTTTAACAGTCAAACTCACAAAAAATATTAAAAAAAATTGTTTTTTCCTTAACCCTATTTAAATGAGTTAAAAATACAATTTTACCCTCAAACCTTTGAAAAGATTATGTTCATTATTTATTAATTAAAAGAGTAATATAGTTATTTTATATTAAGTTTTTGAAAATATAATTAAAAAATTAAATTGATTTCCACCTTCCGTCAATCTTGATGGATGATAGAGATAATATTAAAAACATTTAATTAAAAAAAAATAAAAAAAAATTATGTTCTTCTTAGTTGGGAGATCCAATCTCCAGATTGGATATCCAAACAAGAAAACCAAGAACTAAAAAAGAAAAAAAGAAAAAAAAGGAAGCTGGAATGATCTCCAAACCCAGCAAAAAAAGAACATCAACTTAAAGGAAAGAAAATGGAATCTCGAATGATCTCCAAACCCAGCAAGCCAAAAAGAACAACCTCTCCAAACCCAACAAACCAAGAATAGTATATATATATATATATATATATATATATAAAAAATGGAAGCTCGAATCTCTAACTATGGAGATCGATCTCCATCGGAGATTGAAGGGTCTTCAGCGATGGAGATTGGGTCTCTATCGCTGGAGACCCATTGACCTCCATAGCTGGAAGTCGCTCATCTCTAACGATGGAGATCGATCTCCATCGCTGGAGGTCGCTCATCTCCAGCGATGGAGATCGATCTCCATCGCTGGAGATTTAACTTTTCAATTTTTTTATTTTTTTTGTTATTGGTGTGGAGATTCAATCTTCAGATTGGATCTTCATTCACAATTAATTTTCTTTTTGGTGTTCTTGGTGTGGAGATCCAATCTCTATTCACAATAATATATATATTTTTATAATTCTTCATTCATAATATTTTTTTTTAAAATTTCAATATAATCTCTACTGTCCATCAATCTTGATGGATGGTGGAGATCCGTTAAAAATTTTAATTAAAAACATTTAGAGTCATATCCCTGGAACAATTAAGTTTGACTAATGGTTGACTCATAAAAGAATTTATTTGATACACTTATAAAAACTTAGAGTCTACGGGTACCAGTAAAATAAACTGCGTTAAAAAACTCATAATTCGTCGAAACGTAGGACTAAATTGATAATTGACCTAAAATATAATATGGTCATTGCTCGCCCAACATGGTTTGGTGACAAATGACCCTCATCAACCTCACAATGTTCTACGTTTGAGTCACACCACACTAGATGATATATGTACAAGTCCTAGAAAAAGTAAGACTAGTTGTGGGAGTTGACGAAGAAGTGCAAAGGCTCACCAACAATTTTCAGGCCATTGAATCTGTGCTTGAAGATATAGAGTGCAAACAAGTCAAGGAGAAAGTTGTGGGAGATTAATTGGACAAGCTTAAAGATGTATCCTATGACATAGAGGATGTGTTGGATGAGTGGAATACTGCCATTCAGAAACTACGAATCATGGAAGCTGAAAATGCTTCCAAGCTTGTGATAAAGGTATGTTCCCTCATGTCTTGCTATCACTTTTGTAGTAGGCGAGTTGTTATACATCATGACATTGCTATGAAGATAAAACGTATAAATCAAATACTAGATGGTATTGCTACAGAAAAAAAAAGGTTCCACTTAAGCTCAATCAAGGGCGCATGAGAAGTAGGATGACAAATAACTACCTCTTTTGTTGATGAATTAGAGATTGATGGTAGAGATGATGACAAGAAGGAAATAAGAAAGTTGTTGTTGAGTGAGAGTACTAACAGACTTACATCTCTTTGTATTATTTCCAGTGTAGGGCTGGGAGGAATCAGAAAGACTACTCTTGCTCGACTAGTTCTTAGTGACCATGAAGTGACTACCCATTTTAACATAAAAATATGGGCGTGTGTCTGATCCGTTTAATGAGATTAGGATCGGAAAATCTATACTTGAATCTATTCGAAATGTCATGTGAAATGTAAATGAAATTGAGAACATGTTAGAAAATATAAAGGAGTCTATCAAAGACAAGAAATTTCTTCTTGTCCTTGATGATGAGTGGACGGGAGATTCTAATGAATGGGAACAATTGAAAAGCTCTCTTAAGTATGATTCCAAAGGAAGTAAAATTTTGGTGATCACACGTAAGATTAATGTTGCTAAGGTGATGGGAAGCACCAACTTTATTGAAGTTGGGATGTTATCTGAAAAAAAAAATGTTGATAAGTTTCACTTTATGGAAGAAACAACGAAGAGGGTAAGAAATTAGAAGATGTTGGTAGGAGAATTGTAAAAAAAGTGTAAAGGCTTGCCTCTTGCTGTCAAAACTTTAGGGGGTCTCTTACGCTTTAAAAAAGTGTCTTATATAGTGAGATGTGGGAGTTAGAAGATGCAGAAAAGGGGATTTTCACACCATTATTATTAAGCTATTTTGATATGCCCTTTTAACCAAAAAGATATTTATTATATTGTGCTATCTTCTCTAAGGATTGTGATATAAAAAAAGATCAATTGATCAAGCTATGATGACTCAGGATTATATTAGGATACAACGGAACAAAGTTATGAAGTTAGTTCGAGAAGAGTATTTTGAGAAGCTAGCTATGCCTTCTTTCTTTGAAGATTTTGAAAGAGATATAGATGATGATAGCATAATAGAGGGCAAGATACATGATATGGTGCATGATTTTGCTCTATATCTTAGTAAGAATGAATGTTTTAGTGTAGAGATTAATAATCTCGAAGGATTCCTATTAAAGTCTAGTTATAGAAAAGCTGGCCATTCAATGATAGTGCTCAAGATGTCTCATTTCCTATATCTATTTTTGATGAAAATAGACTGTGTAGCTTTGTGTTAGACTGCAATGAAGTGGTTGGAAATTATCGATATATCAAAATCGTTTCACATGCCAAGGGCATTGCATGTTGCTTACAATTCAATTAAAGATGTTTCAAGTGGCATAAATAAATTGATACATCTAAGGTACTTCGACATCTCAGGAACTAATTAAAGGTATCAGAGAATTACCTGAAACGGTGTGTGAGTTACATAATTTACAACTCTTCAATATTAGTAATTGTGAAAATCTCAATAAACTACCTCAAGGGATAGGGAAATTAGTCAACGTGAGGCATTTAATAACCAATGATGGTTTTGATGAGTGTAGATATATGCCAAAAGGAATTGAAAGATTAACTTGTTTGAGGACATTAAGGAAAGTAGTTGTGAGAAGGGATAAGAAAGAATGCAAGTTTGAATGTCTAAGAAACTTGAATCACTGTGGAAGGTCTCTTTACATTCTATGCAATGGGGTGGATGTGGATGAGATTAATAAGCAGAATTTCAGAATTAAACAAAACTGCTTAGTTTAAAGCTACAGTTTTTATCAGACGTTAGCAATGAAAAAGCTCTTGAACACTTGCAACCTCCTCCAAATTCAGAGAGTTTAGACCTTCGTGGCTATAGAGGTACCAGTCATTTGTTCCTCAATTGGATGACTTCCTTAACAAAACAAAGGCCGTACGGAGCTTTTGCCTCCTATAGGGAAGCTGTCATTTCTTGAACTACTTATAATGTGATCAACATAAAATTGTTGAAAGGCCGTACAAGCTTATTATTCAATTCAATTTTAATTTTTTTTGAAAACCATTCAGTTTGATCTTATTACAAATTATTAAGATTTAACCTGATAATATTTCAAGTTTAAGAAACTAATATCGTAAGAGAAATTGGTGAGAAATGGCACCAAAATCTCATTATTTTGTCAATCTGACATCAAGTTATTAAACTTTTGAGAAATAACACCAATTTTGATGGAAATCCCATTTTGCCCTGCATTAAATCTATTTTGTCTTATTCCACTTTTGAAGGAAATCTATTTTTGGAGTTGAAAATATGAATTCGTTATTGTTTTACCGTGATATATTTTTCTTTGACTGTGAACTATTTTCCTTAATCGTGATCTTTTTTTTTTTACCGTGATCTATTTTCCTTTGGCCGTAATCTATTTCCTTTGTCTGTGAACTATTTTTCTTTTACTGTGATCTATTTTTCTTTGACCGTAATCTATTTCCTTTGACCGTGATCTATTTTCCTTTGGCGGTGATCTATTTCCTTTTATCATAATATATTTTTCTTTACCCGTAATCTTTTTACTTTTACTGTGATTTATTTTCTTTTTGGCATGATATATTTTTCTTTGACCATGATCTATTTCCTTTGATCATGATCTATTTTCTTTTGGTCGTGATCAATTTGCTTTGACCATGATCTATTTGAAACAATAGTTAAATCAGAGGATAATAAAACCCTAGAAGAAGAAGAAGATTCGAGAGCAAGAGATGAAATGGAAATCAGATTTCAACGTCTGATCTTCAACAGTAACCACTTTAATATATATATGTGTGGTTAACAGCCAACTGTAGTTAATTAATTAAGGTTAACTTAACTAACATTCTAACAATATCTAGTTACAAAGTAACTGAATTAACTGATTACAATTACTATCAAACTAAATCAATTACACACAAATGCTTAGCTGTAACACTCCCCCTCAAATGCAACTTATTCCAAATCAGTAAGATTAAATTTGAGTTTAGAAATCTCAGCATTTGAACCATCTGCATCATTTGGTGTATTTGATACAGCAGACTTACTCCCCCTCAAATGCAGCTTAGCCCTGTCAAAGATAAGCTTGGAACACAGGAGCTGAAATATGGAAATTAACAGTGATTTGGTAAAGATATCCGCTGTTTGGGCAGCAGTAGGAACATAGCGAATTTCCAGCTGATTAGTGGTAATAAGATCACGAAGAAAGTGAACATCAATCTCAATATGTTTGGTGCGAACATGGAACACCGGATTGTGAGCTAATGAGTTAGCACTTACATTGTCACACCAAAGAAGTGGAACCCCAACCAAAGGAAACTGAATCTCCTTGAGAAGGGATTGAATCCACACAAATTCAGTGGCTGCAGATGCTAAGGATCTGTATTCAGCCTCTGTGCTCGAACGAGCTACCACCCGTTGCTTCTTAGACGACCAGCAAATTAGATTCCCACCTACATAAGGACAGTGACCTCCTATAGATTTTCTATCATCTTGATTGCTTGCTCAGTCAGCATCAGCAGAGTCCTCTAATGTGATTGATTTGGAAGGAGTAAAATACAAACCATAGGAGAGAGTACCTCTAATGTAACGAAGTACACGTTTCACTGCTTGCCAATGAATTTGAGTTGGAGAAGCAAGAAACTGACTTAACCTATTAACAGCATAGGATAAATCTGGTTTGGTTAAGGTGAGATATTGCAAAGCACCCACAGTGCTTTTATATAGAGTAGGATCATCAAAGGCTGCCCCATCAGAAGCTGAAATTTTACAGGCTGGTGGCAGAGGAGTTGGGCAAGATTTAAAGTCAGTCATGTTAGTTTTGACTAAAAGATCCCAAGCATATTTCGACTGAGTAAGAGAGAGGCCAACAGCTGTGCGATGTGCCTCAAAACCCAAAAAATACTACACTGTTGAGGGATTTAGGCTTAAAAATCCCATTTTGAGATCGAGTGACCATAGGGTGAAAGGATACTGTTCTGGAAGCAGAAACTGGAGAGATAATATGTGCAGGAGATTGTTGCAGATGAGAAGAACATATAGGTGCAGGAGAGGCCTGCACTGCAGGCTGTAAACATTGTGACAGTGAGGGAATATGAGCTTTAGAAGGAAATAATTGAGAATAAGGAAATTCTCCTTCATGAAATAGGACATGTCTAGTGATGTATCAGAGGATAATAAAACCCTAGAAGAAGAAGAAGATTCGAGAGGAAGAGATGAAATGGAAATCATATTTCAATATCTGATCTTCAACAGTAACCACTTTAATATATATATGTGTGGTTAACAGCCAACTGTAGTTAATTAACTAAGGTTAACTTAACTAACATTCTAACAATATCTAGTTACAAAGTAACTGAATTAACTGATTACAATTACTATCAAACTAAATCAATTACACACAAATGCTTAGCTGTAACACTATTTTCCTTTGACTGTGATATATTTTCCTTCTATTTTCCTTGTTCGTGATTTATTTTTCTTTGACTATGATTTATTTTCTTTAATCGTGATCTACTTTCTTTGATCGTGATCTGTTTTTCTTTGACCGTGATCTATTTTCCTATGACCGTGATCTATTTCCTTTTACTATGATCTATTTTTTTTAGCCATGATCTATTTCCTTTGGTAACTATTTTTCTTTGACCGTGATTATATTTCTTTTGATCGTGATCTGTTTTATTTGACCGTGATCTATTTTTTTTTTGTCGTGATCTATTTCCTTTGACCATGATCTATTTCTTTTGACCGTGATCTATTTTTCTTTGACCGTGATTTATTTTCATGATTGTGATTGATATTGGACACGTTCAAAAGGTCTTTGAGGAGACAGATGACGTCAGATTTCAGCTCATAATAAATTATTGGAATTGTCTCGACGAGGAGAATCTTCATCACTCTCGCCGGAGCCTGTTTGTTTCTCTCTCTAACTTCATTTGTTTGACTTTCTCTTTCTAATATAATTATTTGTTTCTCATTTTTTATTTTTTTTGGGTTTTGGATATTTTGATTTGAAAAGAGAACTAGGGTATGTTTGTCCCAAACCCAATTTTGGTGCTATAAAAACTTAAATTACTAATATGGTGACAATTACACAAAAAACGTATCAATAGGTGATAGAAATTTAGTGGGCTCATATCGTAAACTAAGTTTACAATGGATATCAAGTTTTGTTCATGTTAAGTATTAAATTATCAAATTAAAGAACAATGTTTTAATTTTGGACAAGTTATAACCAACCTACCTTGGATTTACCTTTTTACAAACGAAATCAACTTATTAAAAAACTAACAGTTAACTTCTCTGCTGTTAGTCAACGATTATAAAATTTTAGTCAACATTGGTCAAAACAACAATTCCAAGGGTATTTAAGTTATTTTAATTTATTTTAATTTATTTTTACAATATTTTAAAAAAGAAAAAAAAATTAAGATCTCCACCGTCCACCCTTTTTTTTTATTTGAAAAATTTAAAATAAAATATAAAACTCTTTTTTTTTTTTTTTAAATCTCCACCGTTCAGATGAACGATAGAGATGTTAAGTATTTTTTTTTTGAATTTTTGAATTCATATTTAATTTTTAATTTTTAATTTTGAATAAATCTCCACCATCCACTTGGAAGTGGATGGTGGAGATCTAAATTTTTTTATATTTTTTTATTTCTGTTTTTTGACTTTTGATTTTTTAATTAGAGGTATTTTTACACTTTTAAAACGTTCAACGATTATCTTTAACCGTTAACGTTAGCGACATGGGAGTTAACTGTTAGTTTTTTTAATAAGTTGATTCCATATGTAAAAAGTCAAATACCAGGTAGGTTGACTATAATTTATCCTTTAATTTTTAGTAGAATATTACTTATTGAACTTGATGTTTATATTTGAGTAGAATATTAATTATAAAATAAATTTTCTTGAACTTTATAATATTAATATAATTTGAGAATCTAGATATATTATAATGATAATGAAGTGATTTACAAAATTCTAGATATATTATCGTAATAATACATTGATTTACAAATATAATGAGATATACTGTTGGATATAATCAATTCGTACTATCTTATAAAATAAATGAGAATAAGTTGTTAAACCTAATGAAAAACAAGCTATACACATAAGGAATTTATTGATGGACACTTGTCATTTTTTATACTTAGCATATACAGACACTTGATTGGTCCATTTGGCACAATAGTTGCTCCGGTGTATAGTGCACTAGCAACGCGATTGTATACAATCAGAGCTTTAAAACAATAGTTTATAAATTAGGTATTTCAAGGTTAGATTTTTTAAATTTAATTTTATATTTGTAATTTGTTTGTATACTTCCATATTTAGTTTTTATATACATGTAACCTTCTATAATTTGGTTAATTTACATATAATTTGTTATATTTGGTTAATTTATTCGTATAATTCTATATTTTAATTAATTTACTAGTATTATTCTATGTTTGGTTAATTACTTTGATTTTTTTTTTGACATACCACCTACGGTCGTGGCGACTCGAACCTGTGATATTCCTAGGTTGAATGATCGCTCTTGCCACATTGAATGGTGGTAATTACTTTGATCTTTCAATATTTGGTTAATGTAATGTAATATTCTACATTTAGTTAATTTAAATGTAATTTTCTATAAGGTTAATTTACACATGTAAGTTTTTATATTTACTTAATTTACTTGTATACTTCTATATTTAGTTAATTTATACGTAACGTTCTATATTTAGTTAATTTACATATACTATTCTATATTTGGTTAATTTTTATGTAATCTGACATGTTTGGTTAATTTACCATTTCTCTATAACAGGTTGATTTACTTAATTCTTTGGTTAATTTACGTGCAACCTTCTATATTTGGTTAATTTACATGTAATATTCTGTACTTGGTTTATTTACATTTAATTTTATATATTTGGTTAATTTACATGTAGTATTTTATATTTGGTTTATTTACATTTCTATGTTTGGTTTATTTATTTGTATTATTCTATATCTGGTTAATTTCTTTATTTTCTATATTTTGTTAATATACCCGACCTTCTTTATTTAGTCAATTACATGTAATTTTTTTATATTTGGTTAATTACATGTAATCTTCTTTATTTGGTTAATTTACTTTATATTTCTATATTTGGTGAATTTACTTTATTCTTCTGTATTTTAGTAATTTTTATTTATTTTCAAAATATTTTTAAAAAAAGAGTTAAGATTCCCACCGTCCATCTCTTTTTTTTTTTATTAAAAAAATTAAAAAAACTATTTTTTAAAATTATTTGAATGGTGGAGATCTTAAGTGTTTTTTTCTAAATTTTTAAAATTTAAAATTTATATTTTATTTTGAATAAATCTCCACTATCCACTTGGATGGTGGAGATTTAAATTTGTTTTTGTTTTTTTATTTCAGTTTTTTAATTTTTATTTTTTTAATTAGGGGTATTTTAGTCTTTTTATACTTTTAAAATAGTCAACGATCATCTTTAACGGTCAACTAGTGGTAGGGGAGTTAACTGTTAGTTTTTTAATAAGTTGATTCCGTCTGTAAAAAGCTAAACGCTAGGTAGTTGACTGTAATTTGTCATTTAATTTTTTGTAGAATATTAGTTGTTGAACCTGGTGCTTAAATTTGAGTAAAATATTAATTATAAAATATATTTTCATGAACTTTATAATATTAATGTATAATTTGAGAATCTCGATATATTATAATAACAATACAACGATTTATAAAATTCTAGATATATTATCATAGTAATACATTGATTTACAAATATAATGATATTTTGTTGGATATAATCAAGGGATATTATCAAAAAAGCTGCCACTGTTTTCATATACATCATTTTAGCTCTCACTATTTCAGTATTTGTCAAAAACACTCCTACCGTTAAGTTTTCCATCCAAAAAGTCAAATTGTTAAGTTTGACCATTTGTTTTAAGGGTATTCAAGTAATTCAACAAGTAAAACAAAAAATTTAAGGGATATTATCAAAAAAGCTCCTAACAAATTCATATACATCATTTTGCTCGATTTTTCCATGCTGTTACAATATCTATTCAAAAAATTTTCCAAACCGGTTGAGGAGGAGTTCGATGATTAAGGAGAAGCTCGACGAGGAGGAGATCAACGAGCTTTTCACCCCGATGGCGCGATCCGGCCCAGAAGAGTTCCCTCCGGTTGAAGGCGACCTGCAATTTGGTTGTGTGAAGAGTTTCCAGAAGGTCCCTCAACCAGCGCCGGAGAAGAAGGTGGAGACGATTGCTCCTCTGAGTAGCTGCAAGTGAGCCAGAAGCTTGTGTGAGGGACCTTCGTTGAACAGAACCAATACAAGTTAAAATGTAATTCTTTTCTATATTTATTGTATATTATTTACAGTGATTTGTTTATATATTTATTCACAAATAATCTGTTAGGCTAGTACCCTTTAGCTGACATGGTAGCTGTTAGGTTTGTGTGATGATTGCCAGTCTGTAATTGTAACAGACGAGAGAATTCTGTTTGTTAGAAACAGAATTCGAATTTTCTCCCTTTCTTCCAATATTACCCATGATCATCTGCACATGTTTTCAATTGATCATTTGGGTTGAGATGTGGGGCACCAGGGGTTTGATGTAATGCCTGGGTAGCTGCAGACTTATGCACACCAGATTTATGGGTTCCCCTTCGAACCCTCTTCTAGGTTCGATTGGAACCTAGAAATCTGGGTTTGAAATTGGTTTGTTCCAATTTTTTTTTTGGTAGGGTTCGATTGGAGTAAACCAATTTCTGGGTTCCAATCGAACCCTCGGGGTGAAAAGCTCGTCGAGCTCCTCCTTAATGAGATCCTCAACTGGGTTGGAAAATTTTTTGAATAGATATTGTAGCAAATCTACTGTAGGAAAATCGAGCAAAAGTACTGTAGCAAAGGGTATTGTTGACTGCTACAGTAGAATTTTGACTGCTACAATAGAATTTTTGAATCATGTTAATGGTATTGTTGTCATTTTACCCATTAATAGTGTTATTAATTAACTTTTTGGACGGAATAGTTAATTTGGGAGTGTTTTTGACAAATACTGAAACAGTGGGAGCTTTTTTGATAATAACCCTATAATCAATTTGTATCAATTCGTATAATCATTCTTATAATCAAATGAGAATAAGTTATCAAAATATAATGAAAAACAAGTTATACACAAAAAGAATTTATTGATCGACGCTCGTCAATTTTTATACTTAGCTTGTACGACACTTGATTGGTCCATTTGGCACAACAGTTACTCTAGTGTATAGTGCACCACAAACGTGATTGTTTGCAATTAGAGCTTTACAACAATAATTTATAAATTAGGTATCTCATGGTTAGATTTTTTAAATCTTAGACATATGGTTTAATTTGATTTTATATTTGGTTTATTTACATTTTTATGTTTGGTTAATTTATTTGTATTATTCTATATCTCGTTAATTTACTTTATTCTTCTATATTTTGTTAATGAACCTGATCTTCTTTATTTAGTCAATTATATGTAATTTTTTTTTATATATGGTTAATTTACATGTAATATTATTTATTTGGTTAATTTACTTATATACTTCTATATCGTAATATCCCTAATTTCAAATAAATATGAAAAGTATGGTTGAATTAATTTTTAAGTATGTGAATATGATATTTATGATTTGAGGGGTGAAAAATATAACCTATATTTTTAAGGTTTCTAGGTGGACCAGATGGAGCGGTCTAGAAAGAGTGCATGAAAGAAAAGGAAAATGTTAGCAGTGAGTACCGCAATCAGTCACTGCGACCAGGGATCGCGATGAACAGCTCGCGGTGAAAATGGTGATTTTGGACAGTGAGCACCGCGACCAACATTGTGACCAGATACCGCGATGGCTGATCGCAATGAAAGCGATGAAAACATTCCAGTGAGCAACACGACCAGGTGGCGCGACCACAGGTCATGAGGAGCGGTCGCGATGACCAAATTTTTATATAAAAAAAAAAGAGGCGGTAAGAAACTTCACGAAGAAGCAAGGAAAAAACAGAAATAGAGAGAGAGAGAGAGAGACCGGAGAAGAGAAAAAGAAAAAGAAAAAGAAAAACAGAGAGAAAGAAGGAAAAGAAATAAGAAGAGAGAGAAGGAGAAGAAGAGAAGAAGAAGAAGAGGAAAGGAAGAAGAAGAAAGAAAAGGAAAAGAGGAGGGAGAAAGGAAAAAGGAAATCTAGAAAAGAAAAATTCGTAAAAACGGTATCCAGGTTAGTGTACACTTATTTCTAAAATCTTTTTCGTTATGTGTTTTTGATTTAATGAGTTTGGAAACATATTTATGGATTTCGTACACTCGTATTTCATTTTCATATATTGTTTGAATTAATTGTGGAATATTTTGGTATTATTGAATTTCTATGAGATCGCATGTTTTCAAAACCTGATTTACGATTATTGTTTGGTTTTATAATTATTGATTTTGACTGAAACTTATAATTGTTAATTCTCGAAAAGAATGGACTGATTCGATATGACATTTGATACCTGAATAATGGCCCTGATATATGTATAGGGAAAATATGAATATAGGAGATTGACATGTCAATTGAGTGTATTTAGCAGTACTGCAACGAGATATTTGATGATTATGATGATATACGGATACCATTTCATTTTGAAATGGGAAACCGACTGTAAAAATACAGATACCATTTCATTTTGAAATGGGAAATCGACTGTGACTATAGGGATACCATTTCATTTTGAGATGGGAAACCCGGCTGTATAAACCCGTAATCCAGTCCTGTGAACCCTGTAATATGTACCAGAGGCCCAATTAAGAACTGAAAACTATGAATTTAAACATTGAAATAAGGAAAGACAATTGAGATTTAAATTCAGAAACTTTTGAAATATTTTACTTTATATAATTTCAGTATTTGAAATATAATATTTGTTCTATATGTATTTCTGAATTTCTGAATTTTAGATCTATTGTTCTATATTATATTGAAATTTATTTTAGGGTACACCCACTAAGCATTATTGCTTAGCGCGTTGATTTTATCACGCGTAGGTAACAGAGATACCGAGGGAGGAAAAGACTGAAGATGTGATAGCTACAGACTGAGGATCAGAGTCACTATACCTTTGAGTAGTTATATTTGAATTTTGATTGTATATCATTTAGTTACGCATGCATATACAAAAGTTTATAAATTTGTCATATATATAAGTTTTGTAAATATTTGTTTAATGGTTTATGTTTTTCAGAGATTGTAAATATTAATTATGTATTCTTTGATTTTGAAAATGTTCGGAAAGTCGCACTATACTGCAGAGTGCGCATTTGATTGAGAAAATATAATTTGAAGTGTTGATTTTTATATTGGTTGAGTTATGTTGAAAAACAGGATTTTTGGAAAGTCAGAAAAATAGAGGAAACTCTGTTGAAATTTTTTTCAAACAGTTTTGGATGAGCTCACTCGAAAGGAATTTTAAAATATAAATTATTTGGTTTTTCAATGGTTTTCAGATTATAAAGTGAGTCAAGTAAAGTTTTGAAATCGGTAGCGCTTCCTGAGTCGATTCATGCGGGTTGGGTTAGGGGGTGTTACATATATTTGGTAAATTTACTTTATTCTTTTATATTTGGTTAATTTATATGTAACCTTCTATATTTTGTTCATTTCCATGTATTATTCTACAATTTGTTAAATCTTTCATATTTGGTTAATTTATATTGTAATATTCTATATTTAGTTAATTTACTTGTATTTTTTTTATTTGGTTCCTTGATTCTTTAGTTAATTTATATGCAATCTTCTATATTTAGTTAATTTACATATAATATTCTACATTTGGTTAATTTTGAAGTAATCTTTTATATTTAGTTTATTTACATTTAATCTTATGTATTTAGTTAATTTCATGTAATATTTTATATTTAGTTTAATTTACTTGTATACTTTTCGATGTCTGGTTAATTTATTTGTATAACCTTTTATATTTTATTAATTACACGTAATATTCTATATTTAGTTAATTTACATGTAATCTTCTATATTTGGTTTATTTACATTTAATTTTTTATATTTGATCAATTTACTTGTATACTTATATTTTTGCTTAATCTATTTGTATTCTTCTATATTTGGCTAATTGAATTTATTCTTATATATTTGGTTAATATATTGTGACATTTTATATTAAGTAAATTACTATAAAATACCATGACATTTCAACAATGTGTAACCAAATTGATCAAATTTTTTCAAATTGAATTGAAAAGTACCATTGACATAACATTAAATGTTGGGCCGTCAGTGAGGTTTAATGTCAGAAATACACAATCATCTTTTTATGATGTATAAAAAATAAAAAAATAAAAAAAATATTTTTTTAACTAGCAATAAAATATTTTTGAAAAACACACACATATATATATTTTAAAATTTTTAGTTTGATCTCCATAGAATGACAATAGTGATAATCATAGTGTCAAAAATTCCTCTTACAGTTTCACGGAAAAGATTACAAGGTATAAACTAATTCCATGTATATTGTGATAATCATACAAATACAACAATTAATGATGAATAGACATTGCAAGTTTAGAATCTATTACATGAAAATAAATCTAATCCTCATCATTGATAATATCAGGACTATAAGCTTGATGTAAGAAGTACCAACAATAAATTTTGTGAGTCATGTCTGGTTCGCAAATTTGAAATCTTCCCCGGGACTCTTCATTTAAGCTGTATA
Organism: Xanthoceras sorbifolium; assembly: GCA_003430845.1. Lineage (NCBI taxonomy): Eukaryota > Viridiplantae > Streptophyta > Magnoliopsida > Sapindales > Sapindaceae > Xanthoceras > Xanthoceras sorbifolium. The sequence goes on along the minus strand of CM010620.1, from coordinate 28,753,076 downwards.
TGTTACACATGTTGGAACCGAAAGGAAGATGATAGACAGAGTTCCTGAGTCCTCTCCAATTTGTCGTGCTTCCTGATTTTGAGGACATCCAAGCACCAACAAACAATGCTTCATCACCCAAATCCTCCACCTTAACCCATTTCAACCTTTCTAAGTCTATTGTATATACTTTAGCTCTGAATATTATTGGCAGAAAATGAACAATAAGAAGCTGCTTCTTTGAAGCCACCAACCTAACAAATGTGGTCAACCAAGGGGTGCCTCCGAGTGTCAAAAACCGAAACCTACAAGTTCTAAAGTTGAAAACACCAATTCTAGAATTATTAGTCAGAGCATATACCCTGCCACAAAAAATAACAAGATCCACAATCTTCCAGGATTCCTTTGCAAAAGATAAATATCTCCAGCGAGCAGTAGTATCTCGCAATATACAATACCGGACAGTTTCATGCGTCTGCGAAAGCACAATAAGAGCAAAACGTGAACCAGACACAAAGGACGCAAAGATGGCACGATCACTTCTATTCAATGGCTTCTTGGTTTGAGGCATGTTCGGAAACTGGAGTTTGTGCCCTGTTAGAGGATTAATAACCCAAACGTTCTTATGGAAATCTTGGAAGATCAAGTATCCACTAGAACAACCTAGAAAAATTTTACCGACAAAAGTAGGAAGCTTCGTCCCATATTTAACTCTTGTGGATATGTCATAGAAATGACATGACTTTTTAGCCCTTGATGATATGTACATGACGAGGGGTGCATGTACGTTCATGAAGTTCTGTTTCAAGAATGAGAAGGATAATCTCCAACTACTGCAGACTTTGCCAAAATTGAGAAAGTCTACAATGGTTAGAGTGCTGTAGATTATACCGAGCAGCTCAACTGGGAGGTCAGCCCAGCCCCGGTGACTCACATCATTGCAAGTCTTCTTCCTCTTTTTCCTGCATTGTTTTTGAGGTTCATATGTTTCATCCTCATTTGTTTTTGTACCTAAATTTATCATAAAAATGTAAGTTGCAATTCATATAGAATCAACGAAAGTTGTTAAATCAAAGAAACAACAATAAATATTTTATTAAGGATTAATAAACACGTGATCTACTATCTTCTCCAATTCAAACATTCAAAATTACGATGCATGATGTTTATTTGATCTTAGGGCAGGCGCAAAATTTCAAAAACCGAAAAGAGTATTCAAGCATAGTTATTACATTAAACTAAAATGCACACAAGGAAAGAGAAAGAGAGAAGATACCAATATATAAAATCTGGTAAGTTGCTGAACCGATTGTAGAAACATTCAAATATTATGTTGATTATCATTGAAATATTTCTTTGAAAATCAATAAGAAATTTGTGATTGCAAGACAAGTATTTGCCTCATGAGAAGCAATGGAAGACACCAAACATGAATTTATCATAAGGTATATATAGTGCACCGAAGAGATAGCAGTATACAATTATAATTCCGTAATAATGGCATCCAAATTGCATATCTCTTAGTTAGAAATTTTAAATCTTAAACATATATTGTTAGATTTAATTCTATATTTATAATTTACTTCCGTATTTAGTTAATTTACGTGTATATTTTCCTATTTGGTTAATATATACTGTATTCTTCTTTTTTTTTTTGAGGAAAATATACCGTATTCTTCTATATTTGCTTAATTTACATTTAATAGTCTATATTTAGTTAATTTACATGTAATCTACTATATTTGCTTAATTTACATTTAATATTCTATATTTAGTTAATTTACATGTAATCTACTATATTTGCTTAATTTACTTCTATACTTGTCTATTTGCTTAATGTACTTGTATTCTTCTATATTTAGTTAATTTACTTTATTCTTTTATATTTTTTTAAAACATGTGATCTTCATATTTAGCTATTGTACATTTAAAATTTTCCATTTGATTAATTTATATTATTCTCCTATATTTAGTTAATTTACTTGTATATTTATATTGATGAACGGGCCCTAAATTTTACATCAAAATATTGAGAATTATAAATAAAAACTATTTTAAAACAATATGAAAATATTTAAATATTATAATTACGTTTTTGTATTTTACTTTTCAAATATATTAAAAAAAGTTGACGATTTTTGACATTTTGTTGACTGTGATACGAACTTTCGTTATTTTTAATAATTTCTAATAACTTTAGTCATTTAATTACTTATTATCTAAATAAAAAAAGCAAAAAAAAATAATCATTTACAAAATTATATTTTAAATATTTGAACATTTTTAAACACATCCAAGACTATTTAAATTTAGATGTAGTTTACAAGAAGTAAAGCATACTTTTTTTTTTAATTATTTAGAGATTCCCAAAAACTAATTGTACTATCATTCATGCATATATAAGCAGTAAAAGTAAGTATCATGATATCAATTACAATTATAGTGATTTTTTTTTCAGACACGAACGTGCGATTATTTTACGATTGTTGCCTTTGAGTCAGTTAACATTGCTAATAAATATAATAACTATCAGCATCGATAAATGACTATAGACAAAACTATAAAATAGTTACAACAAAAGTTCTTATCATAATAAAACTTTATCAAACTCAATTACATCCCTAAAATGATGCACTATGATGTAATAGAGAGAGTATCATGTAAGAGAGAGAGAGAGGGGCAGTGATAATCATAATCATGTATAACTATATAAGAAAAATATGTGAAAATGAATACCTGAACTTGACAATAGTTGTTGTTTGGGCTGAAGATGATAGCGGCTGCTTCCTTCTCTCTCTCTTCTTTGCAACGCTCCTTCCATATCTCACAGTCGTGCTTCAAATTAGGGTTGTAAGAGAAACAAATGATATTTGCTTTTCAAATTTGGTTCGTAACGCTTCCTTATTTAAGAGAAATATGTGATACCTGTCAAAACGCCGGGTATGTGTCAAAAGTCGGTCATTCCATTTGTGTTGATATCCAAAATATGAGAGGTTGTCAAAAATACCCTTGAGGTTTGACTTAATTTTGAAAAATGACACTTTAATTTCAAATTTAGATGAAAATCTCCTGTAGAAGTTTTAGTAGACAATCAATTTTTTTTTCTTAACTAAATATTGAAATTATAAGGTGTTTTTTATATGCAAAAACGAGCTTTTACCTACATATGGAAATAGAGAAATGTTTTTAATAAGGATCAAGCCTCTAGGGTTTTTCAAAATATATAGTTGTCAAACTTGGATCAATGTTATTAGTTTTAATAGGTAATGCTAAACATTTGAACAATTTACGATAAAGTAATGACATCTGAACAATGTGCAACTTATGATAAACTACCTTTGGCCTAATATTAACAGTTGGGCATTTAGTGGTGTATAATGTTAGAAAGACATGGTCACCTATTATGATGTATAAGAAATATGTAAGGTCTATATTTTGTCGGCTTTAATTCCGTGAACAAAACATATTTGTTTGCATGTCTTAGTTAGCTTAGTTAGAATATTAAATGAGTGTATCAAAGATTTGAAGAGATAATGCAAAGACGACGAGCTTATAAGATCACTCAAGAAAATGCATAAATGTAAGTTTTGAGGAATCAGAAACTCTGTTGAGTCGCACCATACCAAATGATATCTATAAAATATAATGTGACGACAATAAAAGTGATGAAAGGCCGTACAAACTTATTATTCAATTCAATTTTTACTTTTGACAACCATTCTATTTGATCTTATTACAAATTACTAAGATTAAACTCGATAATATTTCAAGTTTATGAAACTAATGTCGTAAAAAAAATTTTGTGAGAAATGACACCAAAATCTCCTTAGTTTGTCTCCTTAATTTGTCAACCTAACACCAAGTTATTAAACTTTTGAGAAATAGCACCAATTTTGATAGAAACCCCATTTTGCCCTTCATTAAACCTCTTTTGTCTTATTCCACTTTTGATGAAAATCTATTGTTGAAGTTGAAAACATGAATTCGTGATTTGTTTTTTACTGTGATCTATTTTTCTGTGACCGTAATCTATTTCTCTTAATCGTGATCTATTTCATTTGACCGTTATATATATATATATATATATATATATATATATATATATATATATATTTTACTGTGATGTATTTCCTTTATCTGTGAACTATTTTCCTTTAACTGTGATCTATTTCCTTTAGCCGTGATCTATTTCCTTTTACCGTAATCTATTTTCCTTTAGTCGTAAGATATTTCCTATTACCGTGATTTATGTTCCTTTGGCCATGATCTATTTTCTTTTGACTGTAATCTATTTCTTTTGACCGTAATCTATTTCCTTTGACCATGATCTATTTTTTTTTGTCGTGATCTATTTCCTTTGATCGTGACCTATTTTTCTTTGTCCATGATATATTTTCTTTTGGCTGTGATCCATTTCTTTTATCCGTGATTTATTTTTCTTTGACCGTGATCTATTTTCTTTGACTGTAATCTATTTCCTTTGACCGTGATGTATTTTCTTTTGACCATGATCTATTTCATTTTACCGTGATCTATGTTTCTTTGGCTATGATCTATTTCCTTTGGGAGTGATATATTTTTCTTTGGCCGTCATCTATTTCTTTTGATCGTGATCCATTTACTTTTGGTCATGATCTATTTCATTTAACCGTGATCTATTTTCTTTGACCGAGATATATTTTTCTTTGACCATGATCTATTTTCATGACTGATGTTAGATACTTTCAAAAGGTCTTTTAGGAGACAACCAATGTCGGATTTCAGCCCATAATGTATAGTTGGAATCGTCTCGACGAGGAGAATCTTTATCACTCTCATCAGAGTCTATTTGTTTCTCTCTCTCTCTCTAACTTCATTTATTTAACTTTCTCTCTCTAATCAAATTATTTGTTTCTCAATTTTGATTTCTTTTTGGGTTTTGGACGTTTTGATTTGAAAAGAGAACTAGAGGATTTTTGTTCCAAAACCAATTTTGGTGCTATAAAAACTAAAATTTCTAATACAATGATAGTTACACAAAAAACAAATCAATAGGTGTCAGAAATTTAACGGACTCATATCGTAAAATACGTTTACAATGGATATCAAGTTTTGTTTATGTTAAATATTAAATTATCAAATTAAAGAAAAATATTTTAATTTTGGACAAATTACAACCAACCTACCTAGGATTTGTCTTTTTACAGTCGGGATTTACTTATTAAAATACTAACAGTTAACTACATTGCCGTTAATCAACAATTATAAAATGTTAGTCAATATTGGTCAAAGTCAACTATTCTAAGGGTATTTTAGTCATTTTAATTTATTTTTAAAAAAAGAGTTATGATCTCCACCGTCCATCTCTTTTTTTATTAAAAAAATTTTAAAAAACTATTTTTTTAAACTCCATTGTCCATTTGGACTGTGGTGATCTTAAGTGTTTTTTCAAAATTTTCAAATTTTTTAAATTTTAAATTTATATTTTATTTTAAATTTTTTTATTTTGAATAAATCTCCATTATCCACTTGGATGGTGAAGATCTAAATTTGTTTTTATTTTTTTATTTCAGTTTTTTAATTTTTAATTTTTTTAATTATGGGTATTTTATTCTTTTTATACTTTTAAAATGGTCAACAGTCATCTTTAATGGGCAACTAACGGCAGAAGAGTTAACTGCTAATTTTTTAATAAGTTGATTCCGTCTGTGAAAAGCCAAACGTCAGGTAGGTTGACTGTAATTTGTCCTTTAATTTTTAGTAGAATATTAGTTGTTGAACATGGTGTTTAAATTTGAGTAGAATATTAATTATAAAATAAATTTTCATAAACTTTATAATATTAATGTATAATTTGAGAATCTCGATATATTATAATAATAATACAATGATTTATAAAATTCTAGATATATTATCATAGTAATACATTGATTTACAAATATAATTATATTTTGTTGGATATAATCTATTCGTATCAATTCATATAATCATTCTTATAATTAAATGAGAATAAGTTATCAAAACAAGTTATACACAAAAGGAATTTATAGACCGACACTGGTCAATTTTTATACTTAGCTTGTACGACACTTGATTGGTCCATTTGGCACAACAGTTGCTCTAGTGTATAGTACACAAGAAACGTGATTGTATGCATTCAGAGCTTTTCAACAATAGTTTATAAATTAGGTATCTCATGGTTAGATTTTTTAAATCTTTGACATATGGTTAAATTTGATTTTATATTTATAATTTGTTAGCATACTTCCATATTTAGTTTTCATATACATGTAACCTTTTGTAAATTACTTTGGTCTTTTTTATTTTTTTGACATATCACCTACGATCGTGATAATTCAAACCTATAATATTACTAAGTTGAAAGATCGCTCTTACCACATTGGGCGGTGGTAATTACTTTGGTCTTTCAATATTTGGTTAATATAATGTGATATTCTACATTTAGTTAATTTAAATGTAATTTTCTATATTTACTTAATTTACTTGTATGCTTCCATATTTGGTTAATTACACGTAACCTTCCATATTTGGTTAATTTTTATATAATCTGACGTGTTTGGTTAATTTAATTGTATTTTTCTATAATCGGTTAATATACTTAATTCTTTGGTTAATTTACGTGTAACCTTCGATATTTGATTAATTTACATGTAATATTCTACATTTGGTTTATTTACATTTAATATTATATATTTGATTAATTTACATGCAATATTTTCTATTTAGTTTATTTACATTTCTATGTTTGGTTAATTTATTTGTATTATTCTATTTCTGGTTAATTTATTTTATTCTTATATATTTTGTTAATAAACCTGATCTTCTTTATTTAGTTAATTATATGTAATTTTTATATTTGATTAATTTACATGTAATATTCTTTATTTGGTTAATTTATTTGTATACTTCTATATTTGGTAAATTTGTTTTATTCTTTTATATTTGGTTAATTTATATGTAACCTTCTATATTTTGTTCATTTCCAAGTATTATTCTACAATTTCTTAAAGCTTTCATATTTGGTTAATTTATATTGTAATCTTCTATATTTAGTTAATTTACTTATATTTTTCTTTATTTGGTTTATTTCCTTGATTCTTTAGTTAATTTACATGCAATCTTCTATATTTAATTAATTTACATGTAATATTCTATATTTGATTAATTTTCAAGTAATCTTCTATATTTGGTTTATTTACTTTTAATCTTATGTATTTGGTTAATTTACATGTAATATTTTATATTTAGTTTAATTTACTTGTATACTGATTAATTAATTTATATTTGTATTACTTGTACACATATTGAACCCAAATGGGAGATGATATTAGTTCCTGAGTCCTCTCCAATTTGTTGTGCTCCTGATTTTCGAGGTCAACTCGCATCATTGCAAATCTTCGTCCTCTTCTTCCCTGCATTGTTTTTAAGGTTCATATGTTTCGTCCTCATCTGTTTTTTTACCTGAATTTATCATTATAAATGTAAGTTGCAATTCATATGGAACAAACTTAACTTGTTAAATCAAAGTAACAACAATAAATATCTTATTAAGGATTAATAAACACGTGATCTACTATCTCCTTTAATTTAAACATTCAAAATTACGATGCATTATATATTAAGGTAGGGCGAAAAATTTTAAAAACAAAAAGCGATAGTCAAGCATAGTTATTACATTAAACTAAAATACACATAAGGAAAGAGAATGAGAGAGATGCAGAGAGAATATACCAATATATGAAATTTGGTAAGTTACTGAACCGATTGTGGAAGGATTCAAATATCCTGTTGATTCTCATTGAAATATTTTTTGAAAATCAAGAAGAAATTTGTGAATGCAAGATGTTATGTGCCCAATTTCATTAAGCCCAATAGGCCTAGAAAAGTCAACAAAACCCATTGGGTCCAGAGGGCCTGGGAGAGACAATGAAGCCCAACGGACTGGAAGGCTGATAAAGCCAATGCAGCGGACAAGCCACAATTAAGAGAAGTGAAGAAAGGAATTTGGAGCTCTATGTGAGCTATGACACCCCAGCAACCTAGAAGGCTTTTCATCAAAGATGTATTTGCTATGTTTTAAATTTATGTGTACAAACTGGTTTGCAAACACTTCAACATTTTATTAAACCAATTAGGGATACTCTCTATTTTCATCTAAAACAATGGGCTAGGTTTTGCAAATCTCATAGGAAGTGTCCAATTAGATTTTTCCATAATGTTCCAACTCATTGGAACTTCACATACAAATTGTTGTGTGAAATTTATGAGTATAGGGATTTATTAGTTCGTTTTATGCAATATAATTGCAGCAGTATTAATTTATATAGTAGCATTGGGATGTGTGTACACATATTTGTGAATTATTAAAAGTTTTTAATGATGCTACTAATAATCTATCTGGTATATATTATCCTACCATGCATTTATTTTTTGTAGAAACCATAAATATTATTGGTACACTTAATAAGTGTACACATGATCAAACGTTAACTGAATGTGTTAGAATAATGAGATTAAAATGGTTAGATTATTATAGGGATATTCCCATGATTTATGTAATTGCTTTATGTTTGACCCTAGATGTAAATTAGATAATTTATTTAAATATTATATTGTTTATTATAATTGTTTAGGTATAAATGATATTGAAATTGTTAGTTTATTTAATAACGTGAGGAGTTTATTTTATGAACTGTATGATGAAAACTGTTCTATATACGGTCCATCACTGAACATTAATGATTAGCAACCATAATTTAGAGATTCTCCATTTAATTTTGCCTCTACATTAAGGAAGTTAGGGTCAAGTATGTTATCTGAACAACCAAAGAAAATGTGGAGTGTGTTTTCATCAACCTCTACTTCAGAGGTTGATGTTTACTTAAATACTGCATTCGAGTTTGTGAGCGATGACTTCAACCTTTAACAATGGTGGAGGGATCACGAGAGAGATTTTCCAATTTTGGCCATCATTGCTAACAAATTTTTGGAACCCTTGTCTCGACCGTGGTAGTGGAACAAGAATTTAGTGCCGGCGGCAATGTTCTTGACGAGAGACGATCGTTGCTGAGTCTAGACTCAATTCAGATTTAGGTCTGTATTGATGACTAGACCAAGGCACAATACATGCAATAAGAAATAGACGGACCATCCGACGACAACGACTTCTTCGACAACAACGACAAAGGTATGAGCGACGGTTGATCCCGAATAAATAAAAGGTAAGAGAATTACGTGGGCTTTGATTTCTCCTAGAGGATACGTAGACAGCTTAATTGAGCTAAAATTAAGTGCAAAACCAAATTTCTTATTTATTTCTTTAAATTTTATTTTACTTTTATGATATTATCGTAATTTTATTTAATTTTTATCGTAGCTTAGGGTTATTGTAACACCCCCTGACCCGAACCCGTCTGGATCGACCCAGGGAGCGCTACCGGGTTTCCAAAACTTTCTAAATTCATTTTATACCTTTCAAAATCATTGTGAGCCCATCAAATAAATTTTCAAATCATTGGAAAACCACATAGTTTATAATTTTAAAACCATTTTCGAGTGAGCCCATTGAAATACACTTTTTACAAAAATTTCGGCAGAGTTCCCTTTGTTTTTCTGATTTCCCAAAACCTGTTTTTCCACAACTCAAATCAAATACAAATTCAATAACACTTCAAATCTCATTCTCAATCAATTGCGCACTCTGCCGTTTAGTGCGACTTTCAAACAATTTATAAAATAAAATACTTCAGAATTCAATATCTACAAACATTCTAAAAATGAAAAACAGAAATCATAAACCAATTTAATTACAAGACAGAATTTTACAAAACGTTTACAAATCTCTGTATATACATGCATATCAATCATAATACACATCAACATAAATATCTACCCCAGAAATGTGACTCTACTCCTCTGTCTGCAGAAAACTCCTCTTCAGTCTTTTGCCTCTTCAGTCTCCCTGGTACCTACGTGTTAGAAACAAAACTAACGCGCTAAGCATATAGCTTAGTGGGTGTACACTAAACTCAAATATGAAAATCATAAATAACTTTTAATAAGAAACCTATCACAATATATATATTTCAATTCTAATCATTTACAGAAATAATCATTTTAACTTCAAAATCAAACCATAAAGCAGTTATAATCACTTTAACTTCAAGAATAAGATCAACATATAAAATCGATTAAATAAAGTCACTCACTTCACTTCAATTCTGGCCCGCTAGAATACTCAACATAATTAGGACTGGAATATGGGTCGTTCGACCACAGTAACTGTCTGTCGAACATAGCTCCCACCCTAGGACGAATCCTAAGAGTGGTACGTATCTCCCTACTCTAGGACCGAGTGGTCGGAACCTAGAGAGGTACATAACTCCCTATCCCAGGAACGAATCCTTAGGAAGGTACGTGTCTCCCTACCCCAGGACGAATCCGTGAGGAGGTACGTGTCTTCCTGCCCCTGGACGAATCCATAAGGAGGTACATATAGTCATCAATGACATATCAATATCGGTGCAGTACTGCTCACTGAACCCAGCTGGTATACCAACCTCCTATATCCATTTATATGTCTAAGTATCCTAGGGCCGTTTCGATAAACTAGTTTTCAAATATTCACTATATTTACAAATCAACGGAAACATTCGATTTCAATAACATAGATTTTTCATGAGAAAATCAACAATATTTATGCAAGAGTCGAAAACAAGTAATTTCAGCGGAATCGTAATAATCAAGATACGATCAACAATAAAATCATTTCAATAACATAATATAAACACATAAAAATTGAAAAAAATCTCCAAATTAATTACAGATTCAACTAAAAATACTTAATACTTTTTGTAAAGGTTTCGAAAACGATGGTACACCAACCTGGATACCGTTTTCCTTCCGACAAATCACGTTTCTAGGTTTCTTTTCTTTTCCCTTTCTCTTTCTCTTTCACTCTCCTCTTTCACTTTCCTTCCTCTTCTCTTCTCTTCTTCTTCTTCTTCTTCTTCTTTCTCTTCTTTCTTTCTTCTTCTTTCTCTTCTTTCTTTCTTCTTCTTCTTCTTCTTCTTTTTCCTCGATCTCTCACTCTCTCTTTTCTCTTCTCTGTTTTTGGTGGCTTCTGCGAGAAGCCAAATTTTTTTTTTTATATTTTTCGGTCGTCGCGACCGTCATCGCGACCTGTGGTCGTGCCACCAGGTCGCGGTACTCGTTGGAGCATTTTCACCGCCTTCATCGCGAGCACACCTCGCGGTACTATGGTCGCGGTGACTGGTCGCGATGCTCACTGCCAAGAATCACCATTTTTCATCGCGAGCAGGTCATCGCGATCTGTGGTCGCGGTGACCAGGTCGCGATACTCACTGCCACGGTTTTCACTTTTCACGCATTATTTCTGGACCGTTCCATCTGGTCACCGCGACCACAGATCGCGATCCGGGATGTTCAAATTTATTTTCACATATTCAAAATTAATTATCCGAAATCCGGGATGTTACAGTTATCCACTTTTAATTTCTTTTACATTATTTTAATTTTGAAATTAATTTTTAATTTTTTTTTAAAAAAATTTGGCCCCTTTCGGAGTCAGAACAGGAACAGGCTTGGAACCACTGGTTCTAGGAGCCGGAACAAGCAGTTCCATGCTAGTTCCAGAATCAGAATCGAAACCGGTGATTCTGGAACCGTGGCCAACCCTAATGATAACACTCTATTATAAACTATAATAGCTCATCACATGAAAGGTTTTTCACGCTGTAAAGGTTTAGTTCTAAAGAAATAATCCAACGACATCGCTTCTTAATAAGGCGTAACAGCCCTACATAAAAGAGTTTTGTACACTCGCTACAATAAAATATAGGTAATTATCAACTCAGTCCTTAAATTTTAACGAATTATGAATTTTTTAATACAATTTATTTTATTAGTACCCATGGACCCTAAGTTTTTGTAAATGTATCAATTTGGTCCCTCTAACCAATTTTTTAACAGTCAAATTCATAGAAAATATTAAAAAAATTATTTTTTCCTTAACCCTATTTAAATGAGTTAAAAATACAATTTTACCTCAAACCTTTGAAAAGATTATGTTCATTATTTATTAATTAGAAGAGTAATACAGTTATTTTATATTAAGTTTTTAAAAATATAATTAAAAAAATTAAATTGATCTCCACCTTCCGTCAATCTTGATGGATGATAGAGATAATATTAAAAACATTTAATTAAAAAATAATTTTAAAAAATTATTTTCTTTTTGGTTTGGAGATCCAATCTCCAGATTGAATATCCAAACAAGAAAACCAAGAACTGAAAAAGAAAAAAAGAAAAAAAAGGAAGCTGGAATGATCTCCAAACCTAGCAAAAAGAGAACATCAACTTAAAGGAAAAAAAAATGGAATCTCGAATGATCTCCAAACCCAGCAAGCCAAAAATAACAACCTCTCCAAACCCAGCAAACCAAGAATAGTATATATAAAAAAAAAATGGAAGCTCGAATCTCCAACTATGGAGATCGATCTCTATCGAAGATCGAAGGGTCTCCAGCGATGGAGACACTGGTCTTCAGCGATGGAGATTGGGTCTCTATCGCTGGAGACCCATTGACCTCTATAGCTGGAGGTTGCTCATCTCTAACGATAGAGATCGATCTCTATCGCTGCAGATTCGACTTTTCAATTTTTTTTATTTTTTTTGTTATTGGTGTGGAGATCCAATCTGGAGATTGGATCTCTATTCACAATAATATATTTTTTTATAATTCTTCATTCACAATATTTTTTTTAAATTTCAATATAATCTCCACTGTCCATCAATCTTGATGGATGGTGGAGATTCATTAAAAAATTTTTAATTAAAAAAATTTAGAGTCGCACTGTGGATAGGTTTAAAGATAAAAATATCCCTGGAACAGTTAAGCTTGACTAATGGTTAACTCACAAAAGAATCATTTGATACACTTATAAAAACTTAGAGTCTACGAGTACCAGTAAAATAAACTGCGTTAAAAAACTCATAATTCGTCAAAACGTAGGACTAAATTGATAATTGTCCTAAAATATAATATCGTCCTTGTAGTCCTCAAAAATCACTCGAGGACACGGGGCATTACAACCTGAAAAGATAGAACGCACGTGACCCGCAGGATGTCTGGGACACCGGGGTGGTACCGGCCAAAGTCACTCCGACGGTCAAGTTAGCGAGTGATAATAAGTATATGATGACTATGAGTTGAGATCAGTGAGTAATACTTCCTGTTATCTTGGCGATTGAGGTCTTCTTGATCGTAAGAGATGTAAGATCGGCTAATCGGGGTACAATCGGAAGGTGATCGGAGATGATGAACAATGGCCGGAGAGTGTTGTCTGAATATTGATAGCTCTAGGATCCCAATTTTTTAGTCCCCTTCTCTTTTGAGAATTATCTCTCATTTATAGGGGGATGATGCTTTTGCCCGTTGAGGGATTCCATCATTACCTCTCTTTGCTATCTCCCACTAAGGAGGTTTTAGGATGCTTCCTTTGTTCTGGCAGTTATAGATTGTAATTATGGTTTTGTAGGACCGTCTTTAAAGTAGATCATGATTTGGTCTCCCACAGAAACCAAGGAGATTCTATGTCGTACGACATATGGACTTGACAATTTGAACAGACAGTCATTATCGTATGTCGTGCGATATGTCGATTGGACGTCGACCTGACGTGAGTATGTCATGCGACGTAGGAGTTCTACCAAGCGTGGACACTGAGTTATTTCCCTTGTTGCTACTTGGATATGTGGGGCATTAAGTGTATGTCGTACTACATGAAGGTCTCATATCGAGTGTATGTAGTACTGCATGGATGTCATACCACTTTTGGACTCTGGGCCTGGTCTTTGAGATATACTTTGCGCTTCTGGGCTGGATCATTGCTTATACCTTAGGCTTGACATATTTTGGCTACTACAGTTTGCCCCCAAATGCCTTGGATTTTAAGAAAAAAGTCAAGGAGTTTATGTCGTTCGACATGTAGACGTGGATCCGTTTTGTAGATTTTTATGGTGGATCTTTTATGTCGTACGACTATCACCTGTGAATAGCAGTTGGGTTGAATTTGAGGAAAGCTTTTGGGTTCATGAGAAGTTCACAATCCCTGGGTTTTGCCATAATCGTACGACAATGTCGTGATAAATGAGGTGTGAGTGGTTGGCCTTCCAATGGCTCCTCATCAGTTATGCCAAAGTAATGGTGACTTTAATGGTAAACGCACACGCCTGATTAATGATGACGGTTATGGGGGTGCGTGTCCAATAAGAAAATGACACGTCAGCACATGCCTTTTCCTTTTATTATCGCCCTTTCCCTTTCTCTCCTATTTTTCAATTTTTGCTTTTTCTCTCTCTCTTTCTTTTTTCTTTCTCTTTCAAGAACCAGTTGACTGTGTTTCCTGTTTCTAGCGTTGTTGCTGCTCGTTTTTGTCTTTTTCGCATCTATTCCGGTGAAGCAGCGGTTATTCTTGCTTTATTGGTAAGTTTTGCTTTTGATTTTGTTTTTGGTTTTAGTTTCTGGGTATGTTTTTCGTGTTCTTCGAGTTGAATTTTTGGAAAGATCTGAAAAATGTAGGTTTTGATCTAAAAAAGTAATTTAGGATTGGGAAGAAGGTGTTTGTGGTGTCTTTGTCGTACGACAGTAGCTAGAGGATGTATGTCGCACGACATATATTAGGAGTATGCTAATACTTTCAGGAAGTGAGTTTTAGGGCATGTAGGATACTTAGTTAGATTTGACTACTAACTTACTGTCGCTCGACTTGTAGGTGAGATGTCTAGAGGTGACGAGAATACTCCCAGTACGTCGGGGCGAGGATACGACGATCCTGTCAACCTGTCGTCCGACTCGTGGGGTGAGTCGAGGACCAAGAGTGGGGAAGTCACTCTGGCTTCTCACATGCACGACCAAGTGACAGTCTCTTGTCATGAAGGTACGTCGCGCGCAATAGAAGATGTACCTGTGGGGACTTCACTCGTCGAGCTACCAGGGGGGTATGTTGGTCCTTGCCCATGGGTCCGAGTAGGCTATTGGGCTTGCTTTTAAACAACCCAGCTAGTGTGCTGACAGAGGACGACTTGATGCGTATCCGGTATTTCTATGGCATACCTGATGGAGTTGATTTAAGGGTTCCAGCCAAAGAGGAAAGACCGGACGGGGACATACCTAGATGGACTGGCTTCTATGAGCTCCCATTCCAGAGGGTAGGGTTCAGGCTACCTATAGTTGGACTACTAAGGAAGGTTTTGGATCATTTTGGGCTTGCCCCAAGGCAACTCATGCCAAATAGTTGGAGAATTCTGTTGGGACTGGAGCTGTTGTGTACGATAGAGTCTATTGTTTTTGAACTCTCGGACCTGTTCTATACTTATTCGATGAGGGAGCACGACACCGAGAAGGGTCGTTATAATTTGAACCTTAGGTCAAATAAGCATCACCTTATCACGGATCTGACCATGAATGATAGGTCGTGGAAGGATAGGTATTTTTTCACACGGGGTCTTCTCGTCGAATGGCCCATTGGGGACACGATCGTTCGTACGACATGGTCCAAGGCTGGTAGGTCATTAAATTCGTCATGTTGTGTTGTGTTAATTCGTTTCCTTGTATTGCAGTGAACGTAGGAGCTCCTCAAGCTGTTATTGGTCTGATGTGTGCGACGTGTACAGCGAAGATATCGTCGTACGATGTGAAAGAGAGGAGTTGTAAGAGAATTTTGGTTGAAGAGAACCTGAGGTCGAGCCATTTGTGGAAGGTTTCGATAATTAACGAGCGAGGTACACCTTATCCAGCTTTCAAACATTTAGTGGAGTTTGTTAGGGTTAGGCATTGTGTCGAGCGACTATACGACACAAGGTTTCTGACACCTATATCCTACGTCGAGCGATGATTTGCAGTTGACCTGATGGCTGGAGAAATTGCTGCTCCTGGTGCTGATGATGCCCTGAGAAGGCTCAGGGAGAAGAGAAAAGGAAGAAGAAAACTCAGTCGAGCGACCATGTCGAGTCTACTCCTCCACTACCTCCCTCATCTAGTCGAAGCAAGGCCGCCCTTGATATTAGTTCTATTGGGAAGAAACGTAGAAGGGAGGATTCAGCTGTTGGTAGTGATGTGTCAGTCAACCTCGTCTTCCCTCAAGATGCTTTTGCGTATTCTGATGTTGGGTCAATCCTGACTCAGGTCGAGCGACTGCTTTTGCCTGAAGATAAAAGTCGCTTGAAGGAGATCGGCCTCTCTCAAGCTGCTGATTGGGTCCTTGGCCACCTTTTCCAGGTAAAGTCATACGACTACTATCTTCCTTTTTTATTTACTTTGAATTTTTTTCTAAGTGTTTAATTTTGATATTTTTGTAGGCTCTTCAATCTCATGTTCATTTGAAGGAAGAGCTTGGTCTGGCCCTGAAGAAGGTGAGAGAGCTGAAGTCGAGCAACCAGAGTCTCAGGCTCGACAATGAGAAGCTGAAAGCCTCAAGCGTGGAGGCCAAAAAGACTGCCCATGAGGCATCAAGTCATGCGGTCGAGGCGACTCTTAAACTGAACAAGCTGAAGTCGAGTGTCGATTTGTTCGAGGCCAGGCTGAAGGCTAAGGAGTTGGATTACGACTCTCTGTATGACAAAGCGGAGGACAATGTTCTCAATGCGATCATTAAGACCCGTGCAGACCTGATGAGGGAGTATAGGGATGGTCGTGCGAGTGAGTGGAAGGTCAAAAGGTGGATTACTAACCACGAGGAGCTGACATGCTCTGATGACGAAGAAAAAGGTGACGAGCAAGTCGAAATCAAAGATGTAGAAGATAAGGCTGGCGGTGAGGAGCCTGTCCTTCCTCCTCCAGAAGGTTCGACTGTCGTGGCTTTGGCTACTCAGCCTACTAGAGAACTTGATGACGTTGCCCCATAAGGGGTTGTTATTTTTTAACTTGTGAATTTTAAGTTTTTATGCCTATGGAGGTTTTTATATTTTGTCGAACAATATTTCTTTTTTCAATATATGATGCATTTCAATTTTCCATATAGTCGTGCGACAAATGTTTGCAAAATAGTTATGTTTAAATAGAATTTTACCTTGAATGCAGGTCGTGTGACTACTTTTATAGTGACCTTGAAAGCAGATCGTGGCCCATGACCTTAAATGCAGGTAGTACGACAACTACTTGTGTTATAGTGACCTTGAAAGGAGGTCGTGGACCTTGAATGCAGGTCATGCGACCACTATTTGATTTAAATGACCTTGAAAACATGTCGTGGTTCATGACCTTGAATGCAGGTCGTGCGACCACTATTTGATTTAGACGACCTTGAAAGCAGGTCGTGGTTCATGACCTTGAATGCAGGTCATAGTGGTGAATTGTTGTGCGACTTACATCGGTTCTTGTTCGTATGATATTGATTTGCCCCAGTTGGAGTGTGGGACTTTATAGTTTCATGCTCCAACTCTTATACTCTTACTCTACTCGTGTGCTATAACACCTTGAAAGTAGGTCGGTGTGGGATTGTCCAGTGATGGCGACCTGTATAAAAGAGTTAGGGTTGGCCGTTGGCTTTACCTGACAGGCCCCAAACCTACTATCTCACGTTAGGCGGCCTGCCGGCACTCCACGGTAGCTTCCCAGTTGAGGCTTGCCTCGCTGAAAGGCTTCCGTGAAGCTAAGCAGTTTCTTTATTCTGAAAATCTAAGTAGAAATTTTTTTTTTTAAACAAAACTATTTTATAAAAATTTTGGCAGAGTCTCCTCTCTTTTTCTGAGATATCAAATCTTGGAGACCTGCATAAAACAACTTGAACACTTCTATATTTGTTTTCAAATCTCAACTACTGTGGACCTCTGGTCCATCTCAATAATCACAACTCAAACAGTATGATATCAAAATTAACAATTATGAAAATAAATAAATCAAATCTTTAAATAAAATACTTATACACTTAAAACAATATTAAAATACAAATGTAATAACTAAAACATTTCTATGCTTGTAAAACAGTCACAACATCCTTTGACTGGTCCCGCTGGTCTTCGACGTCCTTACAATGTCTGCACCTCTACCTGTACCTAGGGAGGTTGGTTTAAAAACATAAAACTATAATGAGCTAAATGAGCTCAGTGAGTGTTATTAGTTTCTAAATAAACTTTAATTCTTTTTCTATTAACCTCCCTGAAATCTGAAAAGTATATAAATCTGTTTCTAATAAATTAATTTGAGAAGATAACTGAAATCTATTTTCTAGAAACTGTTCTGAAATCTATTCAGAAAACTATTTTAAAATCTAATTTCTGAAAACTGGAAAATTGATTTAATACTTTCTTATTTTTCTGGAAACTGAAAAGCTAATATGATATTCTTTTCTAAAAACTAAAATACTGAGATAATGTACTTTTCTGAAACTAAAAAGCTAAAAGAATATACTTTATTAAAAATAATTTTCTGATGAAACCTCTCTAATTTAAAGTTTTCTAATAATATAGTTTTCTGATAATACTCTTCTGATAAAATACTCTTATGATAAAATGCTTTTCTGATAATAAACTTTTCTAATAATACTTTTCTAAAAACTTATTGTGATAAACCTTTCTGATAAAACTTTTCTAATATTGCTTTTCCAATAAAACTTTTCTAATAATTCTTTTTCTGATAAATACTTTTCTGATAAAATCCATGGAACCCTTCTGATTTCTGATACTCCATAGGACGACCCAACTGGCGCCGTACCATATGGAGGGTGTCACCAGGCGACTGATCTGGCGCCACACTGGTGACTTCTGATATTCTGATAAAAGACATTTCACTGTCTATGAGACGAAATTCTACATCGCCTGCATATAGCGAGACAACACCCCAATGTGTGGACGATTGACAGACTCGAGTGACTCAACCCCCCCTGGAGTTAGCGGACTGTCCCCCATTAACTTGTCACACACCATTGGGATGTACCGGCCGGGTCTATTTCTGATAAATTCTGATAATGCTAATAAATTCTGATAATTCTGATAATAAATGGGTATCCATGGTTTGAAAACTATTTTCTTTACTTTTGAAAACTAGCTTTTAATCTAAAAACTTGAAATATATACATAAAAATATATTTCTTTAACTAAATTTCATGCATAAATATTTTCTCAGCTGAATATAAATTGAAAAATTCTGAAATATAAAACACCTTAATTTAAGTTTATCACTGAAGCAATCAATTCTATTTTGAATATAAAGCACATATAAATAAACAACGTATATATATCAAGTCATAAATAATTAAATTAAATCCAAGTACACTAAAGTATATTTCAACTAAAAACATAATTTTGCTTAAAATAGTTTAACACTCACAGGTCTCTGGTTTTCTTTAGGCTTGGGGTTCTGGTTCCTTTGTCTCAATACATTTCTTGACTTTCCATAACGTTTCTTTTTCTCCCATATTACAGAGATTTCTCCCTAAAGTAATATATATTTCCAAATAAATCATTAATATAAATATAACAACTAATACAGAACTCAATTAGCACATTTAACACTTTATTCTTCAATTTCTTTTATTTTCACAAAATCAATTACATTTAATCCACTAAAAATTACGTCACTATATTATAACATATAACTATATATACATTGAATCATTCAATTTTTCTTAAATCGAATCTCATATATCATAATCCAACATACTTTCTTAAATTTTTAAGCATCAACTTGTACCAAAATCATACAAATACAATTTCCAATATTTAATTACCCATAAATCGAATTCTCTACACTATCAACATTCGATTTCTATACAAATATTCATTTTAATCTTCATCAATTTAACATAAATGAATTTCTTTCATTTAACAACATCAAATTCAACTTCAAATTCATTTCAAACATAACATCACAAACAAACTCATAATACAAGTTACTGTTTCGAGAATCATTTTGATTTCTTACTTAACGATTCCAAATTCATACCACCAATTAACTCAAAAATACTCAAATTACTCAATTAATAACTCAATTTAACAATTCAAACTGAAAATCATCAAATCCCCAATTCTTTACTTACTAATTTTCTTGATTTTCATTCTAATCAACTCCAATTAAATTAATTTCAAATAAAACACTACCAAATACTCAAATCAAACACTAAAATCACAAAACCCATCAATCAATTTCACTTTATATTCAACAATAAAATTTCAAACACAATTCAAACTCAATTAATTTCTAAATCAACATCATCACCCAAACCTCCAAAACAAATTAATTTCATCAATTTCAACTACCAATTCTACAACACAAACAATTTCATCAAAATTCCAAATCAATTTCATCAACACTTACCCAAGTCCTCCCTACTCTTCTTGCTTTTCTTCTTGCTGGACCCATCCTTCTCCTTCTTTCTCTTTTCTTTTTCTTTTTCTTCTTTTCTTTCTCCCTTCTTTTCTTCTCGCTTTTCTCTCGAAATTTTCTGGTTACTTGTCCAAATTTTCTGGTTTGTGTTGTGTTTTATGGTGAGTGGAATCCACTTGTCACCCATAAAATGTTTTGGTAATTACAATATGCCCCTTGATCTTTACAATTCATAATATGACCACAACCATAACTTTAATCACATGAATTTGATCCACAATCTTATAACTTACAAATTAATCCATAACAATCCACTAACTCTTTTCCACAAAAATCCATTTCAATTTACTTTTCCATCAATTAATTAAATCACAACCTCATATCGTAAAAATATATTTTAACTTTCAATAATTATTCTTAATACTCCAATTTATGGAAATCTTTACTCTGTTCTCCAAAATTTATAATTTAAATTTCTCATATACTTTATGGAACCTTATTAATCATCTGAAACCATTCCAGATATTTTTCGAGTCTCTGATACCCTTTTTCGAAAATCTCCGGATCTATTCAATAAATTCCACTATAGTATTATACAATCAATTTTGGAAAAATATATTACAATATATGTACGTGTACAGTACAAATTATCGGGAGGGTGTATTACAATTTCTTCCCCTTTATAAAATTTCGTCCTCGAAATTTACACAAGCTACCTAACACGAGTAAGGGTACTTAGAACACATTATGAATCTTTAATAATTCTAATGGTAATTCAACTTATACACTACTGGTCCAATTCTATTCGTAATCTCATATAACACACTACATTAGGCGCAACTTACCACACTTTCTGAATCTAAATGCATCTAACTTTTAAGAAATACTTTATCACCAATTTCTAACTTTAGATTTCTCCTGCAATTATTCACATATCTCTTTTGTCTATCTCTTGCTGGTTTACATTTATTTCGAATAATTTTGATCTTATCTGAAGTAATCTAGGCTAATTCAGGATCTGATAATTTCTTTTTCATTATCATGTCTATCTTTCTAAATCTGAAAATCTGTACTCTGTTTCATTCTCAGTTTCTTTCTTAACTTTTCTATCTGATAATCATGCTTCTATCATTTCTTATCAACTTAGTCAATAGGACTGCTATTCTAAATGGACTTCACTTCTTCTCTCTGTATTTTCTATATATATGTTATTCGACTAGAATTTGATCGAATTCTCCAACATAACCTGATAATCTATACATTCAACAAAATCATCTCATCAAACACCTGGAAAATTTCTGATTTCTGCTACCTTAGTCTACAATTTCCAGTTCCAAATAACCTCTACTTTCATAATTCAACTTTACTATGCTCATTAACATTAACATGATTTATCTTGACTGAAAACTCTCAACTATTAGAAGGATCCCAAATAAATCTACTATCCCTACTGATAATATACTGTATCATTTTACATTGATCTCCAAAAGGAATTTGTCAATCAATAACTGATCAAAATCTTCCTATGCCTGATATCCAAACTACCTCTCTGTTTTGATAAACTAATAATCTTATAATAATTTAAATGAATATGCTTTCTCTCACTAGTAAGTCCTCTTAAGAACTCTCTATTAATTGTCTCAAACTTGTTAGAAACTCCTCTAGGCAACTTAATGGATTGGATCTCATAAATAGGGAGCGCCATAGCTTTAGCCTTTTCTAAAATAAATGTCCCAATATAACATCAAAATTCTGAATATCTAATACAGCTATTCACTCAAAACTCTTTACCATCAATTTCTATTATTTTATTCCTGATTACTCTATCAGCTGACAATGAATCTTTTGTCTTTCTTAACTACTAAACTGGAAATAATGGAGTCTAATAAAACTCTTATTCAATAATTTTCTAATTGTATCTTAATCTGTTAGTTCTTGAAATCAAATCTGTTACAACTTCTACTTCTTTATCTAGGGAAAGGCTGAAATATTATTTGAAATTATATTCAGGAATTCTTTAACTAAATCAAATCTGATTTTCTTCTTATCGCTGTCTATTGCAACTCAATAACTGGAAAATCAATCCCCAGTGCATCATATGCGGAAGCTTCTGAATTGGCTTCCTTGGGACAACCTATGAGACCTCGTCAGGATATTGTGCTGTGACTTTAACAAAGACTAAATTATATATAACTTGTAAAATTTCTTAAATCATATGCTTGGAAAACAACTAAAATTTTCTAGGTTGTCTTAACCATAACAATGCAAAAACATTTCATGAAAATTCACATTTAAAACAGACAACCCTACTTTTCAAAACTTTGGCTCTGATACCAACTTGACAGGCCCCAAACATATTATCTCATGTTAGGCGGCCTACCGGCACTCCACGGTAGCTTCCTAGTCGAGACTTGCCTCGCTGAAAGGCTTCCGTGAAGCTAAGTCGTTTCTTTATTCTGAAAATCTGAGTAGGATCGTTTGTAAAGTTGACCTTCTATTATGGAGAATCTGGCAGCCTTTATCTTGACTCTTCGTGCTTCTACCTTGTCGGATGGGAGGGTGTCGTTCATCAAGTAGTCGTAGATCGGAGTGATCCAAGTTGGTTGGTCCGAAATTGGTTCGACTTCGAGCTTCATTGGCTTCCACACAGCTGGCCATTAGGTAAAAACCATGGGGATGGTCCGCTTAACTGTGGTATCTAGTGCGGAACCGAGGTTGGCGAGCGCGTCGGCATGCGTGTTTTCTGATCTTGGTATTTGTTCGATGTCGAACGACTCGAACGAGGCTTGTAGTTCTTTCACCAAGGTTAAGTAAGCTGACATTTTCAAGTCTCGAGCTTGGTAGGACCCTTGTAATTGTCTTACAATTAATTGGGAGTCACTACGTACCTATATCCATTCAACGTGCAAGTCTTTTGCCAAGGTCAGTCCGGCTATGAGGGCCTTATACTCGGCTTCATTGTTAGTGGTTTTGAATCCGTATCGGATGGATCATTCGATGACGTGTCCCTCGGGTGAGGTAAGTTGTAACATCCCTAATTTTGAATAATTAATTTTGAATATGTGGGTATAATATTCATGATTTGAGGGGTGTAAAATGTAATTAAATGTATGTATATTTTTATGGTTTCCAGGTGGACCAGATGGAACGGTCCAGAAATGATGCATGAAAAGAAGGGTGAAAACTGGGCAGTAAGTACTGCGACCACTCACCGCGACCACAGATCGCGATGAGTCGATCGCAGTGAAAATGGTAATTTTTGGCAGTGAGCACCGCGACCAGGGATCGCGCTGACTAGCTCGCGATGAAAATGTGAATTTTGGGCAGTGAGCAACGCGACCAGGTTACCGCGATGGTTGCTCGCGATGAAAGCGGTGGAATTACTCCAGTGAGTAACGCGACCAGGTGGCGCGACCACAGGTCGCTATGACGGTCGCGATAACTGAAATTATATAAAAAAAATATAAGCTTCTGGAGGAAGCAACCAGCAAAAAAAGAGAGAGAGAGAGACAGTGAGAGAAGAAAAGAAAAGAAAAGAAGAGAAGAAGAAGAAGAAAAAGAAGGAGAGGAAGAAGAGAGGAAAAAGAGAAGAAGAAGAAGAAGAAGAGAAGAGAAAGAAGAAGAAAAGGGAAGGAAGAAAAGAGAAGGAGAAAGGAAAAGAGGAGGAATAAAGGAAAAAGGAAAATCCAGAAAGGAAACTGTCGGAAAACGGTATCCAGGTTGGTGTACACTCGTTTCTGAAATTATTTTCGATATGTGTTTTGATTTAGTAAGTTTGGAAATATAGTTATGGATTTTATATACTCGTATTTCATTTTTGTATACTGTGGAATTGTTTGAGCAATATTATGAGATTACGGAATTTCGAATAAAAAACGTATGTTTTCAAAACCTGATTTACAAATATTGTTTTACGACTATTTTTTGGTTTTCTAATTATGGATTTTGATTGAAATTTATATTCGTTGATTCTTGAAAATAAGGAACTAATTTGATATGATATTTGAAAACTTTGAATAACGGCCCTGATATATATAGGAAAATATGGATATAGGAGATTGACATGTCAATTGGGTGTATATATGACAGTACTGCACTGTGATTCCTGATGCCTATGATGATAAAATACGGATACCATTTCCTTAGAAATGGAAAACCGACTGTGAAATACAGATACCATTTCATTCTGAAATGGGAAACCGATTGTGAGAATATATGGATACCATTTTCTCGTGAAATGGGAAACCGACTGTTTATATAGAGATACCATTTCATATGAGATGGGAAACCCGACTGTAAAACCCGTAATCTAGTCCTGTAAACCTTGTAATATGTATTAGGGGCCCAATTGAGAATTGAAAACCAGAAAATGATGTAGAAAATAAAGAAATAGTATTATGAAAGAAATCCTGAAATATGTAAAGGTGTTATATATTTATGTTTTGTAAATAATTGTTTTATGATTTCTATGTTTTTCATTTTCAAAAAGATTATAATGAATAAATTATGAACTGTTTTATTTGAAAACTGATTGGAAAGTCACACTAAACGGCAGAGTGCGCAATGATTTTGAGAATGTGATATAGAAGTGTTGAAATTAAATTGTTTTGGATTTGTTTTGTTAAAAACAGGTTTTGGGAAATCAGAAAAACAGAGGGAACTCTGCCGAAATTTTTGAAATCTGATTTTTAATGGGCTCACTAGAAATGATTTTTAAATTATAAATTATTTGGTTTTCAAATTATAAACAGAATAAAGAAAAGTTTTTGAAAACCTGGTAACGCTCCTTGGGTCGATCCAGACGGGTCAGGTCAGGGGGTGTTACATAAGTACTAAGCCTAGTCTGCTGCCCCTGGCGTTACTTGATCTGTCGACTGCCAAAGTCCAATCCTCTTTCGACGTGTCGCACGACATGGTACAAAGCTCTTCTTTTTCTTGTTGTAGAATCCCAGGTGTGAAGTCCGCTATGAAGTCTGCCAATGCCTGTGACTTGATCGCTATGCGCGGCTGATAGTTGATGTCGTGTTCTCTCAGTTCCACTGCCCATTTTACTAGTCGTCCGGAAAGCTCGGGCTTGTGCAGGACGTTCTTCAAGGGGAAGGTAGTGAGTACACTGATGATGTGGCATTGGAAGTACGGCCTCAATTTTCTTACGGCCATAACTAGTGCAAGGGCCAGTTTCTCAAGTTGAGTGTACTTTTTTCTGCGTCGAGTAAGGTTTTGCTGATGTAGTATACAGTGAGTTGTTTGCCATTTTCTTCCCTTACTAGTACTGCACTAACGGCCGTTTCGGATACAGCGAGGTAGATTAGAAGTGTTTCTCCTTCTTTGGGTTTGGATAGGAGGGGAGGGTCTGCTAGGTACCGCTTTATGTTTTGGAATGCATCTTCGCTTGTTTGATTCAATCAAATGATTTACTCTTCCTTAGAGCGTCGAAGAAAGGTTTGCATTTTTCGGATCACCCAGTTAGTTTTTGCACGTCTTTGATGCTTTTGGAGGACCTCAAGTCCATGATGGATTGAATTTGATCTGGGTTGGCCTCGACGCCCCTCTTGGTCACCAAATAGCCGAGGAACTTTTATGATGAAACTCCAAAGGAACATTTGATTGGATTAAGTTTCATCCCGTATTTGTCAATGATATCGAACGACTGTCGGAGGTGATCGAGGTGCTGATCCACTATTAATGATTTTACCAGCATGTCGTCGATATAGACTTCCATGGTCTGTCCGAGCATACTTGCGAACATTTTGTTGACTAACCTTTGGTAGGTTGCCCCGGCGTTTTTGAGGGCAAATGGCATCACTTTAGAGCAAAAAAATACCGCGCTCCGTGATGAAAGAAGTTTTTTCCTGGTCGTCCGGATGCATGAGGATTTGGTTGTAGCCGGAGAATACATCCATGAAGCTCAATAGTTTGTGGCCTGCTGTAGCGTTTACCATCATGTCGATTTGTGGTAGAGGGAAGGAATCCTTCGGACAGGCTTTGTTGAGGTCTGTGAAGTCGATGCAGACTCGCCACTTCCCGTGCTTTTTCTTCACTACTACTACGTTTGCGAGCCAGTCTGGGTAATTCACCTCTCTTACTGAGCCAATGTCGATTAGCTTTTGGATCTCCTCGTTGATAACTTTGTTGCATTCAGGTGTGAACTTTCTTCGTTTTTGCTTTACAGGTGGGTAATCTGGGTCGACCTGCAGCCTTTACACTAGAACTTTCGGATTAATGCCGGTCATGTTAGCGTGCGACCATACGAAGTTGTCATGTCGGGCCGCCAAGAAGCTGACTAACTTTGTTCTAATATTTTGTGGAATGCGGGATCCGATACTAATTTTGTGGTCTGGGAAACTCAGATGTATGGACACTTCGTCGAGCTCCTCCATTTTTGGTCCGTCTTTGTTAGTAGCGGTGCTTACGTTCTGTAATTACTATAAGTCGGGCGTGTAACACCCCCTGACCCGACCCGGCCGGACCGACCCAGGGAGCGCTACACGGTTTTCAATACTTTCTAAATTCATATACATTTCAAAATCAATTTTATACGTTTCAAAAATCATTGTGAGCCCATCGAATAATTTTCAAACCATTGGAAAACCACATAATTTAAAGTTTTAAAACTATTTTCAAGTGAGCCCAAATCGATAAACTTTTTACAAAAATTCGGCAGAGTTTCGTTTGTTTTTCGGACTTTCCAAAACCTGTTTGTCCACAAAACAATTCAAATATAATTCTCAATAACACTTCTATAACATTTTCAAACAGTTGCGCACTCTGCCGTTTAGTGCGACTTACCATCACAATTTATAAAATATAACAAATCAAACTTTAATATTTACAAACATAATAACAATATAAGACAAAAATCATAAATAATTGATTACAAAACATATTTACAGACTCACTGTATATGCATGTTTACAAAATACATATATAACAATAGAACTACCCAACTGTAGTAATTCTGTGACTCGGTCTGCAACTCTTTCTTCCTCAGTCTTTAACTTCTTCCGGATCCCTGGTACCTACGCGTTAGAAACAAAACTAACGCGCTAAGCATAAAGCTTAGTGGGTGTACTATAAACTCAATTAAATAAACCACAATATAAATATCTTTTAAGAAGAAATAAATCACAATATGAACTTCATTTCTAATCATGTACAAATCAACTGAACTTCAAAATTAAATCATAAAATAGTTTCCATCACTTTAATTTCCACAATAAAAGCAACATATACAATCGATTAATAAATTCATTCAATTCACTTCCCAATTCGTTTCAATTCTGGCCCGCTAGAATACTAAACATAACAGGACTGGAATATGGGTCAAACGCCCACCGAGGACGAATCCTACGAGTGGTACGTGTCTCCCAACTCTAGGACCGTGGTTACGGAACCTAGAGAGGTACATAACTCCCTATCCCAGGAACGAATCCTTGGGAAGGTACATGGCTCCCAACCCCCAGGACGAATCCTGAGGAGGTACGTGTCTCCCAGTCTCTGGACGAATCCAAGAGGAGGTACATAATAATCATCAGTATCAATCAGTAGCGGCGCAGTACTGCTCAGTAAACCCAGCTGGTATACCAACCTCCTATATCCATTCTATGTCTAAGTATCCTAGGGCCGTTACAATAAACGATTTTCAAGTATTCGCAATAAATTACAAATCATAAACAATAGTCATGCAAGTAACTAAATCAAGTATATCTCACAAATCGTAACAATCGAAATATTCAAAAACACGATCCAAATACGATCTATCATAAAATCATTCCAAATCAACAATAGATATATATAAATCATCGATTTTTCATATAGCTAAACAAGTTTCTTACGAAAATCGAAAACGTGAACTTTCAACGAAATCGAAAACGAAAACGGAAACGAAAACGAAAACAATAACGAGATACTTTTCGTAAAGATTTCGAAATCGAAAGTACACCAACCTGGGAACCGTTTTTCGTTCGAGAAGTCGCGGGTCTACGAGTTCGTTTTCCTTCCCTTTCCCTTTTCTCTTTCACCCACACTTTCTTTCTCTCTCTTTCCTTCATCTTCTTCTTCCTCTTCTTCTTTTTCTTCTTTTTCTTTTCTTTTCTCGGTCTCTTTTTCCTTCTTTCTCGCTCTCTCTCTTCTCTCGCTGTTTTCTGGCTTATGCGAGAAGCTTCACTTTTTTTTATATTTTTTTCGCTACCGCGACTGTCGTCGCGACCTGTGGTCGCGCCACCAGGTCGCGGTGCTCATTAGAGCATTCACACCGCCTTCGTCGCGAGCACACCTCGCGGTCCCTTGGTCGCGCTGGTGGTCGCGTTGCTCACTGCCAGATTTTGACATTTTCATCGCGAGCAGCTCATCGCGACCTGTGGTCGCGGTGACTGGTCGCGATGCTCACTGCCAGAAATCTCGTTTTTCACCGCGAGCAAGCCAGCGCGACCTGTGGTCGCGATGACCAGGTCGCGATGCTCTCTGTCTCCATTTTCGATTTTTCATACATCAATTTTCAACCATTCAATCTGGTCCGCTGGAAATCATTTAATTACATTTACACCCCCTCTAATAACAAAATTTATTTTCACATATATAAAATTAATTACCCATAATCCGGGATGTTACAGGGCAGCCTGGTTTTCAGAGTGTTCTGGCAGCAGTCACGCGAAGTCTTCTGCTGCCCTCAGATCTCGTGGACTCCCCATCTGGTAGGAAAACTGATGACCTGATGATATGTTGAAGGGACAGCCCTCATCTCATGAATCCATGGGCGACCCATGATTATGTTGTAGGACGACAGGCAGTCCAGGATGAGGAAGCGTGTGTTCAAGTTAATTCCTTCCGCATAGACGGGATGGACGATTTCCCCTATGGTGTTCTTATGTTCTCCACTAAATCCTACCAAGATGGTCGAGTGACATACGATGTTACACTCGTCAATATGCATCTCTCTTAGCGCACCAAGGAAGAGTACATTTGTTGAGCTTCCATTGTCCACTAGGATCCGCTTAATCAAATAATTGGCTACTGTTAATGAGATGACTAGCACGTCATGGTGGGGGTTGAGTAGGTCTGTGTGCTCATCGCTGCTAAAACGGATTGGATAATTGTAAGTCGGGTCCGCCGTATGGGTTTGTCGGACTTCCGTATGACCGGCTTGCCGTGAGTGGCGCTTTGCTTTTGAGTAAGTGACTCCATTTACTTCGGATCTGCCAGAGATAATGTTTACAGTTCTCTCGTGTTTGGGAGGTTCTGGTGGTGGAATTGAAGCAATGTTGCGCAACCTATCCTTATTCAAAAAAGTCTGCTTACCTTTGTCAGTTAGGAATTCTTTAAGGTGGCCCTTCTTGAGTAGTTCTACCACTTCAGTCATAGTGTGACGCAATGCTCTGTTCGATGGCCGTGGTTGCCATGAAATTCATACCATTTGGAGTTGTCTCTTTGATCCGGCGGGCTCATCATCTTGTTTGGCCATCGGACTGATCTACCTATTCCTTTGAGGACGGCGATTACTTTTGCTGTTTTGATGCTCAAATTATATTCTGGCAATACGTTCTTTGGCCGAACGAACGGTCTTGGCGGTATGTTGTCTTGCCAGCGCTTGTATCTTATTTGGCCGTCCCTTCGAGGCATTGTTGGGTATGGCTCGACACGTCTGTCATTAATTCGCTATTCGACCCTTCTACTCAACCTGTCTTCTCTGCTGTTTGCTCTATTAGGTTTATAATTCACTTCGTCTTCTTCCCATTTTATCTGTGCCCATGCCTTGGTTAGGACGTCTTCCATCGTTTTGCAAGGGTACTTGGTGAGCTCCTTATATAAGTTAAAATCATAGAGTAGATCCTTGCAGAAGGCAGATATGGCTGTCGCCTGGTTGTAATGAGGGATGGAAACCTTTTCATTGATGAAGCTGCCTATAAAGTCATACAGGCATTCACCCCTCCTTTGGCTGATTGTGTAGAGGTCGTCGGATTGTTTCTCTAACTTCTTGCTGCTAGCGAACTGCTCCATGAAAGTGTCCGTGAGTTGGGCGAAAGAGTTGATGGAAACATTGGGGAGGTTGGTGTAACATTGTAGAGCTGGCCCTACGAGGCTCGAGCCGAAGCTTTTGCACATGCATGCTTCCTTAAGATCTCGTGGGATGGCAGCAGTGAACATTCGTTGCCGATACTACGCAATGTGGTCATCGAGATCTGTCGTTCCGTCGAACTGTTTCATACCGGGGAAGTTGAACTTTCTTGGCATCTCCACCAATGTTATTGCGTCGACGAAGGGAGAGTCGGCAAAGTTATTGGCCACGCTTTTCTTTATAGGAGCAGGCATCCCTGGAATGCATTGGATGAGTGCTTCCATTTCCGTAAACCTTCGCGCCAAGTCGGGGTTTGCCAATGTTGACTGAGGATTTATTTGATTTGAGTTTGAAGGGGTGAAACGCGAAGGACCTGATGGTGTTCCTGGTAGCGGGACGGTTTGTTGAGTTGAACCAACGTTGCCATTGAAGGTGGGGGTATGTGGCATCTCTCAATGCCTACCTATCCTGTTTGACGGGTTGTCTGCCATATGTCGCGCGTCAGTGTGCGGTCCGTCTGTGGCTCGAATGTTAGGCTCCGAACCTGCAAGGATTGGATCGAGGTCTCTAGCCATGGTTCCCTGCTCGTCTGGGCGGACTGGCACGTAGTAAGTGGTGTGGGTGGCTTGATCGAATGGCATGGGCTGGGAAGTTGAAGCATCTCCAAACGGTCAGACGATGGTGAGGGAATTGATCCTATTTTGCAACTCTTGGTTCTCTGCCAACACTCGCTGGTTTTCTTGTTCGAGCACTTGAAGCCTTTGGGTGTTCTCTTGCATCTGAGATATGAGGAGTTGTACCCTAACCTCCATTGCGTCGTGATGAAAATCATCAAAGGACATAGTCGGATTTGCTGTGCTCTACCTTCGCTCGTTCAGAGATTGTCGTGCTCCACGGGGGGCGCCAAATTGTAGTCCTCAAAAATCACTTGGGGACACGGGGCACTACAACCTGCAAAGATAGAACACACGTGACCCGTAAGACGGTGCCGGCCAAAGTTATACCGACGGTCAAGTTAGCGAGTGATAAGAAGTATCTGATGACTATGAGTTGAGATCAGTGAGTAATACTTCCTGTTATCTTGGCGATTGAGGTCTTCTTGATCGTAGGAGATGTAAGATCGGCTAATCGGGGTACAATCGGAAGGTGATTGGAGATGATGAACAATGGCTGGAGAGTGTTGTCTGAATATTGATAGCTCTAGGATCTCAATTTTTTCGTCCCCTTCTCTTTTGAGAATTATCTCTCATTTATATGGGGATGATACTTCTACACGTTGAGGGATTCCATCATTACCTCTTCTTACTCTCTCCCACTAAGGAGGTTTTTGGATGCCTTCTTTGTTTTGGCTGTTATAGATTGTAATTATAATTTTGTAGGACCGTCTTTAAAGTAGATCATGATTTGGTCTCCCACAGAACCAAGGAGATTCTATGTCGTACGACATATGGACTTGACAATTTGAACAAATAGTTATTATCGTATGTCGTGCGATATGTCGATTGGACGTCGACCTGACGTGAGTATGTCGTGCAATGTAGGAGTTCTACCAAGTGTGGACACTGAGTTATTTCCCTTGTTGCTACTTGGATATGTGGGGCATTGAGTGTTTGTCGTACTACATGAAGGTCTCATATCGAGTGTATGTCGTACTCAATGGATGTCATACCACTTTTGGACTCCGGGCCTGGTCTTTGAGATATACTTTGGGCTTTTGGGCTGGATCCTTGCTTATACCTTGGGCCTGACATATTTTGGCTACTACAGTCCTTGCCCGCCCAATATGGTTTGGTGACAAATTACCCTCATCAACCTCACAATGTCCTACGTTTGAGTCACACCACACTAGATGATATATATACAAGTCCTAGAAAAAGTAAGACTAGTTGTGGGAGTTGACGAAGAAGTGCAAAGGCTCACCAACAATTTTTCAGGCCATTAAATCTGTGCTTGAAGATACAGAGTTCAAACAAGTCAAGGAGAAAGCTGTAGGAGATTAATTGGACAAGCTTAAAGATGTATCCTATGACATAGAGGTTGTGTTGGATGAGTGGAATACTACCATTCAGAAACTATGAATCATGGAAGCTGAAAATGCTTCCGAGCTTGTGATAAAGGTATGTTCCCTCATGTCTTGCTATCACTTTTGTAGTAGGCGAGTTGTTATACGTCATGACATTGCTATGAAGATAAAACGTATAAATCAAATATTAGATGGTATTGCTACAGAAAAAAAAAAAAAAAATAGGTTCCACTTAAGCTCAATCAAGGGCACACGAGAAGTAAAATGACAAATAACTACTTTTGTTGATGAATTAGAGATTGATGGTATAGATGATGACAAGAAGGAAATAAGAAAGTTGTTGTTGAGTGAGAGTAATAATAGACTTACATCTATTTGTATTATTTCCATTGTAGGGCTGGGAGGAATCAGAAAGACTACTATTGCTCGACTAGTTCTTAGTGACCATGAAGTTGACTACCCATTTTAACATAAAAATATGGGCGTGTGTCTGATCCGTTTAATGAGATTAGGATCGGAAAATCTATACTTGAATCTCTTCGAAATGTCACGTCAAATGTAAATGAAATTGAGAACATGCTAGAAAATATAAATGAGTCTAGCAAAGACAAGAAATTTCTTCTTGTCCTTGATGATGAGTGGACGGGAGATTCTAATGAATGGGAACAATTGAAAAGCTCTCTTAAGTATGATTCCAAAGGAAGTAAAATTTTGGTGATCACACGTAAGATTAATGTTGCTAAGGTGATGGGAAGCACTAACTTTATTGAAGTTGGGATGTTATCTGAAAAAAAAATGTTGATCATTGTTTAGTCAAGTTTCACTTTATGGTAGAAACAGCGAAGAGGGTAAGAAATTAGAAGATGTTAGTAGGAGAATTGTAAAAATAAGTGTAAAGGCTTGCCACTTACTGCTAAAACTTTAGGGGGTCTCTTACGCTTTAAAAAAAATGTCTTATATAGTGAGATGTGGGAGTTAGAAGATGCAGAAAAGGGGATTTTCACACCATTATTAAGAAGCTATTTTGACATGCCCTTTTAACTAAAAAGATATTTATTATACTGTGCTATCTTCTCTAAGGATTATGATATAAAAAAAATCAATTGATCAAGCTATGGATGACTCAGGATTATATTAGGATACAATGGAACAAAGTTATGAAGTTAGTTGGAGAAGAGTATTTTGAGAAGCTCGCTATGCCTTCTTTCTTTCAAGATTTTGAAAGAGACATAGATGATGATAGCATAATAGAGGGCAAGATGCATGATATGGTGCATGATTTTGCTCTATATCTTAGTAAGAACGAATGTTTTAGTGTAGAGATTAATAATCTCGAAGGAATCCTATTAAAATCTAGTTATAGAAAAGCTGGCCATTCAATGATAGTGCTCAACAGAGATGTCTCATTTCCTATATCTATTTTTGATGAAAATAGACTATGTAGCTTTGTGTTAGACAGAAATGAAGTGGTTGGAAATTATCGATATATCAAAATCGTTTCACATGTCAAGGGCATTGCATGTTGATTACAATTCAATTAAAGATGTTTCAAGTGGCATAAATAAATTGATACATCTAAGGTACTTCGACATATCAGGAACTAATTAAAGGTATCAGAGAATTACTTGAAACGGTATGTGAGTTACATAATTTACAAATCTTCAATATTAGTAATTGTGAAAATATCAACAAACTACCGCAAGGGATAGGGAGATTAGTCAACTTGAGGCATTTAATAACCAATGATGGTTTTGATGAGTGTAGATATATGCCAAAAGGAATTGAAAGATTAACTTGTTTGAGGACATTAAGGAAAGTAGTTGTGAGAAGGGATAAGAAAGAATGCAAGTTTGAATGTCTAAGAAACTTGAATCACCGTGGAAGGTCTCTTTACATTCTATGCAATGGGGTGGATATGGATGAGATTAATAAGCAGAATTTCAGAATTAAACAAAATTGCTTAGTTTAAAGCTACAGTTTTTATCAGACGTTAGCAATGAAAAAGCTCTTGAACACTTGTAACCTCCTCCAAATTTAAAGAGTTTAGACCTTCATGGCTACAGAGGTACCAGTCATTTGTTCCTCAATTGGATGACTTCCTTAACAAAACAAAGGCCGTACGGAGCTTTTGCCTCCTATAGGGAAGCTGTCATTTCTTGAACTACTTATAATGTGATCAATATAAAATTGTTGAAAGGCCGTACAAGCATATTATTCAATTCAATTTTAATTTTTTTTTAAAACCATTCAGTTTGATCTTATTACAAATTACTAAGATTTAACCCGATAATATTTCAGGTTTAAGAAACTAATATCGTAAGAGAAATTGGTGAAAAATGGCACCAACATCTCATTATTTTGTAAATCTAACATCAAGTTATTAAACTTTTGAGAAATAACACCAATTTTGATTGAAATCCCATTTTGCCCTTCATTAAACCTATTTTGTCTTATTCCACTTTTGAAGGAAATCTATTTTTGGAGTTGAAAATATGAATTCGTTATTTTTTTACCGTGATATATTTTTCTTTGATTGTGATCTATTTCCCTTAATCGTGATCTAATTTTTTTTACCGTGATTTATTTTTCTTTAGCCGTGATCAATTTTCTTTATCCGTGAACTATTTTTCTTTTACCGTGATCTATTTTTCTTTGACCGTGATCTATTTCCTTTGATCGTGATCTATTTTTCTTTGGCTGTTATCTATTTCCTTTTATCGTAATATATTTTTCTTTGCCCGTAATCTTTTTACTTTTACTGTGATTTATTTTCTTTTTGGCATGATCTATTTTCCTTTAACCATGATCTATTTCCTTTGATCATGATATATTTTCTTTTGGTCGTGATCAATTTTCTTTGACCATGATTGTAATAAACCCTCCTGATAGTATGTACTGTACACGTACATGTATTGTAATATATGTTTCCAGGATTGATTTTATGGTACAATAATGGAATCTATTGGATGGATCCGGAGATTTTCGAAAAAGGGTATCAGAAACTTAAAAAATATCTGGAATGGTTTCAGATGATTAATACGATTCCATAAAGTATATAAGAAATTTAAATTATAAGTTTTGGAGAACATAGTAAGGATTTCCATAAATTGGAATATTAAAAATATTTATTAGAAGTTAAAATATATTTTTACGATATGAGATTGTGATTTAATTAACTGATGGAAAATAAATTGAAATAGATTTTTGTGGAAAAGAGTTAATGAATTGTTATGGATTAAATTGTAAATAAAAGGATTGTTGAACCAAGATCATGTGATTAAATTGTATGTTGTGGTCACATTAGGAAATTGAGAGATTAAGGGGTAAGTTGTGATTATTAAAGTGTATATATATATATATATATATATATATAATACAATCAAAAATAAGAAATCAGAAAACAAAAAAAAAAACAGAGAGAGAGACGACAGAAAGAAGAATCCAGAAAATTTTAGAGAGGGAGAGAAGGCTCGGCCGAAGAGAAGAAGAGGAGAAGAAAAGAAGAAGAAGGTGCAGTCGAAGAAGAGAGGAAAGAAAGCTGACCAGCAGAAGAAGAAGGAAATGAGGAAGAAGAGGGTCCGACCAAAGGAGGAAGAGGAAGAAAACAGGTGCAGAAAATAGAGCAGTAACCGAAGAAGGAGAAGAGAGAGCTGCTGTCCAGCTGAGAGAAGAGAGGAAGAAGAGAGAAAAAGAAAAAGAAGAGAGAAAGGAGAAGAAGAGGCAGCAGCTGAAGGAGAAAGAAGAAGAGGCAGCAGTGGGAAGAAAATAGAGGACATAAAACGTGTAGAGAGAAAGAAAGGAAAAGAAAGGGAGAAAGAAGAAGTTCTCGGTCCAGCAAGGAGAAGAAGAAGAGGATTTGGGTAAGTGAATTATGAAGTTGATTTGGTTTGAATTTTGATGATATTCTTTGTGTTGTAGAATTTGTAAGTTGATGAAATTGAATTGATTTTTGAGATTGATTGAGTTTTGATTTGTGTTTGAAAGTGATTGTTGAATATAAGTGAAATTGGATTTCTAGAAGTGAAGAAAATGATAGGTTTTGTTGATTTTAGTATTTGATTTGAGTTTCTGTAGTGTTTTATTTGAAATTAGTTGGAATTGAATTGATTGAAATGAAAATTTAGAAAATTAGTAAGTTAAAGAATTGGAGATTTGATGATTTTGAGTTTAGATTATTAAATTGAGATGTTATTTGTGTAATTGGAGTATTTTTGAGTTAATTGATAGTATGGATTGAATTTATTGTGTAAGGAATCAAAATGATTCTCAAATTAGTGAATTTGTATTATGGAGTTTTGTTGTGATGTTGTATTTGGTGGTTGATAAGAGTTGTAGAAATTGTTCAGAATAAAATTTAATCACTAATTTTGGAAATTTTTGAATATAATTTGAAATTGAAGTTATAATTAGTTTAATCAAGTTTGATGAGATTGAATTTGATGTTGTTAAGTGAATGAAATTCACTTATGTTAAATTGATAAAGATTAGAATGAGAAATTGTGTAGAAATTGAAGTTGAAAGTGTAGTGATTTCAATTTATGTGTAATTAAGTACTAGAAATTGTATCTGTATGATTGTGATACAAATTGGTGCTTAGAAAGTAAAGAAAATATATTGAGTTATGATGTATGAGATTCATTTTAAGAGAAATTGAATGATTCAAGGAATATATAGTTATAGTAATGTAATTTTTAGTAGACATAAATGTAATTGATTGTATTAGATATGAAGAAGTTGAAAAAGGAAAAGGAAATCAAAAACTTGAATGTTGGCATTTTATAATTTAAATGCCTTATGTACGTTAATTGAGCTTGTGAACTGTAATATTTATATTTATTGATTAAAAATATATTATTTTATTTTAGGGAGAAATCTCCTTAGTGTGGGACAATAAATGAATTATATGAAAAGACAAGGAATGTAGTAAGACAAAGGAACCAGAGCACCAAGCTTAGAGAAAATCAGAAATCTGTGAGTGTTAAACTATTTTAAGCAAAATTATATTTTTAGTTGAAATATACTTTAGAATGTTTCCAAGTTTAATTTAATTATTTGTGATTTTATATACACATTTATTTACTTATATGTGGTTTATAATTTAAATAGAATTTATGCTCTAATATATTTTAATTAAAGTATTTTTATATCTCAGAAATTTAGAATTTATATTCAATTAAAGAAATATGTTTTATATATATCACATGCTTTTTGATTAAAAGTTAGTTTTCAAAGTAAAACAAATAGTTTTCAAACCATGGATACCTATTTATTATCAGATTATCAACAGCTATCAGTTATCAGCTTATCAGTTATCAGATTATCAGTAGTAGACCCGGCCGGTACACCCCATTTGTGTGTGGCAAGTTAAGGGGGGGACAGTCCGCTAACTCCAGGGGGGTTGAGTCTGTCGAGTCTGTTAGTCGCCCACACATTGGGGTGTTGTCTCGCTATATGTTGCAACGCGGCATTCCGCACATAGACAGTGAGATGTCTTTTATCAGATTATCAGAGTCACCAGTACGGCGCCAGTTAGTCGTCTAGTGACACCCTCCATTTGGTGCGGCGCTAGCTGAGTCGCCTTATGGATTATCAGTTATTAGATATGAGTTTTACATTGGCATTATTAGAAAAGTTTTATTAGAAAAACTTTATCATAAAGTTTTATCAGAAAAGCTTTATTAGAAAAGTTTTATCAGAAAAAATTTATCAGAAAAGTATTATCAGATGAGTATATTATTTCAGTTTTTCAGTTTTCAGAAAAATATATTATTTCAGTTTATCAGTTATGAGAAAAATATATAATTTCAGTTTATCAGATTTTAGAAAAGTATATTACATCAGTATTTCAGTTTTTAGGAAAATATATTATTCCAGCTTTTCAGTTTTCAGAACAGTATATTATTTTAGCTTTTCAGTTTTCAGAAAAGTGGACAAGTCAAAAGTTATAATAGAATTTTAAGTATCTCAGTTGTAAATTAAAAGTAATTATTTAGGTTTGGCCATCAGATTTTATAGTTTATACATTCTCAGCTTGTATTTAAAAAAGTATATCAGTTTATCAGTTTTCAGTAATAGTAGTAAGTTTGAAGAGCTTCAGTTAAATTCAAAGTTAATCTTATTATATTTAAGGTTTCTCAGTAAATTAGAAATGCACTTACTGAGCTCCTATAGTTCATATTAGTTTTATATTTTTTTTAAACCAACCTCCCAGGTGTAGGGACGCCCAGGACCGACAGGACCAGTCAGAACATTGCTGTGACTGTAACATTCTTAATTTTTAGTAATTACGAAAAGTACCCTCAATTGTTGCTAATTATGTGAAAATGATATAATGTGTTTACTTGGATTAATTTTAGGTAAACGAGTGGACCAGATGGAGCGGTCCAGAAATAGTGCATGAAAGGAAAAGGAAAATGCTGGCAGTGTGTATCGCGACCAGCTACCGCGACCAGGGATTGCGGTATGCAGCTCGCGGTGAAGTTGAGAATTTTGGACAGTGAGCATCGCGACCCAAGATCGTGACCGGTGATCACGATGGTTGATCGCAATGAAGGCGGTAAAAATATTCCAGTAAGTACCGCGACCAAATGGCGGGACCACAGGTCGTAATACGCTGTCGCGCAACTAAAATTTTATAAAAAAAAAAATAGAAGACGGTGGAAGCTTCACGAAGAAGGAAAAGAAAATAGAAAGAGAATAGAGAGACCGGGAGAAAGAAAGAAAAAAAAAAGAAAGAGAAAGAAAGAAGAAGAAGAGAAAGAAGAGAGAG
Organism: Xanthoceras sorbifolium; assembly: GCA_003430845.1. Lineage (NCBI taxonomy): Eukaryota > Viridiplantae > Streptophyta > Magnoliopsida > Sapindales > Sapindaceae > Xanthoceras > Xanthoceras sorbifolium. Next base: position 28,713,907 of record CM010620.1, on the reverse strand, counting down.
GAAGAAGAAAGGAAGAAGAAGAAGAGAAAGAAGAGAGAGGAAGAAGAAAGGAAGAAGAAGAAGAGAAGAAGAAGAAGAAAGGAAGAAGAGAAGAAAGAAAGAGAAGAGGAGAAATAAAGAGAAAAAAGAAATCCAGAAAAGAAAACTTCGGAAAAATAGTATCCAGGTTGGTGTACACTTAATTCTGAAATCGTTATGATTTTAGTTATGTGCCTTGATTCAAATTTTTATATTTTTATTAAGTGAGTTTGAAAATATAATTGTGATTACGTATAATCATATTTCGTTTACAAAACTTGTTTGCTTAGTATCATTGAATTTCTGTGATATCATATGTTTTCAAACATGTTTTACGAATATCGTTTTACGAATTGTGTTTAGTATTATATTTGTTGACTTTGATCTGAAATGTAATACCTGAATAATGATCCTGCTATATGTATAGGGAAATATGGATATAGGAGGTTGGCATGTCAATTGGGTACATTTAGCAGTACTGTACTGAGATTCCTGATGATTATGCTTACATACGGATACCATTTCATTTTGAAGTGGGAAACCGACTGTGTAAATACGAATACCATTTCATTTTGAAGTGGAAAACCGACTGTAAAAATATGGATACCATTTCATTTTGAAATGGGAAATCGACTGTTTATATAGGGATACCATTTCATTTTGAAATAGGAAACCCGACTGTATAAACCCGTAATCCAGTCCTGTAAAACCCTGTTATGTGTATCAGAGGCCCAGTTAAGAAATGAAAAGTGGAATTACTAAAAACTATGAAATGAATTTGGAATAAAGAAATGTTATTGAGACTTCAATCTAGAAATAATTGAAAATGTTTTAATTAATAAAGTTTTAGTATTTGACATATGATGTTTGTTTTATATGTATTTCAGAAATTTAGTTCTATTGTTTTATACCATCTTGAAATTATTTTAGTGTACACCCACTAAGCATTATTGCTTAGCGCATTGATTTTATCACGCGCAGGTAGTATAGATATCAGTGGAGAAAAAGACTGAAGGAGTGATAGCTGCAGACGAGAATTCAGAGTCACATTACTTGGGTAGTTACATTTAAAATTTGTTTGTATAATTGTTTATTCCAGCATGCACATATAGAAGTTTGTAAAGTTGTAATATATGAGTTTTGTAAATATTTGTATAATAGTTTATGTTTTTCAAAGTTTTGTAAATATAAATTATGTATTGTTTTATTGAAAATATTTGGGAAAGTCGCACTATATGGAAGAGTGCGCAAATGATTGAGAAAATGAATTTTGAAGTGTTTGATATTATATTTGTTGGGTTTTGTGCAAAACAGGAATTTTGGAAAGACAGAAAAACAGAGGAAACTCTGGCAAAATTTTTAAAATATTTGATAGGTTCACTATAAAAGATTTTGAAAGCCAAATTATGTTTGTGTTTACAAAAGTTTTCAAAATATAAATTAAGTTTAGAAAAGTTTGAAAATTCAGGTAGCGCTCCTTAGTTCGATTCAGGCGGGTCGGGTCAGGGGGTGTTACATTTTAAGTGGTATCAGAGAGCGGTTTAGGCGTTTCTGGACCAAAAGAGTAATATTCTATATATGCATGCTTTGTAAACGAAAATGATAGGAGTGTGTGACTCTAATCTGCAGATCTCTATTCTGCCTTATATAGGATAAAAAGAAATGGAAGGACGTGGAAATAGTGATAGACCTGAAAGTCTCGCCAGTGTAGCTGGGGGAGCATCTGGAGAATTTGGAAGTCCAAGGGCGGTTGGACCAGAAGTTCAGGATCAGCCAGCATTTATGCAACAAATGGCTGAATTCTTTCAAAACGTGGCTAGAGCAGCGCCACGAAGGTCAGTAATTGAACAACTGGCCAAGTACAGACCGACAGATTTCCATGGTAGAAAAGATGAGGATGCATCTACCACAGAGTACTGGTTTGAGCGGATAGAGAGAATATTACAGCAGATGCATTACACACCTGAAGAGAGTTTAGGGTGTGCAGTATCCCTACTACAGGAGGATGCCTACCAATAGTGGACCTCCGTTATACAGTCAGTGCGGCCGAAAGACAGAACTTAGGAGTTGTTCCAGAAGGAATTTCGAAGAAAGGATGTCGGTCGCATCTACTTAGATAATATGAAGATAGAGTTTACCAACTTGAAGCAGAGACAGATGACAGTGACAGAGTACGAGAGAGAATTTGTCAGGTTGAGTAAATATGCTCGAGATATGGTAGCCACAGAGGCGGATAGGTGTAGGAGATTTGAAGACGGACTGAATGATTACATTCAGTCTGCAGGTCGCTGCACTTGAGTTTGAAGATTTTACCAGACTTGTCTCTGCAGCTCTGAATGTTGAAAGAGTTAAGAAAGAAGAACAGGCCAGACGAGACAGGGGTCAACAAATAAGAGGAATAGGGCAATCTAGCTTATATTAGCCACAGAGTAAGAAGTTTAAAGGATCGCAGTCTAGGGGTCCGACGCAGTCACAGAGGCCCATACCCACAGCTAGGCCGGGTCAGTCTACAACGTCAATAGCCAGTACCCCTGGGAGTACAGCTAAGGGACCAGCCTCAGTATTATGTGAGCATTGTGGAAAGAGACATCCAGGGGAATGCTGGAGAGTTACAGGAGCCTGCAACAGGTGTGGATCTCGTGACCACTTTTACAGAGATTGTCCAAAAAACCAGATTACCCTTGTTCAGTAACCAGAGAGACCTGTTCCTATTGCTTCCAGAGGTAGGAGGCTCAGTCAGGCTGGAATGGACGGTGGTAGTCACAGAGAGGTGTCAGAATCAGTGGCAAGATCGGATATTCGTACCCCTACACGAGCCTATGGTATTAGGGCTCAGGAAGACAATGATGCGCTAGATGTGATTGCTGGTAAAATTTCTATCTTTGATACTACAACAATTGCATTGATAGATCCAGGCTCTACTCATTCATATATATGTGATGCATTGTTGAAACAACTAAATTAGAAAACTGAACCCACTGAATATGAAGTACTAGTCAGCAATCTGATAGGTCAAAGTGTGGTTGTGAATAAAGTGTATAGAAATTGTCCTATTCGGATTTAGGAGTATGAGTTTCCAGGTGATTTGATGGAGCTGCCATTTCAGGAGTTTGATGTTATTCTAGGCATGGATTGGTTGTCCAGACACAAGGTAGTGATTGATTGCAATTTGAAACGAGTAACACTTAGAAAAGTTGATGGTACAGAAGTTACATTAGTGGGTGAAAGGAGGCATTATCTCACCAATGTTATTTCAGCCACTACAGCCTGTAAACTGATTAGAAAGGGTTGTGAAGCTTATTTGGCACAAGTGGTTGATTCCAAAAAGGTTGAGTTTACAATTCAGAATATACCCACTGTGTGTGATTTTCCAGATGTATTTTCAGAGGAACTTCCTGGTTTGCCACCTCAGAGAGAAGTTGAGTTTGTGATTGATGTGGTACCAGGTACTGCACCAGTATCCATAGCTCCTTACTGAATGGTACCAGTAGAATTGAAAGAACTGAAGATACAGTTACAATAATTGCTGGATAAAAGCTTCATTAGACCTAGTGTATCCCCGTGGGGAGCTCCAGTGTTATTTGTGAAAAAGAAAGATGGGTCATTGAGATTGTGCATCGATTATAAGTAGCTGAATAAACTTACCGTTAAGAATAAATATCTGTTGCCAAAAATCAATGACTTGTTTGATCAGTTGAGAGGAGCTACTGTTTTCTCAAAGATCGACCTCAGATTGGGGTATCATCAGTTGAGAATAAAAGATTATGATATTCCGAAAACCGCATTCAGAACAAGGTATGGACACTATGAGTTAGTAGTGATACCATTTGGGCTGACAAATGCACCTACAGCCTTTATAGATCTGATGAACCGAATGTTCTGACCATACCTGGATCAGTTTATAGTAGTATTCATTGATGATATCCTGGTATATTCACAAACGACAGATGACCATGATAGACACCTCAGAGTAGTATGACAGATTCTGAGGGAGAAGCAACTATATGGTAAACTGAGTAAATGTGAGTTCTGGTTAGCTGAGATTACATTTCTGGGCCATATTGTGTCAACAGAGGGTATTAAGGTAGATCCCAAGAATATTGAAGCAATTATGGAATGGAAGCCTCTAAAGAACGTTGTAGAAGTCAGAAGTTTCTTAGGTTTGGCAGGTTATATTCGACGGTTTGTGAAGGGATTCTCATCCATAGCAAGTCCGTTGACCAAGCTACTGCATAAAAATGTCATATTTGAATGGAATGGTAAATGCCAGACAGTTTTTGACAAATTGAAGATGATGTTAGTAGAGGCTCCAATTCTAATTCAGCCAGTTTCAGGTAAAGATTTTGTGATCTTTAGTGATGCCTCACACCATGGTTTGGGTTGTGTACTGATACAGGAAGGCAATGTGGTTGCATATGCGTCCAACTGAAAACTCATGAACAGAATTATCCGATACATGATCTGGAACTTACAACCATTGTATTTGCCTTGAAGATATGAAGGCATTACTTGTATGGTGAGAAATGCTATATATACACAGATCACAAAAGTCTGAAGTATCTGTCTACTCAAAGAGAGCTCAATTTGAGACAGAGGCGATGGATGGAATTGATTAAAGACTATGACTGTGTGATTGATTATCATCCAGGAAAGACAAATGTGGTAGCAGATGCTCTGAGCAGAAAAGCATTATTCGCCCTAGAAGCTATGAATGTTCAGTTACAACTGAATCCAGATAATACATTGGTAGCTGAGTTAAGATGCATACCAAGTTTAATTTAGCAGATGGTAGAAAAACAGAATCAGGATGATAGGATTCAGATGATATGTAGACAGATCTCATAGGGGAAGCATCTGGATTTTACAGTCAGAAATGATGGTATTGTGTGTTTTAGAGACATGATTTGCATTCCAGATGATGAAGAATTGAAAAAGATGATCCTGACAGAGGCACACAGTAGTCCGTATTCGATGCACCCAGGTAGCACAAAGATGTATAGAGATTTGAAGACTCAGTATTGGTAGTCTGGGATGAAGTAAGATGTGGTGGATTTTGTGTAATACACCCTCCCGATAGATTGTACTGTACACATACAGATGTTGTAGTATATTTTATAGAATTGATTGTACGGTACTATAATGGAGTTTATTGGACGATTAGTACGATTTCGTAAAGTATATACGAAATCCAATTATACGTTTCAAAATTTCTAGTGAGTATTTTCCATAAATTAGATATTAAAAGTATTAAGGGTATCAGAGACTCGGAAAATATCTGAAATAGTTTCAGATGATTAATAAGGTTTCATAAAATATATAAGAAATCCAATTATAAGTTTTGGAGAACATAGTAAAGATTTTTATAAATTGGAGTATGAAGAATATTTATTGGAAGTGAAAATATATTTTTATGATATGAAATTGTGATTTAATTAACTGATGGAAAAGTAAATTGAAATGGATTTTTGTGGAAACGAATTAATGGATTGTTATGGATTAAATTGTAAACCAAACGATTGTTGACCAAGATTATGTGATTATTTTTTAAATTGTAGTTACAATATGAAATTGAAAGATCAAAGGGCAAGTTGCAATTAAAGGATTAATCTAAGCCATAACAAGTGGTGAGATTTTAAACACAAAAGAACACAAACAAGTCAAATAAAGCATGAGGTGGCCGGCAAACAAAACAAAGAAAGAAGATGTGGATTTATATAAATAAGGTAGTGGAGATTTGTGGAGATTTCCACTCACGTTGAAAAGTCAACTAAAGATGACAAAGAAATCATAAAACAAATGAAAATGAACCAGCAAAGAGAACCACCTAGAAGCAAAATAGAAAACAATAACAAGGTTAGAGCAAAGTCGGTGGAAAAATATATATCTATATATATATATATGGGGTATATTAACAAATATATATATATATATAGAGAGAGATTAACAAATCAGAAATTGAAAGAAGGAGGAGTAAAATAGAAACAGAAACAGAGCAAGAGGAGAGGCGGTGATAGAGAGAAAAGAAGAAAAAGAGAGAGAGAGAGAAAGGGAGAGAGCTGCAGCCGAAGGAAGGAAGAAGAAAGGAAGAGAAAGAGAAAGGAGAGAGAGCTGTCAACAGTGGGAGAAGAGGAAGAGAGCAGAACTTGTGCAGAAAAATGGAGAAAGAAAAATAGAGCAGCCGAGAAAGAGGAAAAGAAAAAGAAAAAGATGAAGAAAGAGAGACAAGGGGATTCGGTCCAGCAAGAGGAAGGAGAAGAAGTGTAGGAAGAGCAAGAGGAGTTGGATAAGTGATTATGAAGTTGAGTTGGTTTGAACTTGATGAAATTGTTTGTGTTGTAGAATTTGTAAGTTGATAATTGATGAAATTGAATTGATTTTAGAAAGTGATTGAGTTTTGATGTTGTGTTTGAAATTGATTAGTGAATATAAGTGAAATTGAATGTTTGAGTGATGATTTTGATGATGGGTTTTGTTGATTTTAGAAATTTATTGAGTTTGATGATGTTTTTTATTTGAAATTAGTTTAATTGGAATTGATTAGAATGAAAATCAAGAAATTAGTAAGTTAAAGATTTGAGAGATTTGATGATTTTGAGTTTAAATTAGGCAATTGAGATATTAATTAAGTAATTTGAATGTTATTGAGTTCATTGATAGTATGAATTTGGAATTGTTAAGTATAGAATCAAAATGATTCTCAAATTAGTAAACTCGAATTATGAGTTTGTTTATGATGTTGTGTTTGGAATGATTTTCAAGTTAATTTTGAAGTATGGAAGTGAATTTGCAAGTTGAAGTTAGAATTGATAGTGATTTTGTCGTACAGATTTCAATTTGTGTACAATCAAGATACTAGAAATTGTATTTGTGTGATTTGATACAAATTGATGCTTAGAAAGTAAAGTAAATAGGTTGAGTTATGATGTATGAGGTTCAAGTTAAGAGAAACTGAATGATTCAAGGTGTATATAATTATAAAGACATGATTTTTAGCAAATTAAACGTAATTGATTTTATTAGAATAGAAGAAATTGAAGAATACAGTATTAAATGTATTAATTGAGTTTTATATTAGTTGAGTTTCAAGAATGAGAAGGATAATCTCCAACTACTGCAGACTTTGCCAAAATTGAGAAAGTCTACAATGGTTAGAGTGCTGTAGATGATACCGAGCAGCTCCACTGGGAGGTCAGCCCAGCCCCGGTGACTCACATCATTGCAAGTCTTCTTCCTCTTTTTCCTGCATTGTTTTAGAGGTTCATATGTTTCATCCTCATTTGTTTTCGTACCTAAATTTATCATAAAAATGTAAGTTGCAATTCATATAGAATCAACGAAAGTTGTTAAATCAAAGTAACAATAAATATTTTATTAAGGATTAATAAACACGTGATCTACTATCTTCTCCAATTCAAACATTCAAAATTACGATGCATGATGTTTATTTGATCTTAGGGCAGGCGCAAAATTTCAAAAACCGAAAAGAGTATTCAAGCATAGTTATTACATTAAACTAAAATGCACACAAGGAAAGAGAAAGAGAGAAGATACCAATATATAAAATCTGGTAAGTTACTGAACCGATTGTAGAAACATTCAAATATTATGTTGATTATCATTGAAATATTTCTTTGAAAATCAATAAGAAATTTGTGATTGCAAGACAAGTATTTGCCTCATGAGAAGCAATGGAAGACACCAAACATGAATTTATCATACGGTATATATAGTGCACCAAAGAGATAGCGGTATACAATTATAATTCCGTAATAATGGCATCCAAATTGCATATCTCTTAGTTAGAAATTTTAAATCTTAAACATATATTGTTAAATTTAATTCTATATTTATAATTTACTTCCGTATTTAGTTAATTTACGTGTATATTTTCCTATTTGGTTAATATATACCGTATTCTTCTTTTTTTTGAGGAAAATATACCGTATTCTTCTATATTTGCTTAATTTACATTTAATATTCTATATTTAGTTAATTTACATGTAATCTACTATATTTGCTTAATTTACATTTAATATTCTATATTTAGTTAATTTACATGTAATCTACTATATTTGCTTAAGGAGAAATTACGTTGAACCTACCTGAGGTTTGCAATTCTACAGTTAGAAACAACTTTATCAAAAATTGACAGCAAACCCCCCCTCCAGTTAACTTTGACCGTTAAATATTGACAGTTGACCAACTTGAACAGTGAAAAGATGAAAATACCCCTAGAAAAAGACAAGGTCAGGGGTATTTTTGTCTTTTTAGATTTTTTAAATTTAATTTTATTAAATAATAATTAAAAAAATTAAGAAAAAATCTCATCCCTCCATCTTTAAAATAACGGACGGTTAAGATTTATTTAAAAAATTAAAATAATAATAATAATAAAATTAATTAAAAATAAAAAATTAATTATAATTATATAAATCTATTTTTCAGATTGAATCTTAATCGTCCATCAAGATTAGTGGACGGTGGAGATCCAATCTAAAAAATAGATCTAAAAAAAAAAAAAAAAAAAATTTGAAAACGAAGAACCCAGAACCCTCATTGGGTTCTTCGAAGAACCCAAGGGTTCGAACGAATCGAACTCTTCTGGGTTCGATTCGTTCGAACCCTTCTGGGTTCGTTCGACGAACCCAGAAGGGTTCTTCGAAGAACCCATTTTCTGGGTTCTTCGAAGAACCATTTTCTGGGTTCTTCGAAGAACCCAGATGGGTTCTTCAAAAAAAAAAATTTTTAATTTTTTTTTTTTTTTACTAATTCGAACCCTTCTGGGTTCGATTCGAATCGAACCCTTCTGGGTTCGTTCGAAGAACCCAGAAACTGGGTTCTTCAAATTTTTTTTTTTCTAATTCTTAGAACCCTCCAATCTGGGTTCTGTGGTTAGCCGAAGAACCCAGATTGGGTTCTTCGTTGAAAACGAAGAACCCAGAGAGATGGGTTTCTGGGTTCTTCGTTTTCAAATTTTTTTTTTTTTTTTTTTAGATCTATTTTTTAGATTGAATCTCCACCGTCCACTAAACTTGATGGACGATTGAGATTCAATCTGAAAAATAGATTTATATAATTATAATTAATTTTTTATTTTTAATTAATAATTAATTTTATTATTATTATTATTTTAATTTTTTAAATAAATCTTAACCGTCCGTTATTTTAAAGATGGAGGGATGAGATTTTTTCTTAATTTTTTTAATTATTATTTAATAAAATTAAATTTAAAAAATCTAAAAAGACAAAAATACCCCTGACCTTGTCTTTTTTTAGAGGTATTTTCGTCTTTTCACTGTTCAAGTTGGTCAACTGTCAATATTTAACGGTCAAAGTTAACTGGAGGGGGGTTTGCTGTCAATTTTTGATAAAGTTGTTTCTAGCTGTAGAATTGTAAACCTCAGGTAGGTTCAGCGTAATTTCTCCTTTGCTTAATTTACTTCTATACTTGTCTATTTGCTTAATATACTTGTATTCATCTATATTTAGTTAATTTACTTTATTCTTTTATATTTTGTTAAAACATGTGATCTTCATATTTAGCTATTGTACATTTAAATTTTTCTATTTGATTAATTTATATTATTCTCCTATATTTAGTTAATTTACTTATATATTTATATTGATGAACGGGCCGTAAATTTTACATCAAAATATTGAGAATTATAAATAAAAACTATTTTTAAACAATATGAAAATATTTAAATATTATAATTACGTTTTTATATTTTACTTTATGAAATTATCAAATATATTAAAAAAGTTCACGATTTTTGACATTTTGTTGACTATGATACGAACTTTCGTTATTTTTAATAATTTCTAATAACTTTAGTCATTTAGTTACTTATTATCTAAATAAAAAAAAGCAAAAAAAAAATCATTTAAAGATTACCTTTTACAAAATTATATTTTAAATATTTGAACATTTTTAAACACATCCAAGACCATTTAAATTTAGATGTAGTTTACAAGAAGTAAAGCATACTTTTTTTCTTAATTATTTAGAGATTCCCAAAAACTAATTGTACTATCATTCATGCATATATAAGCAGTAAAAGTAAGTATCATGTTATCAATTCCAATTATAGTGATTTTTTTTTTCAGACATGAATGCGCGATTATTTTACGATTGTTGCCTTTGAGTCAGTTAACATTCCCAATAAATATAATAACTATCAGCATCGATAAATGACTAAAGACAAAACTGTAAAATAGTTACAATAAAAGTTCTTATCATGATAAAACTTTGTTAAACTCAATTAAATCCCTAAAATGATGCACTATGATGTAATAGAGAGAGTATCATGTAAGAGAGAGAGAGAGAGAGGCACTGATAATCATAATCATCTATAACTTTATAAGAAAAATATGTGAAAATGAATACCTAAACTTGACAATAGTTGTTGTTTGGGCCGAAGATGATAGCGGATGCTTCCTCCTCTCTCTCTTCTTTGCAACGCTCCTTCCATATCTCACGGTCGCGCTTCAAATTAGGGTTTGTAACGCTTCTTTGTAAGAGAAACAAATGATATTTGCTTTTCAAATTTGGTTCATAACGCTTCCTTATTTAAGAGAAATATGTGATACCTATCAAAAAGCCGGGTATGTGTTAAAAGTCGGTCATTCCATTTGTGCTGATATCCAAAATATGAGAGGTTGTCAAAAATACCCTTGAGGTTTGACTTAATTTCGAAAAATGACACTTTAATTTCAAATTTAGATGAAAATCTCCTGTAGAAGTTTTAGTACACAATCAATTTTTTTTTAACTAAATATTGAAATTATAAGGTGTTTTTTATATGCAAAAACGAGGTTTTACCTACATATGGAAATAGAGAAATGTTTTTAATAAGGATCAAGCCTCTAGGGTTTTTCAAAATATATAGTTGTCAAACTTGGATCATTGTTATTAGTTTTAATAGGTAATGCTAAATATTTGAACAAATTACGATAAAGTAATGACATTTGAACAATGTGCAACTTATGATAAACTACCTTTGGCCTAATATTAACCGTTGGGCGTTTAGTGGTATATAATGTCAGAAAGACATGGTCGGCTATTATGATGTATAAGAAATATGTAAGGTCTATATTTTTTCGGCTTTAACTCCGTGAGCAAAACGTATTTGTTTGTATGTCTTAGTTAGCTTAGTTAGAGTATTAAATGAGCGTATTGAAGATTCGAAGAGATCATGCAAAGACGACGAGCTTCATAGATACTCAAGAGAGTGCATAAAGATAAGTTTTGAGGAATCAGAAACTCTGTTGAGTCGCACCATACTAGATGATATCTATAAAATATAATGTGACCAAAATAAAAGTGTTGAAAGGCCGTACAAGCTTATTATTCGATTCAATTTTTATTTTTGACAACCATTCAGTTTGGTCTTATTATAAATTACTAAGATTAAACTCGATAATATTTCAGTTTATGAAACTAATATTGTAAAAAGAAATTGGTGAGAAATGACACCAAAATCTCCTCAATCTGTCTCCTTAGTTTGTCAACCTAACACAAAGTTATTAAACTTTTGAGAAATATCACCATTTTTGATGGAAACCCCATTTTGCCCTTCATTAAACGTATTTTGTCTTATTTCACTTTTGATGAAAATTTACTTTTGAAGTTGAAAACATGAATTCGTGATTTGTTTTTTTTTACCGTGATCTATTTTTCTATGATCGTAATCTATTTCTCTTAATCGTGATCTATTTTATTTGACCATCATATATTTTCTTTTGACTGTGATCTATTTCCTTTATCTATGAACTATTTTTCTTTGATCGTGATCTAATTTTCTTTGACCGTGATCTATTTCTTTTTGCCGTGATCTATTTTTCTTTAGTCGTAATTCCTATTATCGTGATTTATGTTCATTTGACCATGCTCTATTTGCTTTGGCCATGATCTATTTTCTTTTGACCGTAATTTATTTCCTTTGACGGTGATCTATTTCCTTTGACTATGATTTTTTTTTTTTGTCGTGATCTATTTCCTTTGATCGTGACCTATTTTTCTTTGTCTGTGATCTATTTTCCTTTGACCATGATCCATTTCTTTTATCTGTGATCTATTTTTCTTTAACCGTGATCTATTTTCTTTGACTGTAATCTATTTCCTTTTACCATGATGTATTTTCCTTTGACCATGATCTATTTTCTTTTACCGTGATCTATTTTTCTTCGGCCATGATCTATTTCCCTTGGGAGTGATCTATTTTCCTTTGGTAGTTATCTATTTCATTTGACCGTGATCCATTTCCTTTTGCCATGATCTATTTCCTTTGGCCATGATCTATTTACTTTGACCGAGATATATTTTTCTTTGACCATGATCTATTTTCGTGACTAATGTTAGACACTTTCAAAAGGTCTTTTAGGAGACAACCGATATCGGATTTCAGCCCATAATATATAGTTGGAATCGTCTCGACGAGGAGAATCTTCATCACTCTTGTCAGAGTTTGTTTGTTTCTCTCTCTAACTTCATTTGTTTAACTTTCCCTCTCTAATCAAATTATTTGTTTCTCAATTTTGATTTCTTTTTGAGTTTTGGACATTTTGATTTGAAAAGCGAACTAGAGAATATTTGTTCCAAAACCAATTTTGGTGCTATAAAAACTAAAATTACTAATACAGTGATAGTTACACAAAAAACAAATCAATAGGTGTTAGAAATTTAACGGACTCATATCGTAAAATACGTTTACAATGGATATCAAGTTTTGTTCATGTTAAGTATTAAATTATCAAATTAAAGAAAAATATTTTAATTTTGAACAAATTACAGTCAACTTACCTGGGATTTGTCTTTTTACAGGTGAAATTTACTTATTAAAATACTAACAGTTAACTACACTGCTATTAGTCAACAGTTATAAAATGTTAGTCAATATTGGTCAAAGTTAACTATTCCAAGGGTATTTTAGTCATTTTTATTTATTTTTTAAAAAAGAGTTAAGATCTCCACCGTCCATCTCTTTTTTTCATTTAAAAATTTTTAAAAAAACTATTTTTTTAAACTCCACTGTCCATTTGGACGGTGGAGATCTTAAGTGTTTAGTCAAAAAATTTTAAATTTTAAATTTATTTTTTATTTTGTATAAATCTCCACTATCCACTTGGATGGTGGAGATCTAAATTTGTTTTTATTTTTTTATTTCAGTTTTTTAATTTTTATTTTTTTAATTAGGGGTATTTTATCCTTTTTATACTTTTAAAATGGTCAACATTAATCTTTAATGGTCAACTAATGGTAGAGGAGTTAACTGTAGTTTTTTTTTTTTTTGAAAGCCAACTATTAATTTTTTAATAAGTTGATTTCGTCTGTAAAAAGCCAAACGCCATGTAGGTTGACTGTAATTTGTCCTTTAATTTTTAGTAGAATATTAGTTGTTGAACCTGGTGTTTAAATTTGAGTAGAATATTAATTATAAAATAAATTTTTATAAACTTTATAATATTAATGTATAATTTGAGAATCTCGATATATTATAATAATAATTCAATGATTTATAAAATTCTAGATATATTATCATAGTAATACATTGATTTACAAATATAATGATATTTTGTTGGATATAATCAATTCGTATCAATTCGTATAATCATTCTTATAATCAAATGAGAATAAGTTATCAAAACATAATGAAAGACAAGTTATACACAAAAGGAATTTATAGACCGACACTGGTCAATTTTTATACGTAGCTTGTACGACACTTGATTGGTCCACTTGGCACAACAGTTACTCTAGTGTATAGTGCACCAGAAACGTAGTTGTATGCAATAAGAGCTTTACAACAATAGTTTATAAATTAGTTATCTCATGGTTAGATTTTTTAAATCTTATACATATGGTTAAATTTGATTTCATATTTGTAATTTGTTAGTATACTTCCATATTTAGTTTTCATATACACGTAACCTTTTGTAAATTACTTTGGTCTTTTTTTTTTTTTTTTTACATACCACCTACGGTCATGGTAACTTGAGCCTGTAATATTACTAGGCTGAAAGATCGCTCTTGCCACATTAATTACTTTGGTCTTTCAATATTTGGTTAATATAATGTGATATTCTACATTTAGTTAATTTAAATGTAATTTTCTATATTAGATTAATTTACATGTAATTTTCTATATTTACTTATTTTACTTGTATACTTCCATATTTAGTTAATTACACGTAACCTTCCATATTTGGTTAATTTTTATATAATCTAACGTGTTTGGTTAATTTAATTGTATTTTTCTATAATCAGTTAATTTACTTAATTCTTTGGTTAATTTACGTGTAACCTTCGATATTTGATTAATTTACATGTAATATTCTGCATTTGGGTTATTTACATTAAATATTATATATTTGATTAATTTACATGCAATATTTCATATTTAGTTTATTTACATTTCTATGTTTGGTTAATTTATTTGTATTATTCTATATCTGGTTAATTTATTTTATTCTTATATATTTTGTTAATAAACCTGATCTTCTTTATTTAGTCAATTATATGTAATTTTTATATTTGATTAATTTACATGTAATATTCTTTATTTGGTTAATTTATTTGTATACTTCTATATTTGGTGAATTTGCTTTATTCTTTTATATTTGGTTAATTTATATGTGACCTTCTATATTTTGTTTATTTCCAAGTATTATTCTACAATTTCTTAAATCTTTCATATTTGGTTAATTTATATTGTAATCTTCTATATTTAGTTAATTTACTTATATTTTTCTTTATTTGGTTTATTTCCTTGATTCTTTAGTTAATTTACATGCAATCTTTTATATTTAATTAATTTACATGTAATATTCTATATTTGGTTAATTTTCAAGTAATCTTCTATATTTGGTTTATTTACATTTAATCTTATGTATTTGGTTAATTTGCATGTAATATTTTATATTTGGTCTAATTTACTTGTATACTAGTGAATTTATTTATATTTTTTATATTTAATTAATTTACATATAAGCTTTTATATTTGGTTAATCACATGTAATATTCTATTTTTGGTTAATTTGCATGTAATCTTCTATATTTGGTTTATTTATATTTATTCTTCTATTTCTGGTTAATTTACTTGTATATTTCTATTTTTGCTTAATTTATTATTCTTCTATATTTGGCTAATTTAATTTATTCTTCTATATTTGATTAATATATTGTGATCTTCTATATTTAGCAAATTACAATAAAGTACAATGTGTAACCAAATTGACCGGATTTTTTGAATTGAATTGAAAAGTACCATTGACCTAACATTAAACGTTGGGTAGTCCTTTCAAAAATACACGGTAGTCCTTTTATGATGTATAAAAATAAATAATAAAAAATATTTTTTTTATAACTAGCAAATAAAATGTTTTTGAAAAACACACACATGTACACACACATATATATTTTAAAATTTTTAGTTTGATCTCCATAGAATGGCAATAGTGATAATCATACAGTGCCAATTCCTCTTACAGTTTCACGAAAAAGATTACAAAACATAATCTAATTCAATGTATATAGTGATAATCATACAAATACATACAACATTGATGAATAGACATTGCAGGTTTAGGATCCATTACATGAAAATAAATCTAATCCTCATCCTTGATATTATTAAGGCTATAAGCTTGATGTATAAGTGCCAACAATAAATTTTGTTAGTCATATCTGGTCTACAAATTTAAATTCTTCCCCAGGACTTTCCATTTAAGCTGTATATATATATTACACATATTGAACCCAAATGGGAGATGATATTAGTTCCTGAGTCCTCTCCAATTTGTTGTGCTCCTGATTTTGAGGTCAACTCACATCATTGCATGTCTTCTTCCTCTTCTTCCCCGCATTGTTTTTAAGGTTCATATGTTTCATCCTCATCTGTTTTTGTACCTGAATTTATCATATAAATGTAAGTTGCAATTCATATACAACCAACTTAACTTGTTAAATCAAAGTAACAACAATAAATATCTTATTAAGTATTAATAAACACGTGATCTACTATCTCCTTTAATTCAAATATAATTACGATGCATAGTTATTAGGGTGGGGCGAAAAATTTTAAAAACAAAAAATGATAGTCAAGCATAGTTATTATATTAAACTAAAATACACACAAGGAAAGAGAAAGAGAAAGATGAAGAGAGAATATACCAATATATGAAATATGGTAAGTTACTGAACCGACTGTGGAAAGATTCAAATATTGTGTTGATTCTTATTGAAATATTTTTTGAAAATCAAGAAGAAATTAGTGATTGCAAGATGTTATGTGCCTAATTTCATTAAGCCCAATAGGCCAAAAAAAGCCAACAAAGCCCATTGGGTCCAGAAGGCCTGGGAGAGACAACGAAGCCCAACGAGCTGGAAGGCTGATAAAGCCCATGCAACGGACAATCCATAATAAAGAAAAGTGAAGAAAGGAACCTGAAGCTCATCATCACATCACCTAGACAACGACACCTCAGCGACCTAGAAGGCTTTATCACACACCTCTCATCATCAGTTTGGCTCTAGCTCGCATAACACCCAGCTCGAAGCGTATCTTTCAAATAAGGAAAAATCTCATGATTATAAGGATTTGATTATATCAGTTGACAGAGTCTGAATTTGTATTAGTTACCTAATTTTCAGTGATTGTATCCTGATTCAATTGTAATTCTTAGAGATTTATTTAATCTCTAATTTCTAGTAATTTGATTCCATGTAAATCAAGATGACTTCATCCCTTCACACATTTAAAGAGAGGGATCATCACTGGTACAAGGGTTATAAGTTAAATAGAATTTATACTCAAATATATTTTAATTAAAGTATTTTTATATATTTCAAAAATTTAGAATTTATATTAAATTAAAGAAATATGTTTTATGTATATCCCATGCTTTTGATTAAAAGTTAGTTTTCAAAGTACAGAAAATAGTTTTCAAATCATGGATACCCATTTATTATCAGATTATCAGCAGCTTATCAGATTATTAGCAGCTATCAGTTATCAGATTATCAGCAGTAGACCCGGCCGGTACACCCCATTTGTGTGTGGCAAGTTAAGGGGGGACAGTCCGCTAACTCCAGGGGGGTTGAGTCTGTCGAGTCTATCAGTCTCCCACACATTGGAGTGTTGTCTCGCTATATGTTGCGATGCAGCAATCCGCACATAGACAGTGAGATGTCTTGTATCAGATTATCAGAGTCACCAGTGTGGCACCAGTTAGTCGCCTGGTGACACCCTCCATATGGTGTGATGCTAGCTGAGTCGCCCCATGGATTATCACTTATCAGATATGGGTTTTCCATTGACATTTTCAGAAAAGCTTTATCAGAAAGCTTTATCATAAAAGTTTTATCAGAAAAGTTTTGTCAGAAAAGTTTTATCAGAAAGCTTTATCAGAAAAGTTTTATCAGAAAAGCTTTGTCATAAAAGTTTTATCAGAAAAGTTTTATCAGAAAAGTATTATCAGAAAAGTATTATCAGAAAGTAAAAGTATATTTTCTCAGCTTTTCAGTTTTCAGAAAAGTAAAGTTTATATATATAATATCTCAGCTTTCTAGTTTTAAAAAAAGTATACAGTATTTTAGTTTATCAGTTTTCAGCAATAACAGAAAATTTGAAAGATTTTTAGTATGGATTTCAGAATAGTTTATCAGTTCAGATTTTAGAAAACCAATTATTATTTTTTTCAGTAAAATTTGAGGGAGGTTAAATCAGAAATATTAGATTTATGAGAAAAAGATAACACTCACTGATCTCGTTTAGCTCATTACATTTTTATATTTTATAAAACAACCTCCCCAGGTACAGGTACAGGTGCAAACCTTGCAGGGACGCCCAGGACCGACAGAACCAGTCAGAACATTGCTATGACAGTTCAGAATTACGTTTAATGTTTCAGTTATAATAATTATGTAAAGTTTATATTTTGATATTGTTTTTAGCGCATGAGTATTTTATTTAAAAATTAGATTTGTTTATTTCAGTTAATTCGATTTTTGTGGTTGAGTTGTGATTTTGGTGATGGACCTGAGGTCCTAACGGTAGTTGAAATTTGAAATTTTATAGAAGTGTTCAAGTTTTTATGTAGGTCTCCAAGATTTGGTAATCTTAGAAAAATAGAGGAGACTCTGCCAAAATTTTTATTAAAAAAAAAAAAATTTCTACTCAGATTTCCAGGTTAAGAAACGGCTTAACTTCACGAAAGCCTTTCAGCAAGGCAAGCCTCGACTAAGAAGCTCCCGTAGAGTGCTGGTAGGCCGCTTAGCGTGAGATAGTAGGTTAGGGGCTTGTCAGTGTGGATGACCCATTGTCATTTAAGAATGCAATGGAAGATCCTGATAAAGAGGAATGGCTCAAAGCCATGAATCTCGAGATGGAGTCTATGTACTCCAACTCAGTCTAGGATGTTGTAGACTTACCGGATGAGATAAAACCCATTGGGTGTAAGTGGATCTACAAGAGAAAGAGATGAGTAGACGGGAAGGTAGAGACCTTCAAGGCAAGGCTAGTGGCTAAGGATTATACCCAAAAAGAGAGGGTCGATTATGAAGAGAAGTTCTCGCCAGTTGCCATGTTTAAGTTTATTCATAATCTTTTATCCATTGCAGCCTATTTCGATTATGAAATTTAGCAAATGGACGTCAAGACTGCATTTTTAAATGGCAATCTTGACGAAAACATCTATATGATACAATCAGAGGGATTCGTGTCCCCAGATCAAGAGCAAAAAGTTTGTAAGCTGCAAAGGTCCATTTATGGACTTAAGCAAGCATCTAGATCTTGGAACATAAGGTTTGATGATGTGATCAAAACCTATGGCTTCGAGCAAAACGTTGATGAGCCTTGTGTATACAAGCGCATCATTGACAAAAAGATAGTTTTCTTAGCCCTATACGTAGATGACAGCCTACGCATTGGGAATGATGTGGGAGTGTCGTCTGACGTCAAGGGCTGGCTGGCCAATTCCAAATGAAAGATTTGGGAGAGGCGAGTTATGTTCTAGGGATCCAACTTATAAGGGATCGTAAGAATAAACTCATAGCACTGTCTCAAGCATCATATATCGATAAGATTCTTGTTCAATTTTCGATGCAGAGCTCCAAGAAAGGTAATTTACCTTCTAGGCATGGAGTTCACTTATTTAAGGAACAATGTCCTAAGACACCTCAAGACATTGAGGATATGAGACGTGTGCCCTATGCATCTGCAATAGGAATTCTCATGTATGTTATGTTATGCATGAGACTGGACATCTGTTATGCAGTAGGAGTAGTCAGCAGATACTAGTCCAACCCGGGATTAGATCATTAGGTTGCAGTCAAGACCATTCTCAAGTATATTCGGAGAACGAGAAACTATATGCTCGTGTACTCCGAACAGTATTTGATCCCATTAGGATACACAGATTCTAATTTTCAGTCAGACATGGATTCTAGGAAATCCACATTTGGATCCGTTTTCACCCTGGGTGGTGGAGCCATTGTGTGGAGAAGTATTAAGCAATCTTGCATTGCTGACTCTACCATGGAAGCCGAATATGTAGCCGCTTGTAAAGCTGCTAAAGAGGCTGTTTGGCTTCGCAAGGTTTTGAGTGATCTGGAAGTTGTTCCAGATATGGCTAGGCCCATCACACTTTATTATGATAACAGTGGTGCTATGGCTAATTCCAAAGAACCAAGAAGCCATAAAAGAGGAAAGCGTATTGAGAGGAAGTATCATCTCATTAAAGAGATAGTGCAGAGAGGAGATGTGATCGTCACCAAGATAGCCTCACAAGACAATCATGCTAATCTATTTACGAAGACCTTACCGGCTAATGTATTCACGGGTCACTTAGAAGGTCTAGAGTTACGTCATATGCCTCACATGCTTTAGTGCAAGTGGGAGATTGTTGGGGTTTTTGCCCTAAAGATGTAATTTGTAAATGATTTTTTATAAATAAATAAAAGAAGAGTTCAATTCATTCTTATCGTGTCATTTATATTATATAAACTTGTGCATTATAACATCCTAGATTGCTGCATGTAATCTCATACTATGTATATGATTGTCATATATAGATGAATACAGTAAGAGATGTGCAATCTAAAGAGTCCATAGATAGCAAATAAAGCTAGGTACTTTATTTGTAGTTAATCTATAGCTGCGGTCCATTCTGTATTGTACGATGATTCTATCCTGAATTATTCATATGGAGATATGGGAATGGAGGAACCTTGTATGATGTGATCATATAGGACTGGGCCATGATCTATATCAATCTCTCACCAAGATCCGTTTACCGATGAGATTCATAGACATCAACTTATGATGGCTATATATGGGTGATCTCAATTCTGAGTGTCTTATCGACTCCTTCAGGTTAGATCGTGATCTTTGATATACCATGGGTGAAGTCGGATGATTATTCCCGATCAATATTCTCCGTATGTTGGGATTGCAATTTGGCTTGTGGCTGGGAAGGTTTGTAGACAATAGTGGAATCCACTCCTTCTTGTGAGAAGTAGAGAGTAGTTTGATTCGGGGCTTGAACAATATGAGCACTCTCCTGATTCCGTGAGGAAACAGGATTTATTGCTCATTAGAGAATCAATGGTGCTTAAAGGATATATATAATTAGAGGGGTATAACGGACATTATGACCTAGCTCTAATTATGAACTACTATGAAGGGTCACATCATATGTAATAGTTATATCGATAGACACCGAGTGATATCGGTCTGTGTAAAAGTGTCCGTGGTTGAGAAAATGCAGCTTCGGGTTTTTAGTGGAATAACACTGGAGTTGATAATCAAGGAATATTAATTAAAGAGTTTAATTAATGATTCCGAGGATGATCGGAGCTCAAAATACTGTGGGTCCATTAAGTCCCCTTGCTAGCCTGATCCATATAGATAACAAGGGTCACGTATGATTAATTGGATGGTCCAATTAATAGTGTTGCGAAAGTAACACGTGTCAGGAGTTAATTGAGTAATGTGATTATTCAATTATTAAATAATGGCAATTATAACAATTAAATAATAAGATTATTTAATTATGTAATTAGTCATAAGAGGAGGGTGATAGTTGATATTTTATTTTGAATAGTGAGATAATAGGATTATCTCATTTATTAAATAAAATAAAATAAATTTGAATACAAAAAGTTTAAATTCAAAAGTATGATAATAGTTTATTTTATTTTGAATAAAGAGATAATAGGATTATCTCATTTATTAAATAAAATAAATAAATATTATTTGAATTTAAAAGAGTTTATATTCAAAAGTTATTGATAAATTAATTTAAAAAATATTTTTATTAATATAATAACTTAAATATATATTAAAAAGAGTTTTTAATATAATAGGACAACTAAAACCAAATCAGTTTGACGTTAAAAGTTTTTTTTTACGTAACATATACAAAAAAAAAAAAAAGTGATTGGAGAGATACAGAATCTCTCTAACTCTTCTTCATTCTACCTCATCACTGTTCCTGACAACGTGACGCGCCCACACGCAAGTTACCAGTGCCGGGACATACAAACAAGGAGCTGCAGAAAAAAAAAATACGAAAGAGCCTCCAACGGTGGTATGTTTCTTATTTTTTTCATTCTTTTAATTGATTACAATTTTCTGTATGTAAAATAAATATATATTTGATAGATTTTTTTATTGTTCCGAAAATATAGTTCTAAAGTTTTACTGGTTACAGATCGCTTTTTGCGATCTGTATAAAAATTTTTAAACCCCAATTCCATCGCGTGACCAGTAGAACGGAAAAACGGTTCCTACAAAGAAAACTTAGCTCCGACAGTTAGAAATGTGCTACTCGCATTCCTAAAGCAGAACCTCAACGTTGATGGGGATCTGGCCCGAGGTGATGGTGCACAGGCTCAACATAGATCCATCTTTCAAACCAATCAGGCAAAAAAGAAGAGCAATGAATGTAGAAAGGTATGCGGCTCTGAAAAAAGAAGTTGATAAGCTACTAGCCAATAGATTCATCAAGGAGTCCTACTACCCAAACTGGCTCGTTAATCCTGTCTTATTAAAGAAGAAGAACAACAAGTGGAGGACGTGCGTAGACTTCACCGACCTCAACAAAGCATGCCCAAAGGACAGCTTCCCCTTGCCAATAATTGACCAGCTTGTAGATTCAACTGCTGGACACAAGCTACTCAACTTCATGGACACGTACTGCGGGTACAACCAGATCCTTATGTTCCCAATCGATGAAGAACACACCTCGTTCATCATATATAGAGTCTTTTACTGCTATAAGGTGATGCCATTTGGCCTCAAGAACGTAGGAGCGACCTACTAGCGGCTAGTTAACATGATGTTTGCCAAACAGATCGGTAAAATGATGGAGTTGTACGTGGACGACATGCTTATGAAGTCAACCAAGACAACATACCACGTTGCACACCTAGAGGAAATGTTTTAGGTACTTAAAAAATATCAAATGAAACTTAACCCTCTCAAGTGTGCCTTTTGTGTGGCCTTAGGGAAATTCCTAGGTTTTATGGTGAACCAGCGAGGAATCAAGGAAAATCTAGAGAAGATCAAGGCCCTACGCGACATGCGGTCACCCACCTAAGCCTAAGCACGTGCATAGTCTCAAGGACAGGTCGTAGCATTGAGTCACTTTATCTCAAAATCAACAGATAAATGCATACCCTTTTTCAACGTGCTGCGAGGAAATAAGAAATTTAAGTGGACAGAGGAATGCGAGCTTGCCTTCCAGCATCTGAAAGAGTATATGGGGTTAGCTCCCTTGTTGTCAAAACTGTAGGATGGGGAGAAGCTCATCATTTATCTAGCGGTAACTCAGCACGCTATAATCGCGGTCTTGGTATGGGAAGAGAACAAGATCCAGCTGCCAGTCTACTACGTTAGTAAAGGCTACAGGACGCGAAGAGCAGATATCCATAGATGGAGAAGCTCGCTTACTGCCTGATGGTGGCATTAAGAAAGCTGTGGCCTTACTTCCAATCTCACAACATTGAGGTTTTAACTAGTTATCCTTTGACAGGTTTTGCAAAAGCCTGATACTTTAGGAAGGCTGTTAAAGTGGGTAATCGAGTTACTGCAGTACGATCTAGAGTATAAGCTACAGGCAGCGATCAAGGGCCAAGCCTTAGCAGCTTTTGTGGCAGAATTCTCAGGCTTGAAGGAGATTTAATAGGAAAAACCTCAACCAAAAACTTCCACTCCTACCTCTGTGCTCAAGGGTGGATAGAAAGAGACAGAATTTTCTCTCTTGGAGCTATACGATAACAGATCATTATGTGAATGGATAACTGGAGCTAGTGTTCTCTTAATCAGCCCGGAGAAACATAAAATCCACTGCGCGTTGTGATTTGACTTCACTGCGTCTAGCAACGAAGTAGAACATGAAGCTCTCCTCACTAGACTATGTCTAGCCAAGGAGCTGCAGGTGCAAGTAGTAAAGATCTACAGTGATTCACAGCTGATTGTGAATCAAGCGAAAAGGAAATTCTAAGCCCGCGACACAAAAATGGTAGCCTATCTCCAGAGAGTCAGTGAGCTCCTAGAAAAATTTCAATGGCATGACATTCAGCAAATTCCGCGAGCTCAGAACATGCACGCTGATGCACTGACATGTCTAGTAACCATAAAAGATGCAGACCTACTTAGCATCGTGCCAATAGAGCATCTGCCAGAGCCCAGTATAGTGATTAAGGAGGTCGTTATGATGATCAGAACCTCGCCAAACTCATGGATGAACCCCATTATTAACTACCTTACGAGCGAGATGCTACCCACGGACAAGAACAAAGCTCAACGGTTGCGGATACTGGTAGCGAGGTGCGTGATCTATGACGACATGTTGTTCAAAAAGGGATTTGCAATACCTTATTGCAATGTGCAGTCGAAGAGGATGCTGCTCCTATCCTCAATGACATTCATGCAGGCTTATGTGGCAACCACGCTGAGGGGTTTTCCTTAGCTCATAAAGTACTACGCCAGGGCTATTACTGGCTAACGATGAAGCAAGATGCTATTGATCTGGTGAAGAAATGTGACAAGTACCAGAGGTTTGCCAACATACCTCGAGCTCCCGCAGTCCTGCTAAACTTAATGGTTAGCTCCTGGCCATTTGCGATCTAGGGAATGGATCTGATTAGACCATTATCAACAACTCGCGAGAACTGCAAGCACACAGTAGTAGCAGTGGACTACTTTACGAAGTGGGCAAAAGCTAAAGCTCTTAGCGAGATCTCGACAACGAAGATTGAAAACTTTGTATGGCAAAATATTGTGAGCAGGTTTGGGGTCCCTTAGAAGATCGTCATAGATAACGGCATACAATTCGAAAGTCAGAGATTTAAGTCGTTTTGCGAAGACCTCACTATAACAAAAAGTTTCTCTGTAGTTAATCATCCATAGACAAATGGGCAGGTAGAGGTAGTCAACAAGATTATCAACCACACTTTAAAAACAAAGCTTAAAGGCAAAAATGGGGCTTGGGCAAACGAGCTCCCAAAGGTGTTATGGTCTTATAGGACTATAATGAGGAGCACTACGGGGGAAACCCTATTTTCCATAGTCTATGGAACGGAAGCTACGATCCTAGCTAAAGCCATAGCAAGCACATATAGAAGAGCTACATTCAACCCAGAATAGAATAAAGACTTACTCGTAACCAATCTCGACCTGATTGAAGAAAAAAGAGACGCTGCTCGCCTAAGGGTAGGGCATATACCAGCAGAGAGTTGTCAGGTACTACAATAGGAAAGTCAAACTACGACATTCAAAAAGGGCGACCTCGTCCTAAGGTTACTCCTGCCTGGAGCTTGAAACCCTCAGGAAGGAGCTCTAGGCCCAAACTGGGAAGATCCCTACGTGGTCGATGAAGACCTGGGTAATGGAGCGTATCACCTCGTGAATGTCAATAGAGCTCGAGTTCCATGAGCTTGGAATGCAGAACATTTGTGAAAGTATTACCTGTAATCATTGTATTTATTTCAGCACTACATCAATAAAATTATCCTTTTCTACAAGCTCTCGCGTACTATTGTTACTACTCTTAACCTTGGGGGACTAAGGGGATAAGGATAGCGATGAAAAGCGGCATACAAATTCAAATGATACATACTAGAAATAAAAAATTTTCAAATTTTTCCAAGTGTTGGCAACACTCGCAAAGAAGAAGGTTTTCACCTTCCAACTAGCGAGGTCAACTAAACAAGCTTGGGAACGAGAAGGTCTCCCACCTTTAAACTAGTAAAGTCGTAAGAATTGAGTATATAAATTGACAGAACCCGCCAACCTGAAAGCTCATGAGCTATCAAACTAGCGGGGTCAATACAAATACTTGAGATAACAGACCTAGAGTTGTAAAAATTGGCAGAACTCGCCAACCTGAGAGGTCACGAGCTCTTAAACTAGCAGGGTAAATAAAAACACTCGAGGTGGAAGACCTCATAAAAAACTAAGTGTGGAAATTGGTAGAATTTGCAAACCTAAGAGCTTACGAGTTCTCAAACCATCGAGGTCAATAAAGACACCCGAGGTGGTGAAGCTCACTAATAAGAAAATTTACTTTCCAACGAGTGAGGTCGCAATTAATTAAAAGTTTTTCAAGTTTTTAAGTTAAAAGTATTTGTCTACAAAGCATTGTGTAATTACTTAAAGCGAGCAAATAAAAGGAATACTAACACTTAATAACAAAAACAAGCATTCATTCAATTGAAGCTCTAAGCAAGTTGAAATTACATTGAAGTTCTAAACGGGCTGAAATTACATTGAAGCTCTAAACGAGCTGAAATTACATTGAAGCTCTAAACGAGCTGAAATTACATTGAAGTTCTAAATGAGCTAAAATTATGCCAAAGCAACTACAACTTATTGGAAGTACATTGAGTAAGGTGCTACATGTAATAAGTAAATGTTTTGAACATCTTTAAGTTTGTTAGTAGCACTGAATTTCACTTCCATAACCATCTCTGAATTATTCTTGACAATGTACTTTTGATCCAAGTTTGTTGAAGTACTTGAAGAACTAAAACTAGCAGGCATCTGGAGCTGTCATCACATTCCTCATTCAAAGATGAAGGACTGTATGCTAGAAGAAACATGCATTCCTCAACCTAAGATGAAGGTCTGCACGCTTAAATGATATGGATGTTGAAGCTTTGAAATATTATACCTGGCCAGTTGGAGGATCCCCACCTCCTAGGCCGACTTGGTCACTAACGATAGCTACAGGATTTACAGACTTAGAGGTTGCAATATCTTCCTATGCCCCATTTCCCCTCCAAAAGGATCAACAACAACATCCTGAGCTATCTGTTGTACAGCTTCTTCTGCTTCCGCCGCAGTATGCATGGCTTGGAAACCCTCAATCTACTTGTCAATAGATAGGCCAAAGAAGCTGAGATCGAGGTCGGGGTACCAGATCCAGAGGTTGTAAAGGATGTCATCGTGAGCTTCATCCTGTATTTCCTCATTTTGCTCCTCCAAGCTCTTATCCTTTTGGGCGAGCTCCTCATCCTTCCTAGTAAGGTTGTTCACTTGCTGGTCGAGCAGATCACAATAATGTTGGAGGTCGACCTTAGCCCTCTCGATCTCATCCTTCAGCCAGTGATTTGATCCTTGCACTTGGCCTAGGATGCATTCATCTCCTGTTCAATCTCCTTCCTAAGGGCCTGACACCTCTTGGCCTCCTCGGTCAGCTTTTTATCGAGCGTCGCCTTGCTAGCAAGCTTGTTCTTGTAAGCTTGCAGCTCCTTACAAAGCTTCTTAGTCTCCATCTCGCTCTTCTCAGTCTTGAGCAAGTCTTTGTGCGCAAGAAAGGCAGACTAGAATAAAAAAAAATGATAAATGGTCCTTATGATGAGAAATGAAGAATCACCAAGAATATTCACACTTTAACGACTTGACACTTACCATGAGGGAGTAGCGGAGCAGACAGTGGCAGAGGTCTACCCCTTGATCTTCCTCTATATGTTGGCTCAGACACATTGTGAGGAAGTCCTCTAAAAGGGTCAAAGCCTGCTCAAGGAACCCCACTGTGACAAGACCAAGGGTCCAATCCGAAAAAGATGGGGCGACCTCAAGGGTATCAAGCTAGATCACCTCGTCGGGCTGGACAAGCAGCTCCCCTTCAGTAGGCTGCTCCACTCTAGCAAGCTCTTTCCCCTTGTCCTTGCTAATTACGGGAAGAGCTAGGGAAGGTGGTAGAAGTGATGGAGGAGGTCCCACAGGGAGAGGGGGCTGGCCGCCCTAGCTAGACCCCCTCACCTTCGATTTCTTCGCCAAAGGTGATGAACACTTAAATTTGTATAATAATAAAGGTTAAAACCATTATTTTATACTATTAGTGTCATCAAATTACCTAACTTATTTATAACTACACTTAATTGTTAAACTTTCTATTTTGATGCAGGTTCAGTGTAATGGGCATAACTTTGCACTCAAATATCCAATCACTACGTTCTTGATAGTCTTGGAAAGATAACTCATAGCCCTATAAGTTTGGTTTGTAAACTTTTATCAGATTTGGACTCCTTTGAAGACAAATATTGGATTATCTTGGGCTGGTTTGCATGGCAGCGTCAATTGGGCAGTCTTCACTATTTGGGCCATAACTCTCTCCCGAAAATTCCAAATATTATGAGTCTTATCATTCTAAAAAGATAAGAGAATTATCTACAACTTTGATGTTTATCACGAGATCAAATTGTCAAAGGAACGGTGCCTAATTCGGTGGACAAGTCGGTGCATGTGTGGAAAACAACAAAGTTGACAACTTTACCTTACCAAATTCAATCAACTTGCATTAATTTATTCCTACCATTTTTGACTTGTTTGCCTCTCATTGTGTCTATAAATAGAGGCCTTGTATAAGCTTGAAGGCAGCTTGGGTTCCTTGCCAAGTTCACCTTACATTGTTGTATTGTTGAACTTTTGTGATAATCTAATTTCTCTCTTGCTCATTTTATTTCTTTTACTTGTTTTCTTTCTTCTATCATGAGTAGCTAAATTCTCTTTTTGCTAAGGTGAAGGGAGAAGCTCTTGGTATGTGAATAAAGATTTATTTAACTCTTAACATGGTCTTAAAGTTTATATTCATTTGTGTAAATTTATCTACATGTTTTATATTACCTTTCTTATTTAATTGAATTTTCATCTCTTACTCTTATGTGAAGTGGGGATCTTGACTTATTGTAGACAATTCTTGGCACAATGAATACTTGAATCCATCTAGAACCGCATGGTTGTACCTGCACCTCTGACCAAGGATTCTTGATTCATTGTAGACAAACAACACCATAAATACTTGAATCCGTCTAGAACCGCATGGTTATACCTGCATCTGGCAAAGGAATCTTGATTTATGGTAGTTGATTGGCACAATAAGTACTTGAACCCATTTAACATAAGGAGTGTAGAGTACCCATTGTAATATAACTAAAAGAAAAGAAATATAACTTGATAGATGTGTAAAGAACTTAAATGGTCTAACTTCCGATTGGAACCTCCTTTATGTGTGGATTCCAATTGAGTGATAAAAATGAGTTAAATATAACTTAAACCATATACCAAGAGTGGAACCTCTAACCTTAGCATGTTTTAATTTAATTTGTTTCACCATTATACCTACCCTCATTTCATAATATTTTATTTCCTATTATATTTTCCTTGTAGATTTTTGTTGGTTTTTGCAGGATCTAAATCTTCTTCCTCGTGGATCGACCCCGGTCTCACCGGGTTAATTTATTACTTCGACACTCCTGCACTTGGGAGTAGAAATCCATTTTCTGGACGTGTCAAAAGGTGAGGGGACGACAGAAGGGGAGGGATTAGCTTCCCTCTTGCCCACAGGGCGCTTCCCCAATTGCATCATTCCCATTTCTTCCTATTGCTGATGGGTTGGCTGCTATTGTTGTTGCTGTTGCTTTTTCTGCTTATTCTTCTGCTACTGCTAATGTTGTTGTTGTTGATGATGAACCGGTCGTTTGCGTACTGGTTCTTGTGCACCTTGCTCGTCGAACTCAGTTTCTTCTTCCTTCGAGCTCGGGGTATGCGGATCTGTGACCTCCTGAATGTCTTACTCAATATTGATCTACTGCACTTCTTTATGGATAGGTGTGAGCTTGAAATCCTGTAACACCCCATGACCCAACCTGGCTGGACCGACCCAGGGAGCGCTACCGGGTTTTCAAATACTTTCCAAATTCATTTTATAAACCGAAAACCGTTGTAAGCCCATCGATAGATTTTCAAACCATTGGAAAAACCAAATAGTTGATAGTTTTAAAACCATTTTCAAGTGAGTCCAATAAATAAACTTTTTACAAAAATTTCGGCAGAGTTTCGTTTGTTTTTCGGATTTTCCCAAAACCTGTTTTTTCCCAACTCAATCAAATACAACTCATATCAACACTTCAAATATCATTTTCAAACAATTGCGCACTCTGCTGTTTAGTGCGACTTTCCAATACAGTTTATCAAATAAAACGATTCAGAAGTTAATATTTTACAAACATCCTAATAATAAAAGACAGAAATCATAAAATAATTAATTACAGGACATAATTACAAAACATATTTACAGACTTTCTGTATATGCATGCTTATCAATCATATTACACATGAACATAAATATCTACCCAAAAATGTGACTCTCCGCCTCTGTCTGCAGGGAACTCCTCTTCAGTCTTTGGCCTCTTCAGTCTCTCTGGTACCTACGCGTTTGAAACAAAACTAACGCGCTAAGCATATAGCTTAGTAGGTGTACACTAAACTCAAATATGAAAATCATAAATCACTTTTATTAAGAAACAAATTACAATATATCTCTTTTCGTTACTAATCATTTACAAAACAATTTAACTTCAAAATCAAAGCATAAAACAGTTTTAATCACTTTAATTTCAACAATAAGATCAACATATATAAAATCGATCAATAACGTTATTCAATACACTTTTCATTTCACTTCAAATCTAGCCCGCTGGAATACTCAACATACTCGGACTGGAATATGGGTCAAACTCCCACCCTAGGACGAATCTCCCTACTCTAGGACCGAGGGTACGGAACCTAGAGAGGTGCATAACTCCCTATCCCAGGAACGAATCCTTAGGAAGGTACGTGTCTCCCAACCTCAGGACGAATCCGTGAGGAGGTACGTGTCTCCCTGCCCCTGGACGAATCCATGAGGAGGTACATAATAAGCATCAATAGCATATCAATATCGGCGCAGTACTGCTCACTGAACCCAGTTGGTATACCAACCTCCTATATCCATTTCTATGTCTAAGTATCCTAGGGCCGTTACGATAAACTATTTTCAATATTCACTATATTTACCATCAACGGAAACATTCGAGTTTAATAACATAAATTTTTCATGGGAAAATCGACATTATTTATACAATAATCGAAAACAAGCAATTTCAGCGGAATCGTAAGAATCAAAACGCAGTCAACAATAGAAATCATTTCAACGAAATAATATAAACGCATAAAAATTGAATATCATCGAAATAATTACAGATTCAAACTAAAAATAATTAATACTTTTGTAAAGATTTTCGAAAACAAAGGTACACCAACCTGGATACCGTTTTTCTTTCGACAAATCGCGTTTCCACGATTTTCTTTTCCTTTTTCCTTCCCTTTTCTCTTCCTCCTACACTTCCTTTTCTCTTTTCTTCCTCTTCTTCTTCTTTCTTCTTCCTTCTTCTTTCTTTCTTCTTCTTTCTTCTTTTTTTCTCTTTTTCTCTCGGCCTCTCCTCTCTCTTTTCTCTGTTCTGTCTGTTTGGTGGCTTCTCGCGGAAGCCAAATTTTTTTTTATATTTTTCGGTCGTCGCGACCTGTGGTCGCGCCACCTGGTCGCGGTACTCACTGGAGCGTTTCCACCGCCTTCATCGCGAGCACACCTCGCGGTACCGTGGTCGCGTTGCTCACTGCCAGAATTTGACATTTTCATCGCAAGCCGTTCATCGCGATCTGTGGTCGCGATGCTCACTGCCAAAATTTTCATGTTTCCTCGCGAGCGGCCCATCGCGACCTGTGGTCGCGGTGACCAGGTCGCGATACTCACTGCCTCAGTTTTTTTTTTTTTTTTTTTCATGCATCATTTTCGACCGTTCAATCTGGTCCACCTGGAAACCATAAAAATAAACATACTTTTAATTACATTTACACCTCCTCCAATCATAAAATTTATATTCACATATATAAAATTAATTATCCAAAATCCGGGATGTTACAAATCCACTAGAAGCTCCTCGGTGATCCACTTATGCTCGGTGAAACCCTCCTGATCCATCGAGACTAGAGCTTGAAGGGTTTCAAGAACGTCCTTCTTCTCCTCAAAGATCTGGGGACTTTTACCTGTACCACCTGCAAATAAAAAAAAAGGAGAAGTCAAAAGAAAGCGAGCATATAGATATGCGAACCGACTCTACTTGTACTCTACGAGCTAAACTTACGAGGCGGCAACACAAAACTCTTATTTTTAATGAGCTTAATCTCAAGACCCTTAATGAAGAAGTAGAAGGTTCTGTAATTCCCCACATTCGACTTGGTGTCAAAGAGCAGCTCCTTATACTGGTTAGCTCGCATAGGGTCTCCTTAGGTGAACCCTTTGGAAGGGGGTTCTTCTTCAAGGAGAAGCAGAACCTGATAATATTATCACTCGGAAGAGGGACCCCATACCTCCAAAATGTGAGGTAGAAGGAGATCAGCTGAGAGTGGGAGTTGGGGAAAAGTTGTGTGGGAGTGAGCTTTAGGAGATTTAGGACATCTATGAGGAAACCTGGGAAAGAGAATCTCAACCCGACCTGCAGATGCTGCTAATTTCATTAAGCCCAATAGGCCCAGAAAAGCCAACAAAGCCTATTGGGTCCAGAAGGCCTGAGAAAGACAACGAAGCCCAACGAGCAGGAAGGCTGATAAAGCCCATGCAACATACAAGCCACAATGAAGAGAAGTGAAGAAATGAACTTGGAATTTTAAACGAGCTATTACACCCAAGCGACCTAAAAGGCTTTATCACATGATGGACTGATTTTATTGGAATTGGAAAACATATAAGACTCAGATAACAGAACTGATGAATCAGCAGGTCTTAGAGCTTGAACACAGCTGAAAGCAAGTTGATAAAGGCCATGTTTAAGAACCCTTATGAGCAGCACGTTCTTGGTAGTTTTGTCCTTAAACATATAGCAATTTTCATTAAATTCAGTATATGCATTATTATCAAGAGTGAACCTTGAGATGCTTAGTAGGTTTTTTGCAATTGAGGGAACATAAAGAACATTTTTTAACATAAGATTAGAAGCATAAGGCATAGAAGGAGTAATTAATGTATTACCAATGTGAGATATGTTGAGCTGCTGTCCATTGCCTACAGTAAGCCTATCACTTCTTTAATACTCGTATTGGATGGAGAGATTGCTCAAATCAAATGTGACATGATTTGTAGTCTCATTATCAGCATACTATGCTGGATCACATACTGACTCAGGTGTAGCAAAGTAAGCTGTTGATTGATTAAAGTTGGTCTGCTGTTGTGGAACACCAAGTCCTTGAGACTGCCTCAGATGCTTTGCTAAAAAGGACCTTGATTTTGATTAGAGTAAGGCTAATTATTATTACCTCCTTGAAAGCTTTGATAAGCTCTATCAAAACAGTTGTAACAGTAGATTGCAGAATGTCCACTCCTTCCACAGATTTGGCAAGCAGGCCTGTTGCCATTATTCCACCCAGCACCATTTTTGCCTTTTCCTCTACCTCTTGGATTATTGCCTCTACTATTTGCTGGACCTCCTCTTTGTGGTTGCTTATTTGTGTTCTGATTATTAGCAGTATAATTGGCACTTGAATTTGCTACATTCAATTGAGAGATAGAACTAAGGTGTTCAATTCTCTGCTCATGAACCATCAACGTGTATTGAGCTTCTTAAATGCTCATGGTTTGTTTTTGTGATGCAATAAGCACAAAAACTGGATCATATTCATATCCTACACCGTTCAAGATACTTAACAATAGATCTTGATCCCTTACAATGTCTCCAACACCTCTAATAGCATCACCAATGCTTTTGACCTTCAACACAAACTTACTGATCGAGCTTGAGCCTTTCACTATAGTTTGCAGTTGTTGTGTTGGCTGAAGCACTTTAACTAATGATTGTTGAGAATACAAGCATTTTAATACGCTCCACACCTCATGAGATGTATTACAACTGGTTACTTCTCCTATAATACTAGGACTCACACTAGATAGTAACAACAACTTATCAGCTTTCCTCTAGGTTACATACTCCTTATTAATAACAATATTTTTTTCTCGTCCATTTTCAGTTTCAACCTTAATATATCGAGGAGGTATAGGTTTAATTCCAATATATAAAATCATCAATTTCGAAAGCTTCAATTGCAGGAAGTACCTGAGCTTTCCAATACACATAGTTTTCTCAGTCAAGTTTGACAAGTATGTTGAAGTTGATGGATTTTGCAAGAGCTGCAAAATTAGTTGATGAAGGTGTGATCATCCAAACTTCACTTCAAAGGGAAGAAGCAGTACTTGAGTTTGTAGCCCTGGACGATTAGTCCTTTTTATAGCTCTGATACCATATAAAAATATATGACAAATAATTGAAATAATCAAACAAAGTGTTTGATGTTTGTTATCAGGTGTTTGTGAAAAATTCTCAAAGGAAACTCCATTGATGAAATTGAGAAAATACAGAGAAAATTCACTGTTGATGATACCAGACCTCTGTTAACTTACAGGCGGATCATATATATACATATATATATATATATATATTATTCTTCTAAAATCAAGGAGAGCCACTCATTCATAACAACCTCTGTTGACATTGCAATCCAATTGTAACTAACTAACAACCTTACTTCAGCTTGCCTGAACTCAACCTCATGTGAACCTTGCATCACCAGCTCAATCATCTTTAAGTCTCTGATTGTCACTTTTGAGGTTCTAATTCACAGCTCCATCATAGCTTGCTGGACAAGCAAGCATTGTAGCGCAATAACTTGATGGTCCAGCTGTAGCTGTCATAGCTGAGGCAGCTTTTGGTACAACTTTGGATATTGAAGATGATTGATGTATCTTAACAATTAGTCATTTAGTTACTTATTATCTAAATACAAAAAGCAAAAAAAAAAATTATTTAAAGATTATCTTTTCCAAAATTATATTTTAAGTATTTGAACATTTTTAAGCACATTCAAGATTATTCAAATTTAGTAAATGACTAAAGATAAATATGCAAAATAGTTACAACAAAAATTCTTGTCATGATAAAATTTTATTAAACTAAATTAAATTCCTCAAATGATGCACTATGATGTAAGAGAGAGAGAGAGGTTGTGATAATCATAATCATCTATAACTACATAATAAAAAAAAAAATGTGAAAATGAATACTAAACTTGACAATATTTGTAGTTTGGGCCGAAGATGATAGCTGATGCTTCCTCCTCTCTTCATATCCCACACTCACACTTCAAATTAGGGTTTGTAACGCTTCTTCGTAAGAGAAACAAATGATATTTGACTTTTCAAATCTGGTTCGTAACGCTTCCTTATTTAAGTGAAACATGTGATACATGTCAAAAACGCATGGTATGTGTCAAAAGTCGGTCACTCCATTTGTGCCAATATCCAAAATATGAGAGATTGTCAAAATAGACCCTTGAGGTTTGACTTAATTTCTAAAAAGAACACTTCAATTTTAAATTTAGATGAAAATCCACTGTAGAAGTTTTGGTACACAATATTCAAAAGTGTTATTTTTTTTTCTTTTAACTAAATATTGAAACTATAAGGTGTTTTTTGTATGCAATAACGAGGTTTTTACCTACATATGAAACAGAGGATTTTTTTTTTAATAAGGATCAAGCCTCCATGGTTTTTCAAAATATATTGTTGTCAAATTTGGATCAATGTTATTAGTTTTAAAAGGTAATGCTAAACATAACATATCGTCGGATTTCACCCCATAATATATCGTTGGAATCGTCTCGACGAGGAGAATTTTCATCACTCTCGTCGGGCCTTTTTGTTTCTCTCTCTAACTTCATTTGTTTAACTTTCTCTCTCTAATCTAATTCTTTGTTTCTGTTTGATTTTTTTTGGGTTTTGGACATTTTGATTTGAAAAGAGAACTAGGGTAATTTTGTCCCAAAATCAATTTTGATGCTATAAGAACTTAAATTACTAATATGGTGACAGTTACACAAAACGTGTATCAATAGGTGCTAGAAATTTAACGGACTCGCACTAAAAACTGTATATGGTGACAGTTACTAAAAACTGTATATTTTCCTATTTGGTTAAAATGCCGTATTCTTCTATATTTGCTTAATTTTCATTTAGTATTCTATATTTAGTTAATTTATATGTGATATACTTTATTTGATTAATTTACTTCTATACTTTCATATTTGCTTAATTTACTTTATTCTTCTATATTTGGTTAAAACATGTCATCTTCATATATATCTACTGTACATGTAAAATTTTCAATTTGGTTAATTTATATTATTCTCCTATATTTAGTTAATTTACTTGTATATTTATATTAATGAATTGGGTACTAATAAAAAAAATTGAGAATTATAAATAAAAATTAATTTTAAACAATATGGAAATATTTAAATATTATAGTTACGTTTTTTGTATTTCACTTTATGAAATTATCAGATATATTAAAAAAAGACCATGTTAGTGGAGTGTACCTATAGTTAGACCTTTACTGACCTCACGAGCCGAGCGGGTATTAGTCCTATGCCAATATGTATTTGGATCACCTCGTGGATTAAACCAAAAAAAAAAAGACCATGATTTTTGATATTTTGTTGACTGCGATATAAACTTTCGTTATTTTAATAATTTCTAATAACTTTAGTCATTTAATTACTTATTATCTAAATGCAAAAAGCAAAAAAAAAATTTTAAGATTATCTTTTCCAAAATTATATTTTAAATATTTGAACATTTTTTAAGCACATCCAAGACTACTCAAATTTTAGATACAGTTTACAAGAAGTAGAGACTTTTTTTTTTTTTAGAGATTCCCAAAAACTAAGGGTGAATTGCACTCAAGTACCCTGACTTTTATCATAATTGCACGCTTAATGCCAGTTTTGCCATAATTGCACTCTAGTACCCGGTAATCCGTTGACCACCGTTAGGGTAACGGTTGACCAAACGGATTCAGGGGTAAAATGGTCTTTTACGTTTAAATTTATTTTTAAAAAATTTAAAAAATCATCCAACCAATAAGAACATGCCACGTCATATTTTAATTAATTTTAAAAAATATTTTTTAAAAAACCAAATAAAAAAAAAAAATTTTCAAAAAATTTTCGAAGAACACGAACCCAGAAATCTGGGTTCGTGCTCGAAGAACACGAACCCAGATTTCTGGGTTCGTGGTCGAACCCAGATCTGGGTTCGACCACGAACCCAGAAACTGGGTTCGATCGCGAACCCAGAAATCTGGGTTCGTGATCGAACCCAGATCTGGGTTCGATCGCGAACCCAGTTCATCTGGGTTCGAAGATCTGATTTTTAATTTTTTTTTTTTTTGTTTTTTCCTTTGAGGGGCATTCTCGTCATTTTGCCGGAATCCGTTTGGTCAACCGTTACCCTAACGGTGGTCAACGGATTACCGGGTACTAGAGTGCAATTATGACAAAACTGGCATTAAGCGTGCAATTATGATAAAAGTCAGGGTACTTGAGTGCAATTCACCCAAAAACTAATTGTACTATCATTCATGCATATATAAGTAGTAAAATTAAGTATCATGATATCAATTAAAATTATAGTGATTTTTTTTGTAGACATGAGCGCGCAATTATTTTGCAATCGTTGGCTCTGAGTCAATTAACATTACTGATAAATATAATAATTATCAGCGTCAATAAATGATTAAAAATAAAACTGCAAAATAGTTACAACAAAAGTTCTTGTCATGATAAAAAAATATGTGAAAATAAATACCTACACTTGACAATAGTAGTAGTTTGGGCCAAAAATGATAGAGGTTACTTCCTCATCATTCTCTTCTTTGCAATGCTCCTTCCATATCTCACAGTCGCACTTCAAATTATGGTTTGTAACGCTTCTTTGTTAGAGAAATAGATGATATTTGACTTTTCAAATCTAGTTCATAACGCTTCCTTATTTGAGAGAAATATGCAACACCTATCAAAAACTCCAGGTATGTGTCAAAAGTCAGCCATTCCATTTGTGCCGATATCAAAATATGAGAGGTTGTAAAAAATACCCTTGAGGTTTGATTTAATTTCGAAAAATGACACTTTAATTTTAATTTTTTATGAAAATCCCATGTAGAAGTTTTGGTATACAAAATTTTTTTTTTTTTAACTAAATATTGAAACTATAAGGTGTTTTTTATATGCAATAAGGAGGTTTTACCAACATATGAAAATAGAGGATTGTTTTTAATAAGGATCAAGCCTCGAGGGTTTTTCAGAATATATAGTTGTCAAATTTGGATAAATGTTAATAGTTTTAAAAGGTAATGCTAAACATTTGAACAAATTACGATAAAGTAACGACATTTGAACAATGTGCAACTTACGATAAAGTATTGTTGACCTAATGTTAATCGTTGGGCCTCTGGTGGTGTATAATTTCAGAAAGACATGATCGTTTTTTATGAAGTATAAGAAATATGTAAGGTCTATATTTTGTCAGTTATGATTTCATGAGCAAAACATGTTTATTTGTTAGTCTTAGTTAGATTATGAAATAAGAGTATCAAAAATTCGAAGAGATCATGCAAAGACGACAACCTTCTGATATCACTCAAGAGAGTGCATAAAGGAATGTTTCAAGGAATCGGAAACTCTCTTGACTCTTGAGATCAGTAGGACTCACACACACACACATAAAATGTCTATGCATTTACATTTAAGTGCTAACATATTGATATAAATATTTTATAAGTATCGAGTCATTTTGTTTTTTGTTTTTTTTTTTTTGGTCTAGTCTAAAAATTATTTTCAAACATTTTGTAATTTTAAAAATTTGACCTTTGGATGTTCTTAGACTATAACTTTTTATCTACTCATCCAAATAGTATTTTGTTTTTTGAAGATGAAACTAGACATCCGTATCTTTTCATCGACATAAAGAAAAAAAATATTCTAAGGTCATTTGTTTGGGTTACGGAATGATCGAAAACAACTGATGTGCAGAAAAAACTGCACTGGTGGCAGTAAGTCACCTCTTGAGCCGGCGAGCTACCACCTTACCACGTCGGGTGGTAAGGGACTGTCCGGTTTTGTTTGATTCCATTTTCAACATTCATGTTTCCTATTTCAATGTCTGTTTGACTTCCTAATATGTTTTCAATGAGTCCTAAATTGTTTTGGGATATTTTTTATGCTTTTGGAATTTGGAAAATTTATTGAGTTACAAGATTTCAAATTTTTAGAAATTTCCATTTTGATTTATTCGTTTTTGAAAATAACTCTCTTTCTTTAAAAGCGATTTTAAAAAACCTTCTGGTAGACTATTTTCTATTCCTATTAGAATTAGGGGTTTTCATTAAAGGTATAAATAGTGGGGTAAAAATCATTATTCATAAGCTCGCAATTGTTTTTATTATTCTCTCATATTGTTTATTGCTATGTTTTTTTTTTCTTCTTCTGTGTTGAGAGTGGAGAGTTTCTAGGCTAAATTACTTTTGATATTGCACTTCAATGTTCTAGTATATTCATAACATGTTTTGATCGTGTATTTTATTTGATTATTGTAGGAAAATAATCTTTCATGAAAATATTTTTAATTAGGCTCTTTGTCCTAATTGAATTTTATTGATTGATATTTCTGTGAATATCTCAATATTTCTTAATTGCTTCTGATTGTTGAATTTGTTCAACTTGACAAGCCTATTTATAGGGGACTAATTGATATTCTAAATCTCATTAGGGTTCAAATAACATATTCTAACTTAGACTAGGAAATCTAACTTGATAAACATTACAAGTAACAATCCTACTGAAACTAGGTCTAGTTTAATTCCATTGCCTCCCTTAAACCAAGCTTGGCGGAATTAACCATGCACAACTTCTTCTTAAGAAGAGATCATTCTTGAATGACTTCAGAATGTTCTTAGCATATTGATCTTCAGAATGACGAAAGTTGTTGTTGATTTCTTTGTATTTCACTAAGTCATGGATGTAATTCAATTTGAATTTCAAGTCCCTTAGGATTCTTCTTAGCTTGAAAACTTCACTTGAATTCTTTGAAGTCTTCTTTTCATATGCAATTTCTTTCTTCTTTACATTGTTACAAATTTTTATTTTTGAGTCTTTTTCAAATTTCTGAGGCTTGCATAAAAATATAACGATGTCACATAATTCAAATTTTTCTCCTCTTGGAGATTGTTTTCTTCAAGGACTTCTTTGTCGAGATTTTGGAAGAACCGGTGCAAGACTTTGATGAGGGCAACTTTCATGAGTTTTCTTTTGAGATGATTCACCAACCTCATGAAATCTTATTACTTGTTAAAGTGGCAAGACAAGAGAAAAAATTTTATTTTGAGACATCTCAATCTTTGCCACAAGTAGATTCTTCCTTTTATCAAGGATTTTGCATTTATTTCCATTAAAGTAAATTGAATAATCTTTCTGCATAAGCTGACAAATACTAAGAATACTGTGAATTAAATTTGGAACATATATAACATCTTTGATAAATATCCTTTTACCTCGCTTAGTGTAGATGACAATAGTGCATTTTCATTCCGCACTTTGCAGCTTCCCATCTCCAAAGCTCCATGAAAATATTACGGTTTCTAGTCATATGACTACTGCATCCACTATCCAAGAACCATGTTCTATTTGATTCATCTTCATCATTGATACATGATAAGAGTAAACATTCTTCGTCGCTTTCGTTTGCAAATTTCGCCTCATTGTTATCTCTTTTATTCTTCTTTTGATACCAACAATCTCTATCAGAATGATTAGGAATTTTACATCTTTGGTATTTATGATAACATTCTTCAGCCTTGTGATTATTTCTCTTGCAAATAATGCAATGAGTTTTGTCATTAAGAGA
Organism: Xanthoceras sorbifolium; assembly: GCA_003430845.1. Lineage (NCBI taxonomy): Eukaryota > Viridiplantae > Streptophyta > Magnoliopsida > Sapindales > Sapindaceae > Xanthoceras > Xanthoceras sorbifolium. The sequence goes on along the minus strand of CM010620.1, from coordinate 28,673,776 downwards.
GCTTTCTTTTGAACTCTCGCCATCCTTAGAATTTTCTTGGGATTTTTCTTTTTTCTTTTTGATATTTACGCGGCATTGCATTGCTTCTTCCACCTCGATATTTGCTTTGTCATCAAGGCATTGTTTATAGGCTTGCAGTGAACCCATCAATTTATCTAACGTCATGACATTAAGATCTTTTGACTCTTCAATGGCAGTGACTTTGTAGTCGAATTTTGAATTCAGAGTTCGAAGAATTTTTTTCATAATCTGAACATCTAAAATCGTCTCACCATTGGACTTCATCAAATTGACAAGTGCCAATATCCATGAGAAATAATCTTTAACTTTTTCTGACTTTTGCAGTTTAAGAAGCTTGAATTGCCTACGGATGATCTGCAAATATACCTTTTTCACCATTTCAACTCCTTTATAAGTATTCATCAACATATCCCACACTTTTTTTGCATTTGTCGTGTGAAATTTTTTCAAAGATTTGTGGGTTAATCGACTGGTTGATGAAGAATCGTGCCTTCAAGTCTTTCTTTAGTGTTGTTGAATCTGCTGGCTGCATATAGCCTTGTTCTATGACTCCCCGAAGTTCTTGATACTTAAACAGCAATTGCATCTGAATTCTCCAATACTGAAATTTGATTTTCCGTCAAATTTCACTATATGGGGCTGAAACATGTTATTATTGTTGTTCGTAGCCATGTCTGCTCTACTGTTCGGAAAACTATTCTGAAACGGTGTTTGTTCTGAAACAATGTTGGCACGTGAGCTTCACGTGCGGTGGCTGCATGTGCATTGCACACGCTCTGTTGACGGCGACGGTTTGCTCCGGTGATGGTCGGATCTGAAAGAGCAAAGGATGTTGAGTTCATCGATGGCCTCAGTTTTGTCTGTTTCGTGGCAGATCAGCGTAGATTTGACGATGAAGTTTGCGTAGGCCGAACGGTTTTTATCTTCATTTCTCTCTCCACGCAGCTTTAAACTGGGCAAGGGCACTTGGGTTTTACTCACCGGCGCCTAAGGATTTCTTTCCCAGCAGCGGTGTTGGCCAACTCAGCGAATTTTTGTCGGTTGACGATGAAAGGCAGCGGTTGGTCTTTTTTGGTACTTTTGATAGGTTTCCGCTGCTCGTTTGGCGGCGGCCCTTTGGAGAAGTTTGAAGATCAGAAGATCCGCTCACTTTGGTGGTGGTGGTGTCGACACGTGCGGGCACATGGCTCTAGCGACACGACTGCTGCACTGCTCCGGAACGGCTTCTGCTTTGCTCTGGATCTCCTTGGATCTTTTAACACTAGCTCTGATACCAAATGTAGGAAAATAATATTTTTCCTAAAAATATTTTTAATTAGGCTCTTTGTCCTAATTGAATTATTTATTGATATTTCTATGAATTACTTCTAATTGTTGAATTTATTCAACTTGACAAGCCTATTTATCGGGAACTAATTGATATTCTAAATCCCCTTAGGATTCAGATAACCTATTCGAACTTGGACTAGGAAATCTAAATTGATAAACATTACAAATAATAATCCTACTGAAATTAGGCTTGATTTAATTTCATTTATAACTGAGCACCTAGATCTGATCTCAATAACTTGAGAGGTTTTGATTATTCGACCTGACAAAAGAATCAAGAAGGCTTGCAGCACTAGGAGTCTATGGGCAGCACCGACAAGTTTCGTCAGTAAAAGTTCTGCAGGTAGGTAGGATTGGGCTATAGCAAGAGTTGTGTGATTGAGTGGTCAATCAGCGTGAGTTGTAAATTATATACCAACTAGTAAAATTTGTGTATGGTGTGCTATGGCCTACGAGTTGGTCCCCCTTTTTATTACACATTGGCGGTTTTCCACTTAAAAATCTATGTGTTGATAAACAGTCAGCTGGATAGTTACATTGGAAGCATAATGATAAACCTCATGTGGACCTTTGATTATCAACTTGACCACGCATTGGATCACAACGCTTCATTGGAAAAGTAAGAATAGTAGCAATAATGCTCCTTTGTTTCATATTACATGATGTATGGTCTGATTGCTTAGCAACTGACTTTGCACCAGAGGCTTGATTTCTTGCACCTGATGCTAGTGTGTATGCTTTACCTGATGTGCATGATGCTGCCTCTTTTACATTATCCTTAAACTAAACTAGGATGCATCATAAAAGTTCAGCTTGGCTTGCAAGAACTCAAAACAAGACTGAGACAAAGCCTTTGTAAAAATATCAGCCCGTTGAAGAAAGGTAGGCACATATTGAACAGACAAAAAAGAATTGGCAGCAATCTTATCAAGAATAAAATGCACACAAGCTCAATGTGCTTGGTTTGAGCATGGAAGATAGGGTTCTATGCAAGATATGCTACACTGGTGTTATCACACCACACCACAAGACAGTGAGCAAGCTTTAGACCAAGCTCACTAAATAATGAACCAAGCCATAGAATGTCAGTGCAAGCATACTAAAGCCCGATACCTTGCCTCTGTGCTGGAACAAGCAACAACCTATTGCATTTTAGAGCTCCAGCTAATCAATTTCCATCCAAAAAGACACAGTAACCACTGGTAGATCTTCAATCATCAGGACATGATGCCCAATCTGTATCACTGAAAACTTCACTGGAAAATTTACATGTAATCCACTATATTTGATTAATTTACTTCCATACTTCTCTGTTTGCCATATATACTTGTATTCTTCTATATTTGATTAAAACATGTGATCTTTTATAATCAGGTACCGTACTTGTAAATTTTTTTATTTGGTTAATTGATATTATTCTTCTGTATTTAGTTAAGTTACTTGTATATTTATATTAATGAACAGCTCCTAAAGTTTACATAAAAATATTGAGAATTATGAATAAAAACAAAATTCTAAGGTCGTTTGGTCAGGTTACGAAAGGATCGAAAACAAGTAAAATGTAGACAAACTGCACTGGTGGGCAGTAAGTCACCGCCTAAGGCGGCAAGCTACGGCCCACTTTACCACCTGAGGTGGTAAGGGGTTGTCCGATTTTGTCTGATTCCGTTTTCAGCATTCATGTTTCCTGTTTCGATATCCGTTTGAATTCCTAATGTGTTTTCAATGAGTTCTAAATTGTTTTGAGATATTTTTCATGGTTTTGGAAGTTGAAAATTTTCTTGAGCTTCAAGATTTCATCTTTTAAGAAATTTTCGTTTTTGATTTATTCAATTTTGAAAATAACTTTCTTTCTTTAAAAATGATTTTGGAAACCTTCTGGTAGACTATTTCCAATTCCTATTTGAATTAGAGTTTTTAATTAAAGCTATAAATACTTGTGCAAAGATCATGCATGTTATTTGATTGTTCATATGTAATTGAGCACCTAGATTTGATCTCAATAACTTGAGGGGTTTTGATTCTTCGACCTGACGAAAGAATCAAGAAGTCTTGCAGCACGAGGAGTCTGTAAGCAGCATCGACAAGGTTAGCTAGTGAAAGGCCAACGAACAGGTAGGATTGGGTTATAACAAAAGTCGTATGATTGAATGGTTAATCAGCGTGAGTTGTAACAATATATTAACTAGTAAAATCTGAGTGTGATATCTTAAGTGGCTTACGAGTTGGTCACGCAGTTTTTACCCGTTGGAGATTTTCCACATAAAAATATTTGTGATTTTTAAAGTAGGTTTCATTTTTAATTCTGCAATATTTATTGTTAAACCTACCCACCCGGTTATAACTATAGCAATAAAAAATTTTTAAAAAACACATCTTTTTTTTTTCCTTCAAATCTTTAGATTGATCTTGAAAAATAGATAGCTAAGTGAACACATAAGTCATTATTGTTTAGCTTCAGTTTTGAGAGAAAAACTTAGAGAAAAAAATGAAAGTTACACCTAAGAGAACAACTTTATATTCACTATAATAATTACAATACATTTCACATATATATACTGCTAATAAATTCAATGAATCTAGACAATTTGCCATCTCACCAACATGCCAATTACATGGGTAACTACCTAGTGCCAAGTCAGCATTTCCTAATAACCTTGCCAGCTGGACTCCTAGCTGGACAACTACCTCGATAAATAGCCAGCTGGACAGTTACATTGGAGGTCTGATGATCAACCTCTTGTGAACCTTTAATCATCAGCTTGACCATGCATTGGATCACAATGCTTCACTGGAAAGGTAAGCATAGTAGCAATGATGCTCCTTTGTTTCATATTACATGATGCATGGTCTGATTGCTTAGCAACTGACTTTGCACCTCATGCTGATGTGCTTGCACCTAATGTAATATGTATGCTTTAGCTGATGTGCATGATGCTGCCTCCTTTACATTGTTCTTTGCATTATCCTTAAACTGAACTGGGATGCATCGTGAAAGTTTAGTTTCACTCGCAATAACTCAAAACGAGACTGAGATAAAGCCTTTGTAAAAATATCAGCCCGTTGAAGAGAGGCAGGCACATATTGAACAGACAAAAAAAACTTGACAGCAATCTTCTCATTAAAAAAATGCATACAAGCTCGATGTACTTGGTTTGAGCATGGAAGACATTGTTATGTGCAAGAGATGACGGACTGGTGTTATTACACCACACCACTACACATTGAGCAAGCTTGAGACCAAGCTAACTGAATAACGAACCAAGCCATAGAATGTCAGTCCAAGCATAAGCTAGAGCCCGATATTCAACCTCTGTGCTGGAACAAGCGCAACAACCTGTTGCTTTTTAGAGCTCCGGCTAATCAAATTTCCACCCAAAAAGACACAACAACCACTGGTAGGTCTTCGATCATCAGGACATGATGCCCAGTCTGCATCACTGAAAACTTCAATGTACAATTCAGAAGCTGGACTGAATCACAAGTCAAGAGAAATAGTTCCTTAAGATACCGAAGCAGCCTCTTACAAGCTTTCCAATGATCCTTACTTGGAGCTGCAACAAACCGACTCATATTGTTGACAGTGAATGAATATCAGGCCTAGTGTTAGTCAGATATTGAAGAGCTTCAATAGTACTCATATAGAGAAAAGGATCTGAAAAGGGTGTGCCTCCAAACTTGGTAAGTTTGACACCAGTAAACAAAAGAGTATAACAAGGTTAGTTGTGTGACATATTAGTCTTGCGTAACAAATAGTGAGATATTTGGGTTGACATAAGAAAAAACCAGCAGCTGATTACATGTAACCAAATTCATTGAGGCATCAACTGGTACCGGGCTCCAAATATGATTGTTTATCAAGGCTTGATATTCTTCTTTCATTGTTGTAAACCAGTGAGGCTGCTGCAAAGCCTCTTTTACTGACTTTGGTTCAACTTTAGCTATTAAGACAGAAGCTTGACATAGAGAAGAATATACTTTTGGTAACTGATGAGCAGTATTTGATCTATTGATCATAGGATGAGAGGGAACCTTATGAGAAGCTGAATGTTGAGACACAGACATATCAGGAAGCATATAAGGATCATGACTTAAATCAATGCAGAAAGGGACAGCTTCGGGAGAGGACTGTGAAACTAATGGTAAGACGGTAAAAGGATTTGAAAAACAGAATTATTTCCTGCTTGATGCAAAATTGATAAAGGAAGACTAGGAGAATGAAGAGGCTGCGAGGAAGAAGATAAGGATGATGATTGAAACAAAGATGCAAAGAGATATTGTAGCTCATTGAAAATCACATTTCTAGAAACATGCACTTTTCCTGAAGGGTGCAGACACATATAACGCTTTTGCTGCAAGCTAGCGTGAAAATTAAATTTTTTATTGGAATAAGGTCTAAGATATGGAAAACATGCACAACCAAACGCCATGAAGAAATTGTTGCTAGACGGTCTTTGAAAAAGCAAATCAAAAGGTGATTTCAGTCTTAAGATAGGTGTAGGCAAATTATTAATTAGTATGACAGTTGTTTCAAAGGCATATGTGCATGAGCTAAGAGAGTTAGATCGGTTTCAACCACATGTCTATGTTTTCTCTCAGTAATGTCATTTTGCTTATGATTATAAGCACAAGAGGTTTGAAAATGAATGCTAGAAGAGGACATGTATGGTTGTAATGGTTTGAATTCAGTACCCAGGTCTGCCTGCAGACACTTGATTGGATGTCCAAAACGAAATTCAACAGACTTCTTGAATTGTAAGAAGATAGGCAATACTTTAGACTTGAGTTTCATGGTTACAACCAGGTATATATAGAGTATGAGTCAACAAATACCTATAATACCTAGATTAGCAGTGGAAAGCAAGGGTGCAGGACCCCAAACATCAATATAAATTTGTTCAAGAGAAACTTGAGGCTTGTGAGTTGAAGCTTGAAAAGGTAATTAATGCAAATTTTCAAGTTTATTACAAGCATCACAGAACTTAAGATCACCAGAGGTAGGTTTTAGATGAAGTTTATGCAACACATTTTTCAGAATTAGAGGAGCTGGATGACATGCTTAATATACCAAAGATTTTCATTTACTTGAGCTGTCAATAACAAATTTAAACTTTGTTTACAATGATCATCAACACTTGATGATTTAGCATAAAGAAAACAAGGCATATCACAAGTTTTATTCAAATTATGTATAGCAGAACTAGCAGAGGAACTAGCAACAATGGAAGCAATGGAACCTAATAGAGAATCAGTGAAATTAAGAGTTGAAACACGAGAGAGATTAATCTTGTAGAGTCCATCTTTAAGGGTACCTGTGAGTAGTACCTTCTTAGTATTCTTGTCCTTTAACACACAACAACTGTCAGTGAACTCAATATATGAATAATTATCATGAGTAAACTTAGATATACTAGAAGATTTTTGGAGATGACTGGCAGAAGAAGAACATTCTTAAGAACTAGAAAGCAAGAAGGAAAGAAAAGAGACTTAACAACTGAGTTACCAATGTGTGAGACTTAAAGTTGCTGACCATTATCCACAACAAGTTTGTCACTGACTTTGTATTTAGTCTGAATTAAGAGATTTTCAAGATCTGAGGTGACATGATTTATTGCCCCACTGTGAGCATACTATGCAGTGATTTTCAAGATCACACAGAGTCTCTAGAGTAGCAAAGTAACCTTTTGACAGATATATATTAGCTTCTTGTTAGAAGCTATTTGCTTGCTGTGGAAGATTGTTATTTCCTGCTTTACTACATGACACTTAAAGTTGTGGTATATTAGCGGCCTTTATATTCATATTCCCTGAGTAGTTTTGATTAGGCCTTTGATAAGACCTATCAAACCTATTGTGGCAATATGTTGCAGAGTGTCCTGCTTTTCCACAGATCTACTTCTCCACCACTACCATTTCTACCTCTTCCTTTTATCTCGATTACTTCCTCCTCTTCCATTACTACAGCTTCCTCTCTCAGACTGTCTATTATTTTGTCCTTCACGAACAAATTTAGCATTAGGACTGCTAACATCAAGCTGTAAACTAGAATTCATATGAGCTGTCTATCCTTGCTCATAAATCATCAACTGATATTGAACCTCATGCAGGCTCATAGTTGTTCTTTGTGAAGAAATAAGTACAACAACTGAGTTATATTCATGTCCAATTCTATTTAATATACTCAAGATTAAATCATTGTGTCTAACTACTTCACCAGCTGCTTTAAGTGCATCTCCTATAGTTTTAATTTTCAACACAAAGTCACTAACACTACTTAAACCTTTCTTCACAGATTGGAGCTGTTGTTTCAAATAAAGAACTTTGGCCATAGATCGTTGAGAATAGAGTTACTCAATTGTATTCCATACTTCTTGCGCAGTAACAACTAGTGACCTCTCCTAATATGCTAGGATAAATTGTTGAAAACAGCCATCATATCAGTAGTTTATCAAATCTTCTCCACATTGTATATCCCTTATTCAAAGCTACTTCCTTCTCATGATTCTCATCAGTTTGAACTTCAATATATTTAGGAGGTATTGGACGAAGATTGGAGACAAAAGCATCAAGTTCAAAAGCTTGGATAGTTGGTAATACCTGAACTTTCCAATGAATATAGTTATCTCTGTCCAGTTTGACAGGCAGATTGAAGTTCACTATTCGTGCAAGAGAAAAGAACTCAATCGGTGGAGCTGACAGCAAAGCTTGATCAGCATCACGAACTGTTGATGAGGAACAACATCTAGCAGCCATGGATAATTAGTCCCTGAGTGGCTCTGATACCATGAAAAACAATTACAAGTGTTTGATTAGAAGCTTAAGTGAACACAATCACTATTTTTTAGCTTCAGCTTTGAGAGAAAATGAAACTTGAACCTGAGAGAACAATAATCTTATCACTACAATAATCCCCATTTTCCACTCCCGGACAAAACATGTTGAGGTAGATGTCCATTTTATTAGGGAAAAAATTGCCAATTGGCTGCTAGCTGTGCAATATATCCCCATTGCTTCTCAACTTGCTAATTTGTTGACAAAAGCACTGCCTCACACACGTTTTGTCTTCCTTCACAGCAAACTCAACTTGGACATATCTCCCCAGTTTAGTTTGCGGGGGCATGTGAAGATATGATGTCAAATGTGATTTGTATTTGTGTATTTATTGTTTACTGTCAACCAATGAGGTTGTGTTTATTATTATCACTAGGATTGCTGATGTGTGTATTTGTAAGGCTGAGATTGAGTTTTTGTATTAAATCTAATGGTAAAATGTTATTAGTATAAATACTCTTGTTAAATAGATGTTACTCAGTAAAGAAACACATTCTGATTTTCTTCTTCACATTTTCTCTTTCTCAAAGCTTCTCTGTTTTCTTGCTTTCTGTTTTGCTTCTTGTTTTCAGTTACTGTGTTGAGCTTTCTCTCAACCAAAACCTAGGTAGGTTTCACAACTATCATGCCCAAGGATATCCAGCTTGCTAGGAGGATCAGAGGCGAGAGAGCTTAGGTTTTGTCTAAATTGTTGCAGATCGGCAAATAACTGCTTGCCCTAATTAATGAAAATCAGAGACCAAAGGTCCTATTGCATCTATTAGAAACAAACTTCACTTGCAAAAGCTTCCTTTCTTCTTGTACCTGATAGTGAAGGTGGTGGTCATCAGAATTTTTTTGTACATTTATATTTATGTTTCAGAGTTGATCAGTATGCATGAGAAATGATAGATTCATTTCATCTTTATCTGCGAGTTGATGAGATTATATATTTTATGAGATATTATTACAAGATTTTGCATGCGTTGCTCTATTCATATGTCTCACTCAAAGACTCTCCAAAATTTATGTTCTTGTGATCATCATTTGTTGCAGATGTGTCGGAAATAAACTCATACAAGGAACTAAACAAGCTCGATATTTTTGCAAACATTAATGAAACGACCAATTTCATGCTAAATACATAGGGTTTTATGTATCGATAAATGTCTAAGGTGCTCAATACTATCTGTTATGTTAATGTATACAGTCCGTCACGACAGAGCAAGAAAAAAATTATATGACGCCACAAAGCTAAAGCCCTAGACATGCAAGTCTTGTCATAACAAATTTTATCTCATTTTACATGCAACCAGACATCCTCGTCCTTGACATTTTCACATATGGAAATTCATTATGCGGTCCGATCTAATGGATTTTTTATATATGATCCAATATAATCCAATTGTATCCTCAAATCCGATTCAATCCAATGGATTAAATCCAATTCAATGGATTAATGGATTAAATCAGATTCAATGGATTATATTAGATCGGATTAGATCCTGCACACCCTAATTATGTGATTATATATATAAATTGAGCACTTAGATACACATAAATTTATTTTTAAAATTTGCAGTTTTTATATTATATATATATATATATATTTGTATAGTTTGGTAAGAGTTTGTTGTTGATGTTTTCATGGTAAATCATATGGAATTTAAATTGAGATATAATCATTTAGTTTTTTTTTTTTTTTTATATCTATTACGATTAATTCGGGGTATAAATGTAAAAGACATACCATTTGGCTAACCTCATCTTATCGATATAATCATTTAGTTGCGTTTAGCTTTTGCATTACATATGATTTCATGGTAAATCATATGAAAATTATTCGTATTACTGTTTCTCAGAAGAAATAACAAAACGTAACAAAGATAAAAGCTCATTCCATTTGTTTTTGAGGAATGGCAATATTTGGTATACAAGTCCACATTTGTAAAGTCTATATTATGTAAACTTTTAAGTAACAATGGAACAAAATCGACTATAAGAAGTTCAAGTTGCTCCTTCAAAACCACAAACCTGAAATTGTAGGTAAAGCTAGGGGTGCATTTCAGTTTCATAAATGACAAATTAGAATGATAATTCCGCAAAACGACTCTAGATATCAAAAGAAAGATAATTCCAGCTTGTGTACCAGACAATGTGAAGGCCTTAGAATGAACCTAAAGTAGAGAATCTGGAAATACCCAAATGTTGTTGTTGGATTCAACATTTCCACGATCAAGTGTCCACCGGAAAAACCGGGACATAAATTAAGGACAAACTTAGGAAAATCAGTCACATATTTGATTTTGAGCTCATGAATTGATGTATGGATGTAGAGGAACTTAATCTCCGACTCCTGCAGGCTTTGCCAAAAATTGAGAAAGTATACTATTGTAGATTCTTGGAGATGTCATCAAGTAGCTCAACTAGGAGGTCAGCCTAAATTCTTCCAGCTCTGCATAAGCAATCAAAAAGTATCATGACAGCATCAACCTTAATCATATCTCTAAAAAGCAGTATGATGTTACAGAATTAGTAAGAAATTAAAGAAGACTGGTGAAAATTTCATATCAAAAAGTTAGTCTCAATCGGTCCAACAACGTGTTAGAGGATTTCAGAGACCATAAATTAAGCTAATAGGCACGTGATACTATCTCCTTCAACTCAAAACCTTTAATATTACCATCCATTTTGTCTTTTTTGATCATGTGGTAAGGCCAAAAAAAAAAAACATATTGAAGCACATTGTTACATAGAATATATGCACACAAGGTGAGAGGAAGAGGGAATATACCAAGGTTGTTTTCCAATACATGTGTATGAGATCTGGTAAGTTGCTAAACCCATTGTGGTATGATTCAGAAATTGTGTTGATTCTCATTGAAACATTTCTTTGAAAATGATGGATCCTCATACCATGAAAAACATTACAAAAGAAGAAGGTTAAGATCACAGGAGAAGTATTTACTTTGCTCCGTGAAAGACATCAAACGTGAATTTATATCACATTCAAAGGTACTACCATTAACCTTCAATATTTGGTTAATTTACATTTAATATTCTATATTTGGTTAATACAAATATCATTTTCTATATGAGGTTAAATTACATGTTTGGTTAATTTGCTTGTATACCTCTATATTTGGTTTATTTATTTGTATTATTCTATTTTGGTTAATTTACTTTATTTTTTAATATTTGATTAATTAGTTGTAATTTTTTATATTTGATTGATTCACGTGTAACCTTCTATTTTTGGTTAATATACGTATAACATTCTATATTTGGATAATTTATATGTAATATTATATTTTTGGTCAATTTATTTGTATAATTCTATATTTGATGAATTTACCGAAATCTTCTATATTTTGTTAGTATAAATGTAATGTTCTTTATTTGGTTCATTTACGTGTAATCTTCTATATTTAATTAATTTTTATGTATCCTTGTATATTTGGTTAATTTACATGTAATCTGGTATATTTGGTTAATTCAAATGTAACATTTTATATTTAGTTAATTTACTTGTAATTTTTTATATTTAGTTAATTCACATGTAATATTCTATTTTTAATTAATTTACTTTGTTTTGTTTTATATTTGGTTAATTAACTGTGATCTTTTATATTTAGTTAATTTACATATAATTTTTTATATTTAATTTATTTACGTAAAATCTTCCATATTTGGCACATCAACCTTGTCCTTTTTTTCAAACTGAACACCATCCTCATTTTATAATTAATTTAAAATATCAAAAGTTACTTTTTTCAGTAATTGGATCCAATTAAACAAAATTGGGATTATTTTTTAGAAAATGCAGAAATTTTATTTGAATCAACCATTCTAAATTTCTAACACGGGATATATAATAGGCCAATGTATATAAAATATATATGATTCTGTCCATATTTATTAAGAGATAAAATTTATATGCATATACAGAGGTGAAATATCCAATATTTATTGGGAGATGTCCATTGCCTTTATTGCAATATAAAATTTGTAATTTTTCCTTATTTTTACTTTAATTTCGTTGATAGGTATGGTTACCACTATATTATGTTTGCGACCACTTTCTTATTTTTATTAAACTAGTAAATTTTGGGTTGACTTTTTAGATAAATTTATTAAGTTTTTGCATGCCCATATGTTTGTGAAAATCCTGGTTATGGTTTCGTGGAAGAGATAACAAAGCTAAAACTAATTCCATGCGTATTGAGGCATGGAAATATTTTATAAACATACAAACACAATAATGATGAAATAGTATTTGCATAACAAATCAAAAGTTGTTGTCATTACTAATGTATATATATCTAATAGACAAGACTATCAATGTCTATCGAGAATTTGAAAAAAAAAATACTAATGTACTTTAAAAAAATATCTAAACAATCGTTGAAAGATTATATCGAGGCTGTTTTCCAATTCATGCGTGTGAAATTCGGTAACTTAATTAACTGATTGTGGTAAGATTCAGATATTATGTTAATTCTCATTGAAACATTTCTTTGAAAATGATGGATCGTCCTGCCATGAAAAACTTTTGAGATCACTATAGAAGTATTTGTCTTTCTTGTTAAGATATATAATGAAGCTGAATACTCGCAGATGAAGAAGATTTCCGAGCCTCTACAAATCAGAGGTCTTTCAGCTCCAGGTGTAACAAGGTTCCTAGTCACCAAGGTCATTTTGTTTCTATATCATCACTCTACTTTAATCATCAGAAGGATCAATCACCGTATACAATTTATGATCATTTCTGAATAGCTAAACAGGTTACAGCTAATTCTTGTTTTGGCGGATTTCCAGCTAATGACCAAGCTTGCTGGTCATTTTTGGTTGGTTAAATTTCCTATGTTCTAGGAGATACCTTTGTGTAGATTCTCTCTCTTTAATGTATTTCGTACCTAGTCATTTTTGTATTCTAACATAGAAAGATGATGTTTTTAATCAGCTCCATCAATGGAGACTGAAAACTCGTGTCAAACACGTGTTGCTTTATCAAACACCTTTAGAATTTTCATGCTATCAAAGCCATTCCTAGACTAAATGTCAATGTCTTGATTCCTCTAGCACCTATTTGTTACCAACTTCAGACGGTCTTCCTGCTACTTCTTTTCCCACAATGGATCTGTCATCCCTAGCCAAAACACTCAACTTTCACATTTCTATCAAACTTGATACCAGTAATTAAATTTACTGGAAAGCTTAAATGCTGTCAACCATTAGAGCATTTGAGTTTGATGATTATATTTCTGGTCTGAAGTCTTGTCCAGCTAAACATATTGAGAGTGCATATGCTGATGAAGGAGAAAAAGTGATGACAGTCAACAAAGAATACATCATATGGAGGTGTACAAACCAACTACTTCTCTGTTACGATCCCATATCCACTAAGTATGGGATTAGTGGTTGGTTTATAACTTGCTAGGCACCCTCCTCTTACAAGTCGGTTTTTAAGGGTGAGTTCTACCTAGTGGGTTCTTATCAAGTGGTATCAGAGCATGCACCACGCGCACCCGCACGCACCGACGCACGGACGGGGCGACCTGGGAAGGCTGCTACTCGATTAGGATCCGCGGAGTCACCCAGGTAGGAATGATGGGCCGTCGTGGACGTCAGCTGTGGAAGCATGGTGAAATGTTACAATCTCATATCCACTAAGTATGGGATTAGTGGTTGGTATATAATTTGCTAGGCACCCTCCTCTTACAAGCCGGTTTTTAAGGGAGAGTTCTACCTAGTGGGTTCTTATCATTCTCAACTGGCTTATCTCTACCATTTCACCTAAATTAATCGGTTAGGTAACAGAGTGCTTATCCTCTTTTGAAGTTTGGGACACTTTAGAATCTTTGTACTCACAAAAATCAATAGCTAAGGTCCTTCAACTTAAACAACAACTTCAAAGCATTAAGAAAGGGTCTATAACCATTAGTGAGTATTTTATGAAGATTAAGAACCTAAGAGACGGACTTAGAGCAGCTGGACAAACTGTTATAGAATTTGACCTTGTCCTCAATACTATAAGTGGTTTGGGACATAATTATGGCCCTATGGTTGTATTGGTATCCTCTCAACATAAATCAATGTTATAAGAAGCATAATATCTCCTTATGGTCCATGAACAGAGGCTAGAACAGATCAATGTTGTCACTCAAGTTGATGTAGGTAATACTACAACCAATTTTGTTCAAACCAACAATAGTACACAAGGAGGAAACAACTCAAATGGCAGAGGAAATGGTAATTTCAAAGAAAGTGGAAGAAGAAGAAGAAATGGAACAACAACAGGGTGCAGCAAACTAGGCCACACAACATTTCAATACTACAGAAGGTTTGATCAGGGGTGGCATGGTGCTTCTCATGCTCAATACACTGGTCATCAGAGTTCTAACCAAAGGCCAACACACCCCCAACTTTAATCAGCAGACCAGCTACAATCAACATCGTGCAGCACATAATCATCAACCACATTTCAATCAACCTTCAGGGTACTTACATCACCAGAATCAGTTCAAGACACAGCCTGGTATATGGACAATGGTGCCACCAACCACATCACCTCTGATCTTGGAAACTTATCCTTGAGGTCTGAATACAAAGATAATAAAAAGTTAACTATTGCTAATGGGCAACACTTAGCCATTTTACACATAGGTAATGCAAAGCTAAGCTCTCACACAAAGCCTACAAAATCATTACATCTTAGAAATGTCTTACACATTCCTAACATCACTAAGAATATGTTAAGCATTTCTAAGTTTACTAGAGATAACCATATATATGCTGAATTTTTTTATGATTGTTTTGTTGTTAAGGACAAGGATTAGAAGTAGGTGCTCTTTCAAGGTCTACTTAAGGATGGGTTATACAAACTCGAAGTTGGTCACTCTCCGCTACAAAAAGAAAATGAAACCTCCACAGAACCTATGTCAATTTATCTTTCCAAGTCTTCTTTTGATCATTGTAATAGAACTTCTAGTAATGTAGCAAGTTTAGCTTTAAAAAATGTTCATACTATTTATGGTTTTAGTGCTTTTTATGCAGCTAAAATCAATGTGAACTAATAGCATTATATCTAAATTGAATTTTGTGAATCTTGTTAGGCAAATTGCATCAACTCCCTTTCTCTCAGTCAAAGTCAGTCACAATTGAATCTTTTTAAGTAGTAAATACTGACATTTGGGGACCACCACCTGTCCTTTCCACTGAAGGCCATAGATATTACATCTCATTTGTTGATTCCTAGTCGATTTATATAGGTATATCATATTAAACTTAAATCAGAAGCCTTCACTGTTTTCACTCAATTTCAAAAAATGGTAGAATTGCAATTTGGCAAGAAAATTAAATGTCTTCAAACAGACATGGGAGGGTAATTTAAACACATAATTCAACATCTCTCAAGCTTAGGAGTTCAAATTAGACTATCTTGTCCCTAAACTCATCAACAAAATGGGATAGTTGAGAGAAAACATAGACACCTTATGGAATCAGGCCTTACCCTTCTTGCCCACTGACACGCTCAAACACGTGAGAATAATCCTAAGTGTAGGATGTGTCGAAGTAATAATATTTTCGTGAGTACGGAGTCGAATCCACAAGGAAGTGGTGGAACTAATTCTAAAACTAGAGATTATACTAAAGCGGTAAAATAAATCAAGGTGATGTTTGAGATTTGATTAAACTAAAATTAACAACTAAAACAATTAAATAAGCGAGACGAATTCAAATGGAAGGAAAGCTAGGTGGTCACGCGGTCCCAATTCCAAATAAGGAAGCATTGACTATTATGAAGCACGTTATTAACATGATAAGACTTCTTCAACTAAGGTCACACCACACTGTATTGCTCCCGCAATGGTATGTGAATTTAATCAAATACACCTATTGGTCCTAAAGTGCAATTAATTGAAAACCATAGTTAATCTAATACAAAGGTTAATTAAATAATTTCTTATTGAAACTAACCTAATATTGATTCTTAAGTCAATTAAGCCCTATTGCAATTTCAATGATTTCTCATATAATATTACAATAAATATCAAATCGGTTCTCATCAAAGAGTATGCAATCTACTTTCACAATCGCAAAACACAAGAATTGAACACAAAGTAATAATATAAAATACGCTCAAAATCAATATCATGTATTACAATAAATATCAAATCGGTTCTCATCAAAGAGCATGCAATCTACTTTCGCAATCACAAAATACAAGAATTGAACACAAAGTAATAATATAAAATATGCTCAAAATCAATATCATAAAATAACACATAGAAAATATTACTGTAGTCCTCGAAAATTGCTCGGGGACACGGGGCACTACAACCTGCAAAGATAAAACGCACGTGACCCGCAAGACGTCTGGGACACCGGGGTGGTGCCGGCCAAAGTCACTCCGACGGTCAAGTTAGCGGGTGCTAATAAATGTAGAATGCTAATAAATGGAGATAAGTGAGTACTACTTTCTATTATCCTGGCGATTGGAGTCTCCTTGGTCGAAGGAGAAGTAAAGTCGGAAGGCGATCGGAGAAGATGAATAATGGCCGAAGGTTGTTGTCTGAATGTAGATAGCTCTCAAGATGTCAATTTTTCGTCCCCTTCTCTTTGGAGAATCATCCTCCATTTATAGGGGATGGATACTTCTGCCCGTTGAGGCCCTTCATCATTACCCCTCCTTGCTGTCTTCCACCAAGGAGGTTTCTAGATGTTACTTTTGACCTAGCCGTTATAGTCTGTAGTCATGATTTTGTAGGTCCGTCTTTAAAGTAGATCATAATTTGGTCTCTCATTGGACTAATGGTATTCTATGTCGTATGACATATGGAGTTTGATGATTTTGGACAGACAAACACTATTATATGTCGTGCGACATTTTTGGACGTCGACCTAAGATGGACATGTCGTACGACATATGGAGTCCTACGAAGTGTGGATGCTGAGTCACTTCCCTCGATGCTATTCAGATGTGTGGGGCATCGAGTGTATGTCGTACTACATAGATGTCTTGTTCGTCGTACTACATTGATGTCTTACCACTTTTTGAGCCTGGACTTTGAGGTATACTTTTGGGCTAGACAGATTTTGGCTACTACAATTACATAATCAAATATCCAAATCCGTTCATGGTTCCTACGACTACCTAACAACAAAATTAGCTACTCATACAATCGAATAAATATAAAGAAAAGAAAAAGGGATGCAATACAACCCATTCGGAGAAGTGTAGAGTCAAAATCCGCTTTGGTCCAGCTGAGACTTCTCTTCCGCAGATCTTCGTCTTCCTTGATGAATAATCGATGTAATTGTGAAACCAATAATGTGTTGGTGTTTGATGATGATGGTTGGTGTTTTGGAGAGTGAAGAATGGTGAAAATTGGCCCTAGGCCGCAGCTAATAGCTACTGGAACGAACCCAGCTGAACTCTCTGTCTTGGATCCCCTCTCCTTCTTCTTTTTTTGATATTCCTTTTGATTCACAAATGGGGGCTATTTATAGGAGATGCTAGGGTACTGTTAATAATTACAGTTCACGCGTATATGATACTGTTCATATGTACTGTTCACACGGCGCCCGCGTTTGACTGTTGACTGCGGCACCGCACTGTTCACACCGCTATTGTCACTGTTTACGCCGCAATTTTGACTATTGACTGTGGCGCCCGCGTTTAACTTGTTGACTGCGGTTCCTGCATTTGACTATTGGCTGGGGCACCGCCATTTTTACTGTTTACGTATACAGACTGTTCATCATGTACTATTTACGTATACATTACTGTTCACGTATACGATACTATTCACAACCAATTTTGCCTCGACTCATCTTGCTTTCGCATTAATTCACGGGGCTCACCTAATAGCTGCACATACTCACAAAATATATCAAACGTACTAAAAATACTCAAAAATACAATCAAAAGAAATGATCCAAGGGTCGTAAATATATAACAATAAATGACCGATTACCCATGCCCACATGCCTCTTAAATTCTAGAATGATGCATTTCAAATAGCTGCCTTGTTAAAAAAACAACTTACCTACACCCAAGTTTCATCTCAAAACTCCCTTTGAACTTCTCTTTCACAAAAAAACTCAACTATCACTACTTAAAAACGTTTGGTTGTGCATGTTATCCCTACAAGAGACCCTTCAGCAAGCAGAATTTTGCTTTCCATATATCTAAGTTTGTTTTTATAGGATAAGGCTATAAATGTCTTCACTCTTCAGAAAAAATCTACAACTCTTAACATGTTGTGTTTAATGAGTTTGATTTTCCTTTTAAGTCCTTGTTTTGCTCCTTTAAACAACCTATGTCATCAAACTCTAGCTCTAGTTTGCCAGTCTCTATTTTTCACTCAGTATCACCTATCTCAACCTCAAGTAGACCTAATGGATCACATTCTTCCTGTTCAGATCTTTTATTTAACAATCATTATCTAAGTTCACATATGCAGGTCTCTTCCAGCTCACCTGATGCTGGCAGTTCAGAACCTCTGTCTACTCTAACACCTGCTGCCTCATCTGACTGATACATATATCTGGCTACCAGAGCTGTTAGTCAAGATCAATATGTTGATACTACCATCACAGTCTCTAATAACATATATCCCATTATAATAAGATCCAAAGTGGGAGTATTCAAGCATAGAACATATTCGGCATTATGTCAATCTCCTTTTGGCATGGTGTCTGAACTTGAACCAAAGACTTTCAAGGATGCTTTATGCAATGTGAAGTGGTTACAGGCTATGAAAGAAGAGTTTGATGCACTTTAATCCAGCAATACTTGGACATTGGTTCCTCATACGAAGAATATGCACATTGTGGGGAATAAGTGGGTGTTCAGAACCAAATTCAAACTAGATAGAAGTGTGTTAAAGTACAAGGCTCGCTTATTAGTCAAGAGTTTTCACCAAAGTCAAA
Organism: Xanthoceras sorbifolium; assembly: GCA_003430845.1. Taxonomy (NCBI): domain Eukaryota; kingdom Viridiplantae; phylum Streptophyta; class Magnoliopsida; order Sapindales; family Sapindaceae; genus Xanthoceras; species Xanthoceras sorbifolium. The sequence goes on along the minus strand of CM010620.1, from coordinate 28,654,678 downwards.
GAATCAATTACTTTAACATATTCAGTCCTGTTATAAAACCCTCTACCATTAGGATTATCTTCACCTTAGCTGCAACCTACAATTGGGAAATACAACAAGTTGATATAAACAATGCTTTCCTAAATTGAGAGTTAAACGAGTTGGTTTACATGTCACAACCTGAAGGCTATGTGGATGCTTATTTCCCTCATCACGTATGCAAACTTAATAAGGCCTTATATGGTTTGAAACAAGCCCTAAGAGCATGGTATCACAAACTCAAAACTGCTCTAGCTGGTAAGGGATTCATAAATGCAAAGTCAGACACTTTTCTCTTTATCAAGAAGCAAGGGTAGGATGTTCTCTACTTCTTGTTATATGTTGATGACATCCTAATTACAGGTAGCTCTCTATCTCTTATTCAATCAACCATTTCCACTTTTAACTCTACCTTTGCTCTCACAGTTTTAGGACCTGTTAGTTTCTTCCTAGGCTTTGAGGCATTCTGAAATGACTCAAGCATTTTTCTCACATTATCGAAGTACATCACAGACCTCTTACACAAGACCAAGTTAATGTTGGGTTTTTGGCTCATATTTCTAAAATGTGCACCCGTAAATAACTGATACGAAAGTATATTAAATGGTGTCTGATTGAAGTGATTCAAAAACTGGGGAAAAGAATAGATCAAGACGAAGACAAAGGCGTAAACTGCATCAGAAAATGACGCCAGACGCGCCCTCACACACCGTCAAAAATAAACAATCTTGCAGACCTAAAGCACAGCAATGTGTGGTGTGATGATAAGTTTGAGCTATTTTAGGAGAAGTCTTGTTTGGGTTTTCCTAGATTTGGCTTGTTTCAAAACTTCTTATTCATAGAAGGTCTTTGAATATCTAATTGGTTTAGAAAGTGTCTTGTTTGAGAACTTCCTATTCCTGATAGGTTTCTAATTCCTTTTGAGACTATGATTACTTAGCCTATAAATAGGAGAGTTATTATTAGGTTAATGAAACCGGAGCAATATTCAGAGACATCTAAGAGAGCTGTGAGCTTAGATATTGGTTGTAATTGAGGTTTGGGGTTAGAGAAAAATATTGAGTTGTAGTTGTAACAATTTTCTATACAGTGATATTTTTTCTGTTGTCGTCCTGATGGCCGTGGTTTTTTTTTTTTTTTCCTGTTTTCGGTTTCCACGTAAAACTTGTGTTTGTGTAATTGGATTTGTGTTTCTTTCATCTTATTTTATTGATTATATATTATTTATTTTGTGGTGGATATTAGGGAGCGTTCCAAATAAATATTTTTTTATCAACAAGTGGTATCAAAGTCTTGGTTGCCTAAATATCGATTAGCAAAACAAATATATCTGGGAATAATTTTTCAAACTCTGTGACGTTTGATATTGAGAAATTTGATTGGAATATCAATTTTGGCTTGTGTCAAGTACAAGTCAAGGATATACTAATTCAATCTGGGTTACACAAGGCATTGAAGGGCAAGCCAGCCCCTATAGCCTCTGGATTCTCTGGTAAAGAAGCGACAGGTACTAATTCCGAAAAATTCGGTATGAACGATGATGATTGGGAGGAACTAGATCAAAGAGCTACAAGTGTGATACGATTATGCCTAGCCAAGAATGTTCTTGCAAATATTCAAGGAACATCTACTGCGAAAGAACTTTGGGAGAGGCTTGAAGAGTTGTATCAAGCAAAGAGCATATGTAATCGATTCTACTTAAAGGGGCAATTTCACTCAAAGCAAATGGCAGAAGGTACGAAAAATTTTTATCATCAAGGAGTGATCAATGGAATTATTGCTGAACTGGAGGATGACGAGGACAAAGGGTTAAAATTCATTTGGTCTCTTTCACCTTCTTATGCACACATGAAGACTATTTTGATGCATGGGAGTTCAACTCTAAATCTAAGGGATGTAACAAATAAGTTAATCTCTAAGTAAATAAGGCTGACTAGTAAAGGTAAAACTTCTGAGAATTCAGCAATCATAGTCAGAAGTTGGAAGAAGGATAACTCCAAGAAGAAAGTTGTCTACTGAAAGTATAGACAATTTGGACATGTCAAAAGGGATTGTCGCAATAATGGAGCAAGATCGGCAAAGCGCACTAAGGATGGAGGCACCAGACATCTCTTACATTTTCAATAAAATTGAGTCAGTTTCTTATATCATCTAAACAATCTTATTGGTTATTGGTTGGCATGTTAGAGAGTTCTTCATTACCTCTATGGTCTGTGGTTCAAGCCAGCTACTACATTAACACTTAAAGCTTATTCAAGTGCGGACTAAGCGGGTAGTCTTGATGACAGAAGATCAATAAATGGTCACTGCGTGTTCTAATAAGGAAATCTTATCTCATGGAGCTCTTGTAAACAAACAGTAGTAGCTCGATAAAATACTAAAACTGAATATCGCTTCATAGTCCAATTAACTACTAAAGTTCTTTGGTTACTATCTTTGTTTCGCGAACTTCATATTGCCATACCTATACGCACGTGCTTTGGTGTGATAATCAGAGTGCTAATGCTCATGCTCAAAATCATGTATTTCATGCTCGCACAAAACTTATTAATATAGATACTCATTTCATAAAAGAGAAGGTGGCTTCAAGGGTTATTGAACCTCATTATGTACCTAAGATTTTCAGGTAACAGACTAGCTCACAAGAGGTCTATCTCGTTATCGTTTTCAGTATCTGTGTTCCAAGCTAAACCTTGTTGTCTCACTCAGTTCAAAGGGGGAATGTGATAGAAGCTCATATCTGTTGCTCAAAGCATACAGGCAATACTGGTCAATGTACACTAACAAGCAACAAAGTTCAGCAAGTCAAGAGCTCATGTATTTTAGTACAGACCAAGAGGTCATGTGATTCAATACATGGAGCTTCACCTTATCAATCTGGAATAGCCTACTACAGCTCAGTGATTAGTCCTGTGAAATTATCATAATCACTATAGAGTTAGTTTATCAGCTGAAGAGAAAAGAAGTTAGTTTAGGTAGTTAGATTCTGACATGGCTTCATAAACTAAAATATATATTTTTTATATCATATAAATATATTAATTTTTGAAAATTAGTCTTTTACGTTGAAACATTTTAATAAACATAAGAAAATTAGTATTGAAATTTAGATAAATTTTACTTTTATCCTTCTAGAGATTCCCAAAAATTATTTTTATATTATCATTTTAACAACTAAACTTAGCAATTCCCTAAAAATGTACATCATCTTTAAGGTTTACTAAAAAAAAGTAAATTATGTAGTTGAAAATTTCAATATCAATAATGGATCTCTAACATCACTCAGAAATTAGTCTAAATAATTCAATATGACAATATGAAGCATATAATAATGAAATACGGATAAGATAAGGTTGGCTCATTATGTCTCTCACACTTACAACTCAAGGTTGTAAGTTCGAATCGTGTACTCCTCCCCTAAATTCTGAATTAATTGTAATAGTTAAAAAAATAATAATAAAATCTGCAACAAGCTATGGGGCAGGCAAAGAGTATAATCGCACCCACCCCGTATAATAACGTATTACTATGTTTTTGTTTTTTGTTGTGAGTCTAGTAGCACCCAAAATTATTTTCATTACAACGAAATTCTCTTGACACCCATCTATCATATTTAAAAATTAAAAGTTTTCTAAATACACGGTCTAATATGTCCAAAATAACCCTATAATATATTTACTTTCTACACCCTATTTGTTTAAACCGTAATTTTCTATTCTTCCTAGTTATCGATGTTCTTCAAAACTAGTGAAAGCTCCTCCTCCTAATTCTCAAAACTTTTAGCAGCCAATTCAATGGTAGAAACTAGCATAGAATCATCTGTCTTTACTTTCTTTTTCTTTTTTATTTGAAAATGGAATACCATAACAAGCCAAACTAACAAATCAACAGGAAATTCAGAGGTGATCAGATCCTCCACGCGGGGAGGGCTACCCTCAATCCAAAAGCAAGGTGTAGTAACATTGACACCAAATTTAGCCAAACCATGAGCAATAGCATTACTTTGGCAGGGACAAAACAAAGCCTCTAGCAGAATTAGAAAGACGCAAAATTTCTGAAACCAGGAGGCCAAGATCAAATCGAGGAAGAGCCTTATTCTAGATGATAGTCACCAAGGAGGCTGCATTAGATTTAACTCCAACTGGACTTATACTCATCTCAGCTACAAATTTCAGACCTTCAAATATAGCCAAAGCTTCTGCACATTCAACAAAGAGCAGTGAAGTATGCGTTTTTTGCGAAAGCAGCAGTAACTTGGCCTTTCCAGTCTCGAATAACAATGCCGAGACCAACCGTCATGCGATTAACATCCAAGGCTGCGTCCAAATTAAGTTTAAATCAACTCGAAGAAGGAACCTCCTACTTGGACACACGCACCGGACTGAAAGAAACAACCTTCGGAGCAGCAGCCTGGTAATTCAACAAGAAAGACTTGGATCAGGGCACAACATCCTCGATTTTAAGGAGAAAGGAGTAATGAAGTGCTTTATTCCTATGAAACCATAATCTCCACCAGATAACGCACAACTTGTTGAAAATTGGCAAAATAAAGAAAGCAAAAGAGAAGAAAAGGGATATGAATCCCACATTGGAAAAATAGCAAAATGTCAAGGCTTCTCAAGGTTATATAAGGAGACCAAGTCCTTAGTTTCTAATTGCACCAATTAAATACACTTAAAGCATTGTATTTAATTCTAATTAAATTCCTTTCTTGTTTCTCTTATTTTAGAGTGTAGAGAGGTGTGAATTATTTTATGCTTTGAGAGAGTGTGAGTGTATTGGTGTGGTAGTCTTGAGAGAATAGTCTGTGTGATTGTAATAATTTATCACATAGTGAATTTCTTTCTGAGGGCCGTGGTTTTTCTCCTGGTTTTGGAGTTTTCCACGTAAATTATTGTGTTGTGGTGATTGTTATTATTTCTATTTCATTTCTCTGTAATTTCTGATATTTAGCATATTTCTAGGGAGGTTTTGGGGAGGTTATTTTCCCAACAAGTGGTATCAGAGCCTAGGTTGGTTGCTAAGGTGTCAGAGGTTTTAGAAAATTCTTAGTATGCTCTGTGGTTGCAGCATTGTCTGATCTTCCACATCAGAAAAGAATTGTTCTTGGTCTAAATTGTTCTTGGTTACTGGAGTTAAGTGTGGTAGTATTGTGGAAGTGCTTGTCTAAGGAAGGTTCTGGCTAGGAAAGACTTGGTATTTAAGTGTGTCCATTGTGACCCACCTCTCTTTCCTGGAACTTACCTGGAGTGCTGTTCACGAACTACGGGCACTATTTCAGTATACGGTTAGAATGTCTAAATTTTCTTCTTTGAAGTTTGATGTAGAGAAATTTGATGGAAAGATTAATTTTGGCTTGTGGCAAGTGCAAGTCAAGGATGTGTTAATACAATCTGGGTTACACAAGGTATTAAAGGAAAAATCAGGCTCTGTTTTAAAAGATTCCGGCAAAGGTGATTCCAGCAAAGGTGAGTCTAGTATGAGCAATGAAGATTGGGAAGAAATGGATTTGAGAGCTGCAAGTGTGATTCGTCTGTGTTTGGCCAAGAATGTTCTTGCAAATGTGCATGGAATACATTCAGCAAAGGAACTCTGGGAAAAACTTGAAGGGTTGTATCAGGCAAAAGGCATCTCAAATCGGTTGTACCTGAAAGAACAGTTTCATACTCTGCGTATGGAGGAAGGTGCAAAAATCTCAGATCATATGAGTATTCTCAATGGTATTGTTTCTGAACTGGAGTCTATTGGAGTTGAAATTGAAGACGAAGATAAAGCATTAAGGCTTATATTGTCTCTTCCATCTTCCTATGAACATATGAAACCTATTTTGGTATATGGGAAGGAGACTCTGAATTTTGCAGAAGTTACCGGTAAACTCCTTTCTGAGGAGAGAAGGCTGAAGGGTGGAGGTCGTACTTCATCAGAAGACACAGCATTGGTAGCTAGCAATGGGAGCAATTGGAAGAAGAATAACTCCAGGAAGAAAATATTTTGCTGGGCATGTGGGCAATCTGGGCACGTTAAGAAAAATTGTCAAAACGGTGGAACAGGTTCGGCAGGTAGCTCCAACAATCAAGCTAATAGTGTGTCTTGTGAAGACACTGAATTTATCCTTTGAGAAGGATATGTACATCCTTATAGCATATCACTAGGTGCTATGAAAAAAGATGTGACACTACTAGTGGGTCCATAAGTTTGCACACGGGCATTGGTTGGCGGCATTGATGCAAGGTGTGTGGTAGAATTATGTCGATGGCTGAAGAACTTCCGGGAAAGCCAACATGGGAGTTGCACCATAAATTTCAGCAAGTTTGTTCGACATGTGCCGAGGTGAAAATCTTAGAATTGGTGATTAATTCTAAGTGGTATACTTTTATGGTGGAGTATGATAGTTCTCTGGGTTGAGAATTATGATTGTCGGTATAGACAATGGTTGCATGAAAGTTGCGGCGGAAGGGCGGAGGTTTCCTGTATTTTGCCAAGGTAGAGATTTGTTGAAAATTGGCAAAATAAAGAAAGCAAAAGAGAAGAAAAGGGATATGAATCCCACATTGGAAAAATAGCAAAATGTCAAGGCTTCTCAAAGTTATATAAGGAGACCAAGTCCTTAGTTTCTAATTGCACCAATTAAATACACTTAAAGCATTGTATTTAATTCTAATTAAATTCCTTTTTTGTTTCTCTTATTTTAAAGTGTAGAGAGGTGTGAATTATTTTATGCTTTGAGAGAGTGTGAGTGTATTGGTGTGGTAGTCTTGAGAGAATAGTCTGTGTGATTGTAATAATTTATCACATAGTGAATTTCTTTCTGAGGGTCGTGGTTTTTCTCCTGGTTTTGGAGTTTTCCACGTAAATTATTGTGTTGTGGTGATTGTTATTATTTTCTATTTCATTTCTCTGTAATTTCTGATATTTAGCATATTTCTAGGGAGGTTTTGGGGAGGTTATTTTCCCAACACAACTCCTTCATTCTGAACTTTGGAGACGAACTTAGCACGCCAAAATGAAGTCCATGAAAGGTCTTGACTCGTTCACCACCATACCTGCCAACATGCTGAAGCATTTTCTAACAGCTTTCAGCTTACAGCAACTGAACATCTATTCAGTCGTTCCAGAACAAACAAAGGCCCCCACTTCTACCCTTCTTATCAACTACTAGTTTACTCTGAAAACTAAGCCGCACTCGCATAACTTCCAACCTATTTGACCAAGCAATTTTTCCATTAGAAACACCACTTTAAAGATATGTTATTGCACGTAATTCTGCAACGTTTTGAACGTCCTGGTATTTCCCAGCCTCCGAATGTTCCAAGTTAAGATTTTCATTATTGTCAGAGGGCCTGGATGTCCAAGTCGGCCGATATACATTTATGTTTCTTCATACATTCTGAATTCTCTTCATCATCTTGTTCCCCAATCATTTTCCTCATTTGTAAATCCTCCATATCCATGTTCTGAGTATCATTGGATCCCCTAGCTCTTTTCTTCTAGGTTGTCTTTTTTACTTTCCCACATTTCTCCCTAAAAACGAACATACGCTGCAACCATTTCACTTGCTTAGGCCTCGAAATTTCCTTGTCCTTTGGGTCCCCCTTTCCTATCTAAGCCCATGTACCTGTTAAAGGACTATTAATTTTACTAGGTACTTTTACTATTTCCCCCTCCCCTAAATTTTTATTAAGCTGACTAAGCAATGGAGAATCAGAGGCAATGTAAATCCCGCCTTTAATACTCTCCTCATAATTCAGCAGTGATTTCTTCTTGTCGGGATTCTCTAATAGGTCTAAAATGGGAGGAGGTTCGCCTTCAGATATTGTTTCCTTCCTCAAGATGGCAAGATTTGATTTAGCATTAACTATCAAGTCAACTGTTGTACTTGTCTGGCTTGGAACAACTCATATTTCCTCTCTATCAATCTTGCCTTTTCCTTTTTCAACTTGTGATGTTCTTGAATTCCTGCTCTTACCAAAAAAGTAACATCCCCATTGTTACCATGATTCTATTTGAAACTGCTTCGCATTCCTCCATCTGGTTGCTCGCTATTGCAATCAGGGCCATTACTATCAGTCTCTCATTCATTTCTGTCCTGCCTGGCTGGTCTCGATTTCGTGGGGCTCGAGGCTCAAAGCCATGGACCAAAAGAGTGTTCTAACTCCACATTCTTGTTGGCATTCTTAACACACTCCCTGAATATGTGGACAAGTATTCCACATTGGAAACAATAATCAGAAAGTCTTTCATATCGAAGAAGAAGAAGAAGGATTTCTTCGCCTGACCCCAAATCTATCTTCAAACATCATCGTAAAGGTTGTGTAATGTTTATCTTAACCCGAACTCTCAGATATTTCCCAAAGCAATCTCCAGTTACCCCAACATCAATCTCTCATAACTCTCCAATTAGATTGCCTATGAACAATCTTATTTCCTTATTCATGCAAACAAAAGGGGCGTTGTATAGTTGTATCCAAAATTCTGCCAAATCGAATGCCATCCTTGATACAGCTCCTAATCTAGCGGGTTCTTGTAGGACTAGCAGGCCTTTGTCAAAACTCCAAGGGCTGCCTGCCAGCACCCGTTGTCAATCATCACGATTCCGAAAGTGAAACACGAAAATGTTTTCTTGAACTACCTCCACCTGCACATCTTGCTTGGTTCTCCATATTTTTGGAATTGTGGCTCATAACGCTTTTCGGTTCACCTGTTTATTCGTGTCCACCCCCCCCCCCCCCCCCCCCCCCCCCCGTCTCCCAGTTTTCCTTGGAGGTGAAACTAGGTTTCAGAAGACCCCTACTCAGTGCTTCCACGTTAGTTTCCTCCGAAGGAGAATCCTAGGGAAAGAATTCACTTTTGTATCTTGTAGATTAGATTATTAATTTTTGTCTTTACTTTCCAAGTTTTGTAATTGTAATGTTTTGTAATCATCTCATTTATAAGAAATTAGATTGGCTGGGTTGGTGTTTCCAATTAAAATGCAAGTATTACTCTTTCATTAGAAAACAAATAAATGTGTTTACTTATGTAAGGATTCTACGGACTACCGGGCAATAATAGTAATTTACGTACATAATAGTAATATAATTTTTAACTAAAAAATGGATGCAAAAGAGAAGTTTTTTGGATGGCATTGGAGCCACCCTTTTGTTTTTTTATTTTTGAAATTAAAAAGTTAAAAAACAATTACTGTGACAATTTAAACTTTTATATGACTAAATAAAATAAGGTTATGAGCTCGAGTCATATCCCCCGTCCTCAAACTCTAAACTGCCGACTTAAACTACATTGTAGTGATTTAAAAATAAAAAATAAAAACTAAAAAAATACATAGATTCATATGTTTTTTTTTATTATTTGAAAAACAAATAATAAATGGATATATGGAATGAGGATGGGAAAATCACTCCCTGCCCCGCCATGTCACCCGCCTTGCTCCTCCTTAAAGGGAGATTTATGAGGAGATGAAATTAACATAGCAGGGTACAAAGAGAATTTCAATTTTAATCAAATTTTATGATCCGGTAATGTCTATGCTGATCTAAGATTAATCTATGCAATCACAACTGAATTGATAAGAGAAGGCCATAACATAACAAAGCAAAAGGTGTTTGTCATTATAGATTCAAACTTTTAAGTAAATACTATCAAAATTAATCATCCTTTTTAAGTAAATGATAGACTCAAACTTTTAAATTTTCATGACCTAAGCAATATTATGGACCTTGTGATAATCCAAGAGAGATTTGAGAGAGAATTTTAGAGAGATTTGAGAGACCAATCTTAGGTTTTCATATAATTGCAATAGTATCTCATTAGGTTACAAGAAGAGAGATATATATACTAACCTTATAAGTCTAATTAATTACACAAATAATAATACATTAATTATATATATATTATTCTAATATCCCCCCACAAACTCACGATGCGGCAGCAGAAAGCATCGAGAATTTGCCAACGAGAAAACGAAAACGTGAAATTGTATGCGACTTGGTAAAGAAATCTGCAAGCTGCAAGGAGGAAGGAACAAAAGGCAATGTAATAGTGTCATGCTTAAGGTGATGGCGAGTAAAATGACAATCAATCTCAATGTGCTTGGTTCGTTCATGAAAAACTGAGTTATGAGCAATCTGAATAGAACTCTGATTGTCACAATACATCGGAGTCGGATGAGAAAGAGAAACACCCATATCAGCTAGTAACCAGCGTAACCAAACAATCTCTGTGGTAGTAGATGCCATAGCCCGATATTCTGCTTCGGTAGAAGATTTTGAAACAACAGTTTGTTTCTTGCTCTTCCATGAGATAAGAGAATCACCCAAAAAGATACAGAAACCAGTAATAGACTTGCGATCAGTGGAATCATGGCCCCAGTCAGCATCAGAGTAGGCACGCAGTTGTAAGGATGATGTGGACGAAAGCAAAAGACTTTGAAAGATAGTACCTCGTAAATACCGTAAGATACGAAGGACCGCCGCCCAATGAATGGTAGTAGGAGAAGCAACAAACTGACTAACAATGTGAACAGCATAGGCAATATCTGAACGAGTGATAGTGAGGTAAACCAGACTGCCGACAATGGTGCGATACAATGTAGGATCTGGCAAGGGAGTACCATCAAAAGGAGAGTACCGAGCATTAAGCTCAGAGGGAGTATCAGCAGTCCTAGTATCAGTGAGGTGAGCACGCTCAAGAATTTCAGTGGTGTACTTGGACTGAGAAAGAAGATAGCCTTTTGGAGAAATTGCAACTTCAATACCCAAAAAATACCGCAGAGAGCCCAGATCCTTCATTTCAAATTGATGGGTTAATTCTGACTTGAGCAATGCAATTCCATCAACATCATCACCAGTAATAATCATATCATCCACATACAGAGATAGCAAAATACGACCAGCATTGGTGCATTTGACAAAAAGAGCCGAATCATGATTACTGGAGGAGAACCCAATAGAAGTGATCACAATAGAAAACGTCTCAAACCAAGCTCGAGAAGCCAGTTTGAGACCATATAAAGATTTCTTAAGTTTGCAAACTTCTCCAGGATTGTGGGAGACACCAAGTGGTGGAGCCATGTAAACTTCTTCATGCAAATCACCATTCAAGAAGGCATTTTTGACATCCATCTGAGAAATATGCCACTGACGGATAGATGCAACTGCAATAAGAGTACGAACAGTAGTCATCTTTGCAACAGGAGCAAAAGTCTCCTCATAATCCATACCATATTGTTGAGAGAACCCCTTTGCAACCAATCTAGCTTTATAACGCTCAACAGACCCATCAGACTTCGTTTTGATCTTATATACCCAACGAGAACCAACTGTACTTTTACCAGGCGGTAAAGGAACCAAATCCCAAGTATCTGTTTTATGCAAAGCAGAAAGTTCCTCATTCATAGCTTCCTGCCACAGTGGATCAAGAACTGCCTCTTTATAGGATAAGGGCTCAGAGAGAGAGTGAATTGATGCTAAAAATGAAGAAAAAGAATTGGAATAACAAGAATAAGCGAAATCTGGGAGTTGAGTAGACTTACGAATACGCTGAGGATAACGAGGAGAAGGATCTACAATGGCAGAAGGTGTTGGGTAGACTGTAGGTGGAGAGGGAGTATCAGCTGGAGATGATGAGGTACCAGTATCTGCAGAATCAATTGTGCGAGCCCTGCGAGAAGAATGGAGTGGAAAAGGAACTATAGGAACAATAGAGGAATCAGAAACTGTGTTAGAAGGAACCTGCGGAGAGAGACTATCAGTATGATCAGAAAATGGATCAATATGAATGAGATCAGATTTGGTGACATTGTGAGCAGCAGCAGGAATAGAAAAGAAAGGTATATGTTCAAGAAACACAACATTACGAGATACATATAACTTTTTCAAAACAACGATATCCCTTTTGTCCCCCACTATAACCAAGGAACACACAAATGGCAGAGCGAGACGATAATTTTGTACGCTCTACATGAGGACGAAGGACAAAACAAGTAGAGCCAAAAACTCGTAAGAGAGAATAATCAGGAGCATGCCCATATAATTTTTCAAAAGGGGACAAACCTGAAGTGAGAGACGATGGGATTTTATTGATGACATGGACTGCAGTAAGAACTGCTTCTCCCCAGAACTCACTAGGAACAGAAGAAGACAACAAAAGAGAACGAGCAGTTTTAACAATGTGTCTATGTTTTCTTTCAGCAACACCATTTTGTTCAGGAGTGTCTGTACAAGAAGATTGGTGAACAGTTCCATCCAAAGCAAGTAATTCACAAAATTTATTAGATGTATATTCACCACCTAAGTCACATCTAAAACACTTAATAACAGCGGAGTGTTGAGTTTTTACAAGAGCTCGAAAATTACTATAAATGCTAAAGAAGTCAGAACGATGTTTCATAAGATAAACCCAACAACAACGAGTGCAATCATCAATAAACGAAACATAATATCGAGACCCTCCTTTTGTAGCAATTGGAGAAGGCCCCCATACATCAGAGTGAATTAAGTCAAAAAGTGCAAGAGAACAAGAGTTACTTCGATTAAAAGGCAAAGCAGAAAATTTAGCAAGTTTACAACCACTACAATCTGAAATATCATGAGTTTGCAAATTCCCTAAGGTTCCCATTGAAGCTAAGAATCTCAAGCGGGAAGCTGAAACATGACCAAGACGAGAATGCCATAAATAAAAACTAGAGGACGAAGGACACAAGCGAAAAGAAGACAAATCAACACTGGGAGCTGCAAATACTGGTAGCTTCAGCTCATCCAAAACATATAGTCCCCCACTTCTACGGCCTATCCCAATCAGCTTCTTGGATTGTAGATCCTGCACATGACAAGAAGTAGAAGTAAAGGACACTGAGTAACCATAATCACACAATTGACTAACCGAAACAAGATTCATTGTAAGTTTAGGAATGTGATAGACATTAGAAAGAGATAACTGAGATGTAACAACTGAACCAACTCCTGCTAATGGCATAGGAGTGCCATCAGCAGTTGTAACAGAAGTAAATGATACAGGACATAAAGAAACAAAAAATTTCGAATTAGGAGACATATGATGTGAGGCTCCCGAATCTAAAACCCACACGGAGGAAGACATACCTGAAGTACTAGGAGGCGACTGACCTATCGGAGAGGAGACAGACATAGCATGCGACTGTGCAGCAATAAGTTTCTGAAGTTGTTCAGAAAGGGATGCAAGTGTGGGAGTTGAGGATGGGGATCCAAATCCAATGGAATCTGGTGATGGCACAAATGCTGCAGTGTTAAACTGTGGAGGTCGATATGTCCGTGGTTGTGATTGGTTGACAGACTGTAGAGGCTTGAACTGATATTTCTGCTGTTGTGATTGCTGCGCTCTATTGCCCAATTTAGGACATTGAGACTTCCAATGACCCTTCTGCTTACAAAAACTGCATTCATCAAACCCGACCCTTGAGTATGGTTTGTTCTCATAGGAAGCATGAGGTCTAGATGGGACTGCCAAAACTGACTGAGTAGGTATTGGAAGAATTCCTTTTCCTGTCTGAGACTTGAGGCGTATCTCATCAGCCAAGAGTTCACTCACTACTGAATCAACAGAAGGAAGCGGAGAACGATGCAATATTGAGCCACGAAGGCCCTCAAAATCATCACGGAGAGCCATCAAGAACTGAACTAAACGTTGCTCCTCTCTATTAGCAATATAAGGTGCACATGCTCGCAGTTCTGCAGATTCTGTAAGAGCTAATTGATCCCAAAGATCTGACATTGCAGAATAGAACTCTTGTACAGTCATATCCTTTTGTTGAAGAGCTCGAATATCAGATTCTAACTGATATTTCTTTGCAAAATTAGACTGCGTATACAGTCTGGACAAGTGTTCCCACACCTCTTTAGCAGTGTCATACTTTGCTAACTGTGTGCCTATGGAGTGCTCAACAGAGTTGTTTATCCATGTGATAATTTTCGAATTATCTACTTGCCAATTCTCAACAAGCTGTGCAAAATTCTCTACCTTATCATCTGTGGGTTTAATAGATGCACCCGAAATATAATTCCACTTCTTTTTCCCAATTAGAAAATTCTTCATCACATAACTCCAATAAGAATAATTTCTGCCATCTAATTTTACACTAATGGACTGAAGTGAATCCTCTCTACCACCATCCATTATAAAATCACAATAATCTATCAAACAAAATTCAACAGATGCAAAATACAACAAAAACCCCCAAATGCAAAATCTGTGAAACCCTAGAAATTGCAATTCATACGAAAATCCAAAAATTATCAAAATCGAAGAGATGCGGAAGGAATACCAGTACGATGCGATGCGAAAACAGATCGAAAAATTTTGGATCCGCGAAAGCTATGGATGACATCAAACTAAGTTCCAAAGCTCTGATACCATGTGATAATCCAAGAGAGATTTGAGAGAGATTTGAGAGACCAATCTTAGGTTTTCATATAATTGCAATAGTATCTCATTAGGTTACAAGAAGAGAGATATATATACTAACCTATGAAAAGACTAAACTAACCTTACAAGTCTAATTAATTACACAAATAATAATACATTAATTATATATATATTACTCTAATAGACCTCTCCTAGAACACCATGGGGACGTAACAAAGCCCGCTCGATAAAAGAAACTCTACTACTCATACTAGATAATTGTTAGACCCGAAAAGCTTAATCAAGTCTCCGCTAAAATCACTTCCTTAACATTATTTATGTTGTAAGCTTGATGAAGAAAATACCAACAATTGATCTTTCGTGGGGAAACCCCTCCTTTGATAGTAGTAGGGACACTTCTTCGCATCGGACCATTCAAAGAGTACACGTAACATGTATTGGACATGAATTGAAGATCATATACACAATTTCTACATCCTCCCCAATTGCTTGTTTTGATCAATCTTGAAGTCATCATGTCACCAAGAAATAGAGCTTCATCGTCCAAGTTGTTCACCTTAACCCATTCCCACCCCTCAAAGTTTATCCAGTAAACTTGAACTACTCCGTTTACTCGTAGAGAACTGAAATTGATCACTAAAAGCTTATCATCCGAAGCCACGAATCGAACATTGATGCAAATATTAGGGGTGCATTCGAGATTCAAAAGTTTCAAATCTGGATGTCCCAACTTGAGTAATCCAATCTGAAGCTCGCTAGTTATAGCAAAGATCATTCCCTTGTAAAGGGCTATATCCAAAATATCCCAAGTTTTACCTGTAAAAGAGTAGACTTTCCACTTATAATCCCTGGAAGTACAGAACCTGACATTCTTATGCAACTTAGAGAGAATCATAACAAGAAAATCTTGACGACACCCAAAAGAAGCAAAGATAGCACGAACACGTCTACATTTGAAGTAGGGATTGTCGCGGTCGTACTTGGTAGTATTCGGTTGGGGCATTCCAGGGAACTTGAGTTGGTGTCCCGTTACAGGATTTACAGCCCATATATCACTGTTGTATAGAAAAACACGTTCCAGGATCAAGTATCCGTTCGAAACCCCAAGAATGGATTTGTCGGAGAAATCAGCCAGTTTGGTCACGTATCTGATTCCTGAAGACATGTCGTAGAAATAACACGACTTACTGGCTCTTGATGGTATGTGGAAAACAAGGGGTGGTTGTGAGGTCAGGACCTTCTGTTTGGATGCTGAGAAAAATAATCTCCAATTCCTGCAAACTCTACCGAAAGTGAGAACATCTGCTAGGTTTAGATGATTGGAAATGATCACAAGCAGGTCTTCCGGGAGATCACACCATTCTCTCCGATCATTGCAAATATTGATCTTCCTCTTCTTCCTGCAGCCTGGATTCATCTCAACAATGAGTTGCAAAGCAACAGATCTCCACTTGTTTTCTCATTTGTATATAATCGATAACCTTTTAGTTGTTGGGTGAGATTTATCCTTTCAGGAAAGTCCTATTTTTTAGCATTGGAAATAGTACTTTTTTAAAATTAAAAAAAAAGGTGAAATATAATACTTTTTATTTTTTTTATTTTTCGAAAAGGTTTACCTCGGATTGAAATATAATGGCTCATAAAACTCAATACTTTGAAAGGTAAAAAAAAATAATAAGATAATTGAAAAACATTTTGTAAATTGTTGCAAAATTGTCCTCATATTGTAGCAAAAATAAAGGTTGATTCTTTCATAGAAATCCCTATGATTACACTTTTACCCCATTAGATAATAAAGTGTGGAGAAAATCTTTTTTTTATAGTAAAAATTACCATTCCGAATCAAACTTATAAGAGTATCTCCAATACAAATATATATTTTTGAGTATTTAAATAGTGTCACATCAACATTTCTAAATAATATGAATCTAGCTTATCAAAAAAAATTATAGAAATGTATATTCACTTCTCCAATGTAAGTTTCTAAATAGTAATTTCGAACCAATCACTACAAGCCATTTGTCACATTCTCTCTCCAATTTAATATGACAATTAAATGTATTGAGATAATGTTAAAATTATTTTGGTGGAAAAAGTTTGAAATTCTAGCTAGCATATTAAGAGCATCTCCAATGCAAATATGTATTTTTGAGTATCTAAATAGTGCCACATCAGCATTTCTAAATAATATGGATCTAACTTGTCAAAAAAATTATAGAAATGCATATTCACTTCTCCAATGTGAATATCTAAATAATAATTTTAAACCAATCACCACAAGTCATTTGTTACATTCTCTCTCCATTCAATATGATAATTAAATGCATTGACAAAATACTAAAATTTTATTGGTGGGAAAAGTTAGAAATCCTAGTCAGCATATCAAGGAGAATATCTACAATTAGAAACTCTACTTGATATTCTCTAACTTTTTTTTTGCCACATCATATCAATATTAAAGTTAGATAATTGCATTGGAGAATATTTTCTTAACTTTTTCAATATTGATCCTATATGGCACTCAATTTTCTCCAAATGCATAATAGCATTGGAGATGCTCTAAGAAGGATATCTACAATTAGAAACTTTATTTAATATTCTCTAACCTTTTTTTTATCACACTATATTAATATTGAAGTTAGATAATTATATTGGAGAGAGTTTTTTTAACTTTTTCAATATAAATTCTATGTGACACTCAATTTTTTCCAAATACATAATAGTATTAGAGATGTAAATTTCAATAGACCACAATTCGAGTCAGATTTCAAAACAAAAAAAAAATCCACAATTCATTATTGTGATTATTTGTCGTGTAAACTTGAATAAGTCAATAACCAGGGGCTGATCATCGAAGCTTTGAACAGTTAATGGATAAGTGAGTTTCGACCCATTTATTTTGCTCCAGTATTGTGGCCCGTAATAGTGCCATTGGCCCTTGTCCGACCAGTTATTAATAATACGATATGAAAAATTCAAAAATAAATATTATGTACTGTTATTTCAATTTTGTTTTTGAATTATTAAATATATACGGAGGAGTACTGTGATATTTAATATTATCGTAAAAATTTTGAACATTTAATTTACAAATATTTGATGAATCATTCCACACTTCAGATTTAGATTTTATATATGTATATATATTATGTATGATTCCACACTTCAGATCTAGATTATTTATTTATTTTTCAAAAGATGAGTTCAATGATAGTCACCATTAATTTTTTATTGTGATGGATCCACCAACAGTGGGATGACTGGTAGATTATTGTTAAGCCTCTTTAATATCGAAGACCGTCCTGGTCCCCCCATACTCAATACCTTTGGGGGTAACTTGTTAAATATATTTTGTTAGGAAAAGAAATAAATATATTTAAAAAAAAGTGGGGTGTTGTACGATGTTGGATAATTATAATTTCATATCTTAATGTCAAAATTTGGCATACATTCAAAGAATAATTCTTAGCTAAAAATATGAGTGTGACCCCTAGAGAGATTTTTCGACCCAGCACTGTTGAGGGGATTCATAAGGGACGGCACCGCATAAATGATACGCTGAGTCATCCACATGATAAGCTCCGCAGAAAATGACTTCCTCTCCTAAGCAAAAAATGTAACATCCCTAATTTCAAATAATTAATTTGGAGTATATGAATATGATATTTATGATTTGAGGGGTGAAAAATATAATTAAATGTATGTATTTTTAAGATTTTCAGGTGGACCAGATGAAACGGTCCAGAAAGAATGTATAAAGGAAAAAGGAAAAAGTTAGCAGTGAGTACCGCGACCAGGGATCGCGATGGGCAGTTCGCGATGAAAAATGGTGATTTTAGGCAGTGAACACCGCGACCAGGGATCGCGATGAAAATGTGGATTTTGAGCAGTGAGCAACGCGAGCAATATCGCGACCCGAAACCGCTATGGCTGATCGCGATGAAGGCGGTGAAATCACTCCAGTGAGCAACGCGACCAGGTGGCGCGACCACAGGTCGCGATGACCGAATTTTTATAAAAAAAAAATAAGCTACCAGTGGAAGCTTCATGAAGAAGCAAGCCATGAAAGAGAAAGGGAGAGAACGGGAGAAAAGAAAAAAAAGGAGAGAGAGAGAGAGGAAGAAGAAGAAGAAGAAGAAGAAGAAGAAGAAGAAGAAGAATAGAAGAAGAAGAAAAAGAGAAAAGGAAGAAGAAAAAAAAAGGAGAAAAAGGGGAAAGGAAAAAGAAAATTCAGAAAAGAAACAGTCGGAAAACTGGTATCCAGGTTGGTGTACACTGTTATTTTGAGTATTCGTTTTCAGACTCAAATTGATTAGTTGAAATTTTCATAATTCGTAAGTTTTGATTGAATTAATTTATGAATAATATTTGAAAATAATTTTAAGTTACAAAATTATGATTATGTGAATTTAATGATTTTACGTTTCATTTTCTGTTATATGATATGTTTTTGAATATCTTGTTTTACAAATGTTGATGGATATTGATTTTGGATTGATTGAGAGAATTTTGGTTATATGAAATTTATTTGAAAATTGAATAAAATATCTGTAAACTCTGAAATTTTGATTTTATGGCCCTGATATATGTGTAGGGGGAAAAATGGATATAGGAGATTGACATATCAATTGGGTATATTTAGCAGTACTGCACCGATATTCTTGATGATTATGATGATAATTCTACGGATACCATTTCATTCTGAAATGGGAAACCAACTGTGGAAAATAAGGATACCATTTCATTCTGAAATGGAAAACCGACTGTGAAAAATAAGGACACCAT
This sequence comes from Xanthoceras sorbifolium, assembly GCA_003430845.1. NCBI lineage: Eukaryota > Viridiplantae > Streptophyta > Magnoliopsida > Sapindales > Sapindaceae > Xanthoceras > Xanthoceras sorbifolium. Next base: position 28,635,478 of record CM010620.1, on the reverse strand, counting down.
TTCATTCTGAAATGGAAAACCGACTGTGTATATAGGGATACCATTTCATTTTGAGATGGGAAACCCGACTGTAAGACCCGTAATCCAGTCCTATTGTAACATCCCTAATTTCAAATAATTAATTTTGAGTATATGAATATTATATTTATGATTTAAGGGGTGAAAAATGTACTTAAATGTATGTATATTTTTAGGTCTCCAAATGGACCAATTTGAACGATCGAAAAATAATGCATAAAGAGAAGGGTGAAAAACTGGGCAGTGAGCACCGCGACCAGGGATCGCGATGAGCTGCTCGCGGTGAAAATAGTGATTTCAAGCAGTGAGCATCGCGACCAGTCACCGCGACCAGGGATCGCGCTGACTAGCTCGCGATGAAAATGTTGATTTTGGAGCAGTAAGCAAAGCGACCAGCATCGCGACCCAACACCGCTATGGCTGATCGCGATGAAGGCGGTGAAATCACTCCAGTAAGCAACACGACCAGGTGGCGCGACCACAGGTCGCGATGACCGAATTTTTATAAAAAAAAATAAGAGGCGGTGAGAAGTTTCAAGAAAAAGCCAGAGAAAGAAAGGAGAAAAGGGAGGCCGAAGAAAAAGAAAGAGAGAGGAGAAAGAAGAGAGAGAAAGAAAGAGAGAGAGAAGAATAAGAAGAAGAAGAAGAAGAAGAAGAGAATAAGAAGAAAAGAGAAAGGGGAAAAAAGGGAAAGCGAAGGAAAGAGAGGAAAACTCAAAAGAGAAAAGGTGGAAAAACGATATCCAGGTTGGTGTACACTGACTTCTGAATTTGTTATAATTTTCGTTACATATTTTCAGTTGAATTTCCATATTTTGTCAAATCGAGTTTGAAAATTTATTTATGGATTTTGTATAATTATGTTTCGTTTTCGAATATTGTTAGAAACTATTTGAAAATAATTAGGGAATGATTTTGACAATAACGTTGGATTATTTTAGTATTCTTGAATTTCTGTAATATCGAATGTTTTCAAATACAACTCTTTTTATGAATATTGTTTAAAAACTCTGCGATTTGATTGTTGTATTTTGATTCGAAACGGAGATTCTGGAATATTTTGATGAATAGATGTTTATGTAATTTTTGATTTGAACGTTTTGAGTTAGTTCGCTTTTGATTTATAACGATTATATTAGAATAAATTGTTTAAGAATTTTGTTGAATTACAAATAATATTTGGAAATTATATTATTGAGTTTAATTCAGATTTGAGAGTTACAGTTGTTGATTTCGAAAAAGATTGAATATTTTGATATGAATTTTATGAATTGTGAGAATGAATGGAAACGGCCCTAGGATACTTAAACATAGAAAACGGATATATGAGGTTGGTATACAAGCTGAGTTATTTAGCAGTATTGCACATTGTACCGATATTAATCTTGATGCTGATATATGTACCTCCCCAAGGATTCGTCCTGCGGTAGGGAGACACGTACCTTCCTAAAGATTCGTCCTGGGATAGGGAAACACGTACCTTCCTAAGGATTCGTTCTTGGGATAGGGAGACATGTACCTCTCTAGGATACTGAACATTCAGTCCTAGGGTAGGGAAATATGTATCACCCTAAGGATTCGTCCTAAGTTGGGAGTTATCTTCGACTGACAACCATTGAGAAGTCGAACGACCCATATTTCAGTCCTGATATTATGTTGAGTATACCAAAGGGCCATAATTGAAAAGAAATAAAGGAAGTTTATAGAAAAGAATTTCGAATACTTTTATAAGATTTACTGAAATTAGTTGAATATTATTGGATTTTGATATATAGTTGATCTGAAATTTTACTATGAAAATATATAATAATTCCTCTTGATATTTAAATTTGAATAGTTTATTTATTATTCTTATTGGATAGAATATTACTGATTTTATATGAGAAATGTTTTGTTTAATTATATGTTTTATTAATATGATTATTTGATTTGTATTGAAAAGTATATTTGATATATTACAATTTGTATTTGTTTATATACATTATAAAGGAAATTATGTGAAATTTGTAAATTCGATTAGTGTACACCCACTAAGCATTATTGCTTAGCGCGTTGATTTCATCACGCGTAGGTATCAGAGACACAGAGGGAGGAAAAGAATAGAGAAGAGATAGCTGCAGATTGAAGATCCAGAGTCACCATACTTTTGGGTAGTCACAATTAAAAATTCTGTTTGTATATTATAGTGAGTTAAGCATGCATATACATAAGTTTGTACAGTTTGTAAAGTTAGTAAAATTTGAGTTTTGTAAAAGTTGTAAATATTTGTTTTATGGTTATGTTTTCGTTTTCAAAGGTTTGTAACTATTAATTATTTTATTTAAAACTGTTTAAAAAGTCGTACTAAATGGCAGGGTGTGCAATTGATTGAAAGTTTGATTTAGAAGTGTTGAAATTATATTGTTTTGGGTTTTTGTTGAAAACAAGTTTTGGAAAATCAGAAAAACAGAGGAAACTCTGCCGAAATTTTTGAAAACTGATTTTCGATGGGCTCACAAGAAAAACATTTTCAAATTGTAATTTATTTGATTTTCAATAGTTTGCAATTTATAAAGTGAATTAAGAAAGTTTTGAAAACCCGGTAACGCTCCCTGGGTCGATCCAGATGGGTCGGGTCAGGGGATGTTACACCTGTAAACCCTATAATGTGTATCAGAGACCCAAATAAGAACTGAAAGTTAGAAAATGATGTGAAAATAAAGAAATGTTATTGAGATTGAACTTTAGAAACATTTGAATTTTAGTTAATGAGTTTAATTTCAGTATTGGATATTTAAATTGTTGCTTTATATTATTTTTGAAATTTAGTTTTATTGTTTTATATTACATTGAAATTTATTTTAATGTACACCCACTAAGCGATATGCTTAGTGCGTTGATTTTTATCACGCGTAGGTAACAGAGATACCGAGGAAGGAAAAGATTGAAGAGATAGCTGCAGACGGAAGAACAGAGTCACCATACTTTTGGGTAGATATATATATATATATATATATATATATATATATATATATACACATATATTTTTTTGTATAATATAGTCAGATACGCATACATATACAAAAATTTGTAAATGTGTTATATATTTATGTTTTGTAAATAATTGTTTTATGGTTTATGTTTTCACTTTTAAAGGTTTGTAAATATTGAATTATGAATTATTTTATTGAAATATGTTTGGAAAGTCGCACTAAACGGCAGAGTGCGCATTTGATTGAGAAAGAGATTTGAAGTGTTGCTCTTTATATTATTTGAGTTTTATTTGAAACAGGTTTTGGAAAATCAGAAAAATAGAGGAAACTCTGCCGAAATTTTTGAAAATAAATTTTAATGGGCTCACTAGAAAAGATTTTAAATTATAAATTATTTGATTTTCAAATTATAAACAGAATTAAGAAAAGTTTTGAAAACCCGGTAGCACTCCCTGGGTTGATCCAGACAGGTCGGGTTAGGGGGTGTTATATTTAGCTCAATTGGTACTCAACTTGATAAGGCTTGGTACTGAAGGACAAGTACCAGGTTCAAATCCTGATTAAGGGAGGGGAAGCAAAACCGTAAGGGCACTGTACCGAGGTGACCTCGGGTGACCCAGAGCGGACAGTACCTTGTGAGTAACGTTATACCGGGAGTTGAGTGACGTTGTATCAGGAATAACCCTGGGCGTCACAATAACCCCTGGGCGTTACAAAACAATCGTAAGGGAACCCTTCCCATGAGCTAGAAAGGAGGGATAAGTTATTGATAAGACCATTCGTACACATGAACAGTGAAAGAGGGATCTAACAGGTAAGAACCAAAGCTCAGTGACAGAGGAAAAGGATGGAAGCCCAAATGGGTGCCCTCAACTCATAGAGGGACAAAAAGAAAGATTTTCTCATGAGAAAATCAGACGATAACAGTGGAAAAATGCAAATGACATGCGTTAGTACAACAGAGATTGTCCCCTATAAAAGCAATAGGATAGGACCATTGTCAGAAAACTTTTTCAAATTGTCCCCAATAGATCAATTGCAATGTAAGCATAGAAAACGACCCAAAGAGCATCTTATACACCTCCAACCAATGAACAACAACAAACATCCACCTAATCGCCACGTCTGACACCAACGGAGCACCGGATCCTAGGTGGTAGAATCTCAGCCCTTCAGAGCTTGTATCCGTCACATTTAGGTAAAAGGATAAGAGGGAAGTGATCAGGTAATAATGAAGGGACACTTGTCCTCCCCTTGCATGATTACCTTACTACCTCTTCATTTTCCTCTAAAACTCTATAAATAACTCATTTCATCATGAACTAAAGGGGATCTCTTTTGAACCTCTCTTGAGAGCTCTCTCTAATCTCTAGACTCTCTCTCATTGGCTTAGTTTTACATATATGCGATAACATTCTTATTTTAACGGTTGTCCTTTGTATTCTCCTCAGTGACTTGAGCATCGAAGAGTGAACGCCAGCCCACCTGCGAGCTTCACTCTAACTTTTTTGCTCTATCTTGCAGGGATTGAAACTGTAAAGTAAGAAAATTTAGCATATCCATCAATGGAGCGATAAATCTTGAGAATCCCCCTGTGGAGTGAGAGATCCTAAGGATCCTCTTATGGAGAGAAAAGAACTTTTAAGTGTTCCAGTGACTATTAAACAAACACTTAAGAGCTTAGTGGATCCTAGAACTAGGGAGAGTCACCCATGACTTATTAATGTATAGGAAATGGACATAACTTAACTATTACCCCTTTTGTAACTCATTCTTAACCAAAAAGAGTAACTTAACTCTTACATTTGACCATGAACCTTATTTCTAAGATTTACGAATTTTTAGCTTAATATCATATATAAATAAAATGGATATATATTAACTGTAGTTTTAGCTACTATACAAAATTTATATAATTACAGAGATAATTATGAAGGTGGTCTATTTCTTTTTTAAGTTTGTAATATTTTTTAATTTTTATACAAAATTAAATAAAAATTCAATAATTAGTAAGGATCCATCTAAGTTTTATTTTTATTAAATATTGCTAATGCCAAAATTTGGTCATATATTCAAAGTAGAATTCTTGAGTTAAAAGTACAAGATTAAGGATCCTGAGATCCGCTGCCCAAGATCCCCTAAAAAGATTTGTCGAAGAAAAGCCCCGCTGGAATTCCCATCTAATCCGTAAGAATAGCCCTTATTCCCTAAAATAAGTCAACATAAAAGGTTTTCAATGGTTGGAAAAAGGTGACATGTCGTAAGCTTGACCATCAAAAGTAAAAAAAAGACCTAAGGAGATTCAACGTTTGAGGGACGAAGCGTAGGACCAAGGGATAGCATGAACACATGGATGGAAGCCGCCTTAACTCATTCTTGGACGAAGGAGTGATCCTTTCCCATAAGGAAATTAAGATGAAAGAACAAAGGATATCTAACAACCAATAGCTGAACTGACCATGTCTCCTAATGAAAGCGACATGAGGTACTTTCTATCAGAAAATCCCCACTAGTTGTATTTTACATATCGGTTACCATAAATGCTTAGAAAGCGACCTGATAGGTATCCTCAACACACCCGACCAATGAAATCGCAAGGAGAAGCCACTTAGCCACCACATAGGGTACTGGTGGAGCGCCAGTCCTGGGTGGCAGCATCTCAGCCCTCCGGGACATGTAGTAGCCAAAATATATCTGGCTCAAAGTATGTCCCAAAGACAAAGCCCAGAGCCAAAAGTGGGACTACATCCTCGTGTAGTACGACGCTGGACCAGTACGAAGACCTTAGTGTCGCACGACGTACACTCGACATGAAGCATTCTCATGTAGTACGACGCTGGACCAGTACGAAGACCTTAGTGTCGCACGACATACACTCGACATGAAGCACTCTCATGTAGTACGATGCTGGACCTGTACGAAGACCTTAGTGTCGCACGACGTACACTCGACATGAAGCACTCTCATGTAGTACGACGTGCGCTACATGTCCCACGCATCCAAGTAGCATCAAGGGAGATAACTCAGTATCTACACCTGGAAGAACTCTAATGTAGCACGACATAGTGATCTCATGTCGACATCCAACCAACACATCATACGACACGTAATCATGATTGTCCGAATTGACCAGCCTACATGTCGCACGACATAAAATCTCTTTTGTTACTTAGGGGACCAAATCATGATCTACTTTAAAATAGGTCCTACAAAACCATAATGACATTCGATAACGGCCAGATCAAAAGAAGGATCCACATGCATTCTTGGTGGAAGACAACAAAGAGAGAATGATGAAATCCCTCAAAAAGGTAGAAACATGAGTCCCCTATAAAGAGAAGGATAATCCCTCATGAGAGGGGACCGAGAAACTAGGATCCAAAAGGCTATCAATACTAAAACCACACCCTCCGGCCATTGTTCATCTTCTCCGATTACTCTCCAACCTCACACCTCCTCTGATCGAGGAGGCCTCGATCACAAACAATACAGGAAGCATCCTTCACTCATCATTATTTACCAGCATACATATTTATTAGCACTTGCTAACTTGACCGTCGGAGTGACTTTGGCCGACACCACCTCGGTGTCCCAGACGTCCTGCAGGTCACAGTGCGTTCTGTCTTTGCAGGTTGTAGTGCCCCGTGTCCCCGAGCGATTTTTGAGGACTACAATTTGCCGCCCACCGTGGGGCACGACAATCTCTAAGCGAGCAAAGGTAGAACGTGGCAACTCCGACTATGTCATCTGACGATTTTCATCACGATGCGATGGAGGTTAAGGTACAACTCCTCATATCCCAGATGCAAGAGAATACCCAAAGGCTCCAAGCACTCGAACAAGAGAATCAACGAGTGTTGGTGGAGAACCAAGAATTACAAAATAGGATCAATTCGCTCACTATCGTACGACCGTTTGGAGACGCTTCAACGTCCCACCCTTGCCATTCGAGCAAGCCACCCACACTACTTACTATACGCCTGTCCGCCTAGACGAACAAGGTACTACGGCAAGAGATCTCGATCCAACCCACGTAGGCTCAGAGCCTAACATTCGAGTCTCGAATGGACCGCACATACGGTGGACAACACACCGAACGGGACGGGAGGACATCGATCAGACGACATGGCAAGAGCTACACAAGGAGTGCCGCCTATATCCACCCCCAATGGCAACGTTGGATCAACCCAACCAACCATCCCGCTACAAGGAACACCATCTGGCCCTTCGCATTCGGTGCCGTCGAACCCGAACTAGGTAATTACCGAACCAACCTTGGCTAACCGTGACTTGGCACGAAGGTTCGCAGAGATGGAAGCACTCATCTAACGCATTCCGGGAATGCCCGCTCCTATAAAGAAAAGCGCGGCCAATAGTTATGCCGACTCTCCCTTTGTCAACACAATAGCATTGGTGGAGATGCCAAAGAAGTTCAACTTTCCAGGTATGAAGTAGTACGACGGTATGACAGACCCCGACGACCACATTGCGCAGTATCGATAACGGATGTTCACTGCCGCCATCCCGCGTGACCTTAGGAAAGCATGCATGTGCAAAGGTTTCGGTTCAAGCCTCGTAGGACCTGCCCTACAATGGTACACCAACCTTCCCAATGTTTCCATCAACTCTTTTGCTCAACTCACTGACACCTTCGTAGAGCAATTCGCTAGTAGCCGGAAGCTAGAAAAACAATCAGACGACCTCTATACAATCAGCCAAAGGAGGAGTGAAGGCCTACGTGACTTTGTTGGCCGGTTCAACCATGAAAAAGTATCCATCCCTCATTGCAACCAGGCGACAGCTATATCAGCCTTCCGTAAGGGTCTACTCTATGATTCCGACCTATACAAGGAGCTCACCAAATACCCTTGTAAAACCATGGAAGACGTCCTAACCAAGGCATGGGCACAGATAAAATGGGAAGAAGACGAAGTAAACTACAAACCTAGTAGAGCGAACTACAAGGAAGATAAGTCGGAGAGGATGGTCGAACAACGAATCATCAACCGACGTAGCGGGCCATACCCAACTAATACCCCGAAGGGACGGCCATATGAGGTACGAGCGACGGCGAGACGACAGACCACCAAGGCCGTTCGTCCGGCCAAAGAACGTAATGCCAGAATACAATTTGAACATCAGACCAGCAGAGGTAGTCGCCATACTCAAAGGAATGGGTAGATCAGTTCGGTGGCCAGACAAGATGATGAGCCCGCCGGATCAAAGAGATAACTCCAAATGGTGCGAATTTCACGGCGATCACGGTCATCGAACTGAGCATTGTGTGGCGCTACGATTGGAAGTGGCCGAACTACTCAAGAAGGGTCACCTTAAATAATTCCTGACTGACAAAGGTAAGCAGACTTTTCTAAACAAGGATAGGTCGCGCGACATTGTTTCAATCCCTCCACCAGAACCTCCCAAACACGAGAGAACTGTGAATGTCATCTCTGGTGGATCAGAAGTGAATGGAGTAACCTACTCGGAGGCGAAGCGCCACTCGCGACAAGCCGGTCGTACGGACGTCCAACGGACCCATACGATGGACTCCACCTATAACTTTCCAATTAGTTTTAGCAGCGATGAGCATATGGACTTGTTCAATCCCCACCACGACGCGCTAGTCATCTCACTGACTATAGCCAATTGTTTGATCAAGCGGATCCTAGTGGACAATGGAAGCTCAACAAACGTACTCTTCTTCGGCGCACTAAAAGATATGCATATTGATGAGTGTAACATTGTACGTCGCTCCACAATCCTTGTAGGATTTAGTGGAGAACACAAGAACACTATAGGAGAAATCATCCTTCCTGTCTACGCGAAAGGTATCAACTTGAACACTCGCTTCCTCATCCTGGACTGCCTAGTCGTCCTACAACATAATCATGGGTCGCCCATGGATCCATGAGATGAGGGCAGTCCCCTCGACATATCATCAGGTCATCCGTTTTCCTACTAGGTGGGGAGTCCATGAGATCCGAAGGCAACAAAAGACCTCGCGTGACTGCTACCAGAACACTCTGAAAAGTAGGCCGTCCGACTTATAGCAATTACAGAGCGAGAGCACCCCCACTAATAAAGACGGACCAGATATGGAAGAACTCGACGAAGTGTCCATACATCCAAATTTCACAGACCACAAAGTTAGTATCGGATCCCGCCTTCCACAAAATATCCGAGCAGAGCTACTCAGCTTCTTGACGGCACGACACGACAGCTTCGTATGGTCACACGCAGACATGACCGGCATTAACCCAGAAGTCCTAGTGCATAGGTTGCAAGTCGACCCAAATCATCCGCCTGTGAAGCAAAAAAGAAGGAAGTTCGCGCCCGAGCGCAACAAAGTTATCAATGAAGAAATCCAAAAGCTAATTGACATTGGCTCAGTGAGAGAAGTGAATTACCCGGACTGGCTCGCAAACGTAGTAGTAGTGAAGAAAAAGAATGGGAAGTGGCGAGTTTGCATTGACTTCACAGACCTCAACAAGGCTTGTCTGAAGGATTCCTTCCCTCTCCCGCACATCGACATGATGGTGGACGCTACAGCAGGCCACGAACTATTGAGCTTCATGGATGCATTCTCCGGTTACAACCAAATCCTCATGCATCCGGACGACCAGGAGAAGACTTCTTTCATCACGGAGTGCGGCATTTTTTGCTACAAGGTGATGCCCTTCGGCCTCAAAAACGCTGGGGCAACCTACCAAAGATTAGTCAACAAAATGTTCGCAAGCATGCTTGGACAGACTATGAAGGTCTACATCGACGACATGCTAGTGAAATCATTAGTAGCAGATCAACACCTCGACCACCTCCGGCAGTCATTCGACTTCATCGACAAGTATGGGATGAAGCTTAATCCAACCAAATGTTCCTTCGGGGTTTTATCAGGAAAGTTCCTTGGCTATTTAGTAACCAAGAGGGGCGTCGAGGCCAACCCGGATCAACTCCAATCCGTCATGGATCTGAGGTCCCCCAAAAGCATCAAAGACGTACAAAAGCTGACCGGACGACTCGCGGCCCTTAACGATTCATCTCAAAGTCATCCGAGAAATGTAAGCCTTTCTTCGATGCTCTAAGAAAGAGCAAATCATTTGACTGGAACCAAACAAGCGAGGACGCATTCCAAAACATAAAAAGGTACCTAGCAGACCCTCCTCTCCTATCCAAACCTAAGGAAGGAGAGACCCTCCTACTCTATCCTCGTTGTATCCGAAACGGCCATTAGCGCGGTACTAATAAGGGAGGAGGATGGCAAACAACTCCCCGTATACTACATCAGCAAGACCCTACTCGACGCAGAAATAAGGTACACTCAACTTGAGAAATTGGCCCTCGCACTAGTTACAGCCGCAAGAAAATTGAGGCCGTACTTCCAATGCCACACTATCAGTGTACTCACTGCCTTCCCCTTGAAGAACATCCTACATAAGCCCGAACTATCCGGCCGTCTAGTGAAGTGGGCCGTGGAGCTAAGCGAGTACGACGTCAATTACCAACCTCGCACGGCGATCAAGTCACAAGTGTTGGCGGACTTCATAGCAGACTTCACACCTGAGATCCTACAACGAGCGGAGGAAGAACTTTGCACCATGTCGTGCGACATACCAAAGGAGGAATGGAGTTTGGCAGTCGACGGACCAAGTAACGCTAGGGGCAGTGGGCTAGGGATAGTACTTGCCTCACCGGCGGGACACATCATCGAGAGGTCCATCCGATGTGGATTCAGGACCACCAACAACGAAGCCGAGTACGAAGCCCTCATAGCCGGGCTAACCTTGGCAAAGGACTTACGCGTCGAGCGAATAAAGGTGTGTAGTGACTCCCAATTAATTGTGAGACAATTGCAAGGGTCCTACCAAGCTCGGGACTCGAAAATGTCGGCCTACTTAACCTTGGTAAAAGGGCTACAAGCTTCATTCGAGTCATTCGACATCGAACAAATACCAAGATCTGAAAACACGCATGCTGACGCGCTCGCCAATCTCGGTTCCGCACTAGATACCACGATTGAACGAACCATTCCCATGGTATTTGTCCAATGGCCAGCTGTGTGGAAGCCAACAAAGCTCGAAGTCGAGCCAATTTCAGACAAGCCAACTTGGATCACCCCGATCTACGACTACCTGAGGGAGGACACCCTCTCATCTAACAAGGTAGAAGCACGAAGAATTAAGGTCAAGGCTGCCCGATTTTCCATAGTAGAGGATCAACTTTACAAGCGATCCTACTCCGGGCCCTACCTCAAATGTATCGACCCAATCGAAGCTCAGCAAGTACTCAAGGACTTGCACGAGGGGCAATGTGGGAACCACTCGGCCGGGAGAAGCCTAGCCAACAGAGCAATCACAGCTGGGTATTACTGGCCCACAATGCGGTCCGAGTCGCACGACCTCGTCAAAAGATGCGACCATGTCAGTGCTTAGCCCACGTTTCACATCAACACCCAGAAAGACTCCACCCTATCTCAGCACCATGGCCCTTCATGAAGTGGGGAATGGACATAGTAGGAAAAATGCCCGTCGCTACCGGAGGTAAGGTCTACATGTTAGCCGTGACCAATTACTTCACAAAATGGGTTGAAGCCGAGTCATATGTGAGAATCAAAGACTCCGAAGTAAAGAGCTTTATTTGGAAAAATGTCATATGCCGCTACGGAGTTCTAAAAGAGATAGTCACTAACAATGGCTCACAATTCATATCATACGACTTCCAAGACTTTTGCGACAAGTGAAACATCAAATTAAGCTATTCAAGCCCAAGATACCCTCAAGCTAACGGACAAGCAGAATCCGCCAACAAGACAATCATGTCCACCCTCAAGAAGCGACTCGACCAATACAAAGGAAAGTGGGCCGACGAGCTACAAGGTGTGCTGTGGTCTTACCGTACGACGGTCAGAACATCAACAGGGAAGACGCCATTCTCCCTATCTTACGGCTCAGAGGCCGTCATAGCAACAGAGGCTGACTACCCCTCTTATATGATACGACATGCAACAGAAGAAACAAACAACAGAGAGTTGCTGAGCGAACTCGACACAATCGACGAGCGTCGCGACAAGGCCGCAATCAGATTGGCTGTATACCAACAAAGAGTCGCCCGCCATTATAACAGAAACATTCGTATCAAGTCATTCCATATTGGAGATTGGGTCCTCCGCCGCGTTTTCCAAAATACAAAGGAAAAATGAGCAGGTAAACTCGGTCCTACGTGGGAAGGACCATACCAAATCACCAAAGTAATTGGACATGGAGCCTACAAACTACGATGTACAGATGGCATGGAGATCGGCAACAGCTGGAATGCATGCCATCTAAAACAATATCAGTTTTAAGAATTTCAAACTTTATCACTCTACAACATGGAACTCACTTACTCATCGGAGGGTCGTTGGTAAACCCAGCGGCCGACCCTAACCTTTTTATGCAGGTCAGTATTGCTGAGCGTACCCGAGTTGAGAGAATCTTTTTTCATACCGCACAAACTACGCACTTAATCAAAGTTGTAGCATGAAACTAAGAAGTTATACACTCCAACTGGGGCAATTCAATATCATAAAAAGCAAAGTCTATGATGAGACCTGCTTTCAAGGTCTCCATCTCCAAATGGTCACATGACCCGCATTCAAGGTCACGGACCACGACCTGCTTTCAAGGTCTCCATCTCCAAATGGTCACATGACCCGCATTCAAGGTCATGGACCACGACCTGATTTCAAGGTCTCCATCTCCAAATGGTCACATGACCTGCATTCAAGGTCACGGACCACGACCTGCTTTCAAGGTCTCTATCTCCAAATGGTCACATGGCCCGCATTCAAGGTCACGGACCACGACCTGCTTTCAAGGTCTCCATCTCCAAATGGTCACATGACCCGCATTCAAGGTCGCGGACCATGACCTGCACTCAAGGTCCTGGACCGCGACCTGCACTCATGCTCGTAAATAACAATTAAAACGCATTGCCATACACAAAAAAGAATGATCATGTAGGTCGTGCGACAATAAAGAAAATCAAAATGGATCATATATTAAAAAAAGAAAAAAAATCGTTCGACAAAGCCTTCAAAAAAAAAAAAAAAAAACATCGTTCGACAAAGCATCATATTACAACCCCTTACGGGGCAAGATCATCAGGCTCTCCAGTCGGCTGAGCAGCCAAAGCTACGACGGTCGAGCCTTCTGGAGGAGGAAGGATAGACTCTTCACCGACAGCTTTGTCATCCACATGCTCATCAGCTTCATCTTCATCAGAGCGCGACAGCTCCTCATGGTCGGCGATCCAACTATCAACCTTCCACTCGGTCGCACGACCATCCCTATACTCCCTCATCAAATCTGCACGGGTCTTAATAACCGCGTTGAGGACATTATCCTCCGCCTTGTCGTACAGAGAGTCGTAGTCTGCCTCCTTAGCCTTCAGCTTGGCTTCGAGTAAGTCGACGCTCGACTTCAGCCTGTTCAACTCCAGAGTCGCCTCTACCGCACGACTCGAGGCCTCAAGAGCTGTCTTCTTGGCCTCAAGGTTTGAAGCCTTTAACTTGTCATTGTCAACTTTGAGGCTCTGATTGCTTGCCTTCAGCTCCCTCACCTTCTTAAGGGCAAGACCCAGCTCCTCCTTCAGATGAACATGGGACTGAAGAGCCTATAAACAATGAATACCAAACAAAAACACTTAGAGAAATTCAAAGTACTCAAATATATATATAAATATATCGGTCGTACGACCATACCTGGAAAAAGTGGCCAAGGCCCCAATCAGCAGCTTGGGAGAGACCCATCTCCTTCAAGCGATTCTTGTCTTCGGGCAGCAGCAGTCGCTCGACCTGTGGAAGGATCGACCGGACGTCAGAATATGCGGAGGCATCCTGCGGGAAAACGAGGTCGACCGACGCATCGACCCCCGAAGCTGAATGCTCCCTCCTTCGCTTCTTTCCAATCGAAGAAATGTCGAGGGAGGCCTTGGCTCAACTTGATGGAGGAGGTGGAGGAGTGGAATCCACTTGGTCGCTCGACTGAGCCTTCTTCTTCCCCTTCCTCTTTTCCCTAAGTCTCCCCATCGCATCATCAGCACCAAGAGCAGCAATCTCTCCAGCCATGATGTCAACTTCAAAGCGTCGCTCGACGTATGAGATTGGAGTCAAAAACCTTGTGCCGTACAGTCGCTCGACACAATGTCTGACCCTGACAAACTCCACTAAGTTTTTGAAGACAGGGTAGGGAGTACCTGGCTCGTTGATCACACTAAACTTCTAGAGATGACTGGGCCGCAGATTTTCCTCCGACAAAATATTCCTCCAACTCCTCTCTTTCACGTCGTACGACAGTATCTTTGCTGTACGTGTCACGCACGTTAAGCCAACAACTGCTTGAGGTGCTCCTGTGTTCACTGCAATACAAATAAATATAAAAGTTAGTAAAAGTGAACAATGAAAAGAGAAAGTCGAACGACGCTACGGAATTAAAAACCCACCAGCCTTGGACCAGGTCGTACGAACAACCGTATCCCCAAGAGGCCAATCGACAAGTAGGCCCCTAGCAAAGAAATACCTATCCTTCCACAACCTATCATTTGTCGTCAGCTCCGTGATAAGGTGCCTTCTGTTGGGCCGGAGGTTCAAATTATAGCGACCCTTCTCTGTGTCGTGCTCCCGCACGGAGTATGTGTAGAATAGGTCAAGCAGCTCGAAGACTATGCCTTCCCTCGTACACAACAGCTCTAGCCCCAGCAAGATCCTCCAACTGTTGGGCATCAACTGCCCTGGGGCAAGCTCGAAATGGTCGAACACCTTCCTCAGTAGTCCGACTACTGGTAACCTAATCCAACCCGCTGAAACGGGAACTCATAAAAACAGGTCCATCCTAGGATGTCCCAGTCTGGCCTCTCCTCCTTATACGGCGCCCTCAATGTGACACCATCGAGTATGCCATAACTGAAACGTAGGCGCATAATGTCGTCCTGCATTAGCACGCTGGCTGGGTTACTCAAAAGCAAGCCTAGCGGCCCACTAGGTCTCATTGGACATGGGCCAGCTGCGTCGCCCGGTAGCTCGACTAGGGGAATCCCCATAGGAATGTTGTCTGTTACACGCGATGTACCCGCGAGAGAGACAGTCACAGTGTCGTACGACGAGGAAGCCACTGTCACCTCAGCACTTGCTGCCTCCGACTCTCTCCATGAGTCGTACGACAGATCTATTGGATCGTCGTATCCACGCCCAGAGGTACTGGGAGGACTCTCATCACCTCGACTCGACATCGAAACCTACAAGTCGAATGACAGTAGCCACAGTTAGTAATTATAACCTAAACCAAAGACCTTGCACGACCTAATATCAGCTCCCAAGACTGTTAAAAAGGTCGTGCGACCTATATGTCTTGGCTACTGTCGTGCGACCTAGACATTACAAACAGGTTTTATACAAACCTAAGTTGTGTTTTTCGATCTAAAATCAAAATTTTTTAAATTCTTCTCGAAAGTTATTCAAAGAACACGAAAAATACCCAGAAACTGAAATGCGAAATATAGGAAATAAATATAGCGATAACAGAAAAAACTTACCAAGTAGGGTAAAGACGATCACCGCTTCGCCGGAATAGACATGAAAAAGGACCAAAACAAGCAGCAAAAACGCCGGGAATAGGAAACGCAGCGACTGGTTCTAGAGAGAGAAAGAAAAATAGAGAGAGGGCAAGAAATTGAAAATGGGAGAGAAAGGGAAAGGGCGGCAATAAAAAGGCAAGCATGATGACGTGTCAGCTTCCTATTGGGCACATACACCCACCAACATCATTAAATAGGCGTGCACGTTTCCCATAAAGTCACAATTGCTTTGATACAACTGTCGAAGAGTCATTCGAAAGGCCAACCAATCACACTACCTTTACCACGACATTGTCGTACGACGGTGGTAAAAATCACCGCTTACAAAACTTCTCATACAAACTTATAAAGAATCCTTTACAGGTGACATTCGTACGACGTTAAGGAACCACCGTTAAAAATTACGTCGCGTATCCATATCTACATGTCATACGACGCAAACCCCTTGGCTTTTCTAATCCAAAGCGTTTGGGGGCAAACTGTAGTAGACAAAATATTTCTGGCCCAAAGTAGTCCCAAAGACAAAGCCCAGAGCCAAAAATGGGACTACATCCTCGTGTAGTACGACGCTGGACCAGTACGAAGACCTTAGTGTCGCACGACGTACACTCAACATAAAGCATTCTCATGTAGTACGACGCTGGACCAATACGAAGACCTTAATGTCGCACGACATACACTCGACATGAAGCACTCTCATGTAGTACGACGCTGGACCTGTACGAAGACCTTAGTGTCGCACGACGTACACTCGACATGAAGCACTCTCATGTAGTACGACGTGCGCTACATGTCCCACGCATCCAAGTAGCATCAAGGGAGATAACTCAGTATCCACACCTGGAAGAACTCCAATGTAGCACGACATAGTGATCTCATGTCGACATCCAACCAACACATCATACGACACGTAATCATGATTGTCCGAATTGACCAGCCTACATGTCGCACGACATAAAATCTCTTTTGTTACTTAGGGGACCAAATCATGATCTACTTTAAAATAGGTCCTACAAAACCATAATGACATTCGATAACGGCCAGATGAAAAGAAGGATCCACGTGCATTCTTGGTGGAAGACAGCAAAGAGAGAATGATGAAATCCTTCAAAAAGGTAGAAACATGAGTCCCCTATAAAGAGAAGGATAATCCCTCATGAGAGGGGACCGAGAAACTGGGATCCAAAAGGCTATCAATACTAAAACCACACCCTCCGGCCATTGTTCATCTTCTCTGATTACCCTCCAACCTCACACCTCCTCTGATCGAGGAGGCCTCGATCACAAACAATACAGGAAGCATCCTTCACTCATCATTATTTACCAGCATACATATTTATTAGCACTTGCTAACTTGACCGTCGGAGTGACTTTGGCCGGCACCACCCCGGTGTCCCAGACGTCCTGCGGGTCACGTGCATTCTGTCTTTGCAGGTTGTAGTGCCCCGTGTCCCCGAGCGATTTTTGAGGACTACAGGACATATTACCGCCATGCAACAAGTGTGAGGGAAGAGAGGGTATAGTTAGGCAATGAAAAGGAAACACATGCACTCCTTTCGTCCAAATTACCTCACTACCTTGTCCCTCTCATTTGGACTTTTTAAATACCCTATTTCACCTTAAGATAGAGAGTCCTCTTTCTTTTACATTTTTACTTAGTTTTATATATGCTTGTGATACTCTTACTTTAACGGTTATCCTTTGTATTTTTCTCCCTAACTTGAGTGTCGAAGTGTTAATTTCAGCCCCATTGGCTTCACTTTAACGTAGTACTTTATCTTATAGGGATTGGTACGATAAAGTGAGAAGATCCTATAGATCCACCAGTGGAGGGTGAGTATTCAAGTGTTTCCCGTGTTATTGAGCGAAGATTGGAGCGCCTTGTGGATCTAAGAAAGATAGAGGACTCCTAATTAATTCTTATATGTGGAAGCGAGCACAACTAGATAGTTTTCACCGTAGTTTATAGCACACTAATGGCTCGTTTGTTTGACTAGATAGGATAGGAATGAGCTATTTTTAAGCTCAATCCTATATTTGGTGTGGACACAAGATTGGCTAAGTCAATCATATGTCTCATATAGCAGGACTCAATTGTCATGCCACAGCAGGTGAGAAAATTTTGTTCCCCCTTTTCCTTTTTTGTTTTTAAAGTAAAACTTAATTTAAATAATTTTATTTTTATTAAAATTAAATTTAAAAGATTTATTATTTAAAAATTAATTAAATATAATATTATTTTGACTAATTTTATATTAAATTAAATATAAAACACAATTATTTTTTATTCATTCTCATACAGTACTAAATAAATGACAGTATTATTTTTAGTCCAATCCATACTGCACCAAACACATCACAGTACTAACTTAATCCAATCTCATCCAATTCAATTATATCCTATAAAAATAGTTCGATTGAATCTCACGCATCAGACACGCCCTAAATAAAAAAGAGGAACTAAACTCCTAAATCTTATACTGTCAACCTTTAATTCCATTATAGTTCATGTTTTTAACATAGAGCTAATTGTATCGATCTCTCCTAAAGTTTTGTTAACTACAAGTGGAGTCAACTTTATCGTTTATTGATACACCTCTCCTCCCTTAGTAAAATTTGGTTAAATATAACAGTTTATTAGGAGAGATATTTGTTAAAAAATTTAAAAACTGGCTAACGGGATAAGAGATTTTTATTAATAAACCTAAAAATTAATTAATGGAAAGGAATATTTTTTTTAATAAATTTAAAAGTTAATCCCACCAGTAATATTTTTAGGCTAACAAATACGAAATATTAAACAAAATCCAATGAGAAATGACATCATTGATTAGCCAAGTAGGAGATATATTAATGGAGGTTGTGTAACACGATGCTAAATGGCCAGCGGGAGAACAATGACAGTCAACCAAAAATGAACAGGTGTTTACATGTCCCAAGTTAACAAATATTCAAACACGTATACAGTTCTCGGACCTAAAAACCCGGAAAAAATAAAGCACAATCCTCCACTTCAAATGTGTAAAAGAACATTATGCTTTCCCCAACCCAATACAAACCCACGTGTAGAATCTTTCAAGGTTCGCTTGACACCTTCTCTTCTCTCATTGGCTTGTCCAAACCCACCAATCACACCTCTCAAGTACGCCAAAAATCTCTCCTTTTCACGTGGCCCCACCTCAATTAAGCTAATTCGTTAGTAGAGATGCTTCAATACACTGCACGTAATAACAAACAAGCATCACGCGACGATAGGGAACCAATCATTTCAGAAAACTCGATATAGGGAACCAATCATGTCAAAAACCTTCGTTACATGATAAAATATAAATGACACGAGTGTGTATACTTCAAGCGCATTTCGTTATCTACTAATAAAATTTTAGAGTAAATGATGTCTGTCCGCTAATATTTATTTAATTATAAGTGAAATTTACTTTTAATTTATAGATAAAATTTTTTTTTTATTAGTTAACTTTTAATATTTTTAATTAATATATTTAATTAAATTTTATTAATAGTAAAAAAAGTATTTATTAATAAATAATAAAATTAATTACACCTGTAGTTGATAAAATATTAAAAAAGATCGATATAAATAGCTCTAAATTTTAATACATATATATATGTTAATAAAAGAATTGAATTAGACTATATTTTTTAATTATAATTAAATTATTAGTGTAATATATTTAGTGCAGTATAGATTAGACTAAAAATACTATTATCTTTTATTTAGTACAGATTAAACTAAAAATAATATTATATTTTATTTTATGTAATATGGGAGTGTATAAAATTATATTGGATTAAATTAATTTTTATATAAAATAAAATTATATTAAAATAAATTAAAATATTTTAAATCAAAATTAAAATTATTTTGAATTAAATTTGGTTAAAAAAATTATTTTATGAATCAAGTAAAAATTAGATTATTTTTCAAAAATAAAAAACAACTATTTAAAATTAAAATTATATTTACTTTTTATTAATATTAAAATATAAATATAATATTTTATATAAATAATTTAATTAAATAAAATAAAAAGTAAAAAATAATAACAAAGGAAATATGGAAAAAAAATTATCACCCCTTAACAAAATAAGGTAAAACTGTTGGGATTAGATCTAATATTTTCAACTAAAATTAATTAAATTCAGTCCTTATCCTTGTACACCGAACGCGCCCATAGAAAACTTACGTAGGTGACGTAAGATTTTACCGAAAAGAAATGTTGGAATGACGTGGTACACCACAGGTTTAAAGCTATCTCCTATTTTCCCTATCTTTGCCCTAGACACGTGGTGCTTCGAAAGACAGCCACGGCATTGCTAATATGATTATCGTTTCAGATTCAATTCCAGAGGAGAGTATTCAAAGAAGAGGAAGTCTCAGATCGAGAAAAAAAAAAAGGGTCCAGATAGTGCTATAAGACTGTGACGCCACAGTTCATGCCTGAGAAAGCTGATGGTTTCTATCGTACGGTTGAAAATAAAGCACGTTTTTTTGCAGGAATATGTATTATCACTATATCAGGACCCATCATCCATCAAAATGTGATTCAACTTCGAATGCACGCCGTTCCAGTGCCCGGAGTCATCAGATCGGACGGCTGAAAATCGTCAGAGGAGGGCAGAGGAGCCGACTGTGACAGCGGAGGGCGTGACAGACGCATGATTATGAAAGGTGGGAAAAAATTAGGGTGTACGGACGTGGAGGAAAAAAATGAAGAATCCGAGGACTCTGAGGAAGGTCGCTTGCATGGAAGCTCGAAACCCATTAAACCTGGGTTAGAGAAACTTGATCTAGCTAGCTGTAAACCAATATTGTAGATTCTGCTTTTATCTTGATAGCTATAGCTTTTTATTTTATATATTCTCGTTCATGAATCTTTTTTTTTGCTAAAAGACAATAACGACTGTAACCTGAAAACTTGTTCCTGGTTTTATGTGATTATTTCACTGATAAAAATGCTTGCTTTTGGCAGGAAGATGGGTTGAACCGTTGAAGAAGACTTAGTTTCAACTGGCATGGGGCCACAGCTTGATGATATATCAAATCAATCTAATTACCCCAAGAACCATTATTTATCTTGGGTGGGTGCAACATCTTTTTTTATATATATATTCTTTGAATTCATTATTAATTTATATCAATTAACTAGCTGTATAGTCATTTCTCTGTGATCTTTGATCTAATGGAATTTCACTTTGGAAGAGAGGAAGAGATGAGGGGCCCTTAGAGTATATATCTAAGGCTATAAGAGCTAACTATCACTAGAAAAATGCAAATTTTCAAACGAATAATACTAAAATGAATTATTATTATTATTAACAAGAATATGGTCTGATGAGTATCAACTAACTCAATTGGTAATAAGGTTTTAAAGTAAAATTGCGGTTCATTTGAGTTCGAAAAAGGATAATATATCAAAGTGTAAAGATTAATTGGTATATTAACTTACAGTTACGTGAAATGTTTAGAGTAAAATTGTGGTCCATTTGAGTTCAAAAAGGGATAATATATCAAATTGTGGTGAAAGCAAGCAATAAAACAATGGTAGAAAATGAAAGTTTACTTAAAATATTTTTATTTTATTTAATTTGGATTCTTTCTTTACCTCAGTTCTCTCATTTATTGTACTTATAAAAAGTTACTGAGTGAGGGAGGAGCCAAACAAACCATGCCACTAAATTTTTTTGAGAAAGTTTGTGGGTTACTTAAATTAAAGTCTATGAAGAGGGATTGGATAATAGAAAAGCTAATAATGAAAGGGAAAAAGAAGAGGAAGGAAATGATTTTCCCTTCAAAATCGTTGATGGCGACACAAATCTAGGGCAATATCCACGTCCCTATCGGACCATCCACGCGTCCTCATCCTATCATATGATAATATTAAAACGCACTCTCTCTCGGATCTCAACCACGACACAAACAAACATACGTTTTTTTTTTAATATATATATATATATATAGTAATAATAATTAACAAATAAGAAAAAAAAAAACTCAACAAATCAAAAAAGCTTTATTCTTCACGAGCCAACGAGCGAGTGGGAAAGAGCCTCAAAAAAGTTGTCCTCCTCAGACTTGTTGGAAGCAAAAATATTTTTTATATATGACATATTATGTGGCTAATTGCATAGGACCACGTGTTCCACATCTCGAACCTGCCTAAATATCTTTTTATCCTTTTTATTCGGTTGATTCTCTACCGAGAGACCACGTGTCCTGTGCCTTTCGGCAGTGCTTGACACATAGGCGTCTCTCATTGGTCTATACGTGGGACCATCCCTAGCAGCTCATTTGCTTATTTGTGATGGGGCCCACGTTGGAAAACTGACCAATCAGGTCTCATAACTGTTTCGAGTTTATTGCCCTAGACACGTGTTGCTTTTACACAATATGACCTGTACTGCTGTCTATGATTATCGCCTGAACTGCCTCGGATGTGAAAATATTAGAAAGTAAAAGAGAGAGAGAGAGAGAGAGAGAGAGAGACAGAGACAGAGAGAGCGCGCGTGTGAGAGAGAGACAGAGGTAGAGAGAGAAAAAGAATCGGCGGTGGTGGTGGTGTGTTGGAGGAGATGGACGGTAAAGCTAAGGAGAGGTGGTGCATGCTAAGATGCGCCGGTGGTGCGCAGTATAGTAACGAGTTAGTCAACCAGACAATGCTCAGATTCCGGCCGATTGCACCTAAACCAGTCACCACCAACGGTGCCGTTTCAGGTAACTTGCCGGTAGATAACAAGAACCTGTTACTTACTGTCAAAAGATCTAAAAGAAAGTACGTTAGGGTTCGGAAGAATAATGGTTATAAGAGAAAGAACAGAATCTCATCCCATGATGACGATCGTCATAATCAAGAAAGTGAAGATAAAGAAAAAGATATTGATCTGAACAAAAAAGCTGTGACTCTACAGTTGTTGCCTGAGAGAACTGATTATAGTGATTTAGATCCGACGGCTAGGGAAGAATCAGTTGGGTGCAAAAATCTTGATCTATTAAAGGTGGCGACAAGTGCAGTACTGGAACCTAGACCCACGTGGTTTAACTTCATAGGAGGGTTTGGTGAGCCGGATCAGACGACGGTTGGTTCTGGGGGAGAGGTGGTGGTGGAGTCGTGGGTGACGGTGGAGAGCGTGACGAACACATGCATGGATACAAGAGAAGGGATACTAGGGAGGAGGAGTACGGACGCGGAGATAATGAACAGTCTTGATAGGGACACGTGTCCCGGTTTCATATCGGACTGCTCAAACAGGGTTCGGTGGGTGAACCTAGCTTATAAGAAGATGGTGGTGGTGGGTGGCCCGGAAAATGATCAGTGGCAGTCACCGGAGATAATGGTCAGGTTGATGTTGAAAGAGAGGTTGCCGCCAGACGGTTTGTGCCCGTCGTCCTTTACGGCTCGGGTACGGCTTCAGTACACGTGGCAGAAGGAGAAGTACTCGAAGATGGTTCCATGTGATGTGTGGAAAATGGACTTTGGAGGGTTTGCATGGAGACTAGACATTGAGGCTGCTCTCAGTTTAGGCCGTTGAACAAATCACACAAACAAGTCGAAGATCAAATCAACAACTATAGAATAATCAGGTACTATAAGGTAAAGATTATTATTGCAAATTATATCATATATATGTGTGTGTGTGTGTCAGTGTCTGTAAATTGAAGCATGTGCATAAAATAAATGGAAACCATGAAAACACTTTAGGAGATGTGGGGAAGTGAGCAGAAAAAATATAATGGTTAGGTATTGAGAGACTCAACAAGTCTAGAATGCGCATTTGGAGTCTAAAAGTTTTCTAAAGCAAGCAAACGAAAAACAAAAACTAAAACAAAAGGGACAGGTGGAGGCTGCTAATTAAAACACAAGTAATCTATCTACACAACTAAAGTAAATCCAAGAAGCAACCAAAAGAAGCCAAAAAACCACATACGAGTAAGTACAAAATAATTCGAACTCAAAGAAGAGAATATATATGTACGTACACAAGTGTGTATATATATATATATATATACCTTGCAAACAAGTTTGAGTTAAATGTCGGATAACTTAACTGATGTGCTGTTTGCTGTTGTTTGTTGCCAGGTAGGATAGAGAGAGAGAAGTCGATCAGTTGGACACGTGTCCTACTGTCTGGCTTATTTTATGGATGGTATCAAGTGCTTGTAGTTAATAATCTTAACTACATATGTATATATATATATATGAACTTGAGAGAATAATCGTATGATACAAGAAACTTGGATGTCACTATTTATGGAGAAAATTATATATATACATAAGTTCACTTATCTTATATTATATAAAAATATTTGGTTATTAAATAAAACCAAAATCATAAGAGCTATTTATATATTAGTAAAAAACTAATATTAAGACACAAAACAAATCAACATATCTAGTTCAAAATTTAAAAACGAAACATGTTTCATAACCTAATGTTTTTACACATAAATCTACAAATTGTAATTATGTATAAAAATATATAGTAAATGATATAACTTTATTAACCCATTGAAGTTTTTTCTATAATCCCTTTAAGAAAAACTTAATTTTATTGTCTTAATTTTAGTATTTATATTATGAACTTTTCTAGCTACAATATCTAGGAAAAAAAAAATGAACTTTTCTACTTTATTAGTCTACTATAGTTATATATATTAATGTATGTTTATGTTTTTTTTTTTTTTTCATTTGAGGACCATGTGTATGTGTATGTTTGAATAGGAGAATTATGACACATTATAAATTGCTAGTCTTATGTGAGATTAAAATAATTTCAATGGTTGAGATGACATACTTTATATAAAATCAGGTGAGGTTACATAAACATAATTTTTTTATTTAAATCTAAACTTCAAGATCCCATCATCCTTTTACCTTTATCTGAGGCTAAAGGACAATGTCACATCATTGTAAGTATGGGTCATGTATCTTATTGTGTTTTATATGTTAGGAAGCATTGTTTCAATCTATAGATAAGAGTAAACAAATGTTTTGATATTGATATTTAGATTAAAGAAAAAAAATAGTTAAATTATCGTATACAACTCTACCAATATAATTAAGGGATATTATTAAAATTCCCCCTATAATTGGGTGTATATAACAAAATCCCCTCAATAATTTCATTTTATAGTCAATTTTCTCCTTGCCGTCATTTTTAATTACTAAAATACCCTTGACCTTTAACTTTTCTGTTAGGGATATTATTAAAACCCCCCTCTAACTTGGTGCATTAGTCAAAATCTCCATCTAGTTTCGTTTATGGCCAAAATCCCCCTCATAGTTTCATTTATAGTCAATTTTTCTTCTACCATCAGTTTTAATTACCAAAATACCTTTAACCGTTAACTTTTTTGTTAAAAATTTTAGGGCACCAAGGGTATAAAGGTAAATATCTATATATCTTAAATTAAATATTTTAATTTATAATATCAATGAATCTTTACCATCCATCATAAGATGATGGTAGATATCAAATATAAAATATTAAACAATTAAAAAATTAAAAATCTATATAGATGGACTGGAGGTCCATCTTTATATTTTTTTAATTTTTTATTTATTTCTTAATTTTTTTAATTTTATGTATTTTTTTTTAAAACAATTTGTGTTTATGATCTCTACCATCCATCTATAGATATGGACGATGGAGATCCATCTTTTTATTTTTTTTTATTTATTTCTTCATTTTTTAAATATTTTATGTAATTTTTGTATTTGTGATCTCTACCGTTCATCTATGGAATATGGATGGTGAGATCTATCTTTTTATTTTTAATTTTTTAATATTTTATATTTGATCTCTACTGTCCATAATATATATGGACGGTAGAGATTCACTAATATTATAAATTAAAATACTTTAATTTAATATATATATTTACCTTTATGTCTTTGGTGTCCAAAAGTTTTTAACAAAAAAGTTAACGGTTAAAAGTATTTTGATAATTAAACTGATAGTAGAGGATAAATTGACTATAAAATGAAACTACAGGGGGAAATTTTGGCCATAAGTTGGGAGAGATTTTGTCTAATACACCCAATTATAAGGGGATTTTAATAATATCCCTTAATTATATTAGTAAAGTTGTATATATTAATTTAACTATTTTTTTCTTCAATCTAATATTCAACATCCAAACATTTGTTTACTCTTATGTAAAGATTGAAGCAATGCCTCATAACATTTAAAACTCAATGAAACATATGACCTATACATGCAATGATATGACATGTGTTTAGCCTAAGATAAAAGTAAAAGGATGATGGGATGTTGAAGTTTAGATTTAAGTAAAGAAAAATTAAATTAATGTGACCTCTCCTTGATTTTATATATAGTATGTCATCTCAACCATTGAAATTATTTTAATATCATGTAAAACTAATAATATGTTTAGCAGAAAAGTCAATGGTATTTTGGTAATCAAAACTGACGGTAGGGAAAAATTTGACTATATAATAAAATTATAGGGAAATTTTAGTCATAAATAAAACTTGGAGAGATTTTGACTAATACACTAAATTATAGGAGAGATTTTAATAATTTCCCTATAATATATGGTATAACTTATAAGTAGGTATTTAGGTGTGAGGTTCTTGGTCCTAAACTTATGTACGTGTGTTGAAATTAGGCTATTTATACTATTTTTATTAAAATTAGCAATTCCACACCCCGACAGTATATGAGTAATGCTAGGTTACTAATGATGTGCCTCAATTCGAATATCCTGAGGTGTCAATTTAGTTATATTGACATGTAGATATGCATTAACCGTAACATTACCTCAATTGTCACATGATAGTACAATTTAAATGATACCCTAGTCTAGATACAAAACTAAGATATACTTAACATTAATTGATATTGGCAAAAAAATAACTTAAGATATATAATTTATATATATATATATATATATATATATATGAACAAATAACTTTAAACCTACATGAAATTTGTTGAATTACATTCGAAAACAAAATTTGCAGAACCTTACTTTAAACTCTCCTGACGTTAAGTTTGACCGTTAAAAAGTAGGTTCGAGTCTCCTTTGGTTTGCAATAACATCAGAGGAGTTCAGTGTGAAATTTTATAAATTTTAATTTCAAATGTAATTAAACAAACCTCAGATAGGTTCTATGTTATTTGTTTATATATATATATATATATATTAATTAATAATACGTATATTTTTTTTATTATCCGTTAGTAAATTTCTAAATACAGAAAACTATTAATAATATATGACTAACGGATAATAAAAAGAATATACGTATTATTAATTAATTATATAATATATATATTGCAAGTCCTTTTCTCTTATTATATTAGCATAGTCTTTTGTCTCACTTTTTGCCAAACGTGACCACTGCCAAATCTCTTCCCATCCAAGAACAAAGATTCTCCTTTTAACAATTGTTTCTATTGGTCACTTTTCCTTAATCTTCATATTATTCATCATCATCATTTCCAATTAGATATATTTTTCAATCTTTATTCTAGCTTGAGTTGATTATATTTATAGTGATGAATAGTACATAGGGATGATTAATTCAGTGTCTTAGTTATCATCGTGTCATGTGATATATATAGTAATTTAATTATGTGAAAGATTTATATAAGATAATATGATTAAAGGTATGTATTACAGTTCCGTTTAAGGATTTTTTTTTTTAATTGTCTTTTCTTTTCTTTTTCAACTTAAAATTTATAATCTTTCTCCTCTCTTTAACTCATCAAGCTCTAGTCAGCTAGTCTTATCCTATTTGAGAAACATTTGGATGAGAAGATACAAAAGGTGGTGAAGTTAACACATGAGTATTCAAGTCAACAACAATATTGGAAGAATTAACAGGAGATAGATTGAGAATACCCTGAGTAAAAATGGATACAGGCAGACTGCTAGAAGTAGATTGAGAATTAGATGAGTAGATCTAAACACGGTTTGATATGGAAAATCTAACTCATTAAACACAACATGCCTGATGAATGGAGGCATATGAGCATGAGCTAAGGGCAAGGCCAATGTATCACACCAAATATTACACCATTTTGGTGTTAAAAAAGTATCTTTATGGAATATGCTTATACCAAATTTTTTTTCACTCCAATGTTATTAATATCAAATTGGTCTAAATAGCATCTTTAAAGAATATTCTTTATATAATATTATTAATTTGTTTGATATACTTAAATAATTAATCATATAATATTAAAAAATAATTATTCACATAATGAATTACATATTATTTTTTAATAATTGATCGAATCATACTTTAACTTAAACATACTTTAACATATAAGCTTTTAAGTTAATAAACACATTTTATTTAATTTTTCATTAAAATTCATAAACATTTTCACATCTAATTTTCTGAATTACTATATTGCTTGCACAAATGTTCAATTAATGTCCACATTACGTTCATCCTCATCTAATTTTGTATTTTAATTTCGGATATGAATTTATTTCACTTAATTTTAATGTTATTATTTTTATTATATTATTGTATTTAAAAATTTAATTTAAAATAAAAAATTTAGAGATGAGATAAAAAATGGATTAAATAAATTAAATAAAAGAGTCAATGTTACTTCAACTGCATGCTCATGCTTCCTCTCAGGCACCCAATGTTGTTGATGTGTACGTATGGGGACATGAGAACCTCATCTGAACACCCTACTGAGTTAGAAATAATGGAACAAAACTAACATGCTTTAGCTAGGAAGATTATAGGTGTTTGATAAAAAGTGAAAGTGTTCGATGAAAAACCTACAGAGAATAACTTTCTGATCTCAAGCTCTCTTTAATGGAGGTTGTTGAGAGAAATTACATTTTCTATTTCTTGCTTGAACACACAATACACGTGACGTTGTAATATATAACTGAATACAAACAAACATCTAAGCTTCTAGAATAACTGATTACTAACTTGACAACTAAGCAACTGTCACTCTTATTTTGCTAACTACACTAACTGTCAGCCAACACCAACTGTCAACTAACTAACTTCTCTGCTTTGTACAACATCAGTATCTAATGCACCTGATGAGGATGATCACGATCACATATATTATGATGATCGTGATCACACTTGCTTCTGTGTGGTGTATGTACTCTTATCTTTGTATCTGTGAGTAGCAAGCATTTTGTCATTGTATGTACTGTCTGTACATGCGCATATGTTGGTTCAACGTTTGTAATATTGGTTGTATAAGCATGACTCTCTGTGCTTGATATCTTCACATTGATGTGTTTGGGTGTTGATGATTGATTTCTTCACAACCACAGATTGGTATATTTGTATGTATCTGTGTCTGTATGAATACATATAGAGTAAGTTTCAGATGCGTGACTTGTACGTTTTTTCACACAAAATTTCCAATTTGCATCGGTACATATTAAATTTGCATCGTTATAAATTGAAAATTTCGCGTAAAAAAAAGGTGCAGAATTCATGGATGTATAGTGTATGCATATATGAACACATGCGTTACATAAGAATGAGGTCATTAAGGGCGATACTCGAATACGAACCAAATGTTTCCAAACCTTGATTTAAGTGAAATTCGATTCCAAAACCTCATACATTAAAAGAGATCTCACCGTTAAGTTAGCTAGTAGTGCGTACCTCGTAACTGCATAGATGAAAATAGAATATATTATCATGTTGCTTTTAATAGATGAAACTAGAAAAATCTATGCATATATGTCATTTTCTTTTGTTGGTAAGGTAACAATATCTGAAACGTAACATAATATCTATAATATAAAATGGTGACCACTAGCCAGCTAACACTGGGTTAGGTGTGATTCTTGAAGAAAAGTGACAGCTAAATTCTCCAAGATATGCTTTAGATATTATCAACATCATCGTGAAAGTATATTTAACGTGCTGATTTCCAATTGGACTTAGGTTTCTATTCATTTTGCACTTTGTGGAGGATTCTCATTAAATTATATATTTTTATCTATATGCCAAGAAATTAAATTACTTTGTTTAGAGATTGGTTAATTAGTATGCCTCTCACACTTACATCTTAGGTTCTGAGTTCGAGTCTTGTTCCTTATCCCTAAATCTCAAATTAATTGTAATAACTTTAAAAAAAATCTACTTATTTATTTTGAAAAAATTACTTTGTTTCATTAAATTCTCTCTATATGTATATAAAATATAGACACAACATGGATGATCGGTCATAAGTTAACCAATTTTAATTTGTTTATATGACTAGGTCTTGTTTTGGAGGGAGATCACATTCAGTGACAAGATCAACTTGAGAGGAAGGAAAATGCTGCAAGTCTTGAAGTGTACATATATATATATATATATATATATGTTATTATATTATATGAAACATAATAGTGAGTATTGGGTACTGAATTTATGGCAACAACCAGCTATGAAACAGCAGAGGTTAAGGTTTTCCAACCAAAACAGCAGAGATTATATATATATATATATATATATATGATGTGTTCCCCAGATGCTGAATTGTAAGATAGCTTAGTAATGCATGGGGATCTAATTTCAAGCTATGAAAGCACTTCTTGAAAAGAAATGCTTTTTGAATTGTAAGATAGCTTAGTAATGCATTGGGGATCTAATTTCAAGCTATAAAAGCACTTCTTGAAAAGAAATGCTTTTTTAATAATAATGTAACTTTTTGCATATATATATAGATATAGAAGTACTTAATTAAAATTTAAAGTTAGAACTTAGGTTTGTACGCGCACGCGGCACATGTATTTGTAGTACTGTTTCTTCAGTATATAATAGATAACTTTAAAGTACTTTATTGATGTAAGTTCAACTTACTGTCAGATCATTTGTGATGTTCATTTTTTTTTTCTCTTTATATATATATATCATGGTCTATAAAAATTTCTAATATTCAGTTACAATTCTGCTATTATATATATATATATATATACATTTATATATATATATATTAATTGTATGAAAATATTTTTTTTTTAACACAAAAATAGTTTTTTTTTTTTTTTGAAAAGAAAAAATAATATTACGCACAAAGCAAACTATTCAAGAGAATTCTCCTAGACCAACAACTCCACCAATGGAGGACAAAACTCAAACCAAAAGCGATCAAAAGAAAAAAATAAAGCGGACTTAGTAAAAGTGTCAGCCACCTTATTAACACACCTGGGAACAAAGAGAAACTAACACTACTCAGACTACGACAAACATCGAAAATATCAAAAACAAAAATATCCAAATTCGAACACGGCACTGAACCTTCCTTAAGGACATTAATAACACCTAAAGTGTCAGATTTCACCAAAAGCGGGGATAGCCCCGAATAAAGAGCAAGCCGAACTCCATGCAGAATAGCTATAGCTTCTGCCAAAAGTGGCGAAAAGGAAGCTGAGATATTCAAAGAGCCGATGGCCCGAACATGACCAAGCAAATCACGAATCACCAAACCCAACCAACCAATCCTGCAGAAACCGCTAAACTAGCATAAACATTTAACTTGAACATTGTATGATAATATTACTAGTGTACTTACGTAACCATTATATTATTTTAATAAGAAACAAAGTATTTTTTAAATATTATAAATTTAAAAGTTTAAGACGAGATATAATTTGATCTTATAATCTCATAATGTAGATGTGAAAGGTTTTACCTCTATTTTATCTCAACTTCCGTCAACAAATTTTTGCTTTATTACTGAAATTTTTGTAGTTAGGTTGGAAAAGTGTTCAATCTTTTAACTATTTAGGGTAAAAGTTAAACTTTTTCAATTACAAAAAAAAAACAAAACTATTGGATCGTATTATCTAATTAATTGTTTTTAATGTTAAAATATAAATATTATTTTTGTTTATTTAAGCCAAATGTCATTACAAATTACATAAATCTTTTGAGAATAATATTTAATTGTATTGAAATTATTATTATTATCTAACAATTATAATTCGGATTTTATTTTTGATGAAATATAACTCAAATGTACAATTTATCGATGTAAGTATAAGGGTGTATATGTACCATTTGGCCACCCCACGTCGAAAAATAAATATTATTAAATTCACAAATATTTTCAGATTATTTTGGTAACAAATTTTATAATTAAACATTAAATATTTAAAATAAATATGATTTTGAACCGGTATCATGCATGAGAACCTAATAAAGTGAAGGTCACTTGGGTGGTCGATATCTCACTTAAATTCCAGAATCGGATCTGCACTATGTATTTATATATATGTATGCCTCTATCAGCATGGCATATAAGAATCTAGTGATCAATTTCAAGCTTTTGAAATTTAGAACCTAAATAAAACCATAAAATATTATTAAGTGTTAATAACAATGTCTTTTCATTAAATATATGGAAAATGAATATTAATATTCTAAAAAATATATTAGATTATTACTTTGTTAAACTTCGTATTTTCTTCTAAGTAATTGTATGGTACAGTATTTTTACTGGTCAAAAGAATTAATATACTTTATGAACATTAAGTCAAACAAAAACCTCTATATTTAAGTAGTAAAAAGAATATATAGTATTACAAACGGTAAAACTAAACACAATAGTTTCTCATCTCAAAGGTATAAAAAAATCAACAATGACAGATGAAATGCATAAAACATTGTGTTAGTACAACATAGAAAATTCAATTTGCACCCAAAAGCAATTGCAACAGTGGGTGTCAGAAAAGTTTAACTTGCAAGTGAGCTAATTAACAATATCAAATACGATCAACAGATCATCAGAATATCTATCAACCATTATTGAAAGAGGTGTTGTCAAACGACACAAAATCGCAAAATTTTCGGAGCTAGCAAATGTTCTTTATGAGTGGTTTGTTCAATACCAAGAAAGTGTGAATATGACAAGAGAACTAATCACGAAGAAGGCAAAGGAGTTTCTGAAAAAGAGGTACCTTGTAAATAAGCTAGAATTCCACTTTTCTCAAGGTTGGCTAGAGCGCTTCGAATCAAGACATGGCATCAAGACGTATCGTCGTTTCGGAGAAAGCAGATCAGTTGATATGGAGCACCTGAAGAGCAATTTGCAGTCCATAAGTGAGAAATTAGATCAATTTCCCATGAAAGATGTTTTCAATATGGATGAAACGTGATTATTTTATAGAACACAACCAGATCATTCTCTTGTAATAAAAACAACTTGAAGGTAAAAAACAAGAGAAAGAAAAACCTAAAATTTGTATTTGTTGTAATAAGGATGGGTATGAGAAAATCGTTCATCGGCATGTATGCTAAACCACACTATTTCAAGAATGTGAACTTGAGCAGTATGAACTGCAAGTATTATGTCAACAAATGAGTATGGATGACTAGAATTTTATTCCAAGAATATTTTCTACAACTTGATAGAAAAATGGATGGTAGAAAAATTTCTTGCTTGTTGATAATTTTCCCGCTCATTCAAAACCTATTGAAGGTTTGAAAAATATTGAATTGTTTTTCTTGCCACCCAACACAACATCAAAAATTTAACCTTGTGATGCAGGGATCATACGAGCTTTCAAGATGCATTATCATCATCGAATTTATCGGAATTGGGATCCCAAATTCAGAGAAAATAAATGTTTTAGATGCAATGAATCTTGCAATCTCGGCTTGGACAACAGATATTCAAGCAAGTACAATTGCAAATTATTTTTGACATTGTAAAATTAGATCCATGGATAACTTCAGAGAATTTGGATCAACACTCAGATGATAGATGCGTTTAATAATTGTATGTTCTAATCAAAGAGTTGAAGTATTGTGATAATTGGACGTTGAGTATCTTTTGAACAATCGAGGATAAAACTAGGCAACTTTAGAGTTGTTGAGTGACGAGTAAATTATTGAAAATGTCATGGGAAATAACAAAGAAAATGAAGTTAAAGACGATATTTCTGTACTGGAGTCTGTCTTGCGCAAAAATACACTCAAAGCAATAATCACATTGCATAATTTTCTCTTGCAATACAAAAACACTACACCAGAACTTCTTAATATACTAAGAAAAGTTAGAGATGAGGTCCAAAGAGACATAAATTTCAATAGGAAACAAAGAGTCATATTTTACAAAGGCCTCATAAATGAATTATGTATGTGTGTGTGTGTCTATTTATATATATATATATATATATATATATATATATATATATATATATAGTTTTGATGTATAAGGAGATTACTAATTATATATTAAGTAAGCACATCCACTTATAGTAAAGTGGTTAGTGCACCTCCCTCCCATCTTAATGGTGAGGGTTCAATTCCCACCATGTGTGAGTATTTTTTTCTCCTTATTGTGGGAGTAGATGCCCCCTTTTATGAGAGTATATATCGGAGTCACGTGTTTAGTGATTGATCTCGCCAGTTATTAATATTGTAATTGTACGTACCCCTACAAAAAAAAATATTTATATATTAATTGAGACCTATATGTTTTCTTTTAAAATGTCTTATATTATAAATTTAGCAAATTATTAATTTACTACATTAGTCCCAAGTTGGGACCGACAAAAAATATTATTTAATCGAGGTTATTAATTTATCGAGGTTATACCTTATATAAGATAAATGTTTTGTATATCCACTTAAAATTCAAGTGGTTAGTATAAATCTCTTCCATTTCTCAGTGATGAAGGTTCAAGTCCCACTATGGGTATTTACCAGCATATATGGGTAGTTTTCTCCTCTTATTGTGAGAGTTAAATGTCTCGCGTTATGCGAGTAAATATCTGAACTATGTATTTAGTAATTAATCTCGATAGGCTCCGACAGTTATTAATCTTAAAAAAAAAAAAAAGTCGGGATGTTTTAAAAATGAGACTAAATATAGTGTTTAGTTATTTCAAAAAAAAAAAAAAAATATATATATATATATATATATATATATATATAAAATAGATTTTGGAATTTTTAATTGCATAAAAATTGATTTTGGATTTCATTAAAAAACCTCAAAAGTTAAAATTTTAAAACAACAAAAAGTAATTTCTATATTTTCAAAAAAAATAAAAAGTCATTTCTAGTAACAGTTCTACTCCCATAGTGGGAGAATACTACTCCCACAATAAGGAAAGAAAACTACCTACACATACACATGGTGAGAATCGAACCCCTAACCACTAAGGTGGGAGGGAGATACACTTATCACTTTACTACAAGTGAATGTTCTACTTCTATAACATCTTAAAAATATATTTTCAAAACAAAATACTTGAGCTAGAAAAGATATCTTGTCTAGTATAGGCCCAGTTTACTTTTTAATCCTTTCATATCTCCCTCTTCCCACCTGGGTCCACCCAGAGTGAGTCATAGGAGCCAGGAAAGTTTCGCACCTCCCGGGCTCAAACTCGGCACTTCAATTGGATGCCAAGGCTCTGATACCACTTGAGCTAGAAAAAATATCTTGTCTAGTCTAGGTACAGTTTACCTTTTAATCCTTTCAAGCCTTATAATATTATTACTTAAAATATTGTTTTCCATTATTATTACCGGACGTGTTTTTAAAATCTAATATATGAAAATTTCATTTTTTATATGTAAATCAAAATTGATAAAACAAAAAATAGAAACAGAAAATTATAGCGAATACTGCCTGAGCATTTACCAAAATTTTCAATGTTCCTGCAACAGACATGAATTCTCATTGGTCCATTCACACAGCACACGGATTCTGATTAATGTCATCCTACGATTCCTACCGTCGATTTCCTCACTGATCTACAATTGGGAATCCACCTTTCTAACA
This sequence comes from Xanthoceras sorbifolium, assembly GCA_003430845.1. Classification (NCBI taxonomy): domain Eukaryota; kingdom Viridiplantae; phylum Streptophyta; class Magnoliopsida; order Sapindales; family Sapindaceae; genus Xanthoceras; species Xanthoceras sorbifolium. Next base: position 28,600,112 of record CM010620.1, on the reverse strand, counting down.
CAACCTTATTGGTCAGTTACATTTCACGCGGATTGCCACGTCACCATAGATAGAACCATTTCTCACCGTCCATTACTCTCCAATCTAAGGCCAGATTCACTCATTCAAATTTTGGACATGAACACGAAAAATTTCAAATTTCCCTCCTTCACATTTTCCTTTATAAATACTCTACATTCATTCCTCCTCTTCTCCATCACTGCAAATTGAAAATTTCTCTCATATTCTAGAGAAACAAACACATTTCTCATCCTTCATTCAACTATTCGAGATGGCTCGCACGAAGCAGACGGCAAGGAAATCCACCGGGGGGAAGGCACCACGTAAGCAGCTGGCGACGAAGGCGGCTCGCAAGTCGGCTCCGGCGACCGGAGGAGTGAAGAAGCCTCACCGTTTCAGGCCTGGAACGGTGGCTCTGAGAGAGATCAGGAAGTACCAGAAGAGCACGGAGCTGCTGATCAGGAAGCTTCCGTTCCAGAGGCTGGTGAGAGAGATTGCTCAGGACTTCAAGACAGATCTGAGGTTCCAAAGCAGCGCCGTGGCGGCTCTTCAAGAGGCTGCGGAGGCGTATCTCGTCGGTCTTTTCGAAGACACCAATCTCTGTGCGATCCATGCCAAGAGAGTCACTATCATGCCCAAAGACATTCAGCTCGCTAGGAGAATCAGAGGCGAGAGAGCTTAAAAACGTTAGATCGTTGGATTTTCTAGTAGATTTCAACTCTAATGCTCCAACCTAACATGTTTTTGTTCCTCTTTATGTTTCTATCTAGATCTATAGCGATCTAAATCTGTAATTGAAAAATGAGGATGTAAATCAATGCAATGAAATGTTGAATTTGGATTTGATTAAATTTTTTTTTCCTTGTTTTGATTAAAGTAAAAAATAAAAAAAAATCGGGAGTTGGTTTGGTCCCAGTATTTTGGGCCTCTTTGACTGAGACCTTGACCCGATTCATGTCTTCTGACCCGGCAAAATTGTGCGTAATGAGTAACCTGCGTACATTAGCAAATATTTAAAATGGCGGGAAAATGAAAGACCAATCAATGAATAAATACGGCGATGAAAAAAAATTGAATTAATTGAAAATTTTCTACTAGTATGGAGAAATACTTGGTTCCTCACAAATCTTCTCCTGAAAACCTTAAAAAGCCTAGTTTAAGGTAAGCACTTCAATTTTGTTCTGTATTTGGTTTCGATTTTGGTCAAATTGTGAAATTCAATTGCGTTTTCGTTTTATTTCAAGGAATCGATGGAAGAGGAGTGTAGTCGAGTTGAATGGTAGGTTCGATCCGAAGTACCGCCATGATCTGTCGGCTTTGCTTATGCAGTCGTACCATGAGGTTTTTGAATTTCCATCTCTGCTTGATTAATTTTTTTTTTTTTTTTTTTTTTGTATTTTTTTGGGTTTATTTGTGGTTTCAGTTTGAATAATTGTTTACAAGACAATTAATGCTTTGATATATTTGTTTGAACAAGATTGGCGTGTTTCCACATCTGTATCATGTCAGTGGAGTTCCTTGCCAAACTCATGTACGCGTTATCTCAACTGGGTATTATTATATTTGATAATTTTTTGGTGTGATTACTAAGCTCCAATTCGAGGGTTTAAACTTTTAGAATCCGTTTTACAGATGAATCAACTCGGCAGTGGTGTAATTATCGATGGCCTAGGGACACTAAGGAAGTCAGTATTTCCTCAACTTTATGTTAGTTTTGTTACCGATATTTATAACATCATTAAGGGTTTTCGGTTTGCAAAAGATTTCTGGTAATGATGTTCTTTGTTCATTTTCTTTATCAGACAAGGCATCTCTGCACTGGAGTTTGACACCAAGGTGAAACCTTAGCCTTTTGGTTTCCGTTCTCTAGCTTGTTTTTCCGTTTCCTGTCTTTTTTTTAAGCTTGTTTGTCTTTCTATCTCTGCCTTGAATTTGTAGCAAATATTTAGAATTTGTATCAAATATTTATTTTTGCAGGGAATTTACTTGGTTTCTGTGACGAGATCAGGGTGCCTAACAGTACATGACTTTGAAGCTCTATATTGCCAGAGTAGTGATGCATTGCCACGTTAGTTCCGCCACTTGATCTTGCTTCATGATTTGAATACTATCAGCTTTGTTCTCCATATTGATTTACTCCCAAATATATAGCGTGGGAGATGTATATGTGCCTCTCAATTTGAAATTATCATTATTGTCCATAAGTAATGCGGTACACTAGTGGATACATGTATGTTGGCATGTTTTATGCGTTGATAAAGAGCCAACCAGTTAGACATTTTACCACTCCCATTTGTAGTTTTGAGACTCCATCTTTTATCATTTTGAATTTCATATATAGGAATTTCTTTTCAGTCTATCTCTGTTTTCATATTAATACTTATTTAGTATATTAAGTTTTCATCACTACACCATTTCTACTATAATTTTATTTATTGTTTCTTTTGAGTAGACTTGAAGGAAGATGAAGGTAAACACGTACTGCACATTTCTTTGAATCAACAACTTGATGCTGTTCGATGGAATCTGGCTAATCTAGATGAGGTTTGGATCAGTTATATGTTCATATGTTGTTATATGTTCAAAGAATCTATGATAACCGTAGATAGTTATTCATTTCGAAATTAACCAAATGTTTGGTCTGTGATGTAGATTGCTTGTGCTGGGGACAATGATTTTGGCTAGTTTACAATTATTAGATCAGTGTCAAAGTTTTTGAATCCTTAAGGAACTTTCTCATAAGTAGATAAAACTATGTTAGATTTGTATGAACAGTTAGTATATTGGTACGAGAAGTGCACAAATAACTCTAAGATTCTTATCTTCTATGAAAACTATTATTTGCATCTTGTGATATCAAGAATTTTCATTATGGAAAAGTTTTTTTACATCTTACTAAGTCTTGCAATATACTCATTTTATTTCTTTTACTTCGGCCATCATCTACTTTGGTTCTAGAAAGTAACACAGTGGCCTTTACTGTACTTAATGTTTTCTACATAGTTGTCTTGGTAAGAACTTGATTGGATTTATCTGGCTGTAGTGAGCAGGCTTATGAATTTATTATTATTATTTTTTTCTTTTCTCTGTAGTCTATATATGCCGTTCTCTTTCTGATGTATTGAGTTGCTCATGAGTTTGATCATAAATATCTTTTTCATTCATCAAAAAGTTTCTTGATCCTCAGATTCTATTGAAATAAATTAGGCACGAGATTCAGCAAAAGAAAGTGGCTTTGGTGACTGATATGGTATCATAAAGTCTAGAAAATTTCATCTCTTGATGTCAATATCCACTCTAGTAGCTTTCATTAATAAAGTTTGTTTTCATGTTTTCCTCTTTGAACGTATTGTGCTTGTTGGAAACACTTAATGCATCTGCTTGTTGGACCCCTGATTTGCTGTGTTAGGGTAAGTTTGATGCATCCTTTTCATCTTGAATTTCCAGCCTTCAACATTGTATTAATTTTGTTCATTTATTTAGGTTGCTTGCGCATCTAGAAAAAGCAATGACGTACGCATTTTTGATATTGGTTATATCTCATCTGAACCAGTTGAAGTAAGTTCTCTTTTCACATTTGTGTCTTGTATTGGGCTACACCATAATATTGGAAGTAAAAACAATCTATCTGCTTCAATAATTCAAATCCTATTGGGCTCAACTTCCAGTTCTATTACCATCAACTCCATCTTCTGTATCCTTAATCTGATCTGTAATAAAGAAAGTTTTGGTTCATTTCTGTAATAAAGGATTTTACAAGAAAACAAAATGTTGATTATTAAATTAAATTTGTTTTTTTTTTGTGAAAAAACTCTTTTATGCATATAATTGTTGCGCAAAACTTTTATTTGCCTTTTTCAGTTTTTTAATAATTGTAGTAAGTCATATTTTGGTATAACATCCTGATTTTACATTTATGATACGGTATAGCTTTTACTGTTAATGCAGGTCTTACTAACAAGGCGTGCTGTCAATGTTATAGGGTCTCATGTTAACAAAGGTCTATGTGACATTGCTTTTACTGCAACTGACGAGTCAAGGTTAGTAGATGGGTCACTGATCTACGTAGTTGCTTATAATATATTAGTCATTCAGGTCTATATGAGTGAACCCATATATATGTCTATTTTGATGCCAAATAGTGTTGCTGGTAAATATCCTTGACATGTGCAAAAGATTTGAGTTGGGAAGCCCTAGAGTGCTAGTGATTGGAGTTATTTAGAGCAGAAGGGCGGTTCCTCTTGTACACTAGCTGTTGGACCCAAAACAAACCAAAAATTTTTTTAAAAAAAATTTAAAAGAAAACTTGTCTATATTGTTTTATTATGTAATTTTCCAAACAATGTAATTATGTCTGAGTATAGACCTTGTTGATGAGAACCATCTAACTTTTGGCTCTTGAAATTTCTACCTTGAGCAAGTTTCTTTGCTGTTTGTGTACATGAATTATTTTTTTTTTTGGTCTTCTGATGCAAGTTTCTAAAGATAGGTGCTCATGGTTAACTTTCCTTCTTGATGGTCCATCTTTGTAGGTTAATTGCTTCTGACACTCATGGTATGCTCAATGTCTGGGATAGAAGAATGAGCGTTCTTCCATGTCTTGAGCTTACAACTGATTCCCGCAGCACCCTTAATAGCATTCAATTACATGTGGAAAATCAGGTTAATAGTTGAGTCAGAACATTTGTCTATATGTATATGTATATATATTTTCTTATATTTACTGTGAACTTTCTATTTTTGTATCTCTTAAAAATCAGAACTTATGTATTATGTGATGAACATAGATTTCACTGCCATAACTTTCATGGATTCTTGCTTTTATATCTGCTTGATGTAATCATCATTAAACTAATGGCAGTTGATCTTTAATCGAGTATGCTTATGTTATTTCTTGGGAATGGATTGTTCAAACTTGCACCAAAGGTTGTGTAATGATTTCTGGGTTGCAGTTTGCATATTAAACAGTGTGATCAGGATGTTAAGAGGGAACTGCATTACAAATTATTTGAATATTACAGGCCTATATATACGGTATACCAATGTCCTATTGACAGAGTAATTTGTAGGTCAGCTTGATCAAACTGCTATAAGGATTAGGAAATGGGTGGACGTATTACTCTTTAAAGTATAAGCATTCTTTCTGTGATTCCTTAATTTTTCGGTCATTGCTTTCTGGGTGCCCTAATTACAAGAAGTTCATTTACTTTAGATCGTCTTTGCATCTGGTAAGCATGGGAGTATTTATATGTGGGATCTTCGTGGAGGAAGAAGTTCTGCTGCTTTTCAGAGTCATAAAGAGGTACATAATAAGACTGATTTTTATTTACACATCTCTCCTTATTTGATCTTGCAATGGCTGAACTCAAATGAGCATGTTCAACAACTTGCAAGCAGTACCCACACAAGTACAATCTTATTGCGATTATATTCTGTATTGGCCTCACTGCAATTATCTGTCTCATACTACTCTTAACACCTTTTCTTTATACAATTTGGTTTGTGGTAGCTTCGCTAGTTGCCTATGTCTATGATAACATCGAATTATTCAATTACAATTTTGAATCATCTTATTTGGTTGATACAGTTGCTTTGAGTAATTGATCGTCCTTTATAATTTTATCTCTTGTCCATTCAGGTTTGTCATCCACCTCTAACATCTTTGAAGTTAGCAACGATGCTAGAGAAAATTGGGTCTTTGAAGGTATTCAATTGTTTTGATGTTATCTTTTATTATTTAGTGAAATTAACTATTCACTATGGATAGTTGTGTTTGTTTTCAGAAACTGAGCATTCCCACTCTCACCATTCCTTGTTTTTGTAAAGGCATAGGGTACATGAACATGCATTGACTTGTATTAGATATCTGGGAGACACTGAGAGAGTTGTGAGCATTGATTGTAATTGGGGTTTGGGGTTAGAGAAAGATATTGAGTGGGTAGTTATAATAATTTTTTACATAGTGTTAAAATAATGGCTAAAAGACAAACTAAAGGGCCATACATATGGCTATTGGAGCAAGCACTCAATGGCTGAAAAGTTGCCGACATCTTTTGGCAATAGTTTAGCTATATAAATGGCTTTTATAATGCCATGTTAATGACCATTAGGAAGCCATTATATATGGTTGTAATAGCAGCCACATATGGCAAATTATGACCACATTTTTGGTCATTGCATTCGGCTATAAATAGCCAGGCTCGTAACCGAATGAAGCATACCAAAAAACTCAAAGCTCTTAAGGAGTTTTCTCTTCATATCTTTCTTTTCATTCTCTTGTTCTAAAAGTGAGAGAAGGTTCTAATTGTGAGAGAAAGGTTTGTGGGTTTAAGAGAGGCTTGAGTGAGAGTGCTCTTGGGTGTAATTGGGTTTTGGGTTGTGAGTGGAATTTTGTCAGTGGCTCTTGTAATAATCCTTTTTTGTCATAGTGGAATTTTCTCGCTGCTCTCCGACCGTGGACGTAGGCTATCATATATATAGCTGAATCACGCTAAAATCTCTGTCTTATTTGTCTGTATTTATTTCGTTTTCTTGCACATTTAATTTCTTCATATTGGTTATTTTGTCATAACTAATTAGTATCAGAGCCTGGTTATGGCTACTGCTAAATTTGATGTGGAGAAGTTTAATGGTGAAAACGATACACCAAGGTTTGGCGAAAGCGTTAAAGGGAAAGGACGCTCTGCCGGAGTCTATGTCAGACAAAGACAAGGATGAGATTTTGGAGAAAACACATAATGCAATCTTGTTAAGCTTAGGAGATGAGGTTCTGCGAGAAGTTTCTAAAGAACTGCTGCCAAATTGTGGTTAAAGCTGGAAAGCTTGTACAGGACCAAGTCACTCACCCACTGGCTTTATTTAAAGAAAAGATTATATACTCTTTAAATGCAGGAGGATAAGTCCATTAAAGAGCTCTTGGATGATTTTAATAAAATTAACCTTGACCTGAGAAATATAGATGTTAAAATTGATGATGAAGATCAGGCCATTATTCTTTTGTGTTCCTTGCCAAGTTCCTACGAACACTTCATCGATACTATGATGTATGGCCACAAAACTTTTACTATAGAGGAGGTCAAGACGGCATTGAACTCAAGGAGTTGAAGAAAAAGGTATCAGAAAGCAGATCTGAAGGCTCGACGGAAGGTCTAATCATTCGAGGAAGAACAGAAAAGAAAGGTTCCACCAGTGGTAGAGGTAGATCTAGATCTAAATCAAGATCTAAATCTAAACCTACAAAACAAAAGTGCTTTCATTGTCACAAGGAAGGGCATTTTAAAAGAGACTGTCCGGAGCGTAAAGGCAAAGGAAAGGAGACGAGCTCCGATTCTGGAGATGCAGTTGTGGCAGATGGCTATGACAGTGCAGATGTTCTTTCAGTTTCTGTTACCAAATCTGGCGAAGAGTGGGTTCTTGACTCAGGGTGCTCATACCACATTTGTCCTCACAGGAATTGGTTTATCACTTACCAATTCATAGATGGTGGGAAAGTCCTTATGGAAAATAATGCAGCTTGTAAGGTGGTTGGTATCGGCACAATACGAATTAAGATGTTTGACGGAATTGTGAGAACGTTGACGGACGTCAAGCATCTTCCAGAATTGAAGAAGAACTTAATTTCCTTAAGTACGCTCGACTCGACCGGTTGTAGCTTCAAAGTTGAAGGTTAAGTTATGCAGGTCTCCAAGGGTGCTTTAGTTATGATGAAAGGAAATAAAACAAATGGCCTCTACATCTTGAAGGAAAGTACAATCATAGGTACTGTTGCAGTATTATCAACCTCAGATGCTGATGTCACCAAATTATGGCATATGCGGTTTGGGCATATCAGTGAAAGGGGTTTGGTCGAGCTAAGTAAGCAGGGGTTACTTTGTGGCTAGATAACAAGAAAGCTAGACTTCTGTGAGCACTGTGTATTCGGAAAACGGTGTCGGGTGAAGTTTAGTAAAGCTGTTCATAGGACCAAAGGCATAGTGGATTATATCCATTCAGATTTATGGGGTCCTTCTTGAGTTCTCTCTCATGGTGGTGACAGATATACATTAACCTTCATTGATGATTATTCAAGGAAGGTTTGGATATATATTTTGAAGCACAAAGATGAAGTCTTTGTCATGTTCAAGCAGTGGAAAGTCTTGATCGAGAAGCAGACAGGGAAGCAGATCAAGCGACTGAGAACAGACAATGACTTGGAGTTTTGTGGAGATGAATTTAACAATTTCTACAAGGATCACGGTATCGTCAAACATCATACTGTGAAACGCACTCCACAATAGAACGGGCTTGCAGAACGAATGAACAGAACTCTATTAGAGAGAGCAAGGTGTATGATCTCTAATGCTGGGCTAACAAGGGAGTTCTGGGCTGAAGCTGTTAACACAACGTGTTACTTGATCAATAGATGTCCATCTTCGGCAATCGGTTTCAAGACTCCTGAAGAAATATGGTTAGGTACTCCTGAAGAAATATGTTTAGGTACTTCTGGTAATTATGAAAATTTAAAAATTTTTGGCTGTCCTGCTTATGCTCATGTGAACGAAGGAAAACTTGAGCTAAGGGCAAAGAAATGCATTTTCCTTGGGTATCCTGAAGGAGTAAAAGGATACAAGTTATGGTGCCCAGATATAAGGAAATACATCATTAGCAAAGATGTGACTTTTAATGAAGTTGAGATGTTCAGGCCTTAGGTGGAGTCATCAGGAGTTAAAGAAAATGACGTTACCAGAAAGAAGATGGAGTTTTCCAAAGCAACCTTATTGGATCAAGAAGAAGAAGAAGAGCAAACCCCACTTGAGGAAACAGACACAACAATTGCAGCACTATTAGTTGGCTAGAGATAGGCCAATAAGAGAGATAAAACCTCCTTCAAGGTATGGCTATGCTGAACTGGTATCATATGCTCTAAATGTTGATGATAATATCGACAATTGTGAGCCTCAGTCATACCAAAAAGCTATCAATAGCAAAGAAGTTGCCCAGTGGATTGCTGCAATGACAGAGGAAATTGAATCTATTCATTAGAATCATACTTGAGTTCTTGTTGAAAGGCCGAAGACTCAGAAGATTGTTGGATGCAAATGGGTTTTCAAGAAGAAGGAAGGAATCCCCCGAAGTTGAAGATGCAAGATTCAAAGCGCGATTGGTGGCTATGAGAAGGTATTGATTTCAATGAAGTCTTCTCTCCCGTAGTAAAATATCGCTCTATTCGCATCCTACTTGCCATCGTAGCTCAATTTGATCTAGAACTTAAGCAGCTAGATGTCAAGACAACATTCTTGCATGACGAGCTGGAGGAACAAATCTGTATGAAGCAGCCTGAGGGATTTGAAGTCCAAGGGAAGGAAGAACATGTTTGCTTGTTGAAGAAATCTTTGTATGGCCTAAAACAGTCTCCTAGACAGTGGTATAAGCGGTTTGACACCTTTATGTTTAGAAATGGCTACTGTAGAAGTGAGTATGATAGTTGTGTTTACTATAAGAAGCTCATAGATGGGTCGTTCATTTATCTATTCCTTTATGTTGATGACATGCTGATTGCCTGTAAAAACATGTCTGAAATTAAGAACCTGAAAGCTCAATTGAACTCAGAGTTTGAAATGAAGGATTTAGGAGCTGTAAAGAAAATTCTGGGAATGGAGATTCACAGGGATAGAAAAATAAGGATGCTCTTTCTATCACAAAAGAAGTACATTGAGAAGGTGTTTGAGCGCTTTAGAATGTAAAGCTCAAAACCTGTCAGTACTCCATTAGCAGCTCATTTCAAACTTTCAGTGGCATTGACACCGCAAACTGAGGAGTAGGTGGAGCATATGTCCCATGTTCCCTATGCTAGTGCTGTTGGTAGTATCATGTATGTTATGGTGTGCACTAGGCTTGATATTTCACACGCTATGAGTGTGGTGAGCAGATACATGGGAAATCCAGGAAAAATCCATTGGCAAGCGGTGAAATGGATTTTGCGTTACTTGAAGGGTACCACTGATGTCGGCTTGGTTTACGGGAAACACAATGACACCACTAGAAGTGTTGTCGGATATGTGGATTCGGACTATGCTGGAGATCTAGACAAAAGAAGATCATTGACGGGTTATATTTTCACTCTATGGATGTATTGTTAGCTGGGCAACATTGCAGTCAATCGTTGCTTTGTCAACTACCGAGGCAGAGTACATCGCAGCTACAGAAGAAGTGAAAGAAGCTATTTGGCTTTGGGGTTTGGTCAGTGAATTAGGGTTGCAAGCGACATATACAATTATTTATTGTGACAGCCAAAGTGCCATACATCTGACCAAGAATCAGATGTATCATGAGCGCACCAAATACATTGACGTTAGGTTGCACTTCATTCGAGATGTAATAGCACAAGGTGATATTAAAGTTGAAAATATCTCTACAGCGGATAATCCAGCAAATATGATTACCAAGCCAGTTCCGACAGCCAAGTTCAAGCATTGCCTGGACTTGATTGATGTATCCAATAATTAAACCTTCAAGAGGGAGAGCAGCAGAAGAAAATCTATGAGAATCTTTTAGCCAAGATAGAGATTTGTTAAAATAATGGTTAAAAGACAAACTAAAGGGCCACACATATGGCTATTGGAGCAAGCATTCAGTGGCTGAAAAGTTGCCGACATCTTTTGGCAATAATTTAGCTATATAAATGGCTTTTATAATGCCACGTTAATGGCCATTAGGAAGCCATTATATATGGCTGTAATAGGCAGCCACGTATGGCAAATTATGACCATATTTTTGTTCATTGCACTCGGCTATAAATATCTAGGCTCGTAACTGAATGAAGCACCCCAAAAATGTGGTCATAATTTGCCATACGTGGCTGCCTTTTACAGCCACATATAATGGCTTCCTAATGGCCATTAACGTGGCATTATAAAAGCCATTTATATACCTAAATTATTGCCAAAAAATGTCGGCAACTTTTTAGTCACTGAGTGCTTGCTCTAATAGCCATATGTGTGGCTCTTTAGTTTGTCTTTTAGCTATTATTTTAATAAATCTCCACCTTGACTAAAAGACTCCCATAGCTTTTCTTTTGCTACTCTCCCTCTTGAAGGTTTAATTATTGGATACATCAATCATAACACATAGTGATATTTTTTCTCTTGTCGTCCTGACGGCCGTGGTTTTTTTTTTTTTTCTATTTTGGGTTTCCACATAAAACTTGTGTTGTGTGATTGGATTCATGGTTCTTTCATTTTATTTTTCTATTTAAATATTATTTATTCCTGTGGTGATATTAGATAACGTTTCTGCGTTAATGTTTTTCCCAATCTCTGGTAATAGAGATTGCTTGGGGTCTAGCAGTTAACTGCCTACATAACACAGAGTGCTTGCTCACACAATTTCTTATATGAAAAATTGATGAATTGATTCAACAAGAAACATTACTGCGGTAGGAGAATATTTTTTTTTTTTTTTTGTACTCTTTTCTCAAGCCGAGCATAATATACTGATTCTCTCTTTCTAAGTAGTTTTTCTCTACTCAGAAACCTTCTTGAACAAGTAAATATTAATTAATAGCATGATAAAGATGCAGTGTTTTAAATATAATTGACAGTTATTTAACGATGGAAAGTCAGCATGAAGAAATTAGCAAAAGGGTATCGATTTTCCTAAAAGTATGTCTTATCTATGCCTGTATAATCAAGGAAGCACGGATACTTCAAACCCTCGTGTATCGTACTCGTATCCTTATCGGATACTCCGATATGCGAAGATACGCTTATCCGTTGACTTCTGGAGACGTTTGACCAGCGGATGCGGGGCGGATATGGGGGGATACAGAAGAATATGAAAGGGATACATTTCTGATACGGTTGGGGTCATTTTGCAATTATTTTTCAAAAAATGGGGTTAGTTCATAAATTTTAAAAATATGGGGTCAAAAATGAAATTTTAAGAATATGTTTTATGATTTTATTTTTTATTGCAATGATGCTTTATGAATTAGATTTTATGAATTGACGAGTTTTCGATGATGTTTTATGAATTGACTAATTTAATTATGAATGAATGAAGTTATTTATGTTTTAAATATAAATATAAAATATATATTATTTTAATTACCGTATCATGCCGTATCCGTATCCTAGTTTTTTGAGATTTGCTGTATCCCCGTATCCGTATCCGTATCCGTATTCGTTCTTCCTAGAGTATAATCACCCTTATACACAAAAGTTTTCCTAATTAGAAGGATACTAGTCCTTTCACAAGAGAAAGATAATTTATCCTCTGGAAAAATTTATATCGACATGCACTTATTTTCATTGGGGTATGTTGAACGAATGTGGGGAGTGATGTAAGTTCTCAAAAATCATAGGACCTGTATTATTACACGGTAGAATCATATTGTGTATGGGAGTATATTCTCTGTAGGTAAATTATTTATTTATTTTTTTGTAAAAAATGTTGTTCTGATGTATATACATATAAGGTGGGAATGACAAGTGGCTCTAGTAATTGTTTTTACACTATAGCTGATTGCAAGGGAAATTTATCTTTTACACCTCTATTGAAAGATAGTTATATCATTTACTGTACTTAGTTAAAGTACTGTTTGTACAATTAACAAAATAAGAATATCCTATGTTATTTAATTTTTATTTTGTAGACTACAGAATATATGGTTCAAACATCAGTATTGCATACAACAATGTTCATTACCTAATCAATAGAGCCTCTCATTTGTAAGTACCACAGGGTTTTCTGCATAGGGTTATGCATATATATCATTTCTAGCAATATGTTTGGAAAAGGTGACCTAACAATCTCCATAAAGGGAAAGGTTCAAACTGAAAAGCAACCTACAACAAGAAATTCTGAGTTTTAAAACAAGTTTACATATTACAAGATGGGATATAAACAATAATAAGGACTTAGGCAAGCCTCTTTGGGATTTCAATCATAAGTTATTTCTTTATAAAGTAATAATATTGTAGATATCTTTTCATGCCTACTATGTTTACAAGTATATATCTATACTGAAATATGTTCATATATCTATTCCTAAATAGCTTCCTGTAATGTTCTTGATTAATTGCTAGTAGAAATTAGTATTTTTTTTTGGAAGGAAGAAAATAGTTGTTTTACACCATAAAAAAGTTGTTGAGATGTCCAATAATGGAGAGTAGGTACTATTGAATTATAGGATTAGTACTGGATTTGTTCGTATCACATGAAATTCATCTTTTGCTCGGTTATAATGTATACTTTACCATTTTTTCTCTTTATTGTGCAGGCACAATCCAATATTGTTCCACAGGAAATACACTCCATTGATCTCGATCCATCTAGCCCATACCAATTGGCATTCCACCTTGATGATGGTTGGTAGGTTGTCAAATGAATTTTTCCTTTTCCTTTGACTTCTTAAGTTTTCTATTAATATATGTATTACACTATTACTATTTTGACATCGCCTCGTGATGTGCTATATTCAATCAAGATTCTTTTATTAGTTCTTAAAACAAAGTCTACTTATAGCATTTACTTTTTCATGTGGTTTCCTTGTTATTTAATTGGTACGGCTGTTAAATCAACTAAAACACAGATGGTTTACTATATATTCTCCTCAAAAGGGACATGTTACTAGAGGATGACAGATGACTCCTATCGTAGGATTTTTGTTCTTTTATTTATTGTTCAGCTTGTTACAGTTGAGCTACATGTTAATACAATGAGCATTAAACCAAATTAAGATTACTAGAACTCTTAGTTTTTAAAGGCGCAAGAAGCACTGAGGCACCAAGGTTTTCTTGGAGTCTAGGCGCACCTTTTTTAAAAAAGGTGCCTAATAGCTTTTATATGAATTTCCCAATAGGAATAATTCATAATTGTTGTATTGATCTGCTTTATCATATAAATTTCAAAATAAAACTTAAATAACACGTCATAATTCATAAAGCAACAACGTTCAATCATCATATTAATAGTAAAGTAGCAAACATATTAAAAAAACAAAAAAACCCAAAGATGTTCAAATTAGTTTTTAGCTATCCCAATCTGTATCAAACTCATTTGGTTATATTCTAACTATATTTCAATTGGTCTGCAAACTTGTATCTCAGTTATAGTTTTATGCGTGGTGTTGGGTTGTGAAGGCTGAATAAGTAATGTTGCGATATGCAGACGGAACACGGGATTTGAGCTGCCCAGTCAGCTCGCAGGGTTAGGGAAATTTTAACTATAAGTTATATTATGGAGTGACAGTTTTATCCTAAAAGTTTTAGTATGTATATACTATAACCAGAATTTAAGTACAATGTATTGTCATTTCACATACTATTTATAAACTACATATTTGTTTTAGGGTTTTAAACCTGTTATTTTGTTAAAAAAAAAATAAATAAATTACATTAAGGCGTGCCTCAACTGTGCCTAGCGCCATGCCTGAGGCACAGGCATGGCGCCAGGAGCCTAGGTGCGCACCTTTAACAACTATGCTAGAACTAATTGTTGCCTACGGCTGGAAAGCTAAAATTCTACCATAAGAAATAAAGCGTTTGCTCCAGGCTGACTGCACTTCTAGCGTTTTGTCCATTTGTTATTGTCAAGCATTTGGAACAGTCTTGCAACATCAGTCAAAATAATCAATAAACAAAGTAGGCTTTTTCTAGGGATGAACTGAGCTGTACAGTCATGCACCATTTTGTCATTTGGATCTCCACTATTTATCCCTCCTTTTCTCCATTCCTCCTCCATTCAAGTCTCAGGCTTTCTTTTTCGGGGTTGGACTGAACTTTGCACAACCAATATGTGAAATAAATTTCTTCTAACTAACGGTTAATTCTAATTAAAGCTGCCTGTTATCGAATTTGTCATGCGATGCAGGTCAGGTGTTCTGGATATTTATAATTCTCAAGTCACCCATGTTCATTGCCCTCCACCTGCTTGGTTGTAAGTAAAGTTAAAAGAAGCAACCATATTTCCACTGGAAGCATTAAAACTTGTTTGATAGTTTGTGTAATTATTTCCTCTTGGTTTGGAGTGATCAGGAATGGTCCCAACAATTCAGCTGATCAATTACACTTGAGAAAACCTTCATGGCTACCAACACATTCTGTAAGAACTTCATACTTGTTTTTACCTTGTTCCACTTAGTTTAATGATGACATCATTTAGCTAAAAATATGCAGAATGTATGCATGCTTTGATGTGCATGACTGTCAAGCAATGGTTAATTTGAAGAAAATGTATGATTAGTTTGATACTTGGTTCTTTAGGACATGATATACTTCACCATTTCTTATTATAGTTAGCGTAATTGTAACATATGCAAATAAGAGAGTGAAACTTAATTGGGGCAAGAGAATTTATTAATTGAAACTTAAGGTGTTGAATGATCAAATAGGGAAGTCTAAACCAACAATATGTCCATGAATAACATGTACAACTTTTCAGAAACATTTAGTGTTGAATAATGTGGATATAGTTCAGGATGACGCAGTGTACAGCACTGGACATTGTGACATATGCAAATAAAGCACAGAAGGAATAACTTAGTTGCTCTGTCCAATTTGACAGAGAATTATGGGAAAATTTTTCATTCTTTGTATGCTTTGGTCGGGTTTTTCAATTTTATTTTTTTTTGCCTTCTGTAATTTAAGGAACAAGGTTTTGAATTTTGATCATTATATTATTTTGTACTTGAAACAAATTGTCCAATTATTGTCATATACAAATTATTTATTTATAAATTCAGGTTTAGAAATAAAAATCTAAATAATTCTCAACTCCTGGCTTTTATATTTCTTTATTCCACCCCCAGCCAGCCCCCTGAATACAAACGGAAACTGCCGAATCCTAGTTTGAGTGAGATTTGAATTCAATATCTCTTGTGATATGCCTTGCCCACTGAACTTGCTCGCGCCCACAATTGTAGTAAAGTAAGGTCAATTTTTTCACTTTTAACCAAGATTAACTTTGATGTCTTTCAATGCAGATCTATGCGGTTGGATCATCATCTGACCAGGGCATTCATCTTTTGGATTTCTATCCAGACTCCAGTTCTCCCAGTCATGTGGACTATAAGTAAGAGGCTCTTGTAATAGCTAATTTTCATTACAGACTATCATGCTCTTGAATTTGATTGGTAGCCTAATAGACAGTGTTCTTCATATAACAATAACCAGCAGTGCACAAAGAGCAGTGCACAAAGGGTAGAAGTGAATACGTCAAATATAAATGTTCCTGGGTGAAATATCGTGTGACACAAGTTTTGTTTATGTTTCAGAAAGTCATCAGCAACACTTGGCCCCTATTTAGCTAATGACTTTGTTGGCTTCTTGGAAACTTTCTTGTTTTGAGCTGTTTTAGTGACCCGTGTTTATTTCTCTTATGCATTCTTGGAGTCAATTTGCCCATTCATTAATTGACTTACTTTGTCCTTCCAGTGAGGATGTTTCTGAGAGAAACTGCCATGGCAAGCAAAATAGGTTTGTTCCACTGTCAGAAGGTGTCACTGCATGCGCCGCTCATCCTCTCAATGGTACAATCATAGCTGGAACAAAGGTTTGTGGTTGAGAGCATCTACTTAGATATTATTTGTACATTTTCCTCAACGGATATGCGAATTCAACACTATGTGGTAGCACATAGGAATAAATTCTTAAGTGTGAAAGAATTGGAATGATCAATCCTACTTTCTAATTTGGGGCACAAGATGATTGATAACTTGTTAAAGAACATTTAAAAAATTAACAAGTTGCTTTGATTGTGTTGACTCAGCTTGCATAATGCATACATATTTTGTGGGTGATGCGTTACTTCATTATTAACCTTGTACATCCATTATCATTAACGTTACACTCTCATTTAATGGCATTGATACTTTTTTTCCTGATGATTGCTACTATTCATATTGACAGCAGAAGCTTAAGTTTTGATGGATTTTTGGTTTCAGGATTCATCTTTGTTGGTGGTATCCCAGAAACACCACTGCACCAGTGATACTGAATGTAAACAATGAGGTAGAAAACTTCGAATGTCGAATTGAAACAGCCAAGATAATCAGAGGTCAAGAAACTACCGTAGATGCTATATCCATGCGAGTATAAACTACCGTAAACTTTTTAATTGAAAAGCTTACCATCTTTGTAGGGAAATGGTCTTTAGCTCTCAAGTGATTATAGGGTATTACTACTGATTGTACATATAGTCGGTCCATTTCAGAAGTTGAAGGATTTTTTTTAGCATAATTGAAAACAGAGTGAAACAGTGACCTTTGCTTAGTTGTAAAGTATATTAGAGATCAGTAACACTGCCTTCTCTTTGTAATTCTGTGATAGCGCGTCCGATGCTAATGTTTCTCTCCAACATTAGAATCTCAAATATAATGCAGTTTTAACGGTTACATTGAGGTGAATATTTCAATTTGAAGTAGACTTTCTAGACAATAAGCTGAAGTAAGCAAGTAATTGTGTTCAAAATAACAGTATGTATAACCGTGCGACTATAGCTAATTTGTGTAGCCAAATGACCCATGCGACAGCCTTTAAAATGAGAATCAGTGAGATTTGTCCACAACTACCTCCACATCTTGTCAACTGACCTGGATTTTAGTTCAACAAAATTGCTCTGTTGGTTACAGAGTAAAGCATATGCTATTTAACACAAATAGATAGATAAACAAAGCTATGTACAAGAAACCACAAGCAACCGACCTTAAAAGAGAGAGAGAGAGAGAGAGAGAGAGAGAAGCATAAGCCCTTGCATTTCTCTGTGCATTTGCATTCAACTGTATATTACAATACTCAACTTCCGGTTCTGATAGAAGAACCCTCTATTAATGAAAAAATAAAATGATATTCACGGTGATATGCCAAGAAGACGTTTGGCTGGAGTTAAAAGAGCAACAGAACCTCGGCTAGGACTAGAGAATTTTCTATAGATCCCCATCTTACGCTCACTCTCTACTGCTACCGAGTGAAACCTAACCAAGAGCCCAGCACAGTCCCTATTATATGGAAACACAAATTAGCTTAAATTAGAGCATCTCTTATTACTGTAACAAATAACTACTAAATACTACAATCTAAATACACCATAAATTATAGCATGGTCATGCACAGACATGATTTGATGATACCACATGTTAATACCACATAGAATCTGCTAATATTGATATACACAACTTGCATAAAACAAAGCATCTATGTAAGAGACTGATGGGTCACACCATAAACCACTAACAAGCAGAGCATTAAATTCGTATAGACAAAAATAGTGAAGGAGAGAGTACAGTACATTAGTTGCTCTTCGCGGTAGCCTGTGTGGTGCTTCAAAGTTTCAGTCCAGAAAGGGCTCTTGTTAAGGGTACAACGGGCAGCATATACAGCTGATGCAGCAAGCAGGGATGGGCAGTAATGAAGTATGGTGGAATAGTGGATGAGACCAAGTTCAGAGAGAAAGAATGCCAAATTCTCCATCTACATGGAGCAGAAAAGTCAAGCAAACAGTTTAGTTATTGCAGTATGAATCAACAAAATCAGAAAGTGGTTTGTGCAAAATTATAAAATCAAGATTAAAGTAGTACCTCCTGATCGGGCGAAACAGATGCTTTAATGTACCGAACAAGGAACACATATGGCGTAGGGACTGTTAAATACCACCCCAACTTCTCCAAAATTGCTTTCTCCATGACACGTATCTCTTCTCCAACATAAGCATAATCTGACAAGCACACAAAATCTTTGACCTGCAAATCCAAAACCCTGTAAATTAGATCTCCAAATGAACTTGAAATTAGTGAATACAGTAAAAATTTCCAACTCAGATAGAGAGAAGAGGAACACAACTCTACCTGTGGAGCATAGATTTCTTCATACTTGCATGCGGTGAGCATTGAGCTAATGCCAACTAACTGAAGTTGCCTTGCGGTTATGGTCTTCATGGATAGGTATCGGTCAAGTATGTTTATGGTAAGGTACAAGGTTTCAGGCATTAGCTGAAACCTGCTATGAACTTCTATGAGCCAGTCTGCTAGAATGGTTCTCATTTTTGCATTGATTTTTGGCTGTGAGACCATGTAATCATGCACTCGACTCTCATCCTGCTCAAAAAATTGCAATCGTTAGAGAAAGTGTGGGGGGGGGGGGGGGGGGGGGGGGTGGGGGGGGGGGGGGGTGTGGGGTCTACGCTGAATAGAGTTGAAAATATGATAATGAATTATTACTTCAGTGGCCTTGTAGAACATGTAGAGTTCATCAACATATTCAACTGCTGCCAAGTCATCATTTACATCCGCTGCATCGATATTCACTATCAAATCCTTTGGCTTGTTGGAGATTCCACAAGCAGCCTACAACAAAACAAATTTGGAAAACAAGATTTTCCAGATGAATATTTTATCAAAGATTCTTAAAAAAAAATAATCACAATGGACCAAAAAAGACGAATATCAAAAACAACCTTGCTTCGAGCACTGAGAATAGAAGTGAGTGTCTTGACTTTCCTTGAGGACCCTTCCCTTGAACTTCCTGCACCAACAGGTTTGACCTTTTCCTCACTAGGGCTTAGCAACAACACAGTCTCAACTTCTGGCTTTTCAGATAATAACTTCTTCTGAACTTCTACTGGCTTGACCTTCTCTTTTTCATCAGAAATTCTCACAATTACATTATCACGTTTTGGATTTTCAGATATCTTCTTCTGAGCTTCTGCTGCTTTCTTCACGACTCCGGCTTTTCTGATAGCTGGTACACCATCTTCAACCACCGGAAGCTGCACAATAAAAGCATCAGTATAGTTTCAAAAACAAAACTACATTGATATAGTTAAATAAACTACCTTGTTCTTCTCTGCTGCTGCCAGTTGCGCATTTGCCAACAGTTGTGCACGAAAACCCCTGCAACCAGCAAACACTTTAACATAAACACACACGGAGATAGATAGATAGATAGACAGAGAGACAGAGAGAAACAAACCTTGTGATGGGGCGAGAGATCTTCCCTTCAATAATGGGAAGTGTCTCAAAATTTCCAATATCGCGGAGAACTCGCCGATTCTTCTCTTGTGCCGGTTCATTCTTTGCCTTACCTCCTTCTCCTAGAAAACAAACAGAATGAGTAAAGCAAAAAGATCAGACACAACACAGAGAATAAGAAAAAAGGCCCAAAAAATTTGAGAAAAACCAAAAATGAAAATATCAATCCCAAAATATTATAACAATGAAGCAAACCCCAGATGCTCTTGAAAGCCAATACACAACGAAAGTAACCAAAACTTCATGAATATGTAAGTTAGGAGAGACCTTAATGAATATCAGTCCACTAATAAATAAGACCATTGAACCCACAAAAATAGCCAGTTGGAGTTTCGATTAATTATTTACAAAGAACTTGACTAAAAAAATCATGCATTTGAATCATTCTATACAGTAAATGATCTTCAAAACCCATAAAAGATTATGAAGAATCAAAACTCTAGGAAATGGAAGATTATCAAAACTGTAATATATATCAGTATTTGTCCATAAGAACCCACAAAAAATCATTAGAAAGAAACAAACAATAACATCATACATATACAAATTGATCAGTACACATGATTTGTCCAAGAAAACCCCACAAAGAATCAGAACAAAGAGAGCCATGCACAAAAATCGTACCCATTTATAAGAAATTATACACCATAGATTACGAGAAAACCCATTTACATTCATGAAAGGAACACGCATATTTCACATTAAAAAAAGATATTTTTTCAAGTACCCACTTCGATCAAGACCATTTTCAATAAAAAGAAAACCAAAAACATTAGATATAAAAATCAAAACAGAAATCGGATGATAATAAACCTCTGGGTTGCCTTGGAACAACAGCTTTTGCTTCCATTTTTGGTTTAGTTTCTCCGTGAGTCTCTTTCTTTCCAGTTCCTATTTGTTCTTCGTTCTGTTTCGTAGGAGTCGTGTGGAGGAAGAAGGGTTTTTCTCTCAAGTCTATATATGTAAGCTTCTACTGAACCAACTCAGCTTAACGGTACTATTTTTCAATTTCGAATTTTGACCGTTTGATGAATGAACACATGATCGTGCGGCCAATATCCACATTTTAAACATACATGGGCCTCCAGCCCACTTATCTAGCTCGATCCATCTCTTCCAAAAAGCCCAAAACCCATTTTAGAGGTAAGAAAAATATATCTGCAATCTTAAATTTATTTGGAAAAATAAATATCAGACAATGAAGACCATAGGTACTCCGATATTAAGTATCTTGCTAACAATTAGAGAGAATTTGGGTAATCATACGTGAGAGTTGAGACCCCAATCCTGAGGTCAAGGCATCTCATTAATACAATGTAAAAAAAGGAGAAAAAAATTATTTAGGTTTTCAACTACTTTAATCTTATTCAATACAAAATCACAATTAGAGATATGAAAATTCTCATTCTTTGTCACTTTATTCTATGTTGTCTTCCTCAATCACAACAACAATCCTCTGCATCCATGGAAGTTATTAACTAGAATACACAACATATTCAATGACCATTTGGTTATTATGGTGCAAATTTATCTTTAGGTAACAGTGATCGATCTTCCATCTCCATCTCCTTCACTGAAATTATTTGTGGCCCGATCATAGGGATGAGCTTATCAGTAAGTATCAAAAGGTAAATATCAATTCATTAATTAAAATAGTTTAAATATTTTTTATATTTTAAAACAATTAAAATTTATAAATAAATTTAAATTTCTCAAATTTTTACTAAAATAATATTTACTTTCTTAAAGAGAATAATACATCACTATCAATTAAGAGTCTTTTATTTTTTCAATTAATATTTAAAAAACCTTAATTAAACATATTAAATTAATTTTATATTTTTTTAAGCGATAAAACAACTTAAAATTACAATTAATCAAAACAGATTAGAAAATAAAAAACTAAAATATTTCTCATTTCATTAGGAACAGATATAATTCCAACAACAAACCCGGAAAAAAACATACAATCTAGAGAACGATTAAACTACCTAGAATTCTAAAACCATACATTCACTACACATTTTCTTCTTCACAAAACTAAAAATCAAGCTCTCTCGCCTCTGATTCTCCTAGCCAGCTGGATGTCTTTGGGCATGATGGTGACTCTCTTGGCGTGGATCGCACAGAGATTGGTGTCTTCAAACAGACCGACGAGATACGCCTCCGCAGCTTCTTGAAGAGCCGCCACGGCGCTGCTTTGGAACCTCAGATCTGTCTTGAAGTCCTGAGCAATCTCTCTCACCAGCCTCTGGAACGGAAGCTTCCTGATCAGCAGCTCCGTGCTCTTCTGGTACTTCCTGATCTCTCTCAGAGCCACCGTTCCCGGCCTGAAACGGTGAGGCTTCTTCACTCCTCCGGTCGCCGGAGCCGACTTCCTGGCAGCTTTGGTGGCCAGCTGCTTACGTGGCGCCTTTCCTCCGGTGGACTTCCTTGCCGTCTGCTTCGTGCGAGCCATCTCGAAGATTAATGGATGAAAATAGAAAACGTGTTTGCTTCTCGAGAAAATGAGAGAAAACGAAGAGTTGTTGATTGTGAGACAGAGAGGGAAGTATTTTATAGGAGGAAAAAGGAGGGAACTTGAAAATGTTTTGCGTTGTTTTCGGTTTTTGACGAATAAATCTGGACCGTATATTTGTGACTAATCCACGATGTGGAATGTTCGAGGTGGGTGACGTGGCAATCCGTCTAGATTGGCATTGGCCAATGAAGTTGGTTTGTTTAAGAGTGGATTGGTATCGTAGATTGGTGAAAATTCGACGGTCAGGATTCTTTCGAAAGATGTGGAACGGATCACGATCCGCGTTGTGTGAGTATACCCGTTAACCCACTGAAAAGTTAAAAGAGTTTAATTTCAGTGGTCATGTATTTATTTAAGATAAATTTCAATACCGACCCCTAAAGTTAGATAAATCACATTTCCAAGCGGCTACTAGCTGCTTAATTTGAGAGATTTCTTAGAGTTATATAAGAGATTTTAAAAAAGAGAAAATGGTGAGAAATGACACCATTTAAACTAATATTTTTAGAAATAACATGTGATTATTATTCTTTCTTTTTTCTCTTATTTTTCTCTCACAAACTCTCTCTCTTTATCCTTCACTGCACAAAGTATCCAAACATATAGCCAAATCGATTTGTACGCAATCTATACCAATACAAAAATCGTAGATGATATATACCAATTTTTTTTATCTGATCAAATCTATCAATAAATACAAGATCTTAGTTTTTCAACCATAAAAATTAAACAGAGAGAGATAGAGAAGAAGAAAAAAGAAATAGAAAATAAAAGGTGATGAAGAGAGAGGAGACTGATTTTGATTCGGTTGTCGATTGAACGAAAAATAATTTATGGTGTTGAACTAAAAAAAAAATTCGCCCAAAAACTAAAAAAAAAAAGTTTGTGAGTGGGAAAAGTATTTGTTCGCACTCATTTTTTTTAGTGAATTAGTTCGCCCACCCACTAAAAAGAAAATTGAAGCATCTAGTCTATCCCTTATCTTCTCTTTTATACTGAGGGGTAATTTTATCCAAATCTATATTTAGATGCTATTTTCAGTAAAGATAATAATATAATATAGGCCTAATATCAAAACATTGGTCCCATAAGTGATATTTAAAAAAAAAAAAAAAAAACTCATTTTAGAATTGAAAATCATTCATTTACGCTCTAATTTAAGATATTTTCCTTTATTTCAGATACTTATTAAAAAGAGAGAATTTCTACTTTTGCCCTTCAATTAATGAGGTCTTATAAATTTATCACATTTTAATAACTTTTACGTTTTTATCAATTTTTACTATAAACTCACAAAATTACCCCTATCATTTGACAAATTCAATTCAACCTCTCTCCTCTTCCTATTATCACTTTATCTTTTTTCTCCATCAAACTCTTTCCTCCGGATTACAATTTCACATAATGGTTTGTAAGAAATTAATTTTACACGCTATTTCTTACACACCAATTTGTATGCTAGTTAAGGAAAAAAAATATTTGTATACTTTATATTTTGGCGTGTAAAATTGATTTGTGACTTGTAAAACCAGTTAAAATATGTTGATTAATCATTGGTCTATACCTTGCATATAAAATTGATTATGTAAAAATTAGCATGTAAAATTAATTGTGTATAAACTAGTGTGTATAATTGATTGTTTACAAACTAGCATGTAAAATTATTGTAGTACAAATTAGTGTGTAAAATTGATTGTCACAAACTATCATGTATAATTGATTGTTGATAAACTAGTGTGTAAATGTTGTTGTAGTACAAACCAGGTTTTAAAATTGATGTAATACAAACCAGTGTGTAAAATTAATTTCTTACAAACCATTGTGTGAAATGTAATCTAGAGAAAAAATTTTGATAGAGAAAAGAGTTTGATGGAAACAAAACTTGGATTGATGAAAATGTGTAGCACCGATTTAATGGACAAAGATAAGACCACTCACGTTGATTGACCACTCAATCACACGACTCTTACTATAACCCAATACTACCTACCCACAAGCTTTTTATTAGCAAACCCTGCGATGTGTGCTCAAAAACTCCATGTGCTCCAGGTCTTGTTGTTCCTTTCCTATGGTGAAATAAACAATAACCTCCAATTTATGAGATCAGATTTATGTGCGCGATAAAACATGAACAATCCATATAAATAAACTCTCTCTTCTCTCACATAAACAAAAACATCAAAGCATCAAAAAAATTAAAGACATGTGAGAGGAATAGAATAAGAACTATGAAGAACTATAGAAAGTATAATGAGCCTATCAAAAGAGACTTGAGAGAGCTAAAGAATTATGAATTATAAGTTCTCTATATATAGGCAAACATTAGAAACCCTAAATCCAATTGTAGTAGGACTTTAAGAGATATTAGATTTTCTAATTCAACTAGGAAAGAAAGATTTACTTTTCTATTAAAAAAAGATTATCAACCCAAAAATAAAGGATTTATTTATTAGGTGATTTTCTTACTTTCAAATACCATAAAAATATTCTTGATGAACAAGAAAATATTAAACACAAGTCTGAAAGACTTTAGAAAACCAAAAAACACTAGACACACAAAACCAATTTTTCACGCTATTTCTCACACACCAATTTGTACGCTAGTAAAGGAAAAAAAAAATTTGTATACTTTACATTTTGGTGTGTAAAATTGATTTGTGACTTGTAAAATCAATTGAAATATGTTGATTAATCATTATTCTGTACCTTGCATGTAAAATTGATTGTGTAAAAATTAGCATGTAAAATTAATTGTGTACAAACTAATGTGTATAATTGATTGTTTACAAACTAGCATGTAAAATTGTTGTAGTACAAATTAACGTGTAAAATTGAGTCACAAACTATCATGTATAATTTATTATTTACAAACTACCATGTAAAATTGTTGTAGTACAAATTAGCGTGTAGGATTGATTGTCACAAACTATCATGTATATTGATTGTTGATAAACTAGCGAGTTAATGTTGTTGTAGTACAAACCAAGTTTTAAAATTGATGTAGTACAAACCAGCTTGTAAAAATTAATTTCTTATAAACCATGGTGTGAAATTGTAATCTAGAGAAAAAAGTTTGATAGAGAAAAGAGTATGATGAAGACAAAACTTGGACTGACGAAAATGTGTAACACCGATTTAATGGATAAAGATAAGACTCAAATCCTTATTATAGAAGTGAACGAAGAAGTACTCACCATTTTATTAGCAGTGGATGTACCTTTTAGATAATTAACTTATGGCTTAACAAATATACAATTTAACATTTAAGTCATAAAATGAATAAAGTTATTAATCATAAAAATATAATTATATTATAATCTCTTTAAAATTAAACATACATGGGCGAATAAACATATATTATTATTGGGTTAGCCCATTTTCGCAAAATCTTATAGTCAAACCCGTAACCAATTATATTAGTCCCTTTCCATTTGTTGATCCAGAAAAAAGAACACTATTAGCCAAAGTTACAGGGCGAAAGGCAACGGCCTTGTTTGGATCAGCGATGGACCACATAGTTTTGCCACTTCGAGCATCCACTGCCACCCGCCCACCAGAGATTGTGGTCTTGTTGGATGGTTTGAGAATGAAATTCTTGCCGTTAAGTTGGCAATATTTGTATAGATCATCTTTTCATCAGTGGCTGCTCCCCAGTTTCCTCCTCCTCCATGCCACCAGGTCCAACCTCCTACAATTACAAAATTAGTTTTCTTATGTAGATAGGCCACTGTGAGAAAACTTATGTAAATAGGCCAATGTCTACACTCAAAAAACTTACAATAGTCAAGACATGGCTGCCGTTATCGCGATCCATAGCCCAAGCAAATCCACTTTTCTGAACAGCAACAACAATATCTTTTTTTAAGTCCTTCAACGTGTATGCTAAGCATCATTGGTGCCTTCCCAAAATCTGCATCAGGGTTAGGTCCAGGTGAGCAGCCAGGGGTAGAAAGATTGTTACATGCGAAAAACCATACATCTTATCCTCGAAGCTCATGATACCACTTGATCTTGCCTGAGTCCAAATTCAAGGCCAGGATCCAATTAGAATGGTTATCGGGCTCTACACACTGGTCAGGATGAGTAGGGACTGTTTCATTATTCTGCCTTTCCTGGCATTCTTCCATATGTTGAGGAACTTAGTATAAGTTTCCAGTGGCAATATAAACATGCCTGGACAAGTTACTTGAGTTGAAATTCAATCCCATAATGTTTTTGCAGTATTTTATAACATTGTTCTTTAATCGTTCTAATAATTAATTTATTATCATTATCATGATCATCAAGCATTCGTCTTAATAATTGAATTAAATCAATTAATTTTGCAATTTGCAGACCTGTTTAGAAGTCAAGACATTGTGTACATAAACCATTGGAATAATAACGCAAGTGTAGATCTAAAAGTTTATGAGTAAGTGGTCGTGGTACTCATTGCCAAGAAAAGAGAAAATTAGCACAGAGAGCTATGCGACCCCTCCATCGCGACTCTCAATTGTGCCAGCCCATCGTGCTACAGCCCAATTAATTCAAACGACCGCGTTTTGCCTAGGGAAGGAGGCCTCGCGACCGAGTGGCGCGACGCCAGGTCGCGACGACAGAATGGGGATAAAAATCCCTAACTCGCGCAGCAGCCCATTTTCACACCAAACAGAAGCCGTGACCGAAATCTTTCCATTTCCTCTCAAATTTTCTCATCCACAACAAGGTTCTTGGAACTTCATTACAAGGTAACAAGTTTTTACTTACTCCAACAAGGATTTTAGAGATTTGGAACTTTGATTGGGTTGCTTTGAGTGCAAAATTTAGTAACTAGGATTGTATTTATACTTGTAGAAGTTTAATTGGCATATTTGATTGAATTTTGAGAAGTGGAGTAGCTGTGTGAAGTGATAATTGAAGTATTGAAGTGTTTATGGTGCTGTGTGTGCTCTTGTGCATTGCATTTGTGTTTTGTCGTGCATCTTTGTGGACCGTGTGGTGGTTGTGTTTAAAATGAGGCTCAAGGACTTCAACTCCGACTATCCTCATAGATATGCTTCTATTTCTTCCAAAGGAAAGGGGAAACAGAAAGGGAAGAGCAGTTCTTCCAAAGGAAGTCTTAAAAGCCGGTGAAACCACGGCGAGTGGGTGATCTGAATCCAGAGTTTCCAGACAAACTGAAGGCTTAGGAGAGGTAGAAGCTCCTCTTGGAACGGGGAATCAGTGTAGATGAGTTGGCCACCACCTTTGTACCCATGCATGTTGATCAGCCGAGGTGGGGGAATTTAGTGCAGATGCCTAACCGGGCAAACGAAAGTGTGGTGCGGGAATTCTATGTTGCCATGTACCCACCGTATTTTCATACACATGGCCTGGCGACCGTTCGCGAGGTTCAGGTGGAGATAACCCCAGAGATCATTAATGCACACTTTGGCACGGTTCCGCAGCCAAAGCTCCGATTAGCTAACTTATAGTTAGTCGCCAGTTTGAGGATGAATGGTTGGGGGGTTTGGACTGATGGCAGTGACGCTATCAAGCACCATGAGCTTTATATTGGCGCTGTATTTTGGCGTATTTTTCAGATTTTTCCCTGTGCCCGAGGAGGCACCGGACAACGCTGATTATGGAGACCGTACGGTTAGTCCTTGTATCCAGGCTGGTCTGGCATTGGATGTGGGAGTGCTGATTCAGGATGAGATATTGCATGCGGGCTGACACTTGTTGGGTGTCTTACCGTTCCCATGCTTGATTACCCACATATGCGCTCAGCATAGCATCGATGTTTACGCTGAGGGAGAGCGCCTCACCTTGCCTCACACGAACCTTAATAAGTTCACATACAATGAGCAAGCAAGGTTGAGAGGGTTTCCCATACTTGGGGGACCGGAGCCTCGGCTTAATGATGTTGATAATGATTTGGCGGATGTGCTAGCTGAGATTGAGAACTATCAATGTGGCGATGATGCACAGGACAACCTAGTGCTGGCCGGCAGGGCTAATGTAGGGACCGCAGAAGGCAATTCGCAGGCACCACTAGAGGAAGCGGCTGAGAGTTCTCAGTAGGCCCAGGTTATGGGGGCTCTGCAAGGCATCCAAGGTCAGATAACCGACATGAAGACACATTTTGACAAGCAGCTGGATAGACAGGACGCTGTGATAGACGATCTAAGTGGTGCTCTCCAGGAGCTCCTTGCAGATCTGTAGCGTAGAGGCCATCTTGTGCAGAAATATAAATGCAAGAGACCGCGTCCTTGGTCATCGAGCCCGCCGCCTCAGCCACCACTACCATTTGTCTGATTCTGCATGTTTTCCATGTGCCTGTTTTATTTTACTATTTTATACTTTGTTCTTGTTTATATAATTTCTGTTGAACTCTTTAGTTGTGTTTCAGTTTTTTGTTATTGATGTTAGTTTGTTTGTTAAGGATACAATCGCAAAACACAAACAAACTAACAAACTAAAGAGTTGGGGGTGCATTCGTTGTTATGTATGTACGTTTTGTTTTTTTTATATGTAGTTTTATTTTTTATTTTTAGTGTGTCTCGAGCTTTATTCACGTTCCGTTTGGATATCTGAATAAATGTTATGATTATGTTTGAACATGCGATTTAACAGGGTTTTAACTAGTATATTTCCAATCTAAGTTTGTGTATTAAGTTCATGTGAGTTCTAATGTATTAGCATTGTAATATGTAAGCCTTTCAATTAGTGTGCCTAGATTAATAGTAGAGACTTCCTTTGGTGAGAATCGAACCTGAATTATATTTTTTATTAGAGTTGTCATTTCTACTCTTAAACACGTACTCGTGCTTATTGAATTTAGATAGATCTCTATAGGTTTGCATTGGATGTTAATGAACAACCTTTATAAGAATCTTGCATGTTTGTGTTGAATGAGGAATTAAGTGAAACTTGGAGATATTATTAAGGCATTGTGTGTTGAAACTCCTAAAAAGCCTAATGTTTTCCTACCCGTTGATTGTGTGCTCCATAACCTCTTTGCAGCTAAACACTTTAGCCTTTTTGTTGAATAACCTAAATATCTCAAGTCTAAGCCGAAAATATAAAGCCATACCTTATAGCTCGGAAACTAGATAAAACACAAGGTGATGGGTGTGAGGATGGAAAGAGAGAAAGGAAAAGAAAAGAAAAAATACGGGAAAAGAATGGAAGGGGAGATTATGATTCAATTCAGTTGCATTGAGATAATATATATATATATATATATATATATATATATATATATATATATATATATCAATTCCGTTGATAATTGAATGAAAAAAGAAGTCCTAATGCGCAAATGAAAAGAAAAAAGTGAAAAATGAGGGTAAAGGTGAAGAAGTGGAGAAAAGAAAGAAAAAAGAATAATACGAGTTGAATGAATTTGGTGAATGTGAGAGCAATTGAATCTCTGTGTAAACATAGGTGAAGTCTCTCTTAATGTTTCCAAGTTAGTTGAATTTTGTTTTTCCGTTCTTTATGCAGCCAAAGTCCCTAAAGCCCCATTATAACCTGGAAAAAGACCTTTTGATCTCCGAATAACACTCAATATTGTTGTTTGATACTGTGTGCAATGATTGTTACGTTCGTAATTTCTAATATCGTTTATGAGATCCTTTGATAAATATCTATGCCTTCTTTTTTATTATTATATGTACGACTTATTATTTTTGTATTTTTTGTTCATAAATTCCAGTCGTATGTAATTGAGACTGTGGAAACTTAGGTTCTGAGTGTTACGAGTGAAAACTGGTAAGCTTAGAGTTGAAGCGAATTACATCTATGGCTTACGAAATATGAACGGATTACTGTTATAAATGTTTTGTTTGTTAGAGGCTTATTGTGATATTTGATGCATCAATTTGATTGGAAGTCTGTTAGTCTAAACTTAGTTTTTTTGCATGTTGTTTTCACATTTGTACATTTGTTTTGATTGATATGTGGGCGTGTTTGTAGCTCCTGTATAGCATTTGTGGGTATTGTAGCTGGTAAACTCTTATGAGACTATAATTCGTCTACTAGGGTCACTTAGGGGTTTAAAGACTTATGGCACGTACTAAGTGCCATTGTTCATCCTATGAAAATGGATATAGAGTAGTTGTTGTTTGTTTGTTTCTTTTTGTTTTTGTTGTGCCAATTTGCTTGAGGACAAGCAAACGATATGTATTTGATCAATCAAAATATGTTATTGTTTTAAACCCCTTTTACCTTGTCTTTTGTGCTTATTTTCAAGTGAATTTGGCGGTTTTGATGTGTTTGTTGAGCTTGTGCAAGTTTTACGCGTGGTCAAGGAGTTACGCGAAGAATGGAAGTTTCGAGCCAAAAACGAGCTTTTCTTGACCAGTGAGTACCGTTACCATGGGGCTTTAGTTTAGTAGTAGTTAACCAACACTTCCTTGTGGATTCGACTCTGTACTTACGGGCATTTTATTACTTCGATACATCCTGCACTTGAGATTTATCCTACGCATTCTGAGCGTGTCAGTTCTCGCCCACAACTTCAGTTTCCACCCTGTATCGTATTCTCCAAATCTTTGGAATAATGGCACAGAAAGCCTCACGATTCACCAATTTATTATAAATCAACTTCCCTGACAAACAAGATGCAAGCTTCTTAGACCCCACTTCCTAAAGCTGAACATTGAGTTTTGTTATAGGTTTGTCTTTGTCTTCCAATGGCAGCGAGAGGCACAAGTCTGCAATATCCTGTGATGCCATCAAACCCACCGCCTGTAGCCAACACTAACTACAAAAGAACAAACCCCTAACAGCTAGCAAACAACCCGAACTACAACGTCTCAACCTACCACAAGGCCACACCACCCATGCACACTCACAAGGAGTGAACCTTAGATCCGAAGACCCAACAGTTACTTTCACTCTAAGTTTTCGGAGAAATCCTAGAGAAAAGAATTACAAGTCTTATATTCTTTTGTATTAATTAAATATTACAAAATTTTTATTGATTGATCGATTGATTTGTCTATTATATATTAGGGCGAATTGCACTAAGGTACCCTGAATTTATCCTTAATTATACATATAATGCAAGTTTATCGTTTATTACACTCAAGTACCCTATTTTCAGTTGACCAAGTTAAAGTTAACGGTTGACTAACTTTTTTTTTAAAATGACAGAACTACCCTTATTAACAAATATAAAAAAATAATAATTATAAAAATAATATTTAAAAATAATAATAATTAAAAATAATAAACAATCACTATTCATCATCTTCACCATCACCATCTTCCTCATTCAACTACCATCTTCTAAAATCAATCCATCAACCATCCTTATCACCATCCATTCATCTTCTACAAACAATCCATCAACCATACTTTCAAAATAAAAAAACAACATTAAAAAAAAAAAAAATTTCAATGGAGCGTAACAAAAAATTAAAAACCCAAATCTCAAATTCACAACCCAAAAAAAGTGGATAGGATCTGTTCTATCTTCTCCACTAGAAATGGGAATCACATCATCAACCAACAAAAATAATATTGTTCTTCTTCCAACTTTTGGGTTTTCTAGTAATTTTGGGATTTAAATTCAAAATCAGAGCAAAAATGTTGTTGATTTTCAATAATAATAAAAAAAAAACGATTACCCAGACACAAAGAAAACCAAACTCCATTTTTGGTTTACCCAGACACAGAAAAAGCAAACTCCATTTTTGGCTTTTTCTCTATCCAATCTTCAAAGCTTTAATTTTTTATTTGCTTCATGGAAAATCTGAATATGTCCCATTTCATAAAAGCAAACTTTGTAACAACAACACAACAAAAATCATATTAAAGTAAAACATGGAGCTTATCCATCTGCGCGAAGGAGAACCATCTCCATCGCAGATGGATAAGCTCCATCTGCAATGGAGTTGATAAATTTTTTAATTTTTTTTATGTGAAGGAAGAGATCTGGAAAAAAATTTCTAGATCTCTTCCATTTAAACAATATTTTTAATTTTTGTTTTTGAAATGATAAAGGAAGAGATCTAGAAAAAAACCAGATCTCTTCCATTTTAAAAATATTTTTTATTTTTTTTAATGTAAAGGAAGAGATCTGGAAAAAAATTCCAGATCTCTTTCATTTTTAAAATATTTTTAATATATATATATATTGTTTTATTTTAAAAATATTATTAAGTTTTTAAATTAATTTAAAAATGACGTGGCGTGTCCTTATTGGTTAGATGGTTTTTTTTTAATTTTAAAAAAAAAGAATTTACACTAAAAAGACCAATTTGCCCTTGAACCGTTAAGTCAACCGTTAGCTTTAACTTGGTCAACTGAAAGTAGGGTACTTGAGTGTAATAAACAGTAAAATGACATTATACGTGTAATTAAGGATAAATTTAGGATACCTTAGTGCAATTCACCCTATATATTGACTCATCATTTTCGGTAGAAACCACATAGATATTTGTTTTCTTATATAATTATTGTTTTGAAATATCTAACTTAGCCAATCCTATAAATATTCTATGGCTATGCCACTACAAGTAAGAAAAATTATAATGTATACCTTTAAATAAGTTGAATTCCCATGGCACATCAAAAATTGAGATAAAGTTGAGATACTGGTTAAAATATCTAATATTTATTGTTGCATAATATAAAATTAAGGGCAAATTACAATGGAATACCCTGATATTTGGTCATATTGCAATGAGATTACACTTTTACTTAAATTACAATGGAGTACCTCGGATAATTCTCTATTAGTCCCTAATATATTTTGAAATATCACGTTTTGATCTGCTTTTATATTTTTAACTCATATTGTAATACACTCTTCCAATAGTTTGTACTGTACACGTATAGATACTATAATATATTTTTCTGAAATTGATTGTACGGTACTATAATGGAGTTTATTGGATGATTAGGACGATTTCGTAAAGTATATACGAAATTCAATTATACGTTTTGAAATTTCTAGTGAGTGTTTTCCATAAATTGTTAAAAGTATTAAGGGTGTTAAAGACTCGAAAAATGCTTGGAATGATTCCAGATGATTATTAAGGTTCCATAAAGTATATAAGAATATATTCTTGGAAGTTAAAATATATTTTTACGATATGAGATTGTAATTTAATTAATTGATGGAAAAGTAAATTGAAATGGATTTTTGTGGACAAGAGTTAGTGGATTATTATGGATTAAATTGTAAGTTAAAAGATTGTTGACCAAGATTATGTGATTAAATTTTATGTTGTGGTCACATTTTGATTTTAAAATGAAAAGGGGCAAAATGTCAGTTAGAGATAAGTAATATATATCTATATATATATATATATATATATATATATATATATATATATATATATATATATATATATATAATACAAACCATAAAATGAAAGAAGGAACCAGAAAAACAAAAATGAAACAGGGGAGAGGCGGTGGAGAAGAGAGAAGAAAAGAGAAGAGAAAAAGAGAGAGGGAAGGAAGAGCAGGTCAGCCGAAGAAGGAAGAGAAGAAGAAGAAGAGAGGATGGAGAGAAGAAGCCGACCAGCAGAAGAAGGAAAAGATGAAGAAGAAGGTGCTGCCAGCAGAAGAGAAGAAAGAAGAAGAAAAGTGACAGCGGCCAGGAGAAGGAGAAGAAGAAAAAGGAGCAGACCCGTGAGGAAGAAAGGAAGAAGAAGAAAGAAAGAAAGAAGAAGGAGAGGAGGGAGAGAGAGCTGTCAGCAGCAGGAGAAGAAGAAGAGAGCAGAAAGTGTGCAGAAAAATAGAGCAGACCGAGAGGAAGAAGAAGAGAAAGAAAAAGAAGAAAAAGAGAAAAAGAAAAGAGAAAAGGAGAGAAGAAATCTGGTTCAGAAGAAGAAGAAGAGCAAGAGGAGTTGGGTAAGTGTGATGAAGTTAAATTGTTTGAATTTGATGAAATTAAATTGTGTTGGAGTTTTGAGTATAAAAGGAAATTGAATTGATTTTAGAAATTGATTGAGTTTTGATTAGTGTTTGAAATTGATTGTTGAATATAGAGTGAAATTGGATGTTTGGGTGATGATTTTGATGATGGGTTTTGTTGATTTTAAAAAATTATTGAGTTTGATGATGTTTTTATTTGAAATTAGTTTAATTGGAATTGATTAGAATGAAAATTTAGAAAATTAGTAAGTTAAAGATTTGGGGATTTGATGATTTTGAGTTTAGATTACTAAATTGAGATGTTATTTGTATAATTGGAGTATTTTTGAGTTAATTGAGATATTATTTGAGTAAATTGAATGTTTATGAGTTAATTGATAGTGTGAATTTAGAATCGTTAAGTAAGAAATCAAAATAATTCTCAAATTAGTGACTTGTATTATGAGTTTTGTTGTGATATTGTGTTTGGTGGTTGATAAGAGTTGTAGAACTTGTTTAGAATAAAATTGAATCAATAATTTTGGAATTTTTGAAATTAAAATCGATATTGAAGTTATAATTAGTTTAATCGAGTTTAATGAAATTGAATTTGATGTTGTTAAGTGAAAGAAATTCATTTATGTTAAATTGATGAAGATTAGAATGAGAATTTGTGTAGGAATTGAAGTTGATAGTGTAGAGAATTCTATTTATGGGAAATTAAGTATTAGAAATTGTAGTTGTACGATTGCGAAGCAAATTGATACTTAGAAATGTAAGAAGTCATGTTGATTTTGAATGTTTGAAATTCGGTCAAGAAGAGGAATCGTATGATTGATATGTATTTAATTAAGTTGACATGGTTTTTATTAGATTAAATGTAATCGATTTTATTAGAATAGAAGAAATTGAAAAATAAAGTGTAGAATGTGTTAATTGAGTTTTGTATAAGTTGATGGTATTTATATTAACTATTTATTTGAAAATATATTACTTTAGGGAGAAATCTTCGTAGTATGGGAGAAAAAAAAAACGTTATGGAAAGTCAAGAAGTGTTTTGAGATAAAGGAATTAGAGCTCAAAGCTTAGAGAGAACCAGAAATCAGTGAGTGTAAATTATTTTCAAGCAAAGTACATTTTTTTTTCATAGTATGTTTTAAGTAAGTTTTAAAGTAGTTTATGACAAGTTATGATTTTATTTAAGCAAAAGTAAGATTTCGTTTTGATTGAAATGTTCTTTAATATGTTTTTTTTAAGTTGATTGAAGTAATTGTGATATTATATATGTTTATTTACTTATATGAGTTTTGTAAGTTAAATAGAATTTATATTTAAGTATGTTTTAATTAAAGTATTTTATATCTCAGAAATTTAGAAATTATATTTATTTAAAGAAATAAGTTTTATGTACATCCCATGTTTTTGATTAAAAGTTAGCTTTCAAAGTAAAGAAAACAGTTTTCAAACTCATGGATTTCCTATGGATTATCAGATTATCAGTTATCAGCAGTTAGACCCGGCCGGTACGCCCCATTTGTGTGTGACAAGTTAAGGGGGGACAGTTCGCTAACTCCAGGGGGGTTGAGTCTGTCAAGTCTGTTAGTCGCCCACACATTGGGGTGTTGTCTCGCTATATGTTGCGACGTAACATTCCGCGCATAGACAGTAAGATGTCTTTTATCAGATGTCACGTTGAGCGCATCAGTTAGTCGCCTCGTGACTTATATCAGATGTCACAGTGGACGGCGCAGTTAGTCGCCCTGTGACCCACTCATATGGGTTGAGTCTGTCAAGTCTATTAGTCGCCCACACATTGGGGTGTTGTCTCGCTATATGTTGCGACGTAACATTCCGCGCATAGACAGTAAGATGTCTTTTATCAGATGTCACGTTGAGCGCATCAGTTAGTCGCCTCGTGACTTATATCAGATGTCACAGTGGACGGCGCAGTTAGTCGCCCTGTGACCCACTCATATGGTACGACGCAGTTAGTCGACCTATGAGTTTAGTTCAGCTTAGGGGTCCATTGGGAGTTTTCAGATACAGAAGCCAAGCCAGAAATATTTTTTAGATTTTCAGTATAAAATATTAAATTAAGAGCTTCTGTATGTTAGGCTTGGCTAGATTTTCAGAAAAACAGATTTCAGTACAGTATTCAAAAAGCATATTATTATCGATTTCAGTACATTATTTTCAGGAGATAGATCCTGACAGAATAAGTTTTCAGAAAGTTCATTATTAGAAAAGTATTTTATCAGAAAAATATTTTATCAGAAGAGTATTATCAGAAAACTATATTATTATTAGAAAAGTTTTATTAGAGAAGTTATCAGAAAAGTATTTTCAATAAAGTATGTTCTTTTAGCTTTCCAGTTTTTAGAAAAGTACATTGTCTCAGCTTTTCAGTTTTCAGAAAAGAATATCATATAAGCTTTTCATTTTCAGAAATATAAAATAATATTATTTCAGCTTATTAGATTTCAGAAAATATATAGTTTCTGCTTTTCAGTTTTTAGTAAAGTAAAAGTATATGTATATATTCTTAATTTTTCAGTTTTCAGAAATTCGATTTCAGAATAGTTTTCTGTATAAATTTCAAAACAGTTTCCAGAAAATAGATTTTAGTATAGTTTTATGAGAAATATTTTAATATATATACTTCAGAATAGTTTTTTTTTTATAAAAGAGATTTCAGTACAGTTTTTATTGGAAACAGATTATTAGTTATTTCAGTATAGATTTCAGAAAATAAGATTCTATCATTTTCAGTAAAGTTTTTGGGAGGTTAATTTAGAAATGTTAGAATTGTTTAGTAAAATGATAACACTCACTGAGCTCGTTTAGCTCATTATAGTTTTGTGTTTTTAAATCAACCTCCCAGGTACAGGTATAGGTGCAGACATTGCAGGGACGTCGAATACCAGCAGGACCAGTCAGAGGATGCTGTGACTGTTTTTACAAGCATATAAATGTTTTAGTTGTTAAGTTTGTATTTTGGTGTTGTTTTAAGTACATGAGTATTTTATTGAAAGATTTGATAATATTTATTTTAATATTTAAACTATTTGAGATGTGATTTGATGAGATGGACCAGAGGTCCACAGTAGTTGAGATTGAAAAATTATAGAAGTGTTAAAGTTTTTATGCAGGTCTCCAAGATTGGGTAATTTCAGAAAAACAGAGGAGACTTTGCCGAAATTTTTATAAAATAGTTTTGTATATATATAAAAAAAAAATTTATACTCAGATTTTCAGTAATAAGAAACGGCTTAATTTCACGGAAGCCTTTCAGCGAGGCAAGCCTCAACTGGAAAGCTACCATGGAGTGCCGGCAGGCTACCTAATGGGAGATAGTAGGTTAGGGGCCTGTCACATATGGTCCTTAATGTTTTTAAAATACATTAATTTAATTTCTATGATCAAAATTTTAACGGTCAAACCTGATATAAAGTATAAACTGGTCATTTTATATATATATATATTATTAAATTATTAAATTAGAATAATACTTTACCCTTTATCTTTTTAATAACTTTATATATTTCGATAGTTCAATAAAATATTAATATACGTTATAAAAATTTAATTATTTTTAAAAACACTTGAAAGGATTAAATAATAAATAAACATGATAAAATTTATCAAAAATAAAAAATAAAAATAAAAATATTATAAAATTTAAAAAATCTTAAAAGTAATATGATTTCTTAAAAATAAAATAAAATTTAAGATTGAATACTTATAAAACTCAAAATTTAGTAATTTAATACATATATATATATATATATATATATATATATATATTACAGTTTATTATTATATTTTAATTTTATAATATAATAATTATAAATGTATGTTGCAATTTTATATATATATATATATATAAATAATGTATACATACTATATAATATACTATAAAATATGTATATATAATATTTTTAGCATTTTAGTTTTTTTAGCTAGATTTGAGCTTTACAAGTATTAAATCTTGAATTTTATTTTTATTTTTAATAAATTATGTTACTTTTAAATATATTTAATTTTTAATAAATTTTATTATATTTATTTTTTATTTAATCCTTTTTAAGTATTTTTTTAAAAATAATTTACACATAACAATTTTTTATTGAATTATCTAAAATGTCAAATTGTTCAAATGTATAAATAGGTCAAATTTTTATAGTTTTTTATTTTTTTATTTTTTATAAATTTAATCATATTTATTTTGTTATTTAATCTTGTTTAAGTATTTTTTTAAAATTAAATATTTATAACGTATATCAATTTTTATTGGACTTTGAAATATGAAAGTTGTTAAAAAGTTAAAGGGTAAAATCATCTTTCTAATTTAATAATTTAATAAAAAAAATAAAATGATCAATTTATACTTTATGTCAGATTTGACTGTCAAAATTCTTTAGTCATAGAGATTAAATTAATGTATTTTGAAAACATTAGGGGTCATATAAGTTGAAAAGATAAAAAGAGATCAAAAAGTGATATTTTAAAATACATTAGGGACAAATTAGTAATTATTTGAGGTACTCCATTGTAATTTAAGTAAAAGTGCAATCTCATTGCAATATGACCAAATGTCAGGATATTTCATTGCAATTTGCTCTAAAATGAAACAAATCTAGAAGCATACAAATTAATTATCCAAATATAAAATAAAGAAATAGAAACATACAACTAAATTAATTATATACAAATTAACCAAATATAGAAATTTACAAGCAAATTTAATTTATATAGAATTAATCAATAATAGAAATATGTAAGTAAATTAACTAAATATAGAAGTATACAAATAAATTAATAAAATATTGAAATATACATGTAAATCAACCAAAATGGAACTGACAAAATATAGAAGTACACTGATAAATTAACTAAATGTGAAATTAAAAAGAAATAGAAGTATACAAATTAATTAACCAAGTATAAAATTATACAAGAAAATTAACCAAATGTAGAATTATAAAGATAAATTAACAAAATATGGAAATATACACATAAATCAGTGAAATATAGAACTAAATATAGAAGTATCCAAGTAAATTAACTAAATATGGAATTAACCAAATATAGAAGTATACAAATAACTTAACCAAATATAGAATTGTACACGTAAAGTAACTAAATATGAAATTAATAAGATATAGAAGTATATAAATATATTAATCAAATATAGAATATACATGTAAATTAACCAAATAAGAAAGTATACACGTAAATCAACCAAAACAGAATTAAAAAAAATATAGAAGTGCACAAGGAAATTAAGTAAATGTCAAATAAACCAAATAAATAAGTATATAAATGAATTAACCAAATATATAAGTACACAAATAAATTAACTATATATATAATTAACCAATTATAGAAGTATGCAAGTAAATTAACCACTTATGGAAGTATACAGAAAAATTAACCAAATATTGAATTAACTAAATATAGAAATAGACAAGTAAATTAACTATGGAATTAACAAAATATAGAAGTATATAATTAAATGGACAAAATATAGAAGTATACAAGCTGTGATCGTATACGATCATGTTTTTATGTGCCATGCACCAGAGCAATTGAATAACTATATTGTAGTAGATTTAATTTAATTACTAAAGTTCAATTCCAATTTTAAAAAATAAATAAGATAAATTGAATAACTACTATTATACTAAAAGGTATTATTTCAATATTTGATAATTTATTTTTAACATGAGAGTAAGACTTTTCCCGCAATAAACTTGTTTAAAGACAATTGTTTTTTGATAATTTATCAAATAAATAAATTAAAAGTGCACTAACCACCTGCGTCATTAATGGATGTTTAAAAAAAAAAAAAAAGATAATTTTTCTTTTTTATGCCTTTTGAGTTTGATACTGAAACATACTTATCACTTGTAAATTTGTAATACTTGTTAAATTTACGTATATAAGATTAGTTTAAGATCAAATGGATTTGAACTTATAGAGGCTTTAAACACTTTCATATGACTTTTATTATACGCTGCGACAATGTTGCGGTGGCACCAAATCATTTAATCATAATGTGTATTTGTATCTTATGACGGAATGTTGCCGTCAAATGATTTCTTCATAATGAAACTTTTATGGATACAAAACACTTTCATATGGCGTGCTATTATACCTTACGTTGGAGTGTCACCGCCGAATCATATCCTCCAAGTGACTTTCAAGATAAATTCTGATGATCTCTCATTTTTGCTCAACAGACAAGAAGTTTCTGATGATCTCAAAGTTCTTTTACTGTTTTCATAGTATGAGAACTGAGAAAATTCATCATTTTAAGGGAAATGTTCAATAAGGAGGAAAACACAATATTTGAATATGATCACAATTGGTTCAGTAACTTACCAGATTTTTCACGCATACTTTCGGAATCAATCCCGTATGTTCTCTCATCGTCTCTCTCTTTCTCTCTTTCCCTGTGTGGATTTTTTAAATTTTTAAATTTTGTCTTGATTTTTGCATTGGATAATTGATCAATAGAATTCTTGAATGTAAATATTGCAGGACATCGTCTCCAGATTCATATGGTATACAGTCCAGAGTCTGCCACTATTCCTTGTAGTTGAACCTTTCCATCTCACACGCAGTGGAGCTGCTTGATGTCGCCTCGCAGGATCTACCATAATAATAACCCTAGCCATAATTATAACCATAGCCATAGCCATAACCATTATGTATAAACCATTAGATGATGATGTTAGTATGCATTAGAAATGACTGGCGATAATGGCACCCCTAATACTTGTTAGCATTCACAGATTAAATTTGTGCTTCTCCTATTAACTATTGTAAATTATGATGTTTTTATATTATATATGAAGATCAAATATGAGATTGAAGTAACTCATCGTCCAAAATATAAAAATATATTTTCTCTTTTCTACATTATATGGACAATTAATTGTAACAAAAAAAGTGACAGATTTTTTTATTGATTGATAGATTGATTCACCTATTATATATTGACTCATCTTGTTTCGATAGAAATCAGATAGAGAGTTTTTTTTCTTATATAAATATTGTTTTAAAAAAACTAACTTAGCCAAGCCTATAAATACTATGTGCTACGCCGCAACAAGTGAGAAAAATCACAATGTATATCTTCAAGTAAGTTGAATTCATATCACATCAAAAGTTGGGATAGAATTGATATTCGTTGGAAAATCCAACATTGTTGAACAAAATTAACCAAATTTAAATATAAAAGTATACGAATAAATTAACCAAATTTAAAAATTAAACAAATATAAAATTAACTAAATATAAAATTAAGCAATAGAAGTATACAAGTAATTAACTATATACAAAATTAATCAAATATAGAAGGGTGTATACAAATAAATTAACCAAATATGGTACATAAGTAAATTACTTATATTGTAATTACCAATTATAGAAGAATTCAAACAAATGATCGAAATATAGAAGTATACATGTAAATTATACATATAAATTAACCACATAAGGAAGTATACATGCAAATCAACAAAATATTGAATTGACCAAATATAGAGTATACAAGTAATTAACAAAATATAGTAGTACACAAATTAGTTAACCAAATATAGAATTATACAAATAAATTGACAAAATATAGAAGTATATAGATAAATTTTATAATATGGCATCTTATTTAAGCTTGTCGGGTCTGTAAAAACTTTCATATGACATCTTATTATACCTTATGACAAAGCGTGCATTGGCGTCGAATCATTTCATCATATAATGAAATTTTATAATCTGCAAAACGCTTTTATATAAGTTGCTATGTATCTTATGATGGAGAGTCGTCGTCAAATGATTTCTTCATAATGAAAGTTTTATGGTTACAAAACACTTTCATATGATTTGCTATTATACCTTATGATTAAGTGTCACCATGGTTGTTTAAAAAAAAAAAAGTGTCACCATGGGATCTCACTGCAAAAAAATATTATATTTACCGCAATTTTTTTTTTACCGGGGATACTAGTTCATGGTTAGTATTAAGAATTTTAAATCTTCTATCGTGAATACTTCACAACAAAATTTTTTTTACAACAATTATTACCTACGGCAAAACTATTTGCCACGGGAGTATTTGTAACCATTTTTGTCGCGGATTACAACATATTTCTCTTCGGCAAAATGTAACTTTTTTTACGGTGTCTTTTCCTCAGAATGAAATGTTTATGGTGCATAAAACACTTTCAAATAATGTCCTATTACACTTAAAGGCAATGTGCTGAAGCCGAAACGTATCCTCCTAATGAAATGCATAATGTGGGGAGGAAGATACTAATTTAGGAAGCATTAATTGTATTAGTTCTCAATAAAAAAAATATAAATTCTTGCTCGGTGTCTCTTATTTCTACTCAAGAGATCGGGTCGCCCTGAGATTTTGGGTGTTTGAGGAAAACTATAAAAATGGGACCATTAGACCTCCATGTGTTCTTTTGGTTGCCCAGGAGGTGTTTAGGAAATTAATTTGTTATAAAATATATATTTGGATGTATTAAAACCTCTCCACTACTCAACATTTTTTTTAACGGTCAATCATACTTTTTTAACTGTCAAACTTAATACTAGAGGAGTTCAGTGTAAGATTTTACAAACTTTGATTCTGAGTTAATTTAACAAATTGGTAGAAGTCAACCGTAGAAGTCAACCGTACCACGCAGGATAACAAATTGGTCGGCAATTGCAACGAGTAAATGTCTTGAACTGTGCTGCTTGTAATTGAGTTCTTGGCGGCAGTGAGAACTTGGGGATCAGATTTACTTGGGAGTGATAATTGAAAAAAAGAAAGATCGTTAAAGAGTGCCGAGCTTGCACCGACAATTAAACTTCGACAATCAAGTCAGTTTTGGTGTAATGAAGGATTAATGATCAAAATGACAAAGTTAGGGTTCAAAGAGTAAGTCCTTCCTTGGTTGAGGCTATTTATAGATACCCAATATCC
The DNA here is from genome assembly GCA_003430845.1 of Xanthoceras sorbifolium. Lineage (NCBI taxonomy): Eukaryota > Viridiplantae > Streptophyta > Magnoliopsida > Sapindales > Sapindaceae > Xanthoceras > Xanthoceras sorbifolium. The sequence goes on along the minus strand of CM010620.1, from coordinate 28,556,774 downwards.
TTCAGGTGTCCCATTTGCCAAGGTATGGTCAGCCATCACACTTGCCGTCAATCATCTACCCATTTCCTTAATCGGGGGTTAGCATGTTCTCGGAGTATGATTTAAGGGATATGACAGTTCAAGTGGCTGGTAGGTGGCCTAAGACATTTTGCAAATAATGTGCCGAATTACGGGATGTCTTAGGTTGCATGTATAATTAATGTTGTCAAGCACATTAAATACATGCAGTCCCTCTCTAAGCATGTTCGTGCCTAGCGCCATTAATTCAGATTTGACAGGTAATAAATGCTTTTCAGGCGCATTTACTGCGCTTGAAGACTTCTTCCTCTCGTTAACCTTTATCTCGATATCGTGGTGTAAAGTTTGCGTTGAGAGTTTCCTTGATACCAAAGGGTAAGAAGTGGTGTCGAGGGATTTCTCATCACTAAAGGATAAAAAGTGGTGTCGAGATCATTCTCAATGCTAAGGGGTAAGGAGTGGTGTCGAGAGCATTCTCAAAAACCAAGGGACAAAACGACGACGTTCCATCCTTTGGAACAGTTCTTCTATTGATGCGCAGTGACGTGGCATTAACTATTAAAAACTACCTACAATAATGCCCCATAAATTCCTAAATCAAAAAATAGTTTTCTTCTTGTCTTCGATTTTTTTTTTATGACAAGGAACTTTATCCCATTGGTCAACTGGAGGGTCTTGCCTGAGCATGATGTCATTTGATGCCATGGATTTTCGAATTCTAAATGATTCACTTTAGGTGAACAATTGGAGCCTTTACTGCTCACACGTGGCACTTCCTTACTGGCATTTGGGTGCATATTTTTTAGGTGGGAGGCGGTTCATCATTAGCTCGTCTAACGATGGGCTTTTCGAACTGAACGATCTTATCAAGATCAATAAGTAGGATTTTTCGGGGGTGGCCTATATATATTTGCCCTCAGAGACTGTTCACCCTTTTCTCTTATATCAGAGTCATCGTCCTAAAGAGAGAAAAATAGCTTTCGAGAGCAAGAATAAAGCAACTCTGTCAAGCTTGGCTTCGTGACTTTTACTTCGGCATTTGCACTATACTTCTCCCTTGTGAGTCACCTCGTTCTAAACCGTTAAACATTGATTACTTGTGTGTTCAGGTAATTAACATCGACGCTAAACTCAGCCCCAAGTCTTCATCAATGAAATCCTCGCCAGTAAAACAATACGAAAGAGTCCTTCACTTTATTAGGAATAACTCGCAGGTGATTCCGACACCATAACACACACTCGAAGGTAGATTCAGTTCTCATCGTTGAACCCTAGCTTCTTAAACTGCAAGTCAAACGTGGTCGAGGGGGCCAACCTGCTCGTATACACAAGGTATTATGAGATGTCGAGCACATTGATGCACTTGGTTCTAGGTCAGAGGGCTGCTTGGAATCCTCCAAATGGGAGTTGTTGCTGTCTATAGGGTGATGTTGAGCTGTGGAGTCACCCTGCCACAACCATTCATCATATGGTTCCTCACCATTGTGAGTCTAGTGCTGACCCAACTGATGCCTAATGGCTACCTGGTATTGATGGGGCTCTATGCCTTGTGGAACTCCCTCGGCTTCCCCGCGCCTTCTTCGAACGAGATTAGGCACTGCTACTCTTTGCTGTTGCCTCCAAACGAGCCTGGGTCGTACTACCTGGTATATTTCCCTGTGAGCAAGTGGCTACCCGTAGGAGCGGATGACTAGTGGGTGTCCAGTAAAATGGTGGTCCCCGCAGACGATAAGAAAAAAGGGTTTATCTGGGGACTGCCTTCTTCCAATAAATTTTGAAAGGGGGTTTGGTTCTTTGTTGAAGATGAATGGGGTCGACAGGTACAAATTATTTACTTTTTAGTAGTCTATGTATATTTATCGTCTTTACTTCCTGTTGATAACACCTTCGGGTAATAATGTTTCTTGGCAGATTCATAGAGTGAAGGGCTTACACTGACCGGCGATGAGGTCACTAGGGTGTGGCGAGCAGTTACTACGAGCTTAAAAGCTCGTGCCGCTTTATTACTCTACTGTGACTAGGCATTGGTGAGTCATGCCTTTGACGTTGAAAAACGTGCATTTGTATATTATGGCAACCTAGGGGGGTGTGAATTGGTTTATCAATAAATATTGCGGATTAAAACAATAAACTATTCAACACATAACGTGAGAGATTTTTAGCGTGGAAAATCTCAATAGGTAAAAAACCATGGGACCAACTCGTAGGCCACTTAACACATCCACATAAATTATACTAGTTGGTATGTCGTTTACAACTCACGTTGATTGACCACTCAATCACATGACTCTTGTTATAACCCAATACTACCTACCCACAAGCCTTTTACTAGCAAACCCTGCGATGTGTGCTCAAAGACTCCATGCGCTCCAAGTCTTGTTGTTCCTTTCGTATGGTCAAATAAACAATATCCTTCAATTTATGAGATCAGATCTATGTGCGCAATAAAACATGAACAATCAAATAATATGTATGATAAAAACATATTATGAATAGATTAAGTAATTAATCACAAAAACAAAGCATATAAATAAACTCTCTCTTCTCTCACATAAACAAAAACATCAAAGCATAAAAAAAAAAATAAAGACATGTGAGAGGAATAGAATAAGAACTATGAAGAACTATAAAAAGTATAATAAGCCTATCAAAAGAGACTTGAAAGAGCTAAAAAATTATGAATTATAAGTTCTCTATATATAGACAAACATTAGAAACCCTAAATCCAATAGTAGTAGGACTTTAAGAGATTAAATTTTCTAATTCAACTAGGAAATAAAGATTTACTTTTCTATTAAAAAGAAATTATCAATCCAAAAATAAAGGATTTATATATTAGGTGATTCTCTTACTTTCAAATACCATAAAAACATCCTTGATGAGCAAGAAAACATTAAACACAAGGTTGAAAGACATTAGGAGACCAAAAAACACAAGACACAAAACCAATTTTACACGCTATTTCTCACACACCAATTTGTACACTAGTAAAGGAAAAAAAAAATTTGTATACTTTATATTTTGGTGTGTAAAATTGATTTGTGACTTGTAAAATCAATTGAAATATGTTGATTAATCATTGGTCTGTACCTTGCATGTAAAACTGATTGTCTAAAAATTAGCATGTAAAATTAATTGTGTACAAACTAATGTGTATAATTGATTATTTATAAACTAGCATGTAAAATTGTTGTAGTACAAATTAGCGTGTAAAATTGAGTCACAAACTATCATGTATAATTTATTGTTTACAAACTACCATGTAAAATTGTTGTAGTAAAAATTAGCGTGTTAATATTGTTGAAAAAAAATCAGATAGAAATCAGATTATATATTGACTCATCTTGTTTCCATAGAAATCAGATAGAGATTTTTTTTTCTTATATGAGCTCCCGAGCACACTGAGGCACTTGGTTCCAGGTCAGAGGGTTGCTTGGAATCCTTCAAAGGGAGTTGTTGTTGTTTATAGGGTGATGTTGAGTTGTGGAGTCACCCTACCACTGCAACCATTCATCGTATGATTCCTCACAATTGTGATTCTAGTGTCGGCCCAACTGATGTCTAACGGCTACCGGGTGTTGATGGGGCTCTATATCTTGTGAAACTCCTTTGGCTTCCCCACGCCCTGGCCAAATGAGATTAGGCACTGCTATTCTTTGCTGCTGTCTCCAAACGAGCCTGGGTCGTACTACCTGGCATCTTTCCTTGTGAGCAAGTGGTTTCCTATAGAAGCGGATGACTAGTAGGTGTCTAGTAAAATGGTGATCCCTGCAGACGATAAGAAAAAAAAGGGGTCATCTGGGAACTGCCTTCTTCCAATAAATTTTGGAAGGGGATTGGTTCTTTGTTGAAGGTGAATGGGGTCGACAGGTACAAGTTGTTTACTTTTTAGTAGTCTATGTATATTTCTTGTCTTTACTTCCTGTTGATAACACCTTTGGGTAACAATGTTTCTTGACAGATTCATGGAGTAAAGGGCTTACATTGACTGGCAACGAGGTCATTAGGGTGTGCCGAGAAGTTACTGTAACACCCAAATTTAAATAAACCTAATATGTGTCATAAGCATTTAAGTTTTAATAACATACTTTTATGTGCTTAACTAATGAGAGTTAATTTTTAAAATAAATTCTGATTAGCTAAGTAGTTGAGATTGTTTTAAACTCTTTGTATTTTAAAAGAAAATATTAGATTTTATGTAAATATAGGATTTTGAACACTTTCAGGATTCCTATATTCTACAGAGCTTTAAATACTTTTATAAAAAAAAAAAAAAACCCTATTTCTTTTTCTATTGTATACGGCTAAAGAAAAGAAAAGAAAAAATCTCATCTCTTGAAGTTACTAAAAAGAGATTTTCAACGTGTGTTATTAATATTTTCTGTGTTTTTATACTTATATGCTTAGTGATTCAATATTAGGATTTTGATTGGGTATAAACCCTAAAGGCATACTAGTTGAACTTTTAATCTTAATTTTCTGAAATTAGGTATAGTCTGACTGACCAGTGCTTATATTGGAAATTGTATTGTGAATATATGCTTGGTTTTGGTAAATTGATTTTATATTCTGTAAACTAGACATCTAAGTGGTTCTAAAGAAATTTGTTTCACTTAAAAATATGTAGTATTGAATTTCTTATAAATTTTCGATTCTTTAACAGAGTTGCTGAAAAGTTTTCGTTTTAAAATGTAGTTTCAGTTTGAATCATTATTTTAGCAGGTTATACGGCTCAGCAAGATACAAAATTTTATATGAAGGTTTTTAAAGATGCTAATATGAGTTCTGGAAATTTTCATGATTTTTAGAGTTTACTTGAAAAAGATATGAATTTCGCAATTAGAGTACTGCAATCTGTCCAGCAGTACACAGAGGGCAGAAACATAAAAGTAAAAATACGTTATATGTATTATTTAGGTTCTAAACTTTTATTTTGGAAATATATATGTTTATTTCACATTACTAAAAAGTTTCATAGCAATTGGAATTCGGTAGAAATTTTAAAATTCGGCATTGCATAGTATTCCGGATTGCCTACTGCCAGACAGACCAGAATGCTCCAATAAATAAATTATTTTAAGGTAGTGTGAAATTTTATAAAATTCTGAAATTTTTTATATACGGAGATATGTTTGTTTAGAAGGTTTCTACAAATTTTTAAAGTCTTCCAACTTGTGATTAATTCACTAAAAATCCAAAATTGGAACAACACTGGTTAGTTCTAGTATTGAGTTTTTGGTTTGGGGAACGTTTTGAGAGATATATTTCAGTCCTAAGATATTATTTTGAGTCTGATATAAGTCCGATATGTAATTTAGGCTAAGGTTTGGATCGTTGTCTTTTTGGAGGATTTGTTTTCACTTGGATTGCTGAAAGGTAAGTATATTAAATCTTTTATTTTTAAAACCGGAATCACAATGTTATATATATATATATATATATATATATATGAATGTGTTTGTGTGTGCTTTTGAAATATGTTTATGCAACCATTATGTTTTGAAAATATGTGAATACATGGTATCATAAAATATATTTTGACTAGGTTTACCTTTATTTATTACTGTTAGTAGGCACCCTTATGATTTTTGTATAGAGCCTTATGTGATATGTGATTTGTTATGTGTGTGGTATATGAGAAGTGACTCTAGGGCACCATGGGGACTAAAGAGTCTTCGCATTTATGTGTTGATATATTGGTGCATGTGGGAGGACTCGTTGATGTTCACAACGAGGGTCTGGCTCTTACCTTCGGGCATGAGTGTTCTGTATTTTTAAGAAAATAATCCTCACTTGCACTTTCCCTGTATACATTAGTTGCCGACGGGTAACTTTGGCTCTAATATGTGATATGTGTTATATGCAAATCCTACAATGCAGTGATGAGTAAAGGGATCCTACTATTATTTCGATATATAATAAGTATGTGATTTTCGATATATGATAAGTCTTGTTATTTGTGTTTTGAATGTTATTTTGATTTGATAAATAAAAACTAATGTTTAGTATGCTTACTGAGTATCCAACTCACTTAGTCCTTTGTGATTCCAGATGATTGAGGTTGCAATTCCCGCATAACATGGATTGACATTTCAGCGAAGATTAGTCCTAAACTTTAGAAGTTTATTTGTTATTTTTAGACCGTTGTTTATATTATTTGAACATTTGTTGGAGGTTGTATTTGTTTTATCATACTTAACTTTATTGCAAGTTATTTGACATTTAGTAAGATCATATCTTGACTTTCGGGTTGGGGCGTGACATTTACTGCAAGCTTAAAAGCTTGTGCCGCTTCATTACTCTACTGTGACCAGATATTGGTGGGTCATGCCTTTAACATTGAAAAACATGGATTTGTATACTATGACAATCTAGGAGGGGTGTGAAAAAGTTTATCAACAAATATTGCGAATTAAAACAATAAACCATTCAGTACATAACATGAGAGATTTTTAGCGTGGAAAACCTCAACAGTGTGGAAAACCACGGGGACCAACTCGAAGGCCACTTAACACATCCACACAAATTATATTAGTTAATATGTCGTTTACAACTCATGTTGATTGATCACTCAATCACACGACTCTTGCTATAACCCAATACTATCTACCAACAAGCCTTTTACTAGCAAACTCTGCTATGTGTGTTCAAAGTCTCCTTGCGCTCCAAGTGTTGTTGTTCCTTTCGTATGGTCAAAGAAACAATAACCTCCAATTTATGAGATCAGATATATGTGCGCAATAAAACATGAACAATCAAATAATATATATGATCAAAACATATTATGAATAGACTAAGTAATTAAGCGCAAAAGTAAAGCATAATTAGTCTATATAAATAAACTCTCTCTTCTCTTACATTATCAAAAACATTGAAGCATCAAAACAACAAAGACTATGAGAGGAATAGAATAAGAACTATGAAGAACTATAAAGAGTATAATGAGCCTATCAAAAGAGACTTGAAAGAGCTAAATAATTATGAATTATAAATTCTCTATATGTAGGCAAACATTAGAAACCCTAAACCCAATTGTAGTAGGACTTTAAGAGCTATTAGGTTTTCTAATTCAACTAGGAAAGAAAGATTTACTTTCCAATTAAAAAGAGATTATCAACCCAAAAATAAAGGATTTATTTATTAGGTGATTCTCTTGCTTTCAAATACCATAAAAACATCCTTGATGGAAAAGAAAATATTAAACACAAGTTTGAAAGACTTTAGGAGAGCAAAAAACACGACACAAAACCTAACACATTTAGGTTCGGCATTGGCAGCCTACACACGCCTTAGGCATGCACCCACGCCTTAGGTGTGAGGTTACTGCCAGGCAGCCACGCCTTAGGCGTGCACCCATGCTTGGGGCTTGAGGCTATTGTCTCGTCTCCTCTTTTTCAGCTTTCCAGCTACAATTGACTCCATTTTGAGTCAAGTGAAACCTAACTGAATGGCCTTGGATTTTTTTGTTCTTTATACCATTGGAAAGATATGGATGTCTAGTTTCATTCCCAAAAAATCAAACACCATTTGGTTAGCGAAATAGTGCAGAGAGGAGATGTGATCGTCACCAAGATAGCCTCACAAGACAATCATGCTGATCCATTTACTAAGACCTTATCAACTAATGTATTCATGGGTCATCTAGAAGGTCTAGGGTTACGTCTTATGCCTCACATGCTTTAGTGCAAGTGGGAGATTGTTGGGGTTTTTGCCTTAAATATGTAATTTGTAAATGTTTTTTTATAAATAAATAAAAGAAGAGTTCAATTTATTCTTATTGTGTCATTTATATTATATAAACTTGTGCATTATAACATCCTAGATTGCCGAATGTAATCTCGTACTGTGTATATGATTGTCATATACAGATGGATACAGTAAGAGATGTACAATCTAAAGAGTCCATAGATAGCAAATAAAGCTGGGTACTTTATTTGTAGTTAATCTATAGCTGCGGTCTATTCTTTATTGTACGATGATTCTATCCTTAATAATTCATATGAAGATATGGGAATAGAGGCACCTTGTATGATGTGATCATATAGGACTGGGCCATGATCTATATGAATCTCTCACGAAGATCCGTTTACCGATAAGATTAATATACATCAACTTATGATGGCTATATGCGGGTGGTCTCAATCCTGAGTGTCTTATCGACTCCTTCAGGTTAGATCGTGATTTTTGATACACCATGGGTGAGGTCAGATAATTATTCCTGATCAATATTCTCTATATGTTGGGATTGCGATTTGACTTGTGGCTAGAAAGGTTTGTACACAATAGTGGAATCCACTCCTTCTTGTGAGACGTAGAGAGTAGTTCCCTTAAGGGTTGATTCAGGACTTGAACAATATAAGTGCTCTCTTGATTTCGTGAGGAAACAGGATTTATTGTTCATTGGAGAATCAACGGTGCTGAAAGGATATATGTAATTAGAGGGGTGTAACGGACATTATGACCCAGCTTTAATTATGAACTACTATGGAGGGTCACACCATATGTAATAACTATATTGATGGACACCAAGTGATATCGGTCTGTGTAAAAACGTCTGCAGTTGAGAGAATGCAGTTTCGGGTTTTAGTGTAATAATACCGGAGTTGATAATCAAGGAATATTAATTAAAGAGTTTAATTAATTATTCCGAGGATTATAGGAGCTCAAAATGCTGTGGGTCCATTAGGTTCCTTTGCTAGCCTGATCCATTTAGGTAACAAGGGTCACGTATAATTAATTGGATGGTCCAATTAATAGTGTCACATAAGTGACACGTGTTAGGAGTAATTGAGTTATGTGATTATTCAATTAATTAAATAATGGCAATTATAACAATTAAATAATAAGATTATTTAATTATGTAATTAGTCATAAAAAGAGGGTGATAGTTGATATTTTATTTTAAATAGTGAGATAATAGGATTATCTCATTTATTAAATAAAATAAAATAAATTTGAATTTAAAAAAATTTAAATTCAAAAGTTATTGACAATAATTTATTTTTATTTTAAATAGAGAAATAATAGGATTATTTCATTAATAAAATAAAATAAAATAAATAAATATCATCTGAATTAAAAAGTTTAAATTCAAAAGTTACTGATAAAATTAATAAAAAGAGTTTTTATTAATTAAGTAACTTAAATATATATTAAAAAGAGTTTTTAATATAACAAAACAACTGAACCAAATTTTAGACGTTTGAAAAAGTATTTTGTACGTAAAAAGAAAAAAAAAGAGGAAAAATGACCGGAGAGATACAATACCTCTCCAACTCTTATTTTTTCTACCTTTTCATTGTTCCTGACAACGTGACGTGCCCACACGCATGTTACCGGTGCAGGGATATAGCAAGGAAGACGTAGTGGCACAGACAAGGAGCTGCAGCAAAAAATACGAAGGAGTTTTCTTTTCTTTCATTGATTACAATTTTCTGTATATAAAATAAATATATTATTTTTATTATTCAGAAAATATAGTTCCATAGTTTTACTGGTCACAGATTGCTTTTGCAATATGTATGAAAATTTTAAAATCCTATTTCCGCTGCGTGACCAGTAGAACGGAAATACGGTTCCTACATTAGGCACGACGGATTCCGGTTCCTGACTTGACCTCAATTTGAAAATTGGATGGCGAGTGTTGGAGGTTAGCATTGCAGGGGTTGTTTGCCCTGAAGTAGATGTGGGGTTAGTATTAACTTCGTAACCGACATGGCCGAACCCCGGTGGTGGCATGGTCGATGTCGACCTTGGTCTGCAGGTCTTTGTTCTGAGCGCGAATAACGGTTTTTTTTTTTTTTTGCTTCCAATGCCCAAAGTCGTTCAGAATTCTCGTTCCTCTGCTCCATTAGCACCGCGAGCTGGGCTTCCAAAGTGGTGGGGTTTGATTCCTCTACCATGGTGTCTGAATATCGGTCGTTCGCTAATTAAATGTTGTCGAGCCCCACGGTAGCGCCAAATTCGGATCTACACTGATGACCTGGAGGTCTAAAGTCGATGTTGTAGAGGGGACGACAACTTGCAAAACGAATAAGAGAGTCGTGCTCTTGGGGACACCGGGGTGGTGCCAACCAAATAGGCTCCGACACCCAGGTTAGATTGTGAATCTAGGGTAGAAGACAAAAGAAAAACACTACCTGGAGCGATTGTATGTCGAGCGTTGGTTATTGGATAACTTGTAGAGCGTGGGAACAAGGGTTCGGAGTCGACTATATCGAGCATGGCTGGGTCGGAGTTAAGTCTTGCGTAAGTCTGACTACTAAAGAGCAGAGTAACAACTCTTTTAGGAAAATGCTTGACCCTTGCTTATGAAGCCTAAGGTTGTATTTATAGGGGTAGATGTTAGCCGTTGGGGGCGTGACCGATGATGTCGTGCTCCGAGATATCAGGGATTCCTGCTATCTCGGAGCTGCTGTTTGACTGTTTAAGTGATCAGGTTACTGACTTGGTCAACACTTGACTTTGGTCAATTTGTGAATAAGTTTATGGGCTTGGTTGACCGGTGGACCAATTCCTTGGGCCTCGTCGACTGCTCGGCCTGTTTAGGCTATTTTATTTATTTTGGGCTTTCTTTTTGTATCTAAACTTTTTGGGTTATTTTTAACCCCTACAATGTAAAATTAAGAAGAAATAGAAATATACAAAGTAAATAACCAAATATAGAATTATACAAGTAAATTAACCAAATGCAGAAGTATAAAGATAAATTAACAAAATATGAAAATACACACATAAATCAGTCACATATAGAAATAACAAAATATAGAAGTATCCAAGTAAATTAACTAAATGTGGAATTAACCAAATATAGAAGTATACAAATAAATTAACTAAATATGGAATTATACAAGTAAAGTAACTAAATATGAAATTAATAAAATATAGAAGTATACAAATAAATTAATCAAATATAGAATACACAGGTCAATTAACCAAATATGAAAGTATACACGTAAATCAACCAAAATATGATTAAAAAATATAGAAGTATACAAGTGAATTAAGTAAATGTCAAATTAACTAAATATAAAAGTATACAAATGAATTAATCAAATATAGAAGTACACAAATAAATTAACTATATATGAAATTAACCAATAAAAAAGTATGCAAGTAAATTAACTACATATGGAAATATACAGAAAACTTAACCAAATATGGAATTAACTAAATATAAAAATAGACAAGTAAATTAACTAAAAATGGAATTAATAAAATATAGGTACAAGTAAATTAACTAAAAATAGAAGTATACAAGCTGTGATCGTATACTATCATGTTTCGAATGTGCCATGCACCAGAGCAACTTATATATTGTAGTACATTTAATTTAATTACTAAAGTTTAATTCCAATTTTAAAAAAATAAATTGAATAACTAGTACTATACTAAAGGTATTATTTCATTATTTGATAATTTATTTTTAATACGTGTAAGACTTTTCCTACAACAAACTTCTTTAAAGACAATTGTTTTTTTAATAGTCTATCAAATAGACAAATAGAAAGTGTATTAACCACCTGAATTATTAGTGAATGTGTAAAAAAAAGAAGAAGACATTTTTCTTTGTACTTATCGGGTTTGATAACATACTTATTACTTGTGAATTTGTAATATTTGTTAAATTTACATATATAAGATTAGTTTAAGATCAAATTGATTTGAGCTGATAGGGTATTTAAACACTTTCATATTGCTTTTATTATTCGTTATGACAATGCAGCGATGCCACCAAATCATTCATCATAATGTGTAATTGTATCTTATGTTGGAGTTTCGCCGTCAAATAATTTCTTCATAATGAAACTTTTATGAATACAAAACACTTTCATATTGCGTGCTATTATGCCTTACGCCGGGGTGTCACCGTTGAATCATGTCCTTCCAGTGACTTTCAAGATAAATACTCACTATCTCTCATTTCTGCTCATGAGGCAAAACATTTCTGATGATCTCAAACTTCTTTTACTGTTTTCATAGTATGAGAAGTGAGAAAATTCATCATTTTAAGAGAAATGTTTCAATGGGAGGAAAACACAGTATTTTAATATTGTAACAATCGGTTCAACAACTTACCAGATTTCACAAGCATACTTTGGAAATCAACTATGTATGTTTTCTCATCCTCTCTCTCTCTCTCTCTCTTTCCCTGTGTTTTTTTAATTATGAAATTTTGTCTTGATTTTTATATTGGATAATTGATCAACATAATTCTTGAATCTAAATATTGCAGGACATCAACCCAGATTCATATGTTATACAGTTGATGGGTTTTTCAGAATTCCAGAGTATGCTATAACTCCTTGTATATGAACCTTTCCATCTCACACATCACGGTGGAGCTGCGTGATGTCGTCTCGCAGGATCTACCATATACATAACCCTAGCCATAATTATAACCATAATTATAACCATAGCTATAACCATAACCATTATGTAAACCATTAGATGATGATGTTAGCATTCGAAATGAGTGGCTATAATGGCACCCTTAATACTTGTTAGCATTCACAAATTAAATTTGTGCTTCTCGTATTAACTATTGTAAATTATGACATTTTTATGTTAAAAATGAAGATCAATTATACTAAAACATATTTCAGTATCTTATTTATAATGTTATGAATTTCACTAAATAAGAGATTTTATTTTTATTTTTTGTGCAGAACACTAGATATTAGATTCAAGTAACTCCTCGTCCAAAATATGAAAATATATATTCTTTTTCAGAATTATATGGAGAATTAATTGAAACAAAGAAGTAACAATTTTGTTTATTGATTGATAGATTGATTCACCTATTATATATTGACTGATCTTGTTTCGATTGAAATTATATAGAGATTTTTTTCTTATAAAATAACTGTTTTAAAACAACGAACTTAGCCAAGCCTAAAAATACTATGTGCTACGCTACTACAAGTGAGAAAAATCATAATTTACATCTTCAAGTAAGTTGAATTCATATCACTTAAAAAGTTGGGATAGAAATTATAGTTGAATGTTGGTAGTTAGCTATTGCACGGTCTGCATGCTTGTTATGTTCAGCAGGTTCAGCTAGTGCATACTCTACACTTGTTTCATTTGAACCGTTTGATTCTTCCGTATGCTCAGCTTATTGTCATTTAAACCGTTCGATTCTTCGGTATGCTCAACATATTGAACTCTCACATTGTGAAGAAGTGTCACCATGGGGTCTCGCTAGAAAAAAAAATGTTATATTTACCACGACATTTTTACGGTGGATACTAGTTCGTGACAAATACTAAAATTTTTAAATCTTTTACTATAGATTTTAACCGCTAAAACTCCGCAGCAAAAAAGTTATTGTAATAGTTATTACTTGCGGTAAAACTATTTACCACGGGAGTATTTGTAACCCCTTTATCGCGGATTACAACATATTTCCTCTGCGACAAATGCCACTTTTTTTTTATAATGTCTTTTCCTCATAGTGAAATGTTTATGGTGTATAAAACACTTTCATATAATGTCCTATTATACTCAAAGGCAATGTGTTAAAGTTGAAACATTTCCTCCTAATGAAATGCATAATGTGGCAAGGACGATACTAATTAGGAAGTATTAATTATATTAATTCTCAATAAGAAATATAAATTCTTGCTCGGTGTCTCTCATTTCTGCTCAAGAGGTAGGGCAGCCCTGAGATTTTAGGGGTTTGAGGAAAACTGTAAAAATGGGGCCATCGACCCTTCATGTGTTCTTTTGGCTGCCCAGGACGTGTTTGAGGAAATTACTTTGTAATAAAATATATATTTGGATGCATTAAAACCTCTTCACTTTTCAATAATTTTTTTAAAGAAAGATCATACTTTTTTAACGGTCAAACTTATCTCTAGAGAGTTCAGTTTGAGATTTTACAAATTTTGATTACGAGTTCTTTCATCAAACACTAGGTAGGTCAAAAATATAAAAATATATATCCAGTTTCTGAATAGTGTAGACAGCTAATGAAACAAAAAAGTCAATTTTTTTTTATTGATTGATAGATTGATTCGTCATGTTTCAATAGAAACCACATAGAGATTTTTATTTTTTCTTATATAAATATTATTTTGAAAAAACTAAGTTAGCCAAGCCTATAAATATTTTGTGGCTGTGCTACTACAAGTGAGAAAAATTATAATGTATACCTTCAAGTTAGTTGAATTCACGTCTCACATGAAAAGTTGGGATAAAGTTGAGATATTCGTTGAAACATCTAACATTATTATTCTCGCGTAATATGAAATGAAGTAAATATAGAAGTACACAAATTAATTATCTAAATATAAAGTAACGAAATAGAAGTATGCAAGTAAATTAGCGAAATATAATAATACACAAATAAATTTAATATATGTAGAATTAACCAATAATAGAAGTATGCAAGTAAATTAATTAAATATAGAAGTATACAAGTTAATTAACAACATATGGAATTATACACGTAAATCAACTAAAATGGAACTAATGAAATATAGAAGTATATTAATAAATTAACTAAATGTGAAATTAACAAGAAATATAAATTTACAAATAAATAACCAAATATAGAATTATACAAATAAATTAACCAAATGCAAAAATATAAAGATAAATTAACAAAATATAGATATACACAAAAATCAGTCACATAAAGAACTAACAATATATAGAAGTATCCAAGTAAATTAACTAAATATGGAATTATACAAGTAAAGTAACTAAATATGAAATTAATAAAAGATAGAAGTTACAAATAAATTAATCAAATATAGAATATACACGTAAATTAGCCAAATAAGAAAGTATACACGTAAATTAGCCAAAACATGATTAAAAAATATAGAAGTATATAAGTGAATTAAGTAAATGTCAAATTAACTAAATATAGAAGTATACAAATGAATTAATCAAATATAGAAGTACAGAAATAAATTAACTATATATGAAATTAAACAATATAAAAGCATGCAAGTAAATTAACCACATATGGAAATATAAGAAAAATTAACCAAATATGGAATTAACTTGTAACATCCCTAATGTCGAATAATTAATTTTGAATATGTAGATATATAAATGTATGATTTGAGGGGTGTAAAACGTAATTAAATGTATGTTTATTTTTATGGTTTCCAGATGGACCAGATGGAGCGGTCCAGAAAGATTACATAAAGTGAAGGAAAAAGTGGACAGTGAGTACCGCGACCAGAGATCGCGATGAGCTGCTCGCGGTGAAAAATGAAATTTTTGGCAATGAGCACCGCGACCACAGATCGCTGACTAGCTCGCCGTGAAAAAGATCAAATTCGGGCAGTGAGCAACGCGACCACCAGCGCGACCATGGTACCGCGATATGTGATCGTGATGAAAGCGGTGGAACTTCTCTAGAGAGTACCGCGACCAGGTGGCATGACCACAGGTCGCGATGAATGAAATTGTATAAAAAAAAATTGGCTTCTGGAAGAAGCAATTGAGAAAGACAGAAAAGAAAAGAGAGAGAAACCGTGAGAGGAGAAAGAAAGGAAAGGAAAGAAAAGAAAAGAAAGAAAGAAGAAGAGAAGAAGAAGAGGAAGAAGAGAAGAAGAAGAGGAAGAAGAAAAGAAGAAGAAGAGAAGGGAAAGAAGAAGAAAAGAAAAGAAAGAAAAGAGAAGGAGAAAGGAAAGAGGAGGAAGAAAGGAAAAAGGGGAAAAGGAAAATTCAGAAAGAAAACTGTTGTAAAACGGTATCCAGGTTGGTGTACACTCGTTTCTGCAACTATTTTTGATATGTGTTTTGATTTAGTAAGTTTGGAAATATATTTCTGGATTTTATATACTCGTATTGATTATATATATATATATATATATATATTCGTATTTCATTTCTATATATTGTTGGACTTGTTTGTGCAATATTCTGAGATTTTGGAATTTTAAATATAAGTGTATGTTTCCAAAACCTGATTTCCGACTATTGTTTTACGAATATTGTTGGTTTTCTAATTATTGATTTTGATTGAAACTTATATTTGTTGATTTTCGGATTAAATGAATTAATTGGAAAACTCTAAATAACGACCCTGATATATGTATAGGGATATGTGGATATAGGAGATTGACATGTCAATTGAGTGAATATATGGCAGTACTGCACCGTGATTTATGATGCCTCTGATGTTGATTATACGGATACCTTTTCCCTGTGAAATAGGAAACCGACTGTGAAATACGGATACCATTTCATTCTGAAATGGAAAACCGACTGTGAGAATATATGGATACCATTTCCTTGTGAAATGGGAAACCGACTGTTTATATAGGGATACCATTTCTTATGAGATGGGAAACCCGACTGTAAAACCCGTAATCCAGTCCTGTAAACCCTGTTATGTGTATCAAGGGCCCAATTGAGAACTGAAAACCAGAAAAACAAAGAAATGTTATTACGAATGAAATCCAGAAACTTTTGAAATACTTTATTTTATATAGTTTTAGAGTTTGAAATCTGATTCATTGTTTCATATAGATATTTCTGGAATGCTGCATTTAAGATTTGTTGTTATATATATATATATATATATATATATATATATATATATATATATCTTTCTGAAGTTCTGAATGTATGTTCTGAAATTAAGATCTAGTGTTTTATATTATATTGCAATTTATTTTAGTGTACACCCACTAAGTTATATGCTTAGTGCGTCGGTTTTTATCGCGCGTAGGTAACAGGGATACTGAGGAAGCAAAAGATTGAACAGAGAGAGAGTTGCAGGCAGATATACAGAGTCACAGTCACCACATTTTGGGTAGTTATATATATTCCTGTATAATGTAGTTAGATATGCATGCATATACAGAGAATTTGTAATTGAGATAAATAATTCTGTTTTGTAATTAATTGTTTTCTGATTTCTGTTTTTCATTTTCATTTTAAGAAGGATTGTAACAGGTAAATTATGAACTGTTTTATTTTAAAATCTGTTTAAAAGTTGCACTAAACGGCAGAGTGCGCATTGGTTTGAAAGTGGATATAGAAGTGTTACTATTAAATTGTATTGGATTTATTTTGTTGAAAACAGGTTTTGGAAACTCAGAAAAACAGAGGAAACTCTACCGAAATTTTGAAAATAAATTTTGCTGGGCTCACTAGAAAAATATTTTTAAAATACAATTGATATGATTTTCACTGTTTGTAATAAATAAAGTGAATTAAGTAAAGTTTTGAAAACCAGGTAACGCTCCCTGGGTCGATCCAGTCGGGTCGGGTCAGGGGGTGTTACATAACTAAATATGGAAATAGACAATTAAATTAGCTAAAAATGAAATTAATAAAATATAGAAGTGTAGAAGTAAATTAACTAAATATAGAAGTATACAAGCTGTGATTGTATACGATCATGTTTCTAATGTGCCATGCACCAGAGCAATTTAATAACTATATTGGAGTAGATTTAATTTAATTACTAAAGTTTAATTCCAATTTTAAAAAATAAATAAAAAATAAATTGAATAACTAGTACTATACTAAAAGGTATTATTCATTATTTATTTTTAATATTCATAAGACTTTTCCCACATTAAACTTATTTACAGACAATTGATTTTTGATAGTCTATCAATTAGATAAATGAAAAATGCATTAACTATCTAAATTATTAGTGAACGTGTGAAAAAAAAAAGATAATTTTTTTTTTACTTATCGCGTTTGATACTAAAAAATACTTATTACTTGTGAATTTGTAATACTTCTTAAATTTACGTGTATAAGATTAGTTTAAGATCAAATTGATTTAAGCTTATAGGGTCTTTAAACACGTTTATATTGCTTTTATTATACGTTTATATTGCTTATAGGGTATGCTACAACTCTTTGTATATGAACATTTGCATCTCACGCTTCACGGTGGAGCTGCTTGATGTCATCTCGCAGGATCTACCATATCCAAAACCATAACCATAATTATAACCATAACTATAACCTTTATGTTTAAACCATTAGATGATGATGTTCGTATGCATTAGAAATGACTGGCGATAATGATACCCCTAATACTTGTTAGCATTCACAAATTAAATTTGTGCTTCTCCTATTAACTATTGTAAATTATGACGTTTTTATACAAAATTAATCAAATATAGAAGTGTGTGTACAAATAAATTAACCAAATATGGTACACAAGTAAATTACTTGTATTGTAATTAACTAATTATAGAAGAATTGAACTTATAAGTGAAGTAGAGAATAATTACTCTACTAGTATATAAGCTGGTTGTAACTGTTTCTGGAATCAATTAATGAAAATCACACTTTACTCATTTCCACCGTTGTTGATCTCGAGTTCATCAGTTCTTGTTTTCTCAGATTTCATCAAATACTTTTGTGCCTTTTAGTCTAAACACTGTTATTAACAGGTTTCTCATGGTATCAGAGCACTATTGAATAGCTTCTAGCTCGAATCTTGACTCTCGAAATCCTCGATCGACCATGTCTTCCTCTGCAAAACAGGTTCATTTTGCTTCGATCTCCAAGGCTCTCAACTTGAACCTCTTGGTGAAGCTGAATCGCAACAATTTCATTCATTGGAAGGTGCAGATTCTTCCAGCAATTAGGCCTCTTCAACTCGAGGATTTTATTAATAGAGGTAAACTCTGCCCTAATCGGTTTGTTGAAATTGTACATGCTGATAGTTTAGTCAAAGAAACTGTAGTTAATGAAGAATTTGTTTAGTGGGAGAGAGCTGATCAGCTATTGTTGTGTTGGTTGATGACAACCGTAAGTGAGGGTTTAATTGGGGAAGTCACTGAGTGTCGTTCTTCCCTAGAATTTTGGAGAGTCTTAGAGTCCATGTTCTCTAGAGAGTCTCTTGCAAAGATTCTGCAACTTAAACAACAACTACAGAATGTGAAGAAAGGTTCTACTACCATAAGTGAGTTTATCCTAAAAGTTAGAAGCTATGGTAATGGCTTGAAGTCAGCTGGCCAGGTAGTCACTAATCAAAATCTATTGTTGAGTGTATTGAATGGTCTTGGTCATGAGTATGACCCAGTGGTAGTAATTTTGTTGAAACAACAGTCTTATATGTCATTGCTTGAAGCCCAGTACATGCTCATGACTCATGAGAAGAGAATTGAACACCTAAATGTGGTGAATCAAATTGATACCTTTACTCCATCAGCTAATTTTGCTGCTGCTAGTGGTGGTGGTAGAGGAAATGGGAACAGTAGAGGGGGTTTTCCTAATGGAGGTCGAGGAAATGGAAATTACAATAATAGAGGTAAGAGAGGAAGAGGCCGGTGGAATAACAGCTCCAAGCCCACTTGTCCAATATGTAGCTGAGTTGGGCACTCTGCACAACAGTGCTACAATCGTTATGACAGAGTCAATCCAAGCCCTCAACATTCTCAGTCGTCTGGAGGACATCCTGGCAGCAATTTTGGGGGAAATTATAATGCCATGCAAGTGCATGCCTTTGGTGGAAATGGGGCACCTGGACAGTTCAATAATCAATTCTTTTAGGGGGCAGCTCAGCCTAGTTTTCCAAGTACCTATCAGGGCAACTATCAAGCTAATTTTCATCAGCATTCAGGCCATGCTGCTGCTGCTCCACTCTATGCATGATCCAGCTTGGTATGCCGACAGTAGAGCTACAACACATGTGACATTGGACCTAGGTAATCTCTCTCATTACTCTCAATATGAAGGTCTTCACAAATTGGTTGTTGGTAGTGGTCAAAAGCTTGCTATTGATAATGTTGGTACTTCTCTAGTAAAGTCTCACACACAACCCACACAAACTTTACAAATGACCAATGTATTGCATGTTCTTCAAGTGACCAAAAACTTGCTTAGCATTTGTACTTTCACTAGAGATAATCATGCCGTAGCTGAATTTCATGATAATTGTTGTGTTATAAAGGACAAGACTTCCAAGAAAGTGTTACTTCAAGGAACACTTAAGGATGCATTGTACCAACTCAAGCTTCATGTTACAAACTCTAAGCTACCTTGTCTTCTATCAGCCGATGCTTCTACCTATCTAGCTCATTTTCATTTTGATCATTGTAATAAAAATACTGTGATTGCATCTAAAAATACTGTTGTTCCTGCTTTTACCTATTCTGTACATTTTGCATCTACTGATTTGAGCAATACAAATTCTACATCTACTGCTTTAAATTATGCTCCTTGTGTTGCTAATTTTTCTGCTAATAATGTTGCTTCACATTCTGCTCCTTGTGTTGATAATATTGCTAGTATTTGGCATTCCAAATTAGGCCACCCCTCCCTTAATGTCTTAAAACAGGTCCTTCAATCTGTTCGTATTAGATGTCCTGTTAAGCAGCCCTTGTGGTGTGATTCTTGTAAAATTGGGAAGTTACATCAACTCCCATTTTCAAACTCTACCTTCACAGCTTCTACTCCCTTAGAGTTAGTCTTTACAGACATTTGGGGACCTTCACCAATAAACTCTACTGCTGGACATAAATACTATATCCTTTTTGTTGACTCTTTTACTCGTTATACTTGGCTATTTCCTCTCAAGCTTAAATCTGAAGCTTTATCCACCTTTGTTTCCTTCAAATCTCAAGTTGAAAAACAATTTGAGAGACCCATTAAGGTTCTTTAAACTGACATGGGCAAAGAATATCAAGCTTTTACTCCTTTTCTTAAACACCATGGCATTCTTCTTCGCTTCTCATGTCCTTACACCCATCAACAAAATGGGGTACCCGAAAGGAAACACAGTCATGTTGTGGAAATTGGTCTCACCTTGTTAGCACACTCCAAAATGCTTTTAAAATTTTGGGTAGAAGCTTTTCAAGCTGTTGTCCTTCTCATCAATAATCTCCCTACATAAGTTTTAAACTCCATTTCTCCTTATGAAAAACTTACTAGAAGAAAACCAAATTATCACTATTTTAAAACATTTGGTTGTGCTTGTTTTCCCTACCTTAGACCCTTTTCCTCTAAAAAATTTAACTTTCATTCCACCAAATGTGTTTTCATCGGTTATAGTCTTCAACATAAAGGATATCGATGTTTACATCCTTCGGAAAGAGTTTATTTGTCTAGGAATATTTTGTTCAATGAACTTGATTTTCCTTACTCTTATTTGTTTCCCTCTTCCACTAATGTTGAGTCTTCTACTTCTATTTCTCCTAGTTTACCACTGTCAATATTTCAGTCTATTATTAAACACAGTCCAGCTTCCAAACCCATTCATCATGCTGCTGTTTCCACACTTATTGCACCTTCAAATACTGCATTTTCTTCACCTGTTGCCACTGTTGGTGTGAGTCCTGTTGCTCGGTTATCTTCTGTGTCTTGTCACCAAATTAGACCTGTTCCTTCACCATCTCCCACTCCAATTCTTTCTTCTCATTCTGCTGCCACTCATCCCATGGTCACACGATCAAAAAACAGGCAGTTTAAAACCCAAAGTGTTTTCTACTTTATGTCAATCACCTTGTGCTTCTTTAGTAGAGTTTGTACCAACTTCTGTCAAAGCAGCTCTTGGTGACCCGAAGTGGAAATTAGCTATGCAAGAAGAATATTTGGCTCTCATGAAAAATGATACTTGGGTTCTTGAGCCTCCTAGTGACACTTGCAACATAGTTGGGCACAAATGGGTGTTTAGGGTCGAGTATAAACCTGATGGGAGTGTGGCTAAGTACAAGACACGACTTGTTGCTAAAGGGTTTCATCAAACCCTTGGAGTTGATTTTTCCGAGACCTACAGTCCAGTTATCAAGCCATCCACCATCCGTGTAATTTTTACCTTGGCAGCCTCGTTTGGTTGGGATGTAACACCCCCTGACCCGACCCGTCTGGATCGACCCAGGGAGCGTTACCGGGTTTTCAAATACTTTCTTAATTCTGTTTATAAACTGAAACCATATAAAATCATATAAGTTTTGTAATTTAAAAATATGTTTCTAGTGAGCCCATCAAACTTTATTTTCAAAAATTTCGGCAGTGTTTCCTCTGTTTTTCTGATTTCCCAAAACTTGTTTAAAATAAAACTCAAATCAAATAAATTACACACCAAAGCTTCAAATATCCTTTTAATCAAATGCGCACTCTGCCGTTTAGTGCGACTTTCCAACAGTTTTTAAAATAAAATAAAATAATCCATAATTTAATATTTACAAACCTTTAAAAATGATAATAGAAATCATAAAATTATTTACAAAACATATATATAATCATCGAATTTACAGACTTCTGTATATGCATGCTTACAGAATATAACATACAAAACTATATAACTACCCAATAAATGTGGTGACTCTGAACTCTTCTAACTGCAGGTACCTCCTCTCTACTCTTTCTCTGCCTCGGTATCCCTGTGACCTACGCGCGATAAAAACCGACGCGCTAAGCATATAGCTTAGTGGGTGTACACTAAACTCATTTATCAAAATCATAAATAACTTTTCATAATAAAATATCACAATGTTATCATATCTAAACATGATTTACAGAAATAAAATTGATGAAATTAATTCAATAGAAACAATTCAACTCAATACAATTAATAATCAATACAAAACCAAATCATGAATTCTTTTGTAAACATTTCTTTTTAAAGCAATCTCAATTCTGGCCCTATGGAATACTCAACATAAACCAGGACTGGAATATGGGTCGTTCGACCATAGTGGCTGTCTGTCGAATATAACTCCCACCTTAGGACGAATTCTAAAGGTGGTACGTATCTCCCTACTCTAGGACCTAGGGTTCGGACCCTAAAGAGGTACATAGCTCCCTATTCCAGGACGAATCCTTAGGAAGGTACGTGTCTCCCTACCCCAGGACGAATCTGTGAGGAGGTACGTGTCTTCCTACCTCTGGACGAATCCATGAGGAAGTACATAATAAATCATCAATATCAATATCAATGTCGGTGCAGTACTGCTCAATGAACCCAGCTGGTATACCAACCTCCGATATCCATTTCTATATCTACGTATCCTAGGACCGTTTCAATACAATACAAATCGAATTCAAACTCAATTATTAGAAAAATTCAATCGATATTAAGAACAATATATATATAATTTTATGGAAATTCAGTGATTTATTCATTCGAAATTCTGAAACAATTTATTCACAACATATTCAACAATCGAAATACGATAGATACGAGTAAATCGAAATTATTCAATAGAAAAACATTATAAACATATCTGTACTAAATTATCCAAAAACTCAAATGTAAATCAAAACACATAAAAACGTCAAAAACAAGTGTACACTAACCTGAATACCGTTCCTACACCTTTTTCCTTCCGGGTTTTCCCTTTTTCTCTTTCCTTACCCTTTTCTTTTTCTTTCCTTTTCTTTTCTTCTTCTTTCTCTTCTCTTTTTCTTCTTCTTCTTCTTCTTTTCTTCTTCTTCTTCTTCTTCTTCTTCTTCTTCTCTCTCTCTCTTCCTTTCTCTCTTTTTCCTTTCTTTTCTTTCTCTCTTTTTGCCTTCCCCCTTTTTTTTCTTCTTCTTTTCTGCTTGGCTTCCTCGAGAAGCTTTTTTTTTTTATACAAATTCGGTTATCGCGACCTGTGGTCGCGCCACCTGGTCGCGGTACTCACTGGAGAAGTTTCACCGCTTTCATCGCGATCACCCATCGCGGTACGATGGTCGCGCTGGTGGTCGCGTTGCTCACTACCCGAATCTGTGGTCGCAGTGACTGGTAACGGTACTCACTGCCAAAAATTTCATTTTTTCACCGCGAGCAGCTCATCGCGATCTCTGATCGCGGTATTCACTGTCCACTTTTTTCTTCACTTCATGCAATCTTTCTGGACCGTTCCATCTGGTCCATCTGGAAACCATAAAAATATACATACATTTAATTACGTTTTACACCCCTCTAATCGTAAATTTTTATATTCATATACTCAAAATTAATGATTCGAAATTAGGGATGTTACATGGGATATTCAGCAGGTGGATGTCAACAATGCCTTCCTAAATGGTGACTTGGAAGAGGTTGTTTTTATGGAGCAGCCTTCGGGCTTTGAAAGTTCTCGGTTTCCTCAGCATGTTTGCAGATTAAAGAAAGCTCTTTATGGGCTAAAGCAAGCTCTAAGAGCTTGGTTCAATAAGCTCAAGACAGCCCTTCTTTCTTGGGGTTTCTCTAACTCCAAATCTGATGTTTCCTTGTTTATCAAGAGGGCTGGATCAGTTTTGCTCTATGTTCTCATATATGTCGATGACATCCTCATCACGGGGACAGATCTTAAGCAAATTCATCACACCATTTTCTTGCTGAATTCGAAGTTTGCCTTGAAGACTTTTGGATCCGTTGGCTATTTTCTTGGCTTTGAAGCCTTTATGAACTCTCAAGGTATATATTTAACTCAAACAAAATATATCTTGATCTTTTGACCAAAACCAACCTCTTGAACTTTAAGCCTTGTGATACTCCAATTTGTTCAAGTGTCAAGTTGTCTCTCAACAGTGGTCAACCTTTCAAAGATCCCACTTTATACCGTAGCACTCTTAGTGCTCTACAATATCTCACGTATACTCGTCCCGATATTGTTTTCCCTATCAACAAGTTAAGTCAATTTTTGGTAGCCCCTAGTGATGTTCATTGGTAAGCTTGCAAATGTGTTTTGCTTTATTTGAAGGGGACAGCTGGTATTGGGTTGCTGTTTCAGCCTGCCCAGCAGCTCTATATTGAAGGTTTTGCTAATGTGGACTGGGCTTCATGTTTAGATGATAGGTGGTCTACTAGCGGTTGTTGTGTGTTCCTTGGCTCTAATTTGATTACGTGGTACTCACAGAAGCAACGGGTTGTTGCAAGGTCAAGCACGGAGGTAGAATATCGGGCTCTTTCTCAAGCCTCTACTGAGGTATTATGGCTATGTTCTCTC
The DNA here is from genome assembly GCA_003430845.1 of Xanthoceras sorbifolium. Classification (NCBI taxonomy): domain Eukaryota; kingdom Viridiplantae; phylum Streptophyta; class Magnoliopsida; order Sapindales; family Sapindaceae; genus Xanthoceras; species Xanthoceras sorbifolium. Next base: position 28,531,902 of record CM010620.1, on the reverse strand, counting down.
TTTCAGGAGTTGGGAATTAAATTGGCAGGCACTCCCATACTGTGGTGCGATAATACAGGGGCGAGCTCTATTGCACATAACCCTGTTTTTCACCAACGTACAAAGCATATTGAAGTGGACATACACTTTATTAGGGAGAAGATAGCAGCTGGTAGTCTTGTTGTTCAATACATACCTACTGCTTCACAAAAGGCAGATGTTTTCACCAAAGCCCTGCCTCATGCTCGCTTTGCAATTCTTTGCAGCAAACTGAATTTGGCTTCCTCACCTCAGTTCAGTTTGAGGGGGCATGTGAAGGATACTAAAGATTGAGTTTAGTTTAGCTTCTAGCTTATAAGTTCCAGCTTTGTTATTGTATTGTACCTATCACAGCTTTGTTATTGTAGTGTTTATATTTGATATTTATATGTTAGCTGGAGAGCTTTGATTGGTTGTTATAATTAGCAATCTGTATAAGTGAAGTAGAGAATAATTACTCTACTAGTATATAAGCTGGTTGTAACTGTTTCTGGAATCAATTAATGAAAATCACACTTTACTCATTTCCACCATTGTTGATCTCGAGTTCATCAGTTCTTGTTTTCTCAGATTTCATCAAATACTTTTGTGCCTTTTAGTCTAAACACTGTTATTAATAGGTTTCTCAGAACTGAATGAACAAAATATAGAAGTATACATATAAATTAACCACATAAGGAAGTATACATGTAAATTAACAAAATATTGAATTGACCAAATATAGAATATACAAGTAATTAACTAAATGTAAAATTAACAAAATATAGTAGTATACAAATTAGTTAACCAAATATAGAATTATACAAATAAATTGACAAAATATAGAAGTATATAGATAAATTTTATAATATGGCATCTTATTTAAGCTTGTCGAGTTTGTAAAAACTTTCATGACATCTTATTATACCTTATGAAAAAATAAGTTTGGAAAAGAATATGTTCTTCTCTGTTCTTCCAGCCAGAGTACACTGTTTATATACAAGAATTTACATCAAAGGATAGAAAATAAAGGGCTTAATTAATTCCCTTAATTAAAGGAATTACAAATCTCCTAAATACATGATACAAGCAAAGAATAATGCTTAATAAAAGAATTGAATCTCAATTACTCAAATTATGCTAAGCTAAATCTCAACACTCCCCCTCAAGTTTGAGCATGTATATCAAGCATGTTCAACTTGGATGTCAGCTTCTTGAACACATTTCCTCCTAGAGCTTTTGTGAAGACGTCTGCCAGCTGCAAATGTGATGGAACAAATTTGGTGATGATTTGTCCATCTTGTATCTTTTCTCTTACAACATGACAGTTAAGTTCTATGTGTTTGGTACGCCTATTGTATACTGGATTTGCTTCTATATGGTGAGCAGCTTGATTATCACATAATAACCTTGCTGGTCTAATAAAGACTTGCATATCATTGAGTAAAAATCTGAGCCAAGTTAGCTCGCAGGTTGTGGCAGCCATAGACCTATATTCGGCTTCTGAGGACGATCTCAAAACAGTTTTCTACTTCTTTGCGTTCCAAGAAATTAGTGAATCCCTTAAGAATACACAATATCATGTTATCGATCCCCTTGTCATAGGACAGTTTGCGCAATTGGCATCACAATAAGCCTTCAAAGTAAGGGTGTTGTTGGAGGAGAACAACATACCTAAACCAGGATTGCCTTTCAAATATTTGATAACACGAAGGGCGGCATCCCAATGAGGCTTTCTCGGAGCATGCATAAATTGACTCAGAATATTAATTGAGTATGTAATATCTGGTCTTGTAATTGTGAGATAGTTAGTTGAACAATCAATCTCCTATAGCGAGTCAGATCTTGTAGCAGATCACCTTGATAATTTGTGAGTTTCATATTTGTCTCAATAGTAAAAGTTTATGGTTGAGCACCCAAGTAACCAACATCATCTATGATCTCTAAAGTGTATTTTCGTTGAGAGATAACAATAACTGCTTTGGACCTTGCAACTTTTAACCCAAGGAAGTACTTAAGTAGACCAAGATCTTTGATATGAAATTGTTAGTGAAGAAATTGCTTGAGACTGTGTATTGCTTCTGCATCATTTCCAGTAATCACCATGTCATCTACATAGATAAAGACCATGGTTGTAGATGAGCCTTTTGTTTTCACAAACAATGAATAATCTGAATGTGATTGAGTAAAACCAGCCTTCTTGATAGCATGTGAAAATTTTGCAAACCAATTTCGAGGTGCTTGTTTAAGTCCATAAAGCGACTTATGCAGTCGACATACTATCTTCTCCCCCTGTTGACAAAGTCCCGGTGGTGGAGCTATGTATACTTCTTCCTCTAAATCGCCATGTAAAAAGGCATTGGTCACGTCCATTTGATACAAGGGCCAGTGTCGTGCAGCGGCAATAACAAGTAAACATCAAACAATTGTCAATTTGGCTACAGGGGCAAATGTTTCAGTATAATCCAAGCCTTCTTGTTGAGAAAATCCTTTGGCTACCAATCTGGCTTTGTATCGTTCAATTGTACCATTTGAGTTGTATTTGATACGATAGACCCATTTGCTACCAATGGTGTGATGACCAACAGGTAAAGGAACTAAGGACTATGTTTTCTGTGCATTGAGAGCATCAAGTTCACATTGCATTGCTTCTTGCCATTTTGGATCTAAGACAGCCTGAGCATAAGAGGTTGGTTCTAAAACACTTTAAATGGTATTAACAAAGTGTTTATGAGTAGAAGACAATGAACCATTGGAAATGTAGTTACTTAAAGGATATCGAGTACCTGACTTAGTTGAAGGTGTCTGATTTGTAGTTGCAGTTGATGATGTTGTACTAACTTGTCCACAATGAAAGTCTCGAAGAAGAATAAATGGCTGCTGGACACGGTCACTTCTATGAAGAGGAGGTATAGAAGATGATGTAGAGTGAGGAGATGACATTGAGGAAGAAATGGGTGACTGTATGTTGGTTTCGGATGATGAAAGAGTATATATAATTTGATGCGTGTCAGTAGAATAATCTGATATCTCAAGTGGTGATGGTAATGTGTTATCTAATGATTTTTCTGAAGCAGGAGAAGGAAAAATGGACTCATGAAAAACAACATCATGACTTGAAAAAAATTGGTGAGTGTGTGAGTCATACAAGCGATAATCCTTTCGACCTACAGGATAGCCGACGAAGATGCATTTTCTAGCTTGAGAGTCAAATTTGTTTGACGGTTGTAGATTTGTTGCATAACAAAGACATCCAAAAACTCTTAAGTGAGAGTAGTTTTGACAAGCCCCCAACCTACTATCTCCCATTAGATAGCCTGCTGATACTCCACGGTAGCTTCCCAGTCTATACTTGCCTCACTGAAAGGCTTCCATGAAGTGAAGCCGTTTTTTAACTTAGAAATCTGAATAGGAATTTTTTTTTTTATTAAAATTTTGGCAGAGTCGCCTCTGTTTTTCTAAGATTACCAAATCTTGGAGACCTGCATAAAACTTGAACATTTCTATAAAATTTTAAATCTCAACTACCGTGGACCTCCGGTGATCTCAAATCAACCACAAATCAAATCACAAATTTCAAATAATAAAATATTGAACTTTAACAATATACATTTTACATAATAGTTACAATCAAACAAAATGCATAATTCTAAAACTGTCACAGCAATGTCTGACTGGTCCTGCTAATCCTGGGAGTCCCTGCAACGTCTGCATTTGTACCTGTACCTGTGGAGGTTGGTTTATAAAACATAAAAACGTAATGAGCTAAACGCGTTCAGTGAGTGTTATCTTTCTCTAATAAATCTAATATTTTTTATTTAACCTCCTTCAAATTTTAGTGAGAAGAATAATAATTGGTTTTCTGATAAGACAACTAATAAAACCTTTATATTTACTGAACACTGTACTAAATTCTGTTTACTAGAATTGACGTACTGAAATTCCAAAATAATAAATCTTTTACTACTTTCTGAAAACCGTAGTAAAGTAAATAACTAAATAATAAAACTTTTTCTGTTTCTTTGAAAACTGAACTGAAATCTAAATCATAAAAACTATATTGAAAGTCATATTGAAATCGTTTCCTGATAATTATACTGAAATTTACTTTCTGAAAACTTTACTGAAACCTGAACTGATAATCTATTTCTAAAATCTATTTTTTGAAAACTATTTTGAAATCCCTACTAAAAACTATACTGATATCTAACTTCTAAAAATCGTTCTGAAAACTATAGTGAAAACCTTTCAAACTTTCTGTTATTGCTGAAAACTGATAAACTGAAATACTGCATACTTTTTGAAAACTAAAAAACTGAGATAATATATATATACTTTACTTTTCTAAAAACTGAAAAACTGAGAAAATATACTTTTACTTTCTGATAATACTTTTCTGATAAAACTTTTCTGATAATGCCAATGGCACTCATATCTAATAACTGATAATCCATAGGCGAATCAGTTGGCGCTACACCATATGGAGGGTGTCACCAGGCGACTATTGTGGCGCTGCACTGGTGACTCTGATAATATGATAAACGATATCTCACTGTTTATGTGGCGGAATTCTGCATCGCCTACATATAGCGAGACAACACCTTAGTGTGTGGACGACTGACAGACTCGACAGACTCAACCCCCCTGGAGTTAGCGGACTGTCCCCCCCTTAACTTGCTCTATACAAATGGGGTGTACCGGCCGGGTCTACTGCTGATAAATTTGATAAGCTGATAATCTGATAATGGATGGGTATCCTATTGGCCTGAAGACAATTTATTCTTTATTTAAAAGAAAACTAACTTTTAATTTAAAAACTTGGAATATAACTAAAATATATTTCTTTAACTAAATTCCATGCGTAAATATTTTCATCTATTGAAAATAAACTCAAAAATTCTGAGATATAAAAATATCTTAATTAAAATATATCTGAGGCAATCAATTCTATTATAATTATAAAACACATATAAATAAATAAACGTGTATATAAAATCATAAATACTTAAATTAAACTTGGAAACATACTAAAGTATATTTAAACTAAAAATATAATTTTGATTAAAATAGTTTAACACTCACAGATTTCTGGTTTTCTCTAGGCTTGGTGTTCTGGTTCCTTCGTCTCATTACATTTCTTGTCTTCCCATAATATTTCTTTCTTCTCTCATACTATGTTGATTTCTTCCTAAAATAAAATAATATATTTCTAATCAATCATAAATATAGATACTACAATTCACCCAAAAGCTCAATTGACATACATAAGACATTTAAATTATAAAATGCCAACATTTAAGTTTTTGATTTCCTTTTTCTCCATATCTAACAAAAATCAATTACACTTATATCCACTAAAATTTTACGTCACTATAACCATATATACATAGAATCATTCAATTTCTCTTTTGATTGAATTTCATACATCACAAATCAACATATTTACTTTATTTTCTAAGCTACACAAATACAATTTCTAACACTTATCATACATAAATTGAAATCTCTACACAATTTCTCATACTAATCTTCATCAATTTAACATAAGTGAATTTTCTTCACTTAACAATATCAAATTCAATCTCATTAAACTTGATTAAACTAATTCTAACTTCAATTTCAAAAATTCCAAATTCATGCCATCAATTTACTCAATAACACTCAAATTACTCAAATAATTTCTCAATTCAACAATTTAAACTTGAAATCATCAAATCCCCAAAACTTTACCTTACTAGTTTTCTTGATTTTCACTTTAATCAATTCACATCAAACTAATTTCAAACAAAACACCACAAAAACTAAATCAAATACTAAAATCAACAAAACCCACCATCTTCTTTACTTCCATCATTCAAACTTCATTTTGTATTAAACAATCAATTTCAAGAACAAATCAAAACTCAATCAATTTCTAAAATCAATTCAATTTCATCAAACTTACCTAAAATCCTCTTGCTCTTCTTCTTCTTCTTGGCTGACCAAGACTCCTCCCCTTCTTTCTCTTTTTTTTTTTCTTTTCTTCTTCTCCCTCACGGCTTCTGCTCTCCTTTTCTTTTCTCTCTTCTTGGCCGGCTACTGCTTCTTCTCTCTTCTTTTTTGTTCTTCGGCCACCAACTACTCTCTCCTCCTTCCTCTTCTTTCTTCTTCTTCCTTTCTTCTCCCGCTGCTCATTTCTTCTCTTTTCTCTCTTTTTCTTTCTTCCTTCTTTTCTTTCTTCTTCTCTTCTGCCGGTCTCTACTCTGTTTTTCTTTCTTCTTCAGCTGGTGCTTATTCTTTTCTTCTTCTTTTTTTTCTCTCTTCTTCCTCTTCTGCCGGACTGCTTTCTTTCCTCCTTCCTTCCTTCTTCGGCCGACAGCTGCTCTTCCTTTCTCTTCTTCTCTCGAATTTTCTGGATTCTTTCTTTCTCTTTCTATTTTTGTTTCTTTTATTTTCTGATTCTATCACACTAATATATATATATATATATATATATATATATATATATAAACTTTAATTGCAACTTGCCCCTTTTACATTATAAAATCGTAATGTGACCACAAATTGAACACTAATTACATACAATTGTCCAATAATATTTTAATTGTCAATTTAGTCCAACAATCACATTTCATTTCATTCATTTCTCCTCCCACTAATTCTTGACTTGGCGTATCATAATTGGTTCCTTTTATTTCACATGGATTGTGCTTCTTTAGGAGGAAATTTTTCATAAAAATCCACTAACTCTTGACTTTTATTTATCCATATGGCTAACTTTGATTTGTCCACTTGTCCACCTCAAAATTAATCCATCAACATTACTTTTTCACCACATTTAAAACACCAATTAAATTACAATCCCATATTATAAAAATATATTTTAACCATTTGACATTCCGAACTTATGGAGATCCTTATTATGTTCTCTAAAACTTATAATTAAATTTCTTATCTACTTATGGAACCTTAATAACCATTTGGAACTATTCCAGACATTTTCCAAGTCTCTAATACCCTTTTCGAAAACTTTCGGATCCATTTAATAAATTTCACTATAGCACCATTATTACATCTAACATCCAATTTACTCATAATAAGAGCTTATCTATTTACATTTGTACTGTATAATAAATTATGGGAGAATACATTACAACACCTATACATACAGTACATACTATCGGGAAGGTATATTACAAGTTTGGTGGTTTGTTATATAACAATTCATATGGAGATTTATGTTTTAACACAGGAGTAGGAAGGCGATTAATAAGATAAGATGTTGTGAGAATACTTTCCGCCCAAAACTGTAAAGGAAGATTGGCATCAAATCTCAAAGTTCTACCAACATTTAAGAGATGGCGGTGTTTTCGTTCAACTACACCATTTTGTTGAGGTGTAGATGTACATGAGCTTTCAAATAAAATGCCTAGATTGGAGAAATAAGATATCAAGGAAGTAAACTCTAAGCCATTATCACTTCTAATGCATTTGATTTGGCAATTAAACTGAGTATTTACATAATTGATGAATGTTTTGATGAATCCTTAAGTTTCTGATTTGAATTTCATTAAAAAAATCCAAGTAAAACAAGTGTAATCATCAACTATAGTAAGGAAGTAATGTGCTCCAGTGTGAGTTGCAGTACGAAAAGGTCCCCAAATATTACAATGAATAAGATCAAATGAGTGCAAAGTTTGAATAGAACTTGAAGGAAATGGTAAACGAGTTTGTTTTGCCAAAGGGCAAGTTTCACAAGAATGTTGAGAATCAAATACAAATGATGGAATAATGTTACTTAAAAATTTTAAAGGTGCTTTGGAAGGATGTCCTAATCGCTTGTGCCAAGTAATGCTTCTAGCAGAATCAACATGGTGAGTGAGAGGAAGAGAAGTTGGTATAGACTTCACTGGAGAAACAAAGTAGTACAAGCCATTAAGCTGCTTCTCTAAACCAATCATCTTCTTCGAAGCCAGGTCCTGCAATATACAAAAAGTGGGAAAAAACTGGATTGAACAATTCATGGCAGATGTAAGTTGACTTACTGAAAGTAAATTAACATGAAATGATGGTGCACACATTATATTTTTAATATGCAGATGATTTGAGAGTTGTATTGAGCCAATTCCAATTATCTTGGAATAGGAACCATTGGGTAAAGCTACTTGTGAAAATAAAGGACTGGTATTAATTATTAAAGTTGCTATATGGTTTGTTGCACCGCTATCAATAATCCAATGATTCAAGTCCGTTTGTTGTTTGCTAAAGGATGAGCAAAAAGGTGTAGAAATACCTGTATAGTTTGCATGAGCAGTATTTTTACCATTTCTAAAGAAAGCTTTTATTTGAGTAAGTTCTTCAGAGGTAAATTGAGGATTCTGTTCAATTGATGTCTTTACTATGTCCTGATGCGTCTCTACACTGGTTTGGTGTGCAGCAGGTTTTCTGCTTCGATTTGAAGGTTGAACATCTTTGCCATGGAGCTTGTGACCAACTGGAAAGCCATTCAAGTAGTAGCAACGATCCACCGTGTGAGTAGTGCCCACACAATAAGAGCAAAATAGAGATCTTCTGGCCCCTTATGACTTGGAATGAGACGATGTTAACTGTCTGATTTGTCGTTGAGTATTTGAATGCAATTCTCTAGAGTTGTCATGAGTTTTGATACTCATAGCATGAACAAGATCAGTTCCCTTGATATCAGTAAGTCCTCACTGCTTTTCTTCCTCACAAAGAAGTAAGTATGCCTTTTTAACAATTGGTAGAGGTTGCATTAACATGATTTGCCCTCGCACAGCAGAATATATTTCATTCAATCCTATAAGGAATTGTCCCAGCCTAATCCTTTCTTCTTTTTCTTTTAAGTCCTTTTGTCCTCCACAAGTGCACATGATTGAAGGACTGCATGCAGTTAGCTCATCCCACCACATATTCCATCTTTGTATAATAAGAAAAAATTGAATCTTGGTTTTGTTTCAATTCAACAATAGATCGTTGAGTTTGATAATTGATGAGAAAAATCACCTTGAGAGAAACGCTCTTGAAGATTTATCCAAATTTCTAAAAGTGTCTCTACATAGAGTGCACTATTTGCTAGATCTAGATTTAGAGAGTTAAAGATCCAAGAGATAACCATATCGTTGCAGCGCTACCATAAGGAATATTTTGGATCTTTTTCATCTGATTTTTGAATGGTACCTTTGATGAATCCTAGTTTGTTTTTGGCACTGAGACTCACCAACATAGATCTCCTCCACATAGCATAGTTGGTTCCATCTAAGACTTTTGGAACAAGAACCATGCTTGGGTGATCAGAGGCATGAAGAAAGAAAGGATCAGATGAATCAATTTTTGATGTATACATAGTATGGTCAGAGGTATAAGAGGATATACTTTTTGGTGAATGATTATCACTGCTATCACTGTTGATATCAGTGTCACCTATAAAAAAAAATAAATTTGCGGAAGTGTTTTCAGAGACAACAGAATCATTGCTCTAATACCATGAAAAAAAAAGTTTGAAAAAGAATATGTTCTTCTCTGTTCTTCCAGCCAGAGTACATTGTTTATATACAATAATTTACATCAAAAGGAAGAAAATAAAGAAATTAATTAATTCCCTTAATTAAAGGAATTACAAATCTCCTAAATACATGATACAAGCAAAGAATAAAGCTTAATAAAAGAATTGAATCTCAATTACTCAAATTATGCTAAACCAAATCTCAACACCTTATGACAAAGCGTGCACCGGCGTCGAATTATTTCATCATATAATGAATTTTTATAATCTGCAAAACGCTTTTATATAAGTTGCCATTTATCTTATGATGGAGAGTCGTCGTCAAATGAGTTCTTCATAATGAAAATTTTATGGTTACAAAACACTTTCATATGATTTGCTATTATACCTTATGATTAAGTGTCACCATGGGATCTCACTCCAAAAAAATATTATATTTACCGCAATTTCCTTTTACCGGGGATACTAGTTCGTGGTTAGTATTAAAAATTTTAAAAATCTTCTATCGCGAATACTTCACAGTAAAATTTTTTTTGCAACAGTTATTACCTACAGCAAAACTATTTGCCACGGGAGTATTTGTAACCCCTTTTATCGCGGATTACAACATATTTTTCTCCGGCAAAATGTCACTTTTGTTTTATGGTGTCTTTTCCTTGGAATGAAATGTTTATGGTGTTTAAAACACTTTCAAATAATGTACTATTATACTTAAAGGCAATGTGCTAAAGCCGAAATTTATCCTCCTAATGAAATGCATAATGTGGGGAGGAAGCTACTAATTTAGGAAGCATTAATTGTATTAATTCTCAATAAAAAATATAAATTCTTGCTCGGTGTCTCTCATTTCTGCTCAAGAGATCGGGTCGCCCTGATATTTTGGGTGTCTGAGGAAAACTGTAAAAATGGGGCCATTAGACCTCCGTGTGTTCTTTTGGCTGCCCAGGAGGTGTTTGAGGAAATTACTTTGTTATAAAATATATATTTTGATGTATTAAAACCTCTCCACTGCTTAATATTTTTTTTAACGGTCAATCATACATTTTTAATCGTCAAACTTAATACTAGAAGAGTTCAGTGTAAAATTTTACAAATTTTGATTCCAAGTTAATTCAACAAACCTCAGGTAGAAGTCAACAGAAGTTAACTGTGCCTTCTTCTAATAAATTTTGGAAGGGGCTTGGTTCTTTGTTGAAGGTGAATGAGGTCAACAGGTACAAGTTTTTTACTTTTTAGTAGTCTATGTATAGTTCTTGTCTTTACTTCCTGTTGATAACACCTTCAGGTAACAATGTTTCTTGGCAGATTCACGAAGTGAAGGGCTTACACTGACTGGCGATGAGGTCACTAGGGTGTGGCGAACAGTTATTACGAGCTTAAAAGCTCGTGCCGCTTTATTACTCTACTACAACCAGGCATTGGTAAGTCACGCCTTTGACGTTGAAAAATGTGCATTTGTATACTATGGCAACCTGCAGGGGGTGAATAAGTTTATCAACAAATATTGTAGATCAAAACAATAAACCATTTAACACATAACGTGGGAGATTATTAACGTGGAAAACCTCAATAGGTAAAAAAATCACGGGATCAACTCGTAGGCCACTTAACACATCCACATAAGTTATACTAGTTGGTATATTATTTACAACTCACGTTCATTAGTCACTCAATCACATGACTCTTGCTATAACCCAATACTACCTACTCACAAACCCTTTACTAGCAAACCTTGCGATATGTGCTTAAAGACTCCATGCGTTCCAAGTCTTGTTGTTCCTTTCGTATGGTCAAAGAACAATAACCTCCAATTTATGAAATCAGATCTATGTGCGCAATAAAACATGAACAATCAAATAATATGTATGATCAAAACATATTATGAATAGACTAAGTAATTAAGCGCAAAAGCAAGGCATAATTAGTCTATGTAAATAAACTCTCTCTTCTCACACATAAACAAAAACATCGAAGCTTAAAAAAAAAATAGAGACATGTGAGAGGAATAGAATAAGAACTATGAAGAACTAAGAAGAACTATAGAAAGTATAATGAGCCTATCAAAAGAGACTTGAAAGAGCTAAAGAATTATAAATTATAATTTCTTTATATATAGGCAAACATTAGAAACCCTAAACCCAATTGTAGTAGGACTTTAAGAGATATTAGATTTTCTAATTCAACTAGGAAAAAAAGATTTACTTTCCAATTGAAAAGAGATTATCAACCCAAAAATAAATGATTTTTTTATTAGGTGATTCTCTTACTTTCAAATGCCATAAAAGCATCATTGATGAACAAGCATCCTTGGTATCCTTTATATTTTTGGAGTGTAAAATTGATTTGTGACTCATAAAATCAATTGAAATATGTTGATTAATCATTGGTCTGTACCTTGCATGTAAAACTGATTGTGTAAAAATTAGCATGTAAAATTAATTGTGTACAAACTAGTGTGCATAATTGATTGTTTACAAACTAGCATGTAAAATTGTTGTAGTACAAATTAACGTGTAAAATTGAGTCACAAACTATAATGTATAATTGATTGTTTACAAACTACCATGTAAAATTGTTGTAGTACAAACCAAGTTTTAAAATTGATGTAGTATAAATTAGCGTGTAAAATTAATTTCTTATAAACCATTGAGTGAAATTGTAATCTAGAGAAAAAAGAGTGTGATAGAGAAAAGAGTTTGATAGAGATAAAACTTGGACTGATGAAAATGAGTAGCACAAATTTACTAGATAAAAATGAGACTAGAAACCATATCACAGAAGTGAACGAAGAAGTACTCATCACTTTACTAGTAGTGGATGTACCTTTTAGATAATTAACTCATGGCTTAACAAATATACAATTTAACATCTAAATCATAAAATGAATAAAGTTATTAGTCACAAAAATATTTGAATAGATCATCTTTTCATCACTGGCTACTCCCCAGTTTCCTCCTCCTCCATGCCACCATGTCCAACCTCCTACAATTACAAAATTAGTATTCTTATGTAGATAGGCCATTGTGAGAAAACTTACGTAAATAGGCCAACATGGCTGCCGTTATCGCGATCCATAGCCCAAGCAAATCCACTTTTCTGAACAGCCACAACAATATCTTTTTTAAGTCCTTCAACTTGTATGCTAAGCATCATTGGTGCCTCCCCAAAATCATGGTTTCGATGAATGTCAATTGATGGGCTGCTTCCCCAGACTGCAGCCCCTGCATATCCTCCAGTGTCGCCATTGTTATCAGGAAGCATAAAGGTTTTCCATAGGATTTCACCAAATTCGACGTCTAATTTGCAGAAACTGCCACGGAATGTGCATCATTGTTCAATGCTTCGATATAATTCCTCTAGTGATGATGTTCCTATGTAGAAACTCCTCCCCGGAGAACAACGAGGGGCAGAAAAAATCACTTAAATAAATTAGATATCTATCAGCAACAACAACTGTGTTAACTAATAAAGCTAAAAACATTGTTGTTTTCAACAAAAGTGCGTACCATTTGGTGTAATACATGCCTCGAAAAGTTACTTGAGTTGAAATTCAATCCCATAATGTTTTTGCAGTATTTTATAACATTGTTCTTTAATCGTTCTAATAATTAATTTATTATCATTATCATGATCATCATGCATTCGTCTTAATAGTTGAATTAAATCATTTAATTTTGCAATTTGCAGACCTGTTTAGAAGTGTTAAGCATAAGTAGTAGCTGGTGTTCAAGTCTGCAACAGAAGGTGCAGCTGGCTCAAGTGTGCAAGTGTGTTTCATAGCAGCAGGTGTTTGTATTTCATCAGCTCTCTTAAGCATACATCAAACACCTTGCCTCCTATGATCAGACCAAAGGGTCACAACACTTGCCAGGTCACATTTGCTGATTACCAATCAAAATGACAAGTCAGAAATTCTGTTACAATTGCAACAGAATTTCCTGCTAGTTTTACCATCACACAAATGTGTGATTCTCTTGTTCTCTTTAGCTATAAATAGCAGCCCTCTATTCTTTCAGATTAGTGAGAACAAGTAGCAAATTCTTCTTCAGTTTTCTCTGTATTTTTGTTCTTTAGTTTCTGCAGTTTTTAGTGTTAAAGCTTTCTTGGTTTTCCAGCTCATTTCACATGGTATCAGAGCAGAAGAGAGCTTTAACCAGTGAATCTCTTTGCAAACCTCCATGAACGGCTGGACTTGAGATATCTATTGATGGATTGCTTGAAGCCATGACTGTTAGTCTATAGCTCTCTGTCATGGTCTGTTATAGTTGTAGAAGCCAAGGACCTGTACTCACCAACAAAACGGTATTCCGGAGAGAAAACATAGGCATATAGTGGAGGTTGGCCTAACTCTTCTTTCTCAAGCCAATCTACCATTGTCTTTTTGGTGGGAAGCATTTGCTACTACTGTCCACATTATCAACATTCTTCCCACACCTTTACTTGATGGTTTGTCACCTTATGAACTCCTTTTTCATAAATAACCTGATTATCTTCTTCTCAAATCCTTTGGCTGTACATGTTTTTCGTTTTGAAGATCCTATAATAGACATAAGCTTGATTTTCACTTCTCCAAGCGTATGTTTATTGGCTATAGTCTAGACCACAAAGGATATAAATGTCTACATCGTAGTGGAAGAATCTATATAGCTCGAAATGTCAGCTTTAATGAGAGTGAGTTTCCTTACAAAGAGCTGTTTCTCAAGTCCTCTGTTTCTCCCTTACATTCCAGCAAAAGTCTTCCTATTTCCATGTAACAGCCTACTCTAAAAAATACTACCATTGTGTCAAATTCTTCATCACCCGTGTCTTCAAACACTGTCCTACCATCAATTGCAACTCCTGTCTCTAATTCTGATATGTCATCAGTGGCACCTTCTCCAATCAGATACTTACCTCATACTTCATCCAACATACCTCTTGCTCAACCCTCAACCTTACCACTCAACACACATTCCATGACTACTAGAGCCAAAAATGGCATTGTCAAACCCAAAATCTATATTGTTAGCTCCTTTACAAATTCTGAACTCAAGTCAGTAATTAAAGCACTACATACTCCTTGTTGGAAAACAGCTATGAATGATGAGTACCAGGCCTTATTAAACAATCCTACATGGGTGCTGGTACCTAGAACAAGTGATATGAACATAGTTGGGCACAAATAGGTTTTCAGAATTAAATACAACCAGGATGGCAGTGTGCAAAGGCATAAAGCTAGGTTGGTAGCAAATGGTTTTCACCAAAATGCAGGCATAGAGTACCTTGAAACCTTCAGCCCTATGGTAAAGTCTGCTACAATTAGAGTTGTGTTATCATTGGCAATCACTTATCAATGAGATGTTAAGCAATTGGACATCAATAATGCTTTTCTTAATGGAGAGAGTTTTCATGAAGCAACCTAGTGGTTGTGAACTCAAAGACAAGCCAAATCATGTATGTCAGCTTATCAAATCTCTTTATGGGCCGAAGCAAGCTCCAAGAGTATGGTATGACAAGTTGAAAACAACTTTGGTGCAATGGGGATTTTAGAATTCCAAGTCCGATAAATCTATGTTTCTTTTCAAAACTCAGTCCAATATTGTGATTCTTTTAGTATATGTTGATGACATTTTAGTGACAGGAAATAACAATGCTCTTATCAAGAAATTTGTCCATGATCTTCATGCATCTTTTGCTCTCAAGGACCTTGGTTCTCTTAACTATTTTCGAGGCTTTGAAGCCACTAGAAATGCTCAAGGTCTGCTGCTTACACAGTCTAAATATGCCCGAGATTTGTTGATTAAAACCATTATGCTGTATTCAAAGGCTTGTCCTACTCCCATGTGTTATAGTACCAAGTTGCAGAAATCAGATGGTGACTTAATTCTTTGATCCATCAGCATATATGAGCACAATAGGTGTTTTGCAATACTTGACCCTCTCCAGGCCAGATCTTTCTTTTGCTGTCAATCGTCTTAGTCAGTACTTGGCAGCTCCCACCACTGCTCATTGGCAGGCATGTAAAAGGGTATTGAGGTATGTCAAGGCCTCTCTTGATCATGGTCTGTTATTCCAACGACAGCAGTCACCTATGCAGCTAGAGGGGTTTTGTGATGCTGATTGGGCAAATAATTTAGATGACCGAAAGTCCACTAGTGGCTGGTGTATGTTCTTGGGTGGGAATCTTGTTTCATGGAGCTCAAGAAAACAAAAAGTGGTAGCACAATCTAGTACAGAGGCAGAGTATAAATCACTAGCTCAAGTAGCAGCTGAAGTTGTGTGGCTCAAGGCTCTACTGTCAGAATTGCATTTTACTCTTCCTCAATCTCCAACTTTATGGTGTGACAACACCGATGCAGGAGCTTTAGCACACAATCCAATATTCCATTCTCGCACAAAACATATTGAGATTGATTTATATTTTGTGAGAGATAAGGTTGAGTCCAAGGAGCTTGATGTGAGATATATACCCACAGAACATCAGCCTGCAGACATTCTCACCAAGGCCTTACCTATCAGTCGATTTGCACTACTCAAAGACAAACTAATCATGGATAAATCCAGGCTTAGTTTGCGGGGGGATGTTAAGCATAAGTAGTAGCTGATGTTCAAGTCTGCAACAGAAGGTGCAGTTGGTTCAAAGCAACAGAAGGTGGTGCTGGCTCAAGTGTGCAGGTGTGTGTTTCATAGCAGCAGGCGTTTGTATTTCATCAGCTCTCATAAGCATACATCAAACGCCTTGCCTCCTTCTGATCAGATCAAAGGGTCACAACACTTGCCAGGTCAAATTTGCTGATTACCAATCAAATGACAAGTCAGAAATTCTGTTACAATTGCAACAAAATTTCCCGCCAATTTTATGCCAATTTTATCATCACACAAGTGTGTGATTCTCTTGTTCTGTTTAGCTATAAATAGCAGCCCTCTATTCTTTTAGATTAATGAGAACAAGTAGTAAATTCTTCTTCAGTTTTCTCTGTATTTTTGTTCTTTAGTTTCTGCAGTTTTTAGTGTTAAAGCTTTCTTGGTTTTCCAGCTCATTTCACAAGAAGTCAAGACATCGTGTACATAAACCATTCGAATAATAAAGTTAGTGTAGACCTAAAAGTTTATGGAATCAGTCAAACGATATGAGTAGATAATTCCATGAATTCAACATTTTCATTTACTTCATGTCTCTGGTCTATACCAAGCCACTGCAGCCAAGTGAAAGAATATATATGTTAATATATCATGAAACTCAATTAATCTTGTAAATTTTGATGTAATTTGTTTGTGAAAGATAATAAAATATATTGTGAAAGAAATTGAATTTTTTTTTTCAAAAAATTAAACTATTTTGTTCCAATTTTTCTTATATGAAAAAAATAAAGAGTACAAAACATAGGGAAAATAAATATAAAAAAAAAGTTTTAGGTATTGAAAATTTTCATAAGTGTAATTCATTTTGACATTAAAATTCATTAAATTGATTCAATTTTATCAAATTTCTTACAAAAAAGAAACCCGTGGTGGAGACAAAGATGGCATAGCTAATAAATATGGTATGATATTTAATACAACTTACAAAACCAATAAATATGGCATGACATTTGCACTATTCATTGGAGTTAACATCCATTGTCAATCTATCATTTTTAGTTGCTCATTCTTAAGTGATAAGACCGAATATTTCAAGTATTTCTAGTACTACGAGACTTTTAACCATAGAATACGGAAACAGAAACTTTAAACCATTACATTCCTCCAAAGTCAAGTTTGTTAAAGCTTGACAACAAGAAGGTATTACTTGAAGTTGATCAAGACATGTGCATCCAAAAGTCGTGAGAAGTACTTTCCGTCTATATTTGTTAGTATGCACCCCCCACGTTTAGAAAATAAATGAAGCATTTTATGATACTCATTCTAGTTAGTATGCACCCCCCACGTTTTTGGTACTTGTTAGCATTCACCAATTAAATTGCACTACTGTTATTAACAATTCACTAAGGTTATGGATTTCATAAATATGAGATTGAAGTAACTCATTATCCAAAATATAAAAAATATGTATCCACTTTCTGATTTATGTTAACAATTAATTGAAATAAAAAAGTTATAAATTTTTTATTGATTGATAGATTGATTTGTATGTTATATATTGACTCATCATTTTCGATAAAAACCACATAGAGATTGTTTTTCTTATATAATTATTGTTTTGAAAAATCTAACCGCCAATCCTATAAATATTCTGTGGCTACGCCACTACAAGAGAGAAAAATTATAATGTAGTGGCACATCAAAAATTGGAATAGATTTGAGATATTCATTGAAATATCTAATATTATTATTGCATAATATGAAATTAAGTAAATATAGAAGTATATAAATATAAAATAAAGAAATAGAAACATACAAGTAAATTAACTAAATACAAATTAACCAGATATAGAAATATGCGAGCACATTTAATTTATATAGAATTAACCAAAATAGAAGTATGTAAGTAAATTAACTAAATATAGAAGTATACAAATAAATTAACAAAATATTAAAATATACATGTAAATCAACTAAAATAGAACTGACAAAATATAGAAGTATACTGATAAATTAACTAAATGTGAAATTAAAAAGAAATAGAAGTATACAAATTAATTAACCAAATATAGAATTATACAATTAAATTAACCAAATGTTGAAGCATAAAGATAAATTAATAAAATATGGAAATATACACATAAATCAGTCAAATATATAACTAAATATAGAAATATCCAAGTCAATTATCTAAATATGGAATTAACCAAATATAGAAGTATACAAATAAATTAATCAAATACAGAATTGCATAAATAAAGTAACTAAATATGAAATTAATAAAATATAGAAGTATATAAATATATTAATCAAATATAGAATATACATGTAAATAAACCAAAAGAAGAAAGTATACACGTAAATCAACCAAAACAGAATTAAAAAATATAAGTATACAAGTAAATTAAGTAAATGTCAAATAAACCAAATACATAAGTATATAAATGAATTAACCAAATATAGAATTACACAAATAAATTAACTATATATAGAATTAACCAATATAGAAGCATGCAAGTAAATTAACCACATAAGGAAATATACAGAAAAATTAACTAAATATGTAATTATCTAAATGTAGAAGTAAACAAGTAAATTAACTAAATATGAAATTAACAAAATATAGAAGTGTAAAAGTAAATTAACTAAATATAAAAGTATACAAGCTGTGATCGAATACGATCATGTTTTTATGTTCGATGCACCAGAGCAATTGAATAACTATATTGTAGTAGATTTAATTTAATTACTAAATTAAGTTCAATTCCAATTTTAAAAAATAAATAAGATAAATTGAATAACTACTATTATATTAAAAGGTATTATTTCATTATTTGATAATTTATTTTTAACATGAGAGTAAGACTTTTCCCACAATAAACTTGTTTAAAGACAATTTTTTTTTTGATAATTTATCAAATAAATAAATAAAAAGTGTACTAACTACTCGTGTTATTAATGGATGTGTAAAAAAAGATAATTTTTCTTTTTTATGCTTATTGAGTTTGACACTGAAACATATGTATTACTTGTAAATTTGTAACACTTGTTAAATTTACTTATATAAGATTAGTTTAAGATCAAAAGGATTTGAACTAATAGGGCCTTTAAACACTTTCATATGACTTTTATTACATGTTATGACAATGTTGCGGCAGCGCCAAATCATTTTATCATAATGTGTAATTGTATCTTATGACGGAGTGTCGCCGTCCAATGATTTCTTCATAATGAAACTTTTATGGATACAAAACACTTTCATATGGCGTACTATTATACCTTACGTCGGAGTGTCACCGCCAAATCATGTCTCTCAAAGACTTTCAAGATAAATTCTGATGATCTCTCATTTCTGCTCAAGAGGCAAAAAGTTTCTGATGATCTCAAAGTTCTTTTATTGTTTTCATAGTATGAGAACTGAGAAAATTCATAATTTTAAGGGAAATGTTCAATAGAGAGGAAAACACAATATTTGAATATGATCACGATTGGTTCAGTAACTTACCAGATTTTTCGCGCATACTTTCGGAATCAATCCCGTATATTCTCTCATCCTCTCTCTCTTTCTCTCTTTCCCTGTGTGGATTTTTAAATTTTGTCTTGATTTTTGCATTGGATAATTGATCAACAGAATTCTTGAATCTAAATATTGCAGGATATCAACTCCAGATTCATGTGGTATACAGTTGATGGGTTTTTTCATAATTCCAGAGTCTGCCACAATTCATTGTATTTGAACCTTTCCATCTCACACGCAGTGGAGCTGCTTGATGTCACCTCACAGGATCTACCATGGCAATAACCCTAGCCATAATTATAACCATAGCCATGGCCATAACCATAGATTGATTTAGCATTCACAGATTAAATTTGTGCTTCTCCTATTAACTATTGTAAATTATGATGTTTTTATATTATATATGAAGATCAAATATACTAAAACATATTTCAGTATCTTATTTATAAGGTTATAGATTTCACTAAATAAGAGATTTTATTATTTTTTTGCATAACACTAGATATGAGATTGAAGTAATTCATCGTCCAAAATATAAAAAGTGACAAATTTTTTTATTGATTGATAGATTGATTCACCTATTATATATTGAGTCATCTTGTTTTGACAGAAATCAGATAGAGATTTTTTTTCTTATATAAATATTATTTTAAAAAAACTAACTTAGCCAAGCCTATAAATACTATGTGCTACGCCACTACAAGTCAGAAAAATCATAATGTATATCTTCAAGTAAGTTGAATTCATATCACGTCAAAAGTTGGGATAGAATTGATATTCGTTGGAAAATTCAACATTGTTGTTGCATCATATGAAATTAATTAAATATAAAAGTATACAAATAAATTAACCAAATTTAAAAATTAAACAAATATCAAATTAACTAAATATAAAATTAAGCAATAAAAGTATACAAGTAATATTAACTATATACAAAATTAATCAAATATAGAAGTGTGTGTACAGACAAATTAACCAAATATGGTACACTAGTAAATTACTTATATTGTAATTAACTAATTATAGAAGAATTCAACTAAATGAACGAAATATAGAAGTATACATGTAAATTAACCATATAAGGAAGTATACATGCAAATCAACAAAATATTGAATTGACCAAATATAGAGTATACAAGTAATTAACTAAATGTAAAATTAACAAAATATAGTAGTATACAAATTAGTTAACCAAATATAGAATTATACAAATAAATTGATAAAATATAGAAGTATATAGATAAATTTTATAATATGGCTTCTTATTATACCTTATGACAAAGCGTGCGTGGCGTCATATCATTTCATCATATAATGAAATTTTATAATCTGCAAAACGCTTTTATATAAGTTGCTATGTATCTTATGATGGAGAGTCGTAGTCAAATGATTTCTTCATAATGAAACTTTTATGGTTACAAAACACTTTCATATGATTTGCATTATACCTTATGATTAAGTGTCACCATGGATCTCACTGCAAAAAAAAAAAAAAAAAAATATATATATATATATATATTATATTTACCGTGACTTTTTTTATCGGGAATACTAGTTCGTGGTTAATATTAAAACTTCTAAATTTTCTATCGCGAATACTTCGCAGTAAATTGTTTTTTGCAACAGTTATTACTTGCAGCAAAAGTATTTGCCACGGGAGTATTTGTAACCCCTTTTATCACGGATTACAACATATTTCCTCTCCAGCAAAATACCACTTTTTTTTTATAGTGTCCTTTCCTCATAATGAAATGTTATAATACACTTTCAAATAATGTCCTATTATACTTAAAGGCAATGTGCTAAATCCAAAACTTATCCTCCTAATGAAATGCATAATGTGGGAAGGAAGATACTAATTTAGGAAGCATTAATTGTATTAATTCTCAATAAAAAATATAAATCCTTGCTCGGTGTCTCTCATTTCTGCTCAAGAGATAGGGTCGCCCAAAGATTTTGGGTGTCTGAGGAAAACTGTAAAAATGGGGCCATTAGCCCTCCATGTATTCTTTTGGCTGCCCAGAAGGTGCATGAGGAAATTACTTTGTTATAAAATATATATTTGGATGTATTAAAACCTCTCCACTGCTTAATATTTTTTTTAATGGTTAATCATACTTTTTTAACTGTCAAACTTAATATTAGAGGAGTTTAGTGTAAGATTTTATAAACTTTGATTCCTAATTAATTCAACAAACCTTAGGTAGGAGTCAATAGAAGTCAACCGTGCCACATAAGATAGCAAATTGGTCGGCAACTGCAACGAGTAAATGTCTTGAACTGTGCTTCTTGTAATTGAATTCTCGGCGACAGTGAGGACTTGGGGATTAGATTTACTTGAGAGTGATAGCTAAAAACAAAAAAAGATCGTTAAAGAGTCCCGGACTTATGCCGATAATTAAACTCCGACGATCAAGTTAGTTTTGGTGTAATGAGGGATTAATGATCAAAATGACATAGTTTGGGTTTAAAGAGTAAGCCCTTCCTTGGTTGAGGCTATTTATCGATACCCAATATCTTTCTGGTGTCCCATTTGCCAAGATATGGTCAGCCATCACACCAGTCGTCAATCATCTACCCATTTCCTTAATCGGGGATTAGCATGTTCTTGGAGCATGATTTAAGGGATAGGACTGTAATACACCCTCCCGATAGTTTGTACTGTACACGTACAGGTATTGAAATATTTTTTTTTCAGAATTGATTGTATGGTACTATAGTGGAGTTTATTGGATAATTAGTACAATTTCGTAAAGTATATACGAAATCCAATTATGCGTTTTGAAATTTCTAGTAAGTATTTTCCATAAATTAGATGTTAAAAGTTTTAAGGGTATCAGAGACTCGGAAAATGCTTGGAATGGTTTCAGATGATTAATAAGGTTCCATAAAGTATATGAGAAATTTAAATTATAAGTTTTGGAGAACATAGTAAAGATTTTCATAAAGTGGAGTATGAAGAATATTTATTGGAAGTCAAAATATATTTTTACGATATGAGGTTATGATTTAATTAATTGGTGGAAAAATAAATTGAAATGGATTTTTGTGAAAACGAATTAATGGATTGTTATGGATTAAATTGTAAACTAAACGATTATTGATCAAGATTATGTGATTAGTTTTCAAATTGTGGTTACAATATGAAATTGAAAGATCAAAGGGCAAATTGCAATTTAAGGATTAATCTAAGCATGACAAGTGGTGAGATTTTAAACACAAACGAACAAAAACAAGTCAAATAAAGCATGAGGTGGCCGGCCAACAAAACCAAGAAAGAAGAAGTGGATTTATATAAATAAGATAGTGGAGATTTGTGGAGAATTCCACTCACATTAAAAAGTCAATTAAAGAAGACAAAGAAATCATAAAACAAATGAAAATGAACCAGCAAAGAGAACCAAATTAGAAGCAAAATAGAAAACAAAAACAAGGTTAGAGCAAAGTCGGTGGAGAAAAACAAAATATATGGTATATTAACAAATATATATATATATATAAAATATGTTATTGGATCACCAAGTCAAACAAAACAAAGCAAGGAACCAGAAAAACAAACAGAAAACAGAGAGGGAGAGAGTTTGGCCGAAGGAGAAAGGAAGAAGAGAGAAGAAAGGAAAGGGAGCTGCAGCCGAGAGGAAGAAGAGAAAGGAGAGAGCAGACCCAGCTGAAGAAGAAAAGAAGAAAGAAAAGAAGGAAAAAAAGAAAAAGAAAAGAGAAAGAGGAAGAGGGGATTCGGTCCAGCTAGAAGAAGAAGATGATGAGCAAGAAGAGTCAAAGGGATTTGGGTAAGTGTTGATGAAATAGATTTGAGTTGTTTATGATCCTTTTGATTTCATATTAATTTCTGATTTAGTAAGTTATGAGATTTCTTATATCTCAATAGTGCAGAAACTTTGTGTTGTGAAATTGAATTGTTTTGGGAATTTTGATGATGGGTATTGAATTGATTTTAGAAATTAATTGAGTTTGAATTGTGTTTGAAATTTTATTGTGGAACATAAAGTGAAATTGATTGATGGGTTTTGTTAATTTTAGCATTTGATTTGAGTTGTGTAGTTTTATTGGAAATTAATTTAATTGGAGTTGATTAGAATGAAAATTAAGAAAATTAGTAAGTAAAGAATTGGGGATTTGATGATTTTGAGTTCAAATTAGTTAAATTGAGATATTAATTAAGTAATTGGAGTGTTTTTGAGTTAATTGGTGGCTTGAATTTAGAATCGTTAAATAAGAAATCAAAATGATTCTTAAATTAGTGAACTTGTAGTATGGAATTTATATGATGTTGTGTTTGGAATGAAATTAAATCATTAGTTTTGAGAATTTTTGAAATTAAAATTGAAATTGAAGTTATAATTAGTTTAATGAAATTAAATTTGATGCTGTTAAGTGAAAGAAATTCATTTACATGAAATTGAGGAAGATTAGAATGAAAATTTATGTAGAAATCGAATGTTGATCGTGTAGAGATTTCAATTTATGGGTAATTAAGTATTAGAAATTGTATTTGTATGATTTTGATACAAATTGGTACTTAGAAATTTAAGAAAGTATGTTAGATTGTGTTGAATGAGATTCATTTTAAGAGAAATTGATTGATTTAAAGAATATATAATTTTGGAGACATGATTTTCAGCAAATTAAATGTAATTGATTTTATGAGAATAGAAGAAATTGAAGAATAAAGTGTTAAATGTGTTAATTGAGTTTTATATTAGTTGTTGTATTTCTATTAATGATTGTTTGAAAATATATTACTTTAGGGAGAAATCTCTGTAGTATGGGAGAAAAAGAAACGTTATGGAAAGTCAAGAAATGTTTTGAAACAAAGGAACCGGAGCGCAAAGCTTAGAGAGAACCAGAAATCAGTGAGTGTAAATTACTTTCAAGCAAAGTACATTTTATTTCCATAGTATGTTTAAGTAAGTTTTAAAGTAGTTTATGACAAGTTATGATTCTATTTAAGCGAAATTAAGATTTTGTTTTGATTGAAATGTTCTTTAATATGTTTTTTTTTAAGTTGATTGAAGTATTTGTGATATTATATAAGTTTATTTACTTATATGAGTTTTATAAGTTAAATAAAATTTATGTTTAAGTATGTTTTAATTAAAGTATTTTATATCTCAGAAATTTAGAAATTATATTTATTTAAAGAAATAAGTTTTATGTATACCCCATGCTTTTGATTAAAAGTTAGTTTTCAAACCCATGGATTTCCTATGGATTATCAGATTATCAGTTATCAGCAGTTAGACCCGGCCGGTACATCCCAATTGTGTGTGGCAAGTTAAGGGGGAACAGTCCGCTAACTCCAGGGGGGTTAAGTTTGTCGAGTCTGTCAGTCGCCCACACATTGGGGTATTGTTTCGCTATATGATGCGACGCAACATTCCGCACATAGACAGTGAGATGTCTTATATCAGATGTCGCGTTGAGCACATCAGTTAGTCACCTCGTGACTTATATTAGATGTCACAATGGACGGCGCAGTTAGTCGCCCTGTGACCCACTTATATGGTACGGCGCAGCTAGTCGACCTATGAGTTCAGTTCAGCTTAGGGGTTCATTGGGAGTTTTCAGATACAGAAGCCAAGCCAGAAATATTTTCAGATTATCAGTACAGAATATTAAATTAAGAGCTTTTGTATGTTAGGCTTGGCTAGATTTTTCAGAAAAGCAGGTTTCAGTACAGTATTCAGAAAGCAGATTATTATTGATTTCAGTACATTATTTTCAGGAGATAGATCCTGACAGAATAAGTTTTTAGAAAGTTTATTATCAGAAAAGCATTTTATGAGAAAAATATTTTATCAGAAGAGTATTATCCGAAAATTATATTATTATTAGCAAAGTTTTATCAGAGAAGTTATCAGAAAAGTATTTTCAGTAAAATATATTCTTTTAGTTTTCCAATTTTCAGAATAGTTTTCAGTATAAATTTTAGAACAGTTTCCAGAAAATAGATTTCAGTATAGTTTTATGAGAAAGATTTTAATATATTATTTCAGTATTTCAGTTTTCAGAAAAGAATAAAAATATATTCTATTAGTACAGCTTTTTAGTTTTCAGTAGAAGAAACATATATATATATATATATATATATATATATATATATGTTATCAGCTTTTCAGTTTTCAGAAAAATAAAAGTTATTATATATTCTCAGCTTTTAGTAAAGTGAAAGTATATGTATATATTCTTAGCTTTCAGTTTTCATAGATTAAATTTCAAAATAGTTTTTATAAAAGAGATTTCAGTATAGCTTTCAATATAGTTTTTATGAATTAGATTTCATTTCAGTTTTTAAGGAGACAGAAAGACTTTTATTACTATGTAAATTGTTCAGTACAGTTTTCAAAATTAGTAAAAGAATTATTATATGGAATTCCAGCATCTTAAGTTCAGAAAATAAATTACAGTTATCTTCTCAAATTTATTTATTAGAAACATATTTATATTCTTTTCAAATTTCAGGGAGGTTAATAGAAAAAGAATTAAAGTTTATTTAGAAATTAATAACACTCACTGAGCTCCTTTAGCTGTAATTTGAGATTTATGATGTTCTTTATCTTGTTTTTCTGTTATTATATTTTTTATTTGTTCTAATTCTAATAAAATTTTCTTTCCATAGTATATAATTGTTTTTTGTAATTCTTTGCAATCTTTTTCTATTTTTAATTCAGAATCTTTTAATTCTATATATCTATCTTCTATTTCTTGTAGATTATGTTTATTTAGAAATTAATAACACTCACTGAGCTCCTTTAGCTCATTATAGTTTTTATGTTTTTAAACCAACCTCCCCAGGTACAGGTACAAGTGCAGACATTGCAGGGACGCCGAAGACCAGTGGGACTAGTCAGAGGATGATGTGACTGTTTTTACAAGCATATAAATATTTTAGTTGTTAAGTTTGTATTTTGGTGTTGTTTTAAGTACATGAGTATTTTATTGAAAGATTTGATAACTGTTTATTTCAATATTTAAACTGTTTGAAATGTGATTTGATGAGATGGACCAGAGGTCCACAGTAGTTGAAATTTGGGATTTTATAGAAGTGTTAAAGTTTTTATGCAGGTCTCCAAGATTGGGTAATTTTAGAAAAACAGAGGAGATTCTGCCGAAATTTTTATAAAATAGTTTTGTATAAAAAAAAAAAAAAATTTTTACTCAGATTTTCAGTTAAAATAAACGGCTTAACTTCACGGAAGCCTTTCAGCGAGGTAAGCCTCGACTGTGAAGCTACCGTGGAGTGCCGGCAGGCTACCTAATGGGAGATAGTAGGTTAGGGGCTTGTCAAGGACAGTTCAAGTGGCTAATGGGTGGCCTAAGACATCTTACAATTAATGTGTCGGATTACGGGATGTCTTAGGTTGCATGTATAATCATTGTTGTCAGGCACATTAAATGCATGCAGTCCCTCTTCGAGCACGGTCATGTCTGGTGGCATTAATTCTGATTTGACAGGTAATAAATGCTTTGCAGACGTATTTATTATGCTTGAAGACTTCTTCTTCTCACTGACCTTTATCTCGATATCGTGGCATAAAGGTGGCATCGAGAGTTTCCTTGATACCAAAGGATACTGTAATACACCCTCCCGATAGTTGTACTGTACACGTACATGTATTGTAATATATCTTTTCAAAATTGATTGTACGGTACTATAATGGAGTTTATTGGACGATTAGTACGATTTCGTAAAGTATATACGAAATCCAATTATACATTTCGAAATTTCTAGTAAGGATTTTCCATGAATGAGATGTTAAAAGTATTAAGGATATCAGAGACTCGGAAAATATTTGGAATGATTTCAGATGATTAATAAGGTTCCATAAAGTATATAAGAAATTTAAATTATAAGTTTTAGAGAACATAGTAAAGAGTTTCATAAATTGGAGTATGAAGAATATTTATTGGAAGTTAAAATATATTTTTACGATATGAGGTTGTGATTTAATTAATTGATGGAAAAGTAAATTGAAATGGATTTTTTGTAGAAAAGAGTTAAGGGATTGTTATGGATTAAATTGACAATTAAAGTGTTATTGGATAAGTATATGTAATTAGTTTTCAATTTGTGGTTACATTATGATTTTAAAATGAAAAGGGGCAAATTGTAATTAGAGATAAGTAATATAAATAAAATAAAATAAAATATAATATATATATATATATATATATATATATATATATATATATACAAATGAATCAGAAAACATTAGAGGAGAAAAACAGAAAATGAAATAGAGGAAGGGAGAGGCGGTGGAGAGAAGAAAGAAAAGAAAAAGAAGAAGAAGAAGAGGGCCGGCCGAAGGAGAAGACAGCGAAGAAGAAGAAGAAGAGCAGCGGTGAAGGAGAAGAAGAAGAAGAAGGGAGGAAGCAGTCCGGTCGAAGAGAAGAGAGTTGACAGCAGGGGAAGAAGAAAGAAAGAAGAAGGAGAAGAGAGAGAGAGAGAGCTGCAAGCAGCCGAAGAGAAGAAGAAAGGAGATAGAAGAAGGAAAAGAGAAGAAAGAAAGAAGAAGGAAGAAGAAAGAAAGAAGAGCAGACCAGACAGTAGCTGGAAGAAGAAGCTACAGAAAAATAAAGAAGAAAACAGAGCAGCAGAAGAAGAAGAAAAGCAAAAAAAAGAAAAAGAAAAAGAGAAAGAAAGGGAAGAAGGGATTCAGTCCAGAAGAAGATTGGGTAAGCTTGGTAAGTTGATTTGATTTGAGTTTTGATGAAGTTGATTTGGTTTGAATATGGATGAAATTGAATTGATTTTAGAGATTAATTGAGTTTGAGTTGTGTTTGAAACGTTATTGTTGAATATAAAGTGAAATTGAATGTTTGGGTAATGATTTTGATGATGGGTTTTGTTGATTTAGTATTTGATTGAGTTTTTGAAGTGTTTTAATGGAAATTAGTTTAATTAGAGTTGAATAAAATGAAAATTAAGAAAATTAGAAAGTTAAAGATTTGGGGATTTGATAATTTTGAGTTTAAATGAGTTAATTGAGATGTTATTTGTGTAATTGGAGTATTTTTGAATTAATTGATGGTTTGAATTTGGAATCTTTAAATATGGGATCAAAATGATTCTCAAATTAGTAAACTCGTATTATGAATTTGCTTGTGATGTTGTGTTTGGAATGATTTTCAAGTTAATTTTGAAGTTTGGAACTGAATTTGCAAGTTGAAGTTAGAATTGATAGTGATTTTATGGTACAGATTTCACTTTGTGTAAAATTAAGATACTAGAAATTATAATTGTATGACTTTGATACAAATTGGTGCTTAGAAAGTAAAGTAAATATGTTGAGTTATGATGTATGAGGTTCAAGTTAAGAGAAATTGAATGATTCAATGTATATATAATTATAAAGACATGATTTTTAGCAAATTATATGTAATTGATGCTATTAGAATAGAAGAAATTGAAGAATAAAGTGTTAAATGTGTTAATAGAGTTTTATATTAGTTGTTGTATTTCTATTAATGATTGTTTGAAAATATATTACTTTAGAGAGAAATCTCCGTAGTATGGGTGAAAAAGAACGTTATGGAAAGTCAAGGAATGTTTTGAGACAAAGGAACCGGAGCGCAAAACTTAGAGAGAACCAGAAATCTGTGAGTGTAAATTATTTGCAAGTAAAGTACATTTTATTTCCATAGTATGTTTTAAGTAAGTTTTAAAGTAGTTTATGATAAGTTATGATTTTATTCAAGTGAAAGTAAGATTTCGTTTTGATTGAAATGTTCTTTAATATATTTTTTTTTTAAGTTGATTAAAGTATTTGTGATATTATATATGTTTATTTACTTATATGAGTTTTATAAGTTAAATATAATTTATGTTTAAGTATGTTTTAATTAAAGTATTTTATATCTTAGAAATTTAGAAATTATATTTATTTAAAGAAATAAGTTTTATGTATACCCCATGCTTTTGATTAAAAGTTAGTTTTCAAAGTAAAGAAAACAGTTTTCAAACCCATGGATTTCCTATGGATTATCAGATTATCAGTTATCAGCAGTTAGACCCGGCCGGTACATCCCAATTGTGAGTGGCAATTTCTATTAATGATTGTTTGAAAATATATTACTTTAGGGAGAAATCTCCGGAGTATGGGAAAAAAAGAAACGTTATGGAAAGTCAAGGAATGTTTTGAGACAAATGAACCGGAGCGCAAAGTTTAGAGAGAACAAGAAATCTGTGAGTGTAAATTATTTGCAAGCAAAGTACATTTTATTTCCATAGTATGTTTTAAGTAAGTTTTAAAGTAGTTTATGATAAGTTATGATTTTATTTAAGTGAAAGTAAGATTTCGTTTTGATTGAAATGTTCTTTAATATGTTTTTTTTTTAAGTTGATTGAAGTATTTGTGATATTATATATGTTTATTTACTTATATGAGTTTTATAAGTTAAATAGAATTTATGTTTAAGTATGTTTTAATTAAAGTATTTTATATCTCAGAAATTTAGAAATTATATTTATTTAAAGAAATAAGTTTTATGTATACATCATGCTTTTGATTAAAAGTTAGTTTTCAAAGTAAAGAAAACAGTTTTCAAACCCATGGATTTTCTATGGATTATCAGATTATCAGTTATCAGCAGTTAGACCCGGCCGGTGCATCCCAATTGTGTGTGGCAATTTCTATTAATGATTGTTTGAAAATATATTACTTTAGGGAGAAATCTCCGTAGTATGGGAAAAAAAGAAACGTTATGGAAAGTCAAGGAATGTTTTGAGACAAAGGAACCGGAGCGCAAAGTTTAGAGAGAACCACAAATCTGTAAGTGTAAATTATTTGCAAGCAAAGTACATTTTATTTCCATAGTATGTTTGAAGTAAGTTTTAAAGTAGTTTATGATAAGTTATGATTTTATTTAAGTGAAAGTAAGATTTCGTTTTGATTGAAATGTTCTTTAATATGTTTTTTTTTTAAGTTGATTAAAGTATTTGTGATATTATATATGTTTATTTACTTATATGAGTTTTACAAGTAAAATAGAATTTATGTTTTAGTATGTTTTAATTAAAGTATTTTATATCTTAGAAATTTAGAAATTATATTTATTTAAAGGAATAAGTTTCGTTTTCAGCATGAATCTGATTTCTTATTTCTTCAATTAATAGAATGATATTATCTTTTTCAGATAAATCTAACTTTACTAAACTATCTCC
This sequence comes from Xanthoceras sorbifolium, assembly GCA_003430845.1. NCBI lineage: Eukaryota > Viridiplantae > Streptophyta > Magnoliopsida > Sapindales > Sapindaceae > Xanthoceras > Xanthoceras sorbifolium. The sequence goes on along the minus strand of CM010620.1, from coordinate 28,501,143 downwards.
AAATTTTTCTATCCTGTTCATGTAAATTAATGTTTCTTATACCTTGCAAAGCAAAACAAATAACAATTACTATTCTTGAATCAAAAAAAAGAAAAGGGTCCAATATGCTTCCGTACCTTTCTTCCTCTTTGACCACTAAATCATCGGGTGTCCACTTGGGGGGAAAGGGGGTAAGTTGTACTCAGCAATCTCAGAATTTTGTTGTTTTTACAGAAGATTTAAAGATTTTGTAACAACAAGGTGTCTGTTACCTATCTACTTGAAGTTCATCATAATTATATAATAAATAATCAAATCTTTCTTTTAATTTTTCTAATATTCTTATTATGTTATTCATTAATATCAGTTTAATCTTACAATCTAATGGTTTAAACATTATCTTTTGTCCGCCATATGTGCGAAATCCACGCTTGAAGCTGGCTTCAAGTCCCTGTAGGACTATTCTGATGCCAATTGCTCTTCTGTAATGAATATCTTTTTCTTCAAATTTGGGCAATTCTTTTTTCAGCTTCTGTGAGGTGATTGAAAAAGAATCTGCCTTTGCAATCTGAATAAAGTGATAAGCAGGATATCGTAAATCTTTGTAAAAATCAGGTCCTGCAGATAAAAATTTTAATACCAACACATCTTTTGGTGTCATCGTTGGATTATGGATATAACAATCTTTTACACCTTGTTGTATCCATCTGGGTAATAAACTTATCTCTGTGAATTCTGGAGGGCTTGTATATATAGAGTTTAAAGCTCCAAAATCAAACCAATATCGAATCTCTTTAGGAGAATTATCTTGCAGAAAATTAATTTTAGGATAGATCCCAGAATAATTTACATATCTAGTATCATTATTAGAAAGACTATAAAGTACTTTCATTATCGTTAATTGATCCATAATAGGATCTGCCATATCTGCAAGTTTAGGAAGATCCACTTGGATTCTTTTCCCTTTATCTTTCTGAGGTCTAAGCTCAATATCCATGGAGGAGGATGAAGATGAAGAATCAGGAACTTTATCTGTAGATTCCTTTTTCGTGGAAATATCTGTGCTTGATGGAGAGGTTTTTTGTCGGACCTCTATCTTGTCAAATAATTGAAAAACTCTGTTATTCAATAATTCATATTTTCCCACATGTCTTTCAATCATTTGGCTTTCTGAGAGTAAATATCTGCAACTTCCTTAGCATTACCAGGAAGCTTGGCAATATCAATCAGATCAGAGATATTTTTTCTTATCGAAAGAACTTCTTGTTCCATATCTTTCAAATGACTCATTATGTCAGTCATTGTTTGAGCCATCTCTAGTGAGAAAATCTACTAAAACATTTTTATCAGATTTAATAATATCAATATCAAATTCATATTCTGCAAGTAACATTTGCCATAGATAGGTAACAGACACCTTGTTGTTACAAAATCTTTAAATCTTCTGTAAAAACAACAAAATTCTGAGATTGCTGAGTACAGCTTACCCCTTTCCCCCCAAATGGTATCAGAGCCAGGTTCAATTCAAAGAAAAATAATAGATGCAAAATACATAAGAATGATATTAAACAAACATACTGTAAATCTGAACATATATTATCAGATTATCAGTTATCAGCAGTTAGACTCGGCCGGTACATCCCAATTGTGTGTGGCAATTTCTATTAATGATTGTTTGAAAATATATTACTTTAGGGAGAAATCTCCGTAGTATGGGAAAAAAAGAAACGTTATGGAAAGTCAAGGAATGTTTTGAGACAAAGGAACCGGAGCGCAAAGTTTAGAGAGCACCAGAAATCTGTGAGTGTAAATTATTTGCAAGCAAAGTACATTTTATTTCCATAGTATGTTTTAAGTAAGTTTTAAAGTAGTTTATGATAAGTTATGATTTTATTTAAGTGAAAGTAAGATTTCGTTTTGATTGAAATGTTCTTTAATATGTTTTTTTTTAAGTTGATTAAAGAATTTGTGATATTATATATATTTATTTACTTATATGAGTTTTACAAGTAAAATAGAATTTATGTTTAAGTATGTTTTAATTAAAGTATTTTATATCTTAAAAATTTAGAAATTATATTTATTTAAAGAAATAAGTTTTATGTATACCCCATGCTTTTGATTAAAAGTTAGTTTTCAAAGTAAAGAAAACAGTTTTCAAACCCATGGATTTCCTATGGATTATCAGATTATCAGTTATCAGCAGTTAGACCCAGCCGGTACATCCCAATTGTGTGTGGCAATTTCTATTAATGATTGTTTGAAAATATATTACTTTAGGGAGAAATCTCCGTAGTATGGGAAAAAAAGAAACGTTATGGAAAGTCAAGGAATGTTTTGAGACAAAGGAACCGGAGCGCAAAACTTAGAGAGAACCAGAAATCTGTGAGTGTAAATTATTTGCAAGCAAAGTACATTTTATTTCCATAGTATGTTTTAAGTAAGTTTTAAAGTAGTTTATGATAAGTTATGATTTTATTTAAGTGAAAGTAAGATTTCGTTTTGATTGAAATGTTCTTTAATATGTTTTTTTTTAAGTTGATTGAAGTATTTGTGATATTATATATGTTTATTTACTTATATGAGTTTTATAAGTTAAATAGAATTTATGTTTAAGTATGTTTTAATTAAAGTATTTTATATCTCAGAAATTTAGAAATTATATTTATTTAAAGAAATAAGTTTTATGTATACCTCATGCTTTTGATTAAAAGTAAGTTTTCAAAGTAAAGAAAACAGTTTTCAAACCCATGGATTTCCTATGGATTATCAGATTATCAGTTATCAGCAGTTAGACTCGGCCGGTACATCCCAATTGTGAGTGGCAATTTCTATTAATGATTGTTTGAAAATATATTACTTTAGGGAGAAATCTCTGGAGTATGGGAAAAAAAGAAACGTTATGGAAAGTCAAGGAATGTGTTGAGACAAAGGAACCGGAGCGCAAAGTTTAGAGAGAACAAGAAATCTGTGAGTGTAAATTATTTGCAAGCAAAGTACATTTTATTTCCATAGTATGTTTTAAGTAAGTTTTAAAGTAGTTTATGATAAGTTATGATTTTATTTAAGTGAAAGTAAGATTTCGTTTTGATTGAAATGTTCTTTAATATGTTTTTTTTTTTAAGTTGATTGAAGTATTTGTGATATTATATATGTTTATTTACTTATATGAGTTTTATAAGTTAAATAGAATTTATGTTTAAGTATGTTTTAATTAAAGTATTTTATATCTTAGAAATTTAGAAATTATATTTATTTAAAGAAATAAGTTTTATGTATACCCCATGCTTTTGATTAAAAGTTAGTTTTCAAAGTAAAGAAAACAGTTTTCAAACCCATGGATTTCCTATGGATTATCAGATTATCAGTTATCAGCAGTTAGACCCGGCCGGTACATCCCAATTGTGAGTGGCAATTTCTATTAATGATTGTTTGAAAATATATTACTTTAGGGAGAAATCTCCGGAGTATGGGAAAAAAAGAAACGTTATGGAAAGTCAAGGAATGTTTTGAGACAAATGAACCGGAGCGCAAAGTTTAGAGAGAACAAGAAATCTGTGAGTGTAAATTATTTGCAAGCAAAGTACATTTTATTTCCATAGTATGTTTTAAGTAAGTTTTAAAGTAGTTTATGATAAGTTATGATTTTATTTAAGTGAAAGTAAGATTTCGTTTTGATTGAAATGTTCTTTAATATGTTTTGTTTTTAAGTTGATTGAAGTATTTGTGATATTATATATGTTTATTTACTTATATGAGTTTTATAAGTTAAATAGAATTTATGTTTAAGTATGTTTTAATTAAAGTATTTTATATCTCAGAAATTTAGAAATTATATTTATTTAAAGAAATAAGTTTTATGTATACCTCATGCTTTTGATTAAAAGTTAGTTTTCAAACCTTTGGATTTCCTATGGATTATCAGATTATCAGTTATCAGCAGTTAGACCCGGCCGGTACATCCCAATTGTGTGTGGCAAGTTAAGGGGGGGCAGTCCGCTAACTCCAGGGGGGTTGAGTCTGTCGAGTCTGTCAGTCGCCCACACATTGGGGTGTTGTTTTGCTATATGATGCGACGCAGCATTCCGCACATAGACAGTGAGATGTCTTTCATCAGATGTCACGTTGAGCACATTAGTTAGTCGCCTCGTGACTTATATCAGATGTCACAGTGGACGGCGCAGTTAGTCGCCCTGTGACCCATTCATATGGTACGGCGCAGTTAGTCGACCTACGAGTTCAGTTCAGTTCAGCTTAGGGGTCCATTGGGAGTTTTCAGATACAGAAGCGAAGCCAGATATGATTTTCAGATTTTCAGTACAGAATAATGAATTAAGAGCTTTTGTACGTTAGGCTTCGCTAGATTTTCAGAAAAACAGATTTCAGTACAGTATTCAGAAAACAGACAGAATTAGTTTTCAGAAAAGTATCTTATCAGAAAAACAATTTATCAGAAAAGTATTTTATCAGAAGAGTATTATTAAAGAACTATATTATTAGAAAAAAAAAATTCAGATAAGTTTTATCAGAAAAGTATTTTCAGTAAAGTATATATGATTTCAGCTTTTTAGTTGTCAGAATAGTATATTATTTCTCAACTGTTCACTTCTCAGAAAAGAATAAAAATATATTCCATTAGTACAGCTTTTTAGTTTTCAGCATAAGAAACTTATATATATATATATATGTTATTCCATTAGTACAGCTTTTTAGTTTTCAGCATAAGAAACGTATATATATATATATATATATATATATATATATATGTTATCAGCTTTTTAATTTTTAGAAAAATAAAAGTTATTATATAGTCTCAGTTTTTCAATTTCTAGTAATGTAAAAGTATATGTATATATTCTTAGCTTTCAGTTTTCAGAGATTAGATTTCAGAATAGTTTTCTGTTTAGATTTCAGAACAGTTTTCAGGAAATCAACTTTAATAAGATTTTCAGAAAGTAAATTTCAGTATAGTTTTTATGAGAAAGATTTTGATATATATATTTTAGAATAGATTTTCTAAAATAGATTTTAGTTGTCTTCTCAAATTAATTTATTAGAAACAGATTTATATTCTTTTCAGATTTTAGGGAAGTTATTAGAAAAAGAATTAAAGTTTATTTAGGAATTTATAACACTCACTGAGCTCGTTTAGCTCATTACAGTTTTTATATTTTATAAACCAACCTCCCTAGGTACAGGTACAGGTACAGGTATAGTGCAGACATTGCAGGGAAGCCGAAGACCAGTGAGACCAGTCAGAGGATGCTGTGACTGTTTTACAAGCATATATGATGTTTTAAATTGTTAAGTTTATATTTTAATATTGCTTTATGTGTATAAGTATTTTATTTAAAGATTTGATTTATTTATCTTTGATAATTGTTAATTTTGATATTTAAACTGTTTGAGTTATGGTTTGTGGAGATAGACCAGAGGTCCACAGTAGTTGAGATTTGAAAAAATTATAGAAGTGTTCAAGTTTTTATGCAGGTCTCCAAGATTTGGTAATTTCACAAAAACAGAGGAGACTCTGCCAAAATTTTTATAAAATAGTTTTATAAAAAAAAAAAAAAATTCCTACTCAGATTTCCAGATTTAAGAAACAGTTTAGCTTCACGGGAGCCTTTCAGCGAGGCAAGCCTCGACTGGGAAGCTATTGTGGAGTGCCGGCAGACTATCTAATGAAAGATAGCAGGTTAGGGGCCTGTCAGATACGAAGTGGTGTCGAGGGATTTCTCAACGAAAGCGTTCTCGAAAACCAAGGGACAAAATGACAACATTCCATTATTTGGAACAGTTTTTCTATTGATTCATGGTGACATTGCATTAACTTTTAAAAACTGCCCGTAATAATACCCCATAAATTTATGAATCAAAAAATAGTTTTCTTCTTCTCTCCGGTTTTTGTTTTTTTTTTTAAAGGAACTTTATCCCACTGGTCAACTGAAGGGTCTTGCCTGAGCATGACGTTATTTGATGTCATGGATTTTCAAATTCCAAATGGTTCACTTTAAGTGAATAGTTGGAGGTTTTACTGCTCACATGTGGCACCTCCTTACTAGCGTTCGGGTGCATATTTTTAAGGTAAGAGGCGGTTTATCATTAGCTCGTCTAACGATGAGCTTTTTACACCGAACAATCTTCTCAAGATCAACGACTAGGATTTTCCTCGGGGTGGCCAATATATATTTACCCCCAGAAACTGTTCACCCTTTTCTATTCTATCAGAGTCATCTTCCTAAATAGAGAAAAATAGCTTTCGAGAGCAAGAACATAGCAACTCTGTCAACCTTGGCTTCATGACTTTTACTTCAGCATTTGCACTATACTTCTCCCTTGTGAGTCTCCTCATTCTAAACCGTTAAACATTGATTACTTGTGTGTTTAGGTAATAAAAGTCAACGCTGAACCCACCCCCAAGTCTTTATCAATGAAATCCTCACCAGTTAAAGGTACAACAATGGGAAAGAGTCCTTTGCACTATTAGGAACAACTCGTAGCTGATTCCGACACCACACCACACATTCAAAGGCAGATTCAGTTCTCATCGATGAACCCTAACTTATTAAAATATGAGTCGAACATGGTCGAAGGGGCTGACCTGTTTATATACACTAGGTATTATGAGCTCCCGAGCACACTGAGGCACTTGGTCCCAGGTTAGAGGGCTGCTTGGAATCCTTTGAAGGGAGCTGTTGTTGTCTATAGGTTTCCTAACCATTCATCGTATGGTTCCTCACCATTATGAGTCTAGTGTCGGCCCAATTGATGCCTAACGATTACCGGGTGTTGATGCGGCTCTATACCTTATGGAACTCCTTCAACTTCCCCGCGCCCTTGCCGAATAAGATTAAGCATTGCTATTATTTGCTGCTGTCTCCAAACGAGCCTGGGTCGTACTACCTGACATCTTTCCTGGTAAGCAAGTGGTTTCTTGTAGGAGCAGATGATTAGTGGGTGTCCAGTAAAATGGTGATCCCTACAGACGATAAGAAAAATGGGGTCATCTGAGGACTGCCTTCTTCCAATAAATTTTGGAAGGGGATTGGTTCTTTGTTGAAGGTGAATGGGGTCGACGGGTACAAGTTATTTACTTTTTAGTAGTCTATGTATATTTCTCGTCTTTACTTCCTGTTGATAACACCTTCGGGTAACAATGTTTCTTGGCAGATTCATGGAGTAAAGGGCTTACATTGACTAGCAACAAGGTCACTAGGGTGTGGCGAGCAGTTATTGTAACACCCAAATTTAAATAAACCTAATATGTGTCCTAAGTATTTAAGTTTTAATAATATACTTTTACGTGCTTAGTTTAAACTAATGAGAGTTAATTTTTAAAATAAATTCTGATTAGCTAAGTAGTTGAGATTGTTTTAAACTCTTTGTATTTTAAAAGAAAATATTAGATTTTATGTAAATATAGAATTTTGAACGCTTTTAGGATTCCTATATTCTACAGAGCTTTAAATACTTTTATAAAAAAAAAAAAAAATCCCTATTTCTTTATCTCTTGTATAAGGCTAAAGAAAAAAAAAAATCTCATCTCTTGAAGTTACTGAAAAGAGATTTTCAAGGTCTGTTAATAATATTTTCTGTGCTTTTATACTTATATGCTTAGTGATTCAATATTAGGGTTTTGATTGGTATAAACCCTAAAGGCATACTAGTTGAAATTTTAATCTTAATTTTCTGAAATTAGGTATAGTCTGACTGACCAGTGCTTATTTTAGAAATTTTATTGTGAATATATGCTTGGTTTTTGTAAATTGGTTTTATATTTTGTAAACTAGACATCTAAATGGTTCTAAAAAAATTTGTTTCACTTAAAAATATTTAGTATTGAATTTCTTATGCGATTCTTTAACAGAGTTGCTGAAAAGTTTTCGTTTTAAAATGTAGTTTCAGTTTGAATAATTGTTTTAGCAAGGTATACTGCTCCGAAAATTACGAAAGTTTATATGAAAGTTTTAAACGATGTTAATATGAGTTCTAGAAATTTTCATGAGATTTAGAGTTTATTTGAAAAAGATATGAATTTCGCAATTAGGGTACTGCAATCTGTCCAGGAGTACACATAGGACAGAAACATAAAAGTAAAAATACTTTAAAAATATGTATATGTATTATTTAGGTTCTAACTTTTATTTTGAAATTATATATGTTTATTTCACATTATTGAAAAGTTTCATAGCAATTGGAATTCAGTAGAAATTTTAAAAATTTGGCATTGCATAGTATTCCGGACTGCCTACTGCCAGGTAGACCAGAATACTCAAATAAATAAATTATTTTAAGGTAGTTTGAAATTTTATAAAATTCTGAAATTTTTTATATATGGAGATATGTTTGTTTAGAAGGTTTCTTCAAAGTTTTAAAGTTTTCCAGCCTGTGATTAATTCACTAAAAATCCAAAATTGGACACTGTTCCATTTCCAAAATAACACTGGTTAGTTCTAGTATTGAGTTTTTGGTTTGAGGAACGTTTTGAGAGATATATTTTAGTCCTATGATATTATTTTGAATCTAATATAAATCCGATATGTGATTTAGGCTAAGGTTTGGATCGTTGTCTTTTTGGAGGATTTGTTTTTGCTTGGATTGCTGAAAGGTAAGTATATTAAATCTTTTATTTTTAAAACCGGAATCACAATGTTATATGTATGTGAATGTGTTTATTTGTGTTTTTGAAATATGTTTATGCAACCATTATGTTTTGAAAATATGTGAATACATGGTACCATAAAATATGTTTTGACTAGGTTTACCTTTATTTATTACTGTTAGTAGACACCCTTATGATTTTTGTATGGAGCCCTTTGTGATACATGATTTGTTATGTGTGTGGTATATGGGAAGTGACTCCAGGGCACCTTGGGGACTAAGGAGTCTTCGCATTTATATGTTGACATATTGGTGCATGTGGGAGGACTCGTTGATGATCACAACGAGGGTCTGACTCTTACCTTCGGGCATGAGTGTTCTGTATTTTTAAGAAAATAATCCTCATTTGCACTTTCCTTGTATACATTAGTTGCCGACGGGTAACTTTGGCTCCAATATGTGATATGTGTTTTACGCCAGTCCTACTATGCAGTAATGAGTAAAGGGATCCTAGTATTATTTCGATATATATTAAGTATGTGATTTTCGATATATCATAAGTCTTGTTATTTATGTTTTGAATGTTATTTTAATTTGATAAATAAAAAACTAATGTTTAGTATGCTTACTGAGTATCCAACTCACTTAGTCCTTTGTGATTCCAGATGATTGAGGTTTCGATCCGCGCATCGCATAGATTGGCATTTCGGCGAAAATTAGTTCTTGGTTCCCTAGACTTTAGAAGTTTATTTGTTATTTTTAAACCGTTGTTTATATTATTTGAACCTTTGGAGGTTGTATTTGTTTTATCAAGCTTATCTTTATTGCAAGTTATATGACATTTAGTAAGATCATATCTTGACTTTCGAGTTAGGGCATGACAGTTACTGCGAGCTTAAAGGCTTGTGACACTTCATTACTCTACTGCGACCAGATATTGGAGGGTCATGCCTTTAACGTTGAAAAACGTGGATTTGTGTACTATGACAATCTTGGGGGGGGGGGGGGTGTGAATTAAAACAATAAACCATTCAACACATAACATGAGAGATTTTTAGTGTGGAAAACCTCAACAGTGTGGAAAACCACAGGACCAACTCGAATGCCACTTAACACATTCGCACAAATTATACTAGTTAATATGTCATTTACAACTCACGTTGATTGATTACTCAATCACACGACTCTTGCTATAACGCAATACTACCTACCCATAAACCTTTTACTAGCAAACCCTGCGATGTGTGTTCAAAGACTCCCTGCGCTCCAAGTCTTGTTGTTCCTTTCGTATGGTCAAAGAAATAATAACCTCCAATTTATGAGATCAGATATATGTAATAAAACATGAACAATCAAATAATATATATGATCAAATTATATTATGAATAGACTAAGTAATTAAGCGCAAAAGTAAAGCATAATTAGTCTATATAAATAAACTCTCTCTTCTCTTACATAAACAAAAACATCGAAGCATCAAAACAACAAAGACTGTGAGAGGAATAGAATAAAAACTATGAAGAACTATAAAGAGTATAATGAGCCTATCAAAAGAGACTTGAAAGAGCTAAAGAATTATGAATTATAAATTCTCTATATGTAGGCAAACATTAGAAACCCTAAACCTATTTTCAGTAGGACTTTAAGAGCAATTAGGTTTTGTAATTCAACTAGGAAAAAAAGATTTACTTTCCAATTAAAAAGAGATTATCAACCCAAAAATAAAGGATTTATTTATTAGGTGATTCTCTTGCTTTCAAATACCATAAAAATATCCTTGATGGAAAAGAAAACATTAAACACAAGTTTGAAAGACTTTAGGAGAGCCAAAAACACAAGACACAAAACCTAACACATTTAGGTTCGGCGTTGGCAGCCTACGCACACCTTAGGCATGCACCCTCGCCCTAGGTGTGAGGTTACTGCTAGGCAGCCACGCCTTAGGCGTGCACCTACGCCTGGGGCTTAAGGCTGCTGCCTCGTCTCCTTTGTTTCAGCTTTCTAGCTACAATTGACTCCATTTTGAGTCAAGCGAAACCTAACTGAACGGTCTTGGATTTTTTTGTTCTTTATACCATTGAAAGATATGGATGTCTAGTTTCATTTCCAAAAAACCAAACACCACTTGGATGTATAGATAAAACATTATGTTCGCTCAAGCATCCAAATGTCAGTTTTTCAAAAGCACAAAATGTTTGAAATTAAATTCCAAAACTAGACAAATAAGAGTAAAAACTTATAAAATATTAAAACCAACACTTTAGCACTCAAATTTATATGCATGAACATGTTATAAGTATGTGTCTGAATCTTATTTGATCTCAAGAATTAAGAGTACCGTTTCTTAGAAAGTTACCTTAAAGCACTTTCTTGAGTCTTCTCAGAAGCTTTCCGTCTTCGCATGATTTCTTTGAATCTTCAACACGCTTAACTCATGCTCTAACAAAGCTAACTAAGAATTACATAAAAATGTGTTTTGCTCACTGAATCAAAGCCAACATAATAATAACCTTACAGATGTATTTAAGTTTGCCAGTCGAACTTATCCCGCTCACCATCCTCGCAGTAAGTCCCATATTAAATGTTTGTATCCTTTTTATATTTTTACTTCTTACTACCAATTCTAATTATGTTTATTTTCTTATTTAGTCCAAGCGAATGACCCTGTATGTGGTCTGCGGGTGCAGGACCTGAAGAATTTCTAGGCTTCCTCTCGCAAGAAAGCTAAGAAATGCGTTAGGTAGAGGATCGCACCCCCTGATAATGATGTTTCTCCTTCTGCACTTTCTACGACCACCCCTAGTCACTCGCGTTGAGGAAGAGGTTGGTCGGAGAACCCTCAGACGCTGGTAGGGTTGCGAAGGAGAAATACAAAGCTCCCGTCGAGGATCTTGAGACTACGCGCCTACACACCATTTGCAAGTTGGCGAGGGTTGCCAAGTCCATTCCCCCAATTAGTTTTTTCCCTCCCCTCAAACGCAGTTCCTCTTGGGTGAGAATTCTGATGAAGCCACCGAGGATGGGCTTCTACAATGCTTGACGTACGTGACTAAGGATCATGCAACAGTGGATTCAAGCACACTATTGTCTCGAATGGTGTGACTGCAATCATCTCACCCGCGCCCGTGGTTGACAGAGTTGGGAGGTCTTGGGGAGATGAAACCTCTCAACCGATCCCTATTTCTACCGACGACATGTTAGGCCAGCTCATGACGGGGGAGGTCCCATTTAAGAATTAGGCGAGAGTTAAAAATTTCCTCGAGGATACTCGAGAAGAGCAAGTCCAATCATTCTTTGGCCTCTCTACCTTAGTGAGTCGTAGTTTGAGCTTGGATAGGTATATGTAAGATAACATCATCATCTTTTTGTTTCTAATTATTTTATTTGCATGCAATTCTTGACCAAGTTTGACGTTGTTGTGAGGGAGAGGGATGCTCTACGGGAAAGGGTTGTTGTCCATGAGGTTGATAAGGTTGCCCCATGGCTTAAAACGTCGAGGCCATGACCTCCCTGAATACCTTGCTCGATGCATCTGTTGGGACTTGAGTTGAGGTTAAGGGGAGGTTGGCCTTGTCGAAGAAACAAAACAAAGAGCTATCTGACAAGGTAGAGGCCTTCGAAGTCTTGGTCGAGGAGGCCATGGTCGAGCTGGAAGTGAGGGTGGTGGACCGCCTCAAGAAATCCGATGCTTTCGATGTTTTCATGCATCGAGTTTAGGAACGAGATGAAGGAGTATCAATAGTTTCTAGAGGAGACGGTGGACAAAGAGGCATTGGCGAAGCTTGACACTATCCGATCAAACCAAAAATAGAGGAATGAATCTCATATATCTCAAAGAAAGCTATGGCGAGCGCACTGTCAGATGAAGAACTTGCCAGTTTTGGACTTGCACTTGGAGTTTCCTTCAAAGGATGGGGTTCCCAAGCTCTATGCGAAGGATAAGGAGGGATCCCTCATTTTTGGGGACCCTGTATATGATGGTCCTCTCCTTGGATACAACTATTCCTCTCTACCATTTGAAGGTAAGGAAGACATTGTTCTCAACGAGGATAAGGAAGATGACAACATTTTGGATGAGAATAAGGTCTCCCTTAGAGAGCTCCTGAAGTCTAGTATTCCTGCAGCGCCAGGGGGAGGGGTTATGGATGTCGTAGAAAGTTCTAGTGCAGCTGCGGAGGACACGTCACAGGCTCTTGATTTACCTTCTCTTTGAATGCATTTTACTTTTGAATGTAATATTTTACTTTGTGAATGAGTTTTGGAATTTTGTTAGTTCTCTTTTTGAATATTGGTTGCTTTTGTATGTGATTTTGAGTTGGCTTAGTGTTTGAATTATCCTTTACAATTACACTTATCTTCACAAACAGACTAATAATCACATCATTTGAATTATAATTGTAATTAACTAATAATCAAGTCAATTATCAAAATAAAGAATGGTGTTAAAGGTTAGAAAATGACACTTAATTGATTACTTTGTACCTCCGAGTTATAAGGATTAGTCGGAGGGACGTATAATGGCAATGTCTCGGAGATATTGCTCGACTTCATTCATTTGAAGAGTGTTCTTACCATCACGTTTTAAAGGGACAATTTAAGAACTTATCTCGAACCCGATTTTTAGATGATGGCATTCTCACCACTAGGTTTTAAAGAGAGAGTTTAAGAACTTGTCTTGAACCTGATTTTTAAATGAAGGGCGTTCTCGCCACCAGGTTTTAAAGAGATAGTTTAAGAACTTTTTTCGAACCCGATTTTTAAATGAGGGGCGTTCTCACCACCAGGTTTTAAAGAGATAATCTTAAGAATTTATCTCGAACCCGATTTTTAGATGGAAGGCATTCTCACCACAAGCTTTTAAAGAGATATTTTAAGAAATTGTCTCGAACCCAATAGGGGCATTCTCACCACTAATTTTTAAAGAGACAGCTTAGGAAATTATCTCTAACTCGAATTTTTTTTTTTTTTTTTAACTTAGAGAATTTTCGAACCAAAAGAAATTTCATTGCTCTAGATTTGACAACAATTTTACATCATCTTTCCGAGCTAGCTTTTCCTTTCTAAGGGTAGTAAAATTTATAAAATTGTGCATTCCATTGGTGGCTGATAGTACCTCCCTCTAGCCGAGCGATCCTATATACCCCATAATCGGCTTGGTAGACAATCTTATATAGTCCTTCCCATTTGTTTGCCAAGGATCCTGCCAACCTGTCCTTTATGTTTAGCGAGACTCTCCGTAACAACAAGTTGTTGAGTTGAAACCTCATTTCCCTTACTTTGAAATTGTAGTATCTGGCAGCCCTCTCTTGGTACATTACGTTTCATATTTGAGCTTAGTCGCATCAACTTTTCAATTCGTCAAGGTTCGATTTCTAGGCCGAGATATTTTCCTCGGGTTGTATAGATGTACTCTCGGTGACTGAATTTTTATCTCAATGGAATTAACTGCTCCCACTTCAAAAGCCATGGCGAATGGAGTTTCTCCTATGGAAGTTCTCGCAGTGGTCCCGTACGCCCAAAGAACTTCAGGAAGTTTCTCAGCCCACTTTACCTTTTTTAGCCTAGCTTTGCTTTGATGGTATGTTTGAAAATGTTCATAGCTTCGACTTGTCCATTTGTTTGGGAATGCACTAGTGATGCGTAATAATTTTTTATTCCCCGTTCTCTGCAAAACTTCAGAAATTTCAAGTTGTTGAGCTATGTGCCATTGTCGGATATGATAGTGTTTGGAACTCCAAACCTGTAGATGATGGATTTGTTCACAAAATCGGTGATGTTTTGCTCATTAATTCTTACGAGGGGTTCCACCTTGGGCCATTTGGTAAAGTAATCGACGACAACAATTGCATATTTAGATTGCCCTGCTGCTGCGGACATGGGTCCTATAAGATCAATCCCTCATTAAGCAAAAGGCCAAGGAGAGGTGAGGAATGAGCTTCTCTGGTGGCTGCTTGATGTTGTATGTGATTCTTTGACACTTATCGCATCTTGACACCATCTTTTTGGCATCGTCAAACATCGCTGGCTACAAGAAACCTTATGGCAACGCCTTGTATGTTAGGTTGCTGTCCCCTGTGTGATATTCGTATATGCTTCCATAGATGTCTTTAAGGATTCTCGCGGCATCTTGTGGATTCACACACCTCTGTAGAGTTCTAAAGAAACCTTTGCAGTATAATTCACCGTTGATTATTGTATAGTGCGCCGACCAAAGCCTCAGGCACTTTGCTTCGCACTTATCTTTCAGTAGGGTCCCTTGCTCTAGGTACGCTCGGAGGGATGTCATCCATGTAATTTCCCCGAGGCCAATTCTTCAACTTCTACAGTGGGGCTCGTGCCTTCGCCTATCTAGAATCGGCCTCGCCTTCGTTTGTGAGCTATCGGTTGAGTAGAAAGATTCCTCACTTGAGGATGGTTCTTGTAGCACTAAAACTTCCTTTCCCTTGTTGGCACGTTTATTATGGGAAGGACTCTTTTGCTAGGGCCCGCACCTTTTTCACGTTCACGTTTTGAAGGGGTAGTGACTCTGCCATCTATGATCTCCATAAACTTTTGGAAATGGTACCCCGCTTGGTGTATGTCTTTAGTGGACAGTTCCATTTTGCGTGGTGGCTGGAGATGGTTGAGATAGGACAGTAGGCGTGTTATCTGGGATAAGGAAACCTAGGGGAGTTTTCCTGATTGGAGATAGTGGAGTCTTTGTTGAGACTATTCACTGAAGGTTGTGCTCCTTATTTTAGTCATGTGGGTCATAGTTTTAAGGTTTTCCTCAGAGGAATGGAACTCAGCCCTCTTTCTAGCGCCAAATTGTTGACAGTAAAAACTGGGTTAAGGGAGTTGACGAAAGTCAACCATGCCACGTAGGATAGCTAAGTGGTCAGCAACTACAATGGGTGAATGTCTTTGAACTGTGCTGCTAGTAATTGAGTTCTCGGCGGCAATGAGAACTTGGGGATTGGATTTACTTGGGAGTGATAGATGAAAATAAATAAAGATCGTTAAGGAGTGTTGGACTTGCACTGGCGATAAACTCCGACAATCAAGTCATTTTTGGTGTAATGAAGGATTAATGATCAAAATGACAGAGTTTGGGTTCAAAGAGTAATATAAAGCATACCTCGTTCTTCCTTGGTTGAGGCTATTTATTGATACCCAATATCCTTCTGGTGTTCCATTTGCCAAGGTATGGTCAGCTGTCACACCAGTCATCAATCTTCTACCCATTTTCTTAATCGGTGGTTAGCATGTTTTCGGAGCATGATTTAAGGAATGAGATAGTTCAAGTGGCTGGTAGGTGGCCTAAGATATCTTGCAATTAATGAACCGGATTACGATATGTCCTAGGTTCATGTATAATCAATGTTGTCAGGCACATTAAATGCATGCAGTCCCTCTACGAGCATGGTCGTGCCTAGCGCCATTAATGCTGATTTGACATGTAATAAATGCTTTGCATAGGCATTTATTGTGCTCGGAGACTTCTTTCTCTTGCTGACCATTATCTCGACATTGTGGCGTAAAGGTGGTGTCGAGAGTTTCCTCGATACCAAAGGGTAAGAAGTGGTGTTAAGTGATTTCTCATCGCTAAAGGATAAGCAGTGGTGTCGAGAGTATTCTTGATGCAAATGGGTAAGGAGTGGTGTTGAGAACATTCTCGACACCAAGGGACAAAACAACGACGTTCTATCTTTTTGGAATAGTTCTTTTGTTGATGCGCGGTGACGTGGCATTAACCATTAAAAACTACCCACGACACTTATAAAAATAGAACATAATTGACAATATATAATTAAAAATTATCTAGCGTATTAAACAATAAAATCCAACTTCTTAGTAGACCTGAAATTTTCTCTCAAAGAGCAATTGCCAATTCATTTGGTAAATTAACCATTAAAATGTAGAAGATTTATTGGGTTAACCCATTTTGAGTAGTTAGACCCATAGAAAGAACAATAAATCCATCAAAACAGTATGAACAACGTTGCCATTTTATCTTGATGTACATTATAGAATTCCAATCGTCTTCCACTAGCATACAATTGTACAAACACACCATTTTAAATTATTATTTTAATTTTTTTTATTTTAGTAAAAGGTCCATAAAAATTTACCACACTAATAAAATCTAATTATTTAGACATCTTATTTTCAGAATTATTATAATAAAACTTATTTTTTATTATTCACCATTCTGTTAAAAAGAAATGTTTTTGAAAATAAATGAAGCATGCCCTTTTGAAATTCAATAATATGGTTTTCTTTTTTGAGCGAACCTCTCGATGTTACGAGAAATTGTTTATTAATAAAATAAAATAAGTACACCTAATTAGGAGGGACATAATTAGCCTTAATTACCCCAAACAAAATGTATGAACCTATTACAAAAATTCAAAAAAATAAGTAAAATGCAATATATGAAAAAATGCAATAGAAAATGCATCACCTAGGATGGATGATAGATGGTACTAATTTTAATATTGTCTTTCTAGTTAGTAATCATTTGATGATACTCATTTTAGTTATATGCACTCCACGCTTTTTTTGAAGAATAATGTTTAAGGATACCAGCAAATAAGATGGAAATAATGCAGACAAACAATTTTTAATGCGTTTCACTCACTTGGCTACATTCACTTGGTTACGGATTTCATAAATATGAGATTGAAGTAATTCATCGTCCAAAATATAGACAATTAATAAAAAAAAAGGTTAAATTTTTTTTTATTGATTGATAGATTGATTTGTCTATTACATATTGACTCATCATGTTTTAATAGAAACCAAGTAGAGATTTTTTTTTTCTTATATAAATATTATTTTGAAAAAACTAACATAGTCAAGCCTATAAATATTCTGTGGTTACGCCACTACATGTGAGAAAAATTATAATGTATACTTTCAGGTAAGTTGAATTCACGTCTCATATCAAAAGTTGGGATAAATTATAATTGAAATATCTAACATTATTATTCTTGCGTAATTTGAAATTAAGTAAATATAGAAGTATACAAATCAAATATTTAAATATAAAATAAAGAAATAGAATTATAAAAGTAAATTAACCAAATATAAAAATACACAAATAAATTTAATATATGTAGAATTAACCAATAATAGAAGTGTGCAAGTAAATTAACTAAATATAAAAGTATACAAGTAAATTAACAAAATATGGAAGTATACACGTAAATCAACCAAAATGGAACAAACGAAAAATAGAAGTATATTAATAAATTAACTAAATGTGCGTAGATGCTCAAACGCTGATGACCTGGAGGTCTAAAGTCGAAGTTGTAAAGGGGATGACAACCTACAAGACGAATAAGAAAGTCGTGCTCTTTTGGACACCGGGGTGGTGCCAGCCAAATAGTCTCTGACGCCCAAGTTAGATTGTGAATCTAGAGTAGAAGACAAAAGAAAAACACTACCTGGAGCGATTGTGTGTCGAGTGTTGGTTATTGGATAATGTGTCGATCGTTGAAACAAGGGTTCAGAGTCGACTATGTCGAGCGTGCTGGCTCAGAGTTAAGTCGTTCGTAAGTCTTACTAAAGAGCAAAGTAACAGCTTTGTCAGGAAAATGCTTGACCCTTGCTTATGAAGCCATAGGGTTGTATTTATAGGGGTAGATGTTAGCCGTTGGGGGTGTGACCGAGGACATTGTGCTCCGAGATATCAGGGATTCCTGCCATCTAGGAGCTGCTATTTGACTGTTTAAGTGATCAGGTTACTGACTTGGTCAACACTTGACTTGGTCAATTTGTGAATAAGCTTTTGGGCTTGGTTGACCCGTGGACCTATTCCTTAGGCCTTGTCGACCGCTGGGCTTGTTTAGGCTATTTTATTTATTTTGGGCTTTCTTTTTGGGTTTAAACTGCCGAGTGCAGGAGTCGCGTAGCAGTATAACTCGAAGTAATGAGTGTTGTTCGACAAAGAACAGTGAGAAAGACCGCAAAATTATAATTAACTGAAAAATAAAACAATTTGATTGAGCTTAATTGAGAGTAAAACTTATGAATGAGAAACACTAAGGCTTCAGGTTCCACCTTCAATTACCTATGCAATATTATTGATTCAATTACTTTCTTAAAACTTACATAAAAATGGACATAGAAAAGATAAATCGGTTGATGGTGTTCACACATAAATACAACTAATTTCTTATGGGAAGAATCTCAAGCATAGCCTATACCTACGGCAACAATCTATCAAGAAATAAATTGAACCAACAAAATACATAGATAATCTAGGTTTCTCCCCTCACCTTAGTTAGGAGATTAGTTCTCCATGAAAAGAAATACAAAATAGATTAAAATGGAGTTTGTGAGAGAAGGTAGAATCGGAGCAAGCGGGAGCAACTTCTTCTCTTCTGTTCGGCGGCTGTTCTCCTTTTCTTCTTGTAAAAAAGAATATGAAAAATCTTTTCTTTTTTTTGTCTGATCAAAACCCTTTTAAATCTCATAAAGTTTTCTTCTCTGGCACGTGGCACCACCTCATTGGTTCACTTAAAATCATGAAACATTTGGGATGTTTAGTTTGGGTCATGAGTGATTAAACTTCATTGTGGGCCCTGCAATATCAAATTAAGCCATCATCCCATTCTTTGCTTCATCAACTTAATGCTCTAAAGTTAGGTCCAACTCCAATCTTAGCACTTTCTTTACTCTCTAACTAATCAACCTGAGAGTAAAGATAAATTTTAGATAAATCAATTATATTATCACGCAAACATACTCAAAATACGTAAGAATTATAGAAAATAAATATCACTTTTGAGCACTCATCAAGCAGCTAACGGGCGAGTGGAGGTGCCGACAGTTGAGGACACGACGAATGAAAATGCAAAGACCAATCATGCACAGGGAGACGACCAGCTCAATGATCAACAACAACAACAACAAGATGTCGAGGACATCTAAATTTTTAGTTCTTTTTTGTCGAACGTGGCCTTAGTGCTTTTTAACTTTTGGGGCTCAGTGTTGAACTGGGTTTCCATGCCCCTTTATTTTCTTTGGGTCGAGAATTGCCCTGTTTGAATCTTGTTTCTAAGTTTAAAATATTTTTGTCGAGCAATAGTTTTTGCCCTGTTTGCTTGTTTCATGAAAGTCCATTTGACTCCGTAGCATAGATTAAATGTCGTGCGTATAGAAGTAATATTGTTGATCAAATCATGCTAAGATTTCATAAGTATGAATGTAGAGCGGAAAAAGATGGTTAAATGCTTGGCCGAAAATTGTAATTAACTCGTGCGTCAAGCGATATGTAAAATTTGTCGTACGTTGGAGAAAAGGCTCGTGTAAAGCAACTTAAAATTATTGAACGAAATCTAATGCTCGTGTAATTTATAACTCATTGAATGTAAGAAATGCTCGAGTGTAGAAAAAACAATTTGCAATTGTCAAGCGTAATTAAAATGCTAGTATAGTGCGATCACTAATTGTCGAGCAAAACTTAAATGAGCTCGTGTGTAGAGCAGCAAAAAGGTAATTTTAACTTATGTGTGGAGCAGTGTAGAGAAACTTACAACTGTTGAATGTAATTTTAATGCTTGTGTGTAGAGCAATTTACAAGAAAGTGATTTCATGCTCTTGTGTAGAGCAATTTACAAAGACGTCGTTCATAAATTGTAGACGTTGTTTCCCCCAAGTCTACAAGTCTTATTTATATGCTTGGAGACTACGTGTCGTGCACTTGTCTTCTATGCTCATGTGAGCGTGTGATGGTCGAGCTCTGTAGCTTGCCATGAGAGCAGGATTACTGTAACGGCCAACGGTCCTCTGACGCTCAAGTTAGTAGAATATTCAAAGTAAAACAAAAAGAAAAAGAAGGGTTTAAAATGGTACTGTTTTAGATGTATAGCGTTCCAGCTGTTGTTGATCCCTCGACCATCAATGTCATGCAGTTTGTATGCATCTTGTCCGACTATGTTTCTAATCTGGTAAGGGCCTTCCCAGGTCAAACTGATTTTGCCGGCTCCTGGTTCCTTGGAGTTTTGGAATACTCGACGTAATACCCATTCTCCTTCTTTAAATGCTTGGACAATTTGAACAATTCGAGCTCGAACAAATACCAAGATTGGAATACGCACATGCAGATGCCCTAACTAATCTAGGGTCGGCCATTCAAACCATCGAGCCCAAGAGCATACCACTGGTTGACTTACAATGGCCAACAAGAAGTCGTCCCAATCAACATTGACAACAACTGAATGACCCTTCTGCTCGACTATCTCATCAAAGACACACTTCTAACTGACCGAAATGAAGCACGCAAACTTAAAGCAAAAGTTATACAAAAGGCAAGCTATACAAAAGGCCAAGGGCTCAATCAGATCCATCCCTCATATACGTTTGCCAGGCGGTCAGGATAGTGGACTTCTTTTACTAAATCGATGTCATCGAAGGCAAGCTATACAAAAGGCCAAGGGCTCAATCAAATCCATCCCTCATATACGTTTGCCAGCTGGTCAGGATAGTGGACTTCTCTTATGTCGATCAGTTTCCGTATTTCTTCGTTGATCACTTTGTTTTGCTCGGGGGCAAGTTTTCTTCATTTTTGTTTAACTGGTTTGATGTAGGGGGTCGACTTGAAGCTCATGGACCATGACATTGGGGTCTATACCTGTCATGTCAGCATGTGACCAAATGAAGCAATCGTACTGTCGGGCTAAATAGTCAATTAGTCGAGCTCCGATGACTGGGTTGAGGAGCGACCCGATCTGGACTTTGTGCTCGGGGTAGTCAGGATGGATTTGAATTTCGTCGAGCTCTTCCATCTTTGGACTATGCTTGTAACACCCCCTGATCTAAATTGCTTGGACCGAATTAAGGAGCGCTACTATATACCGAAATCTGTATTTTACTTTTATATAACCATAACTTAAAACTATGTTAAAAACATTTGAAAATGATCCAAATAAATTTCCGATGAAAATGGCATTTCTAAAATTGGTGCTTCTTGTGCAGTAATTTAGTCAAAGGAGTGGCTATGGATGAAAATCCTTTTACGAATCATCTATAATATCCGGCTAAGCCTAGAAAACTTCTGATTTCTGTAACATTTTTAGGAGGCTTCCATTCCATAACTGCTTCAATCTTTTTGACATCTGCTTTAATACCATTAGTTGATACTACATGTCCCAGAAAAGCATTTTCATTAAACCAGAATTCACATTTATTGAGCTTGGCATACAACTTCTTTTTGCTCAAAATATGTAACACTATTCGGAGATGTCGATCATGTTCTTCCAGACTCTAAGAATATCAAAATATCATCGATGAATACCACCACAAATTGATCCAAATACGGACGGAAAATACGATTCATCAAATCCATAAAGGCTGTTGGTGCATTAGTCAACCCAAATGGCATCACTACGAATTTATAGTGTCCGTATCGTGTTCGGAAAGCTGTTTTCTGAACATCAGAGTCTTTCACCCTCAACTGATGATATATCGATCTGAGATCAATTTTCGAGAAGACACTGGCTCCTCTCAACTGATTAAATAAATCATCAATTCTAGGCAACGGGTATTTATTCGTAATGGTAAGCTTATTCAGTTACCTGTAATCAATACACAATCCCATCGACCCATCTTTCTTCTTCACAAACAATACTTGTGCTCCCCACGGGGAAACACTAGGTCGAATGAATCATTTATCTAACAATTCTTGTAATTGTAGCTTCAATTCTTTCAATTCTGCAGGTTCCATCCTGTACGAAGTAATCAATACTGGAATGGTACCTGGTATCACATCAATCATAAATTCCACCTCTCTCTCTCCAGTGGTAATTCAGGGAGTTCTTCTAGAAACACATCCAGAAAATCACATACGGTGGGTATATTCTGAAAACTAGAATCAACCATCCGTGAATTGACCACATGTGCTAAATAGGCTTCACACCCTTTTCTGATCAATGTCTGAGCAGTAGTGGCTGGAGTAACATTGGAGAGATAATCTGATGAACACTTAAATTTGTATAATAATAAAGGTTTAAACCATTATTTTATACTATTAGTGTCATCAAATTACCTAACTTATTTATAACTACACTTAATTGTTAAACTTTCTATTTTGATGCAGGTTCAGTGTAATGGGCATAACTTTGCACTCAAATATCCAATCACTACGTTCTTGATAGTGTTGGAAAGATAACTCATAGCCCTATAAGTTTGGTTTGTAAACTCTTATCAGATTTGAACTCCTTTGAAGACAAATATTGGATTATCTTGGGCTGGTTTGCATGGCCGCGTCAATTGGGCAGTCTTCACTCCTTGGGCCATAACTTTCTCCAGAAAATTCCAAATATTATGCGTCTTATCATTCTAGAAAGATAAGAGAATTATCTACAACTTTGATGTTTATCACGAGATCAAATTGTCAAAGGAACGGTGCCTAATGCGGAGGAAAAGTCGGTGCATGTGTGGAAGACACCAAAGTTGACAACTTTACCTTACCAAATTCAATCAACTTGCATTAATTTATTCCTACCATTTTTGACTTGTTTGCCTCTCAATGTGTCTATAAATAGAGGCCTTGTAAAAGCTTGAGGGTAGCTTGGGTTCCTTGCCAAGTTCACCTTACATTGTTGTATTGTTGAACTTTTGTGATAATCTAATTTCTCTCTTGCTCATTTTATTTCTTTTACTTGTTTTCTTTCTTCTATCATGAGTAGCTAAATTCTCTTTTTGCTAAGGTGAAGGGTGAAGCTCTTGGTATGTGAATAAAGATTTATTTAACTCTTAACATGGTCTTAAAGTTTATATTCATTTTTGTAAATTTATCTACATGTTTTATATTACTTTTCTTATTTAATTGAATTTTCATCTCTTACTCTTATGTGAAGTGGGGATCTTGACTTATTGTAGACGATTCTTGGCACAATGAATACTTGAATCCGTCTAGAACCGCATCGTTATACCTGCACCTCTGACCAAGGATTCTTGATTCATTGTAGACAAACAACACCATAAATACTTGAATCCGTCTAGAACCGCATGGTTATACCTGCATCTGGCAAAGGAATCTTGATTTATGGTAGTTGATTGGCACAATAAGTACTTGAACCCATTTAACATAAGGAGTGTAGAGTACCCATTGTAATATAACTAAAAGAAAAGAAATATAACTTGATAGATGTGTAAAGAACTTAAATGGTCTAACTTTCGATTGGAACCTCCTTTGTGTGTGGATTTCAATTGAGTGATAAAAAAAAGAGTTAAATATAACTTAAACCATATACCAAGAGTGGAACCTCTAACCTTAGCATATTTTAATTTAATTTGTTTCACCATTATACCTACCTTCATTTCATAATATTTTCTTTCCTATTATATTTTCCTTGTAGATTTTTGTTAGTTTTTGCAGGATCTAAATCTTCTTCCTCGTGGATCGACCTCGGTCTCACCGGGTTAATTTATTACTTCGATACTCCTGCACTTGGGAGTAGAAATCCATTTTCTGGACGTGTCAAGTTTTTGGCGCCGTTGCCGGGGAAGTATCATTTGGTGTCCAAAACCATCAAAATTCTTTTCATCTTTTTCATTTTCTTTTTCTTGTAAATAATATTATTTTTGGTGTTTTTGTTTTCTTTTATTCTGTTTCATTTAAGACTTGCATGAGAGCTTGGTCACGTACACCGACTGGTAGACTTGTTAGGGGCTCCCCATCTTTATTTGAAAATATGGCAGAAAACGAAGTTGAAAGAGTCGCTGATCTCGGGGACAATCGTTTCCAACACAATGATCATGCACAACCTAGAACACTTAGAGACTACATGAACCCCACAAGAACTAGTGCTCCATCATATCTAGTTTTTCCTCCAGATGCATCTCATTTTAACTTTAAGCCGGGTATTATTCAACTTCTACCCAAATTTCATGGATTAGATGCCGAAAACCCATACCTGCATTTGAGAGAGTTTGAGGAAGTGTGCAACACTTACAATGACACAAATTGTAGCATGAACACCATCAGACTAAAGCTTTTCCCTTTCTCTTTGAAAGATAAAGCTAAAACATGGCTGCAAAATCTTAGGTCTAGATCTATTGTTAATTGAAATGAAATGCAGGAACAGTTCTTGAAAAAGTTCTTTCCTCATCATAGAACAAATTCCTTCAAAAGACAAATTACCACTTTCAGCCAAAAACCAGGAGAGACCCTTTACCAATGTTGGGAGAGGTACAAAGAATTGCTTAATTCTTGTCCTCACTATGGTTTTGAAACATGGAGACTAGTCACACACTTTTACGAGGGTTTAACACCCCAAGGTAGACAAATGGTCGAAATGATGTGTAATGGAGAGTTTGGAGATAAAGACCCT
The DNA here is from genome assembly GCA_003430845.1 of Xanthoceras sorbifolium. Taxonomy (NCBI): domain Eukaryota; kingdom Viridiplantae; phylum Streptophyta; class Magnoliopsida; order Sapindales; family Sapindaceae; genus Xanthoceras; species Xanthoceras sorbifolium. Next base: position 28,476,241 of record CM010620.1, on the reverse strand, counting down.
GAAGAGGCACTAGACTACTTAGACCTATTAGCAGAGAATGCTCAAAATTGGGACACTGCAGGTACCCAAGAGGCACCGAGCAAAGCTCAAGCCTCTACATCTAGTGGAGGTATTTACAACCTTAGGGAAGAACATGACATTCATGCCAAATTTGCATCTCTAGCTAGAAAGGTCGAAGCCTTAGAATTGAAAAAGAGCGGTCACCTAAAATCCGCTCAAGAAATTGTGTGTCACATATGTGATACCAATGACCATTCAACTAAGGAGTGCCCAACTCTGCCTGCATTCAAAGAATGTCTCCATGAACAAGCCAATGTCCTAAACACTTTCAAAAGGCCAAATCCTAACCCATACTCACAGACCTATAATCCAGGTTGGAGAAATCACCCAAACTTCAGTTGGAGGAATGATAATCATGCACAATCTTCACAACCACCACATTCTCAAGGTCACCAAAACTTTCAAGGCACTCAAGGTTATGCACCTTATGTCCCACAGTTTAGGAAAAACCTTGAGGAAACATTGCATTCATTCATTGAAAAGCAAGAGACCATTAACAATCAAACTTTACAAACCTTGTCTGATTTAAAAGACACTCTTGCTAAGATTGCATCAACACTCACCATCCATGAAAAAGGAAAATTTCCTTCTCAACCTCAACCAAATCCTAAAGGTCAATACAACCTGGAAGAGGGTAGTTCAGGAAGTCAACACATGGACCAAGTTAAATCAGTCATAACTCTTCGCAATGGTAAGATTGTCGAAAAATCTATTCTTGATCCTTGTGACAAAGATGATAAGTCTATCTCCAAGAGTAAGGAAGGGGTTGATGAGCTTATACCTAGCCAAGAAAAGACTAAACTCCCACCTGTAGCCCCATTTCCTCAAGCATTGAACAATCCAAGGAAATTGAACCACAATCCTTAAATTTATGAAATTTTCAAACAAGTGAAGGTCAATATTCCTTTGTTGGATGCTATTAAACAGTTTCCTTCTTATGCAAAATTTTTGAAAGACTTGTGCACTGTGAAAAGAAAACTGAATGTGAAAAAGAGAGCCTTTTTAGCAGAACAAGTAAGTTCCATTCTTCAAAACAATAATTCTATGAAATATAAGGACCCTGGTTGTCCCACAATTTCATGCATTATTGGAGAGCATAAAATTGAACAGGCTTTACTTGATCTTGGTGCCAGTGTTAATTTACTTCCATATTCAGTTTATCAAGAACTTGATCTAGGTGAGTTAAAACCAACTTCCATAACTCTTTTACTTGCTGATAGATCAATTAAAGTGCCAAGAGGGATAGTGGAAGATGTTTTAGTACAAGTCGATAAATTCATATATCCTGTGGATTTTATTGTCTTGGATACACAACCTGTTGCTAATGGGTGTAAACCAATTCCTGTTATTTTAGGCCGCCCATTTTTAGCAACCTCTAATGCTTTGATTAATTGCAGGAATGGCGTAATGAAGATGACATTTGGAAATATGTCACTAGAGCTTAATGTTTTCAACATGTGCAAACAACCACAAGATGAAGGTGATGAAAATGAAGAAGCAAACATGATTGAAGCTATTGTTGAAGATCATCTTCAAGCAGGGAGTTCTTCTGATCCTCTGGAAACTTGTTTAGTTAATTCATTTGAGTCAAGCATGCAACTAGATCCTACTGTTTCTAATATATGTTCGTTGCTTGATTGTACCCAGGTAATGGAGAACAAAGATTGGAAGCCGAAATTTGAAGAATTGGGACCTGTCAATGAAAGTAAACAAAAAGAAGTACCCAAACTAGAATTGAAGCCATTACCTGAAGGACTGAAATCTGCATTCCTTGGTGAAGAACAAACTTACCCGGTGGTAATTTCTTCAACTCTTACCAACGAACAGGAAGGTAAATTGATAGAGGTACTTAAAAGGCATAAAAATGCAATTGGGTGGACTTTAAAAGACATAAAAGGCATTAATCCGTTAATATGTACACATAGAATACATCTAAAAGATAATACTAGAACATGTCAACAGCCCCAAAGAAGATTAAATCCACACATGAAAGAGGTAGTAAGAGGTGAAGTTCTTAAGCTACTTGATGTAGGAATTATCTACCCTATTTTTGATAGTAAGTGGGTAAGTCCAACACAAGTAGTCCCTAAGAAATCTGGAGTCACAGTGGTAAAAAATGAAAAAGGAGAGTTAATACCAACACGAGTCTCATCTAGTTGGCGAATGTGTATTGACTATAGAAAATTAAATGCTGCCACTAGAAAAGACCATTTTCCCTTACCATTTCTTGACCAAATTCTAGAAAGAGTAGCAGGACATCCTTACTACTGTTTTCTTGATGGGTACTCAGGTTATTATCAAATCCCCATAGCACTAGAGGACCAAGAAAAGACAACATTCACATGTCCCTTTGGCACCTTTGCATTTAGAAGGATGCCTCTTGGCCTTTGTAATGCTCCTGCAACATTTCAAAGATGTATGTTGAGCATTTTTAGTGACATGGTTGAACATTTTTTAGAGGTCTTTATGGATGATCTAACAGTGTTTGGAAATTCATTTGATAATTGCCTTGAAAATTTAGAAAATGTCTTAAAAAGATGTGAAGAAAAAGGTTTGGTGTTAAATTGGGAAAAATGTCATTACATGGTCACCTCTGGAATTGTCCTAGGACATGTGGTTTCTTCTAAGGGAATTGAAGTTGATAAAGCAAAAGTTGAATTAATTGCCCATTTGCCTCCACCAAAAACGGTTAGGGATGTTCGATCTTTCCTAGGCCATGCAGGATTTTATAGGAGATTCATTAAAGATTTTGGTGCAATATCTAGACCTCTTTGTAATCTCCTAATAAAAGATGCACCATTTGACTGGACTCAAGATTGTCAAAAATCTTTTGATAAGTTGATTAGCCTTTTGACAACTGCTCCTATCATGCAATCCCCTGATTGGTCTCTGCCTTTTGAGTTGATGTGTGATGCTAGCGATTTTGCTGTCGGTGCCGTGCTAGGGCAAAGGAAGGAAGGTAAGCCTTATGTCATTTATTACGCAAGTAGAACTTTGAATAGTGCACAAATAAATTATACCACTACAGAAAAAGAACTACTTGCTGTAATATTTGCATTAGACAAATTCCGATCTTATTTAATTGGCTCTTCAACTATTGTTTTCACTGATCATGCTGCTGTGAGGTACTTAATGTCTAAACAGGATGCCAAGCCTAGATTAATACGGTGGATTTTGTTGCTCCAAGAATTCAACATCACAATCAAAGATAAAAAAGGAGCCGAAAATGTTGTTGCAGATCATTTGTCAAGACTCACAACAAACTCATCCTTGGACATAACACCTATCAATGACTCTTTTCCAGATGAGTTTTTATTTTCTATTAGTAAAATGCCATGGTATGCTAACATTGTCAATTTTCTTGTAACAGGAGAGATGCCATCTCAATGGACAGCACAAGACAAGAAAAAGTTTCTGACAGAGGTTAGAAATTTTTATTGGAATGACCCATACCTGTTCAAGTATTGCCCTGATCAAATTTTTCGTAGATGCATACCCGACAATGAGGTAAGTAGTGTCATTAAATTTTGCCATACAAAAGCATGTGGGGGTCATTTTTCATCAAGAAAAACGGCTGCAAAAATCTTACAATGTGGATTTTATTGGCCAACTCTGTTCAAAGACACCTACACATTCTGCAAAACTTGTGAAAATTGTCAAAAACTGGGGGCTATTTCTAAACGGCACATGATGCCTCTAAACCCTATACTTGTCATTGAAATATTTGATTGTTGGGGGATAGATTTCATGGGCCCATTTCCATCATCATTCGGTTTTGTTTACATTCTAGTCACAGTTGACTATGTCTCCAAATGGATTGAGGCAATTCTATGTCGAAATAATGACCACAAAACAGTTGTCAAATTTTTGAAAGAAAATATTTTGAATCGTTTTGGAATTCCTCGAGTCATTATAAGTGATGGGGGAACACATTTTTGCAACAAAGTCTTTGAGTCTCTAATGAAGAAATATGGGATTACACACAAAGTTGCTAACCCTTATCACCCTCAGACAAGTGGACAAGTTGAACTAGCTAATCGAGAGATAAAACAAATTTTAGAAAAAACGGATAATCCAAATCGCAAAGATTGGTCACTTAGACTAAACGAAGCACTTTGGGCTTACCGTACTGCTTTCAAAACATCTTTGGGTATGTCACCCTATCGATTAGTTTATGGGAAACCTTGTCACTTGCCTGTGGAACTGGAGCATAAAGCTTACTAGGCTATCAAAACTTTTAATTCAAACATTGATGATGCTTGCAAATTACGTAAGCTACAACTGAATGAACTTGAGGAATTAAGAAATGATGCATATGAGAATTCGAGAATTTATAAAGACAGAACCAAAGCCTTTCATGACAGATCAATTTTAAGAAAAACATTTGATGTTGGGCAAAAAGTTTTACTTTATAATTCTCGACTTCACATATTCCCTGGAAAATTGAGATTTAGGTGGAGCGGTCCATTTGTTGTGAAACATGTGTATCCTTATGGGGCCATTGACATTCAAAACCCTAGGAATGGTAACGTGTTTAAAGTGAACGGTCAAAGACTTAAACCATTTCTAGAAAATCAAGCTTTAGAAGAAGGGACTCTTCCTCTTTCAGACCCATGTTATGAAAACCATTGATATGATTTGAATTAGGTTTGCATATTTCTTTCTAACTCTAATTTTTTGTGATTGCAGGCTAATTTTGTATTTTTGTTTTTCTTTTTCCTTCTTCTATTTTCCCGGTTAAATGGCGGATAACGGTACTCCGTGACTTTTCAAGTCGGTGTTTTCAGTCTCCCATAATAGCTGAAAAAAAAATAAAAAAATAAAAAAAAATCTTGCTTTGTACATTCTCTTTTCTCTCTTTTCTTTTTCGCAAAAATGGAAGAAATCCTCGAGAAATTGAAAAATCGTTTTCCCTTACTTCCTCAAAAAGCTTTGATGAAAATTTACAAAGAACGGTCCGAAAGATTAAGAATGCTAATGTGCAAGGGCATCCCTGTTGAGGTACATTGGCTGATTGAAGCCAAGGTAAGATTGGCAGGTGAGTTCTCTGATTCATTTATTACTTACATGCCTGGTCTGGCTAAAAGCAGTTATGCAAAAAAAAGAAGAGCAAAGAAATTAGGTGTATGTTATAAGTGTGCTCGCACGACTTGTAACACACGCTGTCGTTCTCTTGGAATGGTGTATGTAAATCGAGAAGATAAAATACAGTTCATTAAGGATGGCTTGAGTAAGGAGTCATTAGACAATATTTTGTTGACTATTGAGACGCATCCTAGTGGATATGTGCATATTGCAATTCTTGCTTTATGGAACCAATTTCAAAAAGAACAGGAACAATACAGTCTTGGGAATCTGATTTTAAAAGACCATGTTTGCCAATTTATAAGAAAATTGGATAGGAAGCATATCCTCGACCCATAGAAGGCGTTCAAGCCGTTTCTGGACGTAAAACCAGAGGAAGATGTGAGCCACAATCACAACTACTTGTACAGATACAGGTCAGCCACTCTTTTTGACATTTTATACTTTAGCCTGACATTCATCTGCCAATGCAGACCTAGTCATATAGCTTCCATGATTTCATCTTCTTTATGAGCACTATAAATGAGACTTCTCTATCTTCTCCAGTTCTCACAACCCTACAAATTTCCAAAAAAAAAAAAAAAGCGTGCATAACAATGGCAAACACCATCTCACGCCGCTTTACCAATATTTGTGTCTTTTGTGGGTCTAGTTCTGGTAAGAATTGGGAATTTGAGGAAGCTGCTGACCAGTTTGGTAAGGTATTAGCAGAGAGAAAGATTCATTTAGTTTATGGCGGAGGTAACCTTGGGTTGATGGGTCGGGTCTTAAAAGCTGCTTATGATGGCGGCAGTCAAGTTTTGGGTGTCATCCCAAAAGCTTTGAGTGTGGGGGGTGTTACAGGAAATACAATTGGGGAAGTGCAGATTGTTTCAGACATGCATGAACGCAAGGCTGAAATGTTTAGTCATGCTGATGCATTCATAGCCTTACTAGGGGGATTTGAAACCTTAGAGGAACTCTTTGAAGTCACCTCATGGGCCCAACTCAAAATCCATCAAAAACCAATAGGCTTGTTGAATATTTGTGGTTTTTATGATGGTCTGTTGTCTTTCCTAGATCATGCTGTGGAAAACCAATTTATCTCACCTCTAGCTCGATGTATCATTGTCACTGCTTCTAATGTTCATCAATTGATTGAACAATTAGAAGCTTTTGTTCCCGAATATGACATTGCCACATCTAAGTTAGATTGGTCAGTTGCTGAGAGTAGCAAAAAGCGTAGATTCGCTTGACCTATGTATTTTGTTTTTCCTTTCTTTCTTTCCCATTTTTGTTTTCAATAAATATATTATTTTTAGCTTGTTCTAGTATGTTACAGGTTTTTCTTTTCATTAATCTTTGGTTCAGGTAATTTCTTCTACACTCTCTCTTTATCTTTAGACATTGAGGACAATGTCTTTATTTGGTTGGGGGGAGGGATAGTTGATAATATTTGTGATAACTTTTATGATTATTTATTTTTATGCTAAAAAAAAAAGGAAAAAAATAAATAAATAATAGGTGTTATCATTTCATCTTGAATTTTTTTAAATTTATTAAGAGACTTCACTATTCATCTTAGTTTGACTATTCAAATCTATGAACTCTCAAATATAAATTAACTTTCATGCTCATATACCCAAAGCAAGTGTTCATAAACTACTCTTCTCACACACACACTTTGACATTTGATCGTGGGTTGCAAATTGAAGATTATTAAGAGTCTATTCTTGTGGGTTAACAAAATCAACAACCAAAGGTAGTGAATCCTCTTCTTCCTCTCTTGCTCATTTCAAAAAAAAAAAAAAAAGGTAATAATAAATTATGGATACGTTTGGTTTCGAAGCCTTCTTAACTCGAGTAATTAAGTCCGTAGGGGTGTCTCAACACCTAATGCCCTAAGGTCAACTGATCTGGGAGTCATTGGCCTAAAGCTTGCTACATGGGTTATGAATGTACTATATATCTTCTTCTTCAAAAAAAAAATAAAAAGAGAGAGAGAGAGAGGGGAAGAAATACATTGCTCTGCCTAAGGAAGTTATTTTGGAAGAAACATTAGAATAGAACTTTGATATTTTCGGTAAAGCCCCATGAACTTATGTCAACTTATAATGAGCACAAAGAAGGTTTGTCAATATCTTGTCTAAGGGTACATGTTGCACACAAAAATGAAGAAGACAAATTAAATATTTTTGTCGAGAGTTCATCTATTTGGATAGAACAAACGGAGAATGGGTAAATGAAGACTTAGATATAAATTTGAAAAATCATTATGAAATGATAACGCTTTAATTGCTAGGGACTAGCAATAAGCTGGTTGGGGGGTGTGATGAACACTTAAATTTGTATAATAATAAAGGTTAAAACCATTATTTTATACTATTAGTGTCATCAAATTACCTAACTTATTTATAACTACACTTAATTGTTAAACTTTCTATTTTGATGCAGGTTCAGTGTAATGGGCATACCTTTGCACTCAAATATCCAATCACTACGTTCTTGATAGTGTTGGAAAGATAACTCATAGCCCTATAAGTTTGGTTTGTAAACTCTTATCAGATTTGGACTCCTTTGAAGACAAATATTGGATTATCTTAGGCTGGTTTGCATGGCCGCGTCAATTGGGCAGTCTTCACTCTTTGGGCCATAACTTTCTCCAGCAAATTCCAAATATTATGAGTCTTATCATTCTAGAAAGATAAGAGAATTATCTACAACTTTGATGTTTATCACGAGATCAAATTGTCAAAGGAACGGTGCCTAATGCGGAGGCAAAGTCGGTGCATGTGTGGAAGACACCAAAGTTGACAACTTTACCTTACCAAATTCAATCAACTTGCATTAATTTATTCCTACCATTTTTGACTTGTTTGCCTCTCAATGTGTCTATAAATAGAGGCCTTGTAAAAGCTTGAGGGCAACTTGGGTTCCTTGCCAAGTTCACCTTACATTGTTGTATTGTTGAACTTTTGTGATAATCTAATTTCTTTCTTGCTCATTTTATTTCTTTTACTTGTTTTCTTTCTTCTATCATGAGTAGCTAAATTCTCTTTTTGCTAAGGTGAAGGGTGAAGCTCTTGGTATGTGAATAAAGATTTATTTAACTCTTAACATGGTCTTAAAGTTTATATTCATTTGTGTAAATTTATCTACATGTTTTATATTACTTTTCTTATTTAATTGAATTTTCATCTGTTACTCTTATGTGAAGTGGGGATCTTGACTTATTGTAGACAATTCTTAGCACAATGAATACTTGAATCCGTCTAGAACCGCATGGTTATACCTGTACCTTTGACCAAGGATTCTTGATTCATTGTAGACAAACAACACCATAAATACTTGAATCCGTCTAGAACCGCATGGTTATACCTGCATCTGGCAAAGGAATCTTGATTTATGGTAGTTGATTGGCACAATAAGTACTTGAACCCATTTAACATAAGGAGTGTAGAGTACCCATTGTAATATAACTAAAAGAAAAGAAATATAACTTGATAGATATGTAAAGAACTTAAATGGTCTAACTTCCAATTGGAACCTCCTTTGTGTGTGGATTCCAATTGAGTGATAAAAAAAAGAGTTAAATATAACTTAAACCATATACTAAGAGTGGAACCTCTAACCTTAGCATATTTTAATTTAATTTGTTTCACCATTATACCTACCTTCATTTCATAATATTTTCTTTCCTATTATATTTTCCTTGTAGATTTTTGTTGGTTTTTGCAGGATCTAAATCTTCTTCCTCGTGGATCGACCTCGGTCTCACCGGGTTAATTTATTACTTCAACACTCCTGCATTTGGGAGTAGAAATCCATTTTCTGGACGTGTCATAATCCCTCTTATCCCTCACCATTATCACCTCTGTACCATCTGCTAGTCTAAGCATTACTCTTTGCAAACTATAATCAATCATAACCTGGTGTCTGGATAACCAATCCATGCCCAATACCACATCGAAGTCATGGAATGGCAATTCCATCAAATCACCCAGAGATTCATACCCCCTAAATTCCGATAGGACAATTTCTAAATACATAGTTTACAATCACACTGTGCCCCAAAGGATTACTTACCACTACATCATACTCAGTAGATTCAATTTTCAAATTTCTATTTCTTAGCATGGCATCACATATGTATGAATGTGTAGATCCGGGATCTATCAATGCAATTGCAGTAATATCAAAAATAGAAATCATACCAGTAATCACATCTAGTGCATCTTTATTCTCCTGAGCCCTAACAACATAGGCTCGAGTTGGGGCACGACTATCCTGTCTCCCTGTAGACTCTGCTGCTCCTCTATGCCTGCTAGCCTCAGTCCCTATCTGACTGGGTCTTCTCCCTCTAGAAACAGTAGGAACTGATCTCTCCGATGGTATAGCAGAATCAGTCTGATTCTGTGGACAATCCCTCAGGAAATGATCGCGGGATCCACATCTAAAACAGGCTCCAGTCAATCTTCAGTACTCTCCTAGATGCCACTTCCCGCAGTGCTCAAAAAGTGCTAAAGTTGGTCCTCTCGCTGTACTTCTAAGAGCACTAGCCATTGAGGTAACCGACTATCCTAGTCTAACTATAACTAGAGGTCTCTGTGTCTGCCTTTGTCCACTAGTATGAGGTCCCCTAAATCTCTTACTAGATTGCTGGGACAAACTAGACTGTCCTAGACCTCTTCTTTGCTGACTCCAGTTCTTCCTGGCCTATTAATCTTTTCGAACCCTTTCAACATTAAGGGTTGCTGATACTAATCTGGGAAAATCTACCATTTCAAAGGCTGCAACCTGAAGACGTATATAATCATTCAGTCCATCTTCAAATCTCTTGCATCTATTCTCATCCGTAGTCACCATCTCATTCGCATACTTGCTTAACTTGATAAATCCCCGTTCATACTCGGTGACGGTCATCTGTCTCTGCTTCAAGTTTACAAACTCTCTTTTCATATTCTCTATATAGATACGGCCAACACACTTTCTTCAGAACTCTCTCTGGAAAAATTCCCAAGTTCATTCCTCAGGCCGTACTGTCTGAACAATGGAGGTTCACGACTGGTAAGCGTCCTCCTGTAATAAAGAAACTGCATACTCCAGACTCACCTTTGGCGTTCAATGTAACTGTTGTAATATTTGCTCATTCTGCTCAAACCAATGCTCTGCAGTAGATGCATCTTTCTCTCTTCTACCATAGAAATATGTAGGTCTGTATTTGGCCAACCTTTCTATTGTTGACCTTCGTGGCGCTACTCTAGCCATATTCTGGAAAAATTCTGCCATATGTTGCATATTAATTGGCTAACCTTGCATCTCTGGTCCAACCACCCCTAGGCTTACTGAATCTCCTTTAGCTCCCCCAGCTACACTGGCAGGACTATCAATACTATCTCCAGATAGTTCCATTTCTTTCTTTATCCTATACAAGACAGAAGAGAAATTCTACAGATTAGAGTCACATCTTCCTATTTTTCTTTTCTACAATGCATGCATATACAAAATATTTTGCTCTGGTCTAGGAATGCCTAAACCATTACTCTGATATCAAAAACTGTAACACCCCCTGACCCAAATCGCTCGGACCGAATCAGGGAGCGCTACTATATACCGAAATCTCTATTTTACTTTTATATAACCATACTTAAAACTATATTAAAAACATTTGAAAATGGTCCAAATAAAATTTTGAAAATCTTGTCAGAGTTTCCTCTGTTTTTCTGACTTTCGAAAACCTGTTTACAGTTAAAATTTATTAAAATCAACACTTCTAAATTCTCAAATCACTTTTGCGCACCCTTCCAAATTTAGTACGACTTACCAAATCAATTTATAAATATTCAAATAACATAAACATATAATAAAATATTTACACAGCGGAATTTCTTCAAATATGTACAAACATTTTCTGTATATACATGTTGTATTAAAACATATATACTTATTACAAAATGACTACCAAATATATATATAGGAACGATGTGACTCTGGACTCTGCTTCTGCAGTCTCTACTCTTCTTTGTCTTTGTCTCCCTTGGAACCTCTTTTACCTACGTGTGAGAAAACTCAACACGCTAAACAGATTGCTTAGTGGGTGTACACAAAATTGTATATCCAGATATACTATATCAAATAATTTTATCTATTTATCGAAAATATAAATAACATATATATACATAATATATGGGGCTTATGTCAAATCAAATCATATACTCAATACATACAGTATTCAAAATCAATCAACAGATAAAATCTTCATAATTTCTCAAATGCTTTCATATAACAAATCATTTTTTTATACTGGGCTCCTAACATACATAACATAATTTATCGGACTGGATTATGGGTTGTTCGGCATCAGACACCAACGGGGCTACCCGCCGAACATCAGATCAGAGTTGGACACCAACGGGGTTACCCGCTGTAAATGTGCCATATCAGATTTCCAACTCTAGGACCGGCACTTAGGGAAAGAGAGAGAGAGAGGATGAGAAAACATACATAATTGATTTCTAAAGTATGCTTGTGAAATCTGGTAAGTTATTGTTCCGATTATGATAATATTTAAATATTGTTTTTTCCTCCTGTTGAAACAGTTCTCTTAAAATGATGAATTTTCTCACTTCTCATACTATGAAAACAATAAAAGAAGTTTGAGATCATTAGAAATGTTTTGCCCCTTGAGCAGAAATGATAGACCATCATAATTTATCTTGAAAGTCACTATGAGGACATGATTTGACGATGACACTCCGGCTAGCTCGCAATATGAAAGAGTTTGTATTCATAAAAGTTTCTTATGAAGAAATTATTTGACAACGACAATCCATCATAAGATACAATTACACATTATGATGAATGATTTGGCGGCATCGCTGCATTGTCATAACGTATAATAAAAGCATTATGAAAGTGTTTAAATACTCTATCAACTCAAATCATTTTGATCTTAAACTAATCCTTTATATGTAAATTTAACAAGTATTACAAATTCACAAGTAATTATCAAACCGGATAAGTACAAAAAAAAAAAATTATCTTTTTTTTTTCACACATTCACTAATAATTCAGTTGTTAGTGCACTTTCTATTTATCTATTTGATAGACTATCAAAAAACAATTATCTTTAAACAAGATTGTCGTGGGAAAAGTTTTACGCATATTAAAAATAAATTATCAAATAATGAAATAATACCTTTTACTATAGTACTAGTTATTCAGTTTTAGTTATTTTTTAAAATTGGAATTAAACTTTAGTAATTAAATTAAATCTACTACAATATAGTTATTAAATTGCTCTGGTGCATGGCAAATTAGAAACATGATCGTATACGATCACAGCTTGTATACTTCTATATTTAGTTAATTTACTTGTACCCTTCTATATTTTATTAATTCTATTTTTAGTTAATTTACTTGTCTATTTTTATATTTAGTTAATTCCATATTTAGTTAATTTTTCTATATATTTCCATATGTGGTTAATTCCATATTTAGTTAATTTTTCTATATATTTCCATATGTGGTTAATTTACTTGCATACTTTTAGATTGGTTAATTTCATATATAGTTAATTTATTTGTGTACTTCTATATTAGATTAATTCATTTGTATGCTTCTATATTTAGTTAATTTGACATTTACTTGATTCACTTGTATACTTCTATATTTTTTAATCATGTTTTGGTTGATTTACGTGTATACTTTCTTATTTGGTTAATTTACCTATATATTCTATATTTTTTTTTTGAAAGGCTGTATATTCTATATTTGATTATTTTATTTGTATACGTTTATATTTTATTAATTTCATATTTAGTTACTTTACTTATATAATTCCATATTTAGTTATTTTATTTGTATACTTCTATAATTGGTTAATTCCACATTTAGTTAATTTAGTTGGGTACTTCTACATTTTGTTAGTTCTATATGTGACTGATTTCTGTGTATATTTTCATATTTTGTTAATTTATCTTTATACTTCTGCATTTGGTTAATTTACTTGTATAATTCTATATTTTGTTATTTAATTTGTATATTTCTATTTCTCGTTAATTTCACATTTAGTTAATTTATTAATATAATTCTATATTTTGTTAGTTCCATATTGGTTGATTTACGTGTATACTTCCATATTTTGTTAATTTACTTGTATACTTTTATATTTAGTTAATTTACTTACATACTTCTATTATTGGTTAATTCTACATATATTAAATTTATTTGCGTATTTTTATATTTGGTTAATTTACTTGTATAATTTTTTTATATTTAGTTGAGTATGTATATAATTAATTGACTTGTATACTATATTTGGTTAATTTATTTGTACATACACTTCTAATTTGATTAATTATGTACATAGTTAATTACTTGTATACTTCTATTGCTTAATTTTATATTTGTTTAATTTTTAAATTTGGTTAATTTATTTGAATACTTTTATATTTAATTAATTTCATATGACAATACAACAATGATGCTCTATCCCAACTTTTTATGTGTCATGAATTTAACTTACTTGAGATGTAAATTATGATTTTTTTTCTCTCTTTTAGAGTTGTAGTGTAGCACATAGTATTTTTAGGCTTGGCTAAGTTCGTTGTTTAAAAACAATTTTTATATAACAAAATAATCTCTATGTAATTTCTATCGAAACAAGATCAGTCAATATATAATATGTGAATCAATCAATCAATCAATAAAAAAAATTGTTACTTCTTTGTTTCAATTAATTGTCCATATAATTCAGAAAAAGAATATATATTTTTATATTTTGGACGAGAAGTTACTTGAATCTAATAATAATAAAAAAATCTCTTATTTAGTGAAATCCATAACATTACAAATAAGATACTGAAATATATTTTAGTACATTCATATATAATATAAAAACGTCATAATTTACAATAGTTAATAGGAGAAGCACAAATTTATCGCCAGTCATTTCGAATGCATATATGCTAATGGTTTACATAATGGTTATGGTAATGGGTATAATTATGGTTATGGCTATGGTTATAATTATGGCTAGGGTTATGGACATGGTAGATCCTGCGAGACCACATCAAGCAGCTCCACCATGAAGTGTGAGATGGAAAGGTTCATATACAAGGAGTTGTAGCAGACTCTGGAACTCTGAAAAACCCATCAACGGTATAATATATGAATCTGGGTTGATGTCCTGCAATATTTAGATTCAAGAATTCTGTTGATCAATTATCCAATACAAAAATCAAGACAAAATTTCATAATTTAAAAAATCTACACAGGGAAAGAGAGAAAGAGAGAGAGATGATGAGAAAACATACATAATTGATTTCCAAAGTATGCTTGTGAATTCTGGTAAGTTATTGAACCGACTGTAATTATATTCAAATACCGTGTTTTCCTCCCATTGAAACATTTCTCTTAAAATGATGAATTTTCTCATTTCTCATACTATGAAAACAGTAAAAGAAGTTTGAGATCATCAGAAATGTTTTGCCTCATGAGCAGAAATGAGAGATCGTCCGTATTTATCTTGAAAGTCACTGGAGGGATATGATTCGACGGTGACACCCCGGCGTAAGGCATAATAGCACGCAATATGAAAGTGTTTTGTATTCATAAAAGTTTTATTATGAAGAAATTATTTGACGGCGACACTCCGTCATAAGATACAATTACACACTATGATGAATGATTTTGCGGCATCGCCGCATTGTCATAACGAATAATAAAAGCAATATGAAAGTGTTTAAATACCCCAGCTCAAATCAATTTGATCTTAAACTAGTCTTATATACGTAAATTTAATAAATATTACAAATTCACAAGTAATAAGCATGTTATCAAACTCGATAAGTACAAAGAAAAATGTTTTTTTTTATTCACACGTTCACTAATAATTCAGGTGGTTAGTGCACTTTCTATTTATCTATTTGATAGACTATCAAAAAAACAATTGTCTTTAAAGAAGTTTGTTGTGGAAAAAGTTTTACGCGAATTAAAAATAAATTATCAAATAATGAAATAATACCTTTTCAAAAAAATAATAATAATGAAATAATACCTTTTAGTATAGTACTAGTTATTCAATTTATTATTATTTTTTTAAATTGGAATTAAACTTTAGTAATTAAATTAAATATACTATAATATAGTTATAAATTGCTCTGGTGCATGGCACGTTCGAAACATGGTCGTATACGATCACACAGCTTGTATACTTCTATATTTAGTTAATTCCATATTTGGTTAAGTTTTTTGTATATTTCCATATGTGGTTAATTTACTTGCATACTTTTATATTGGTTAATTTCATATATAGTTAATTTATTTGTGTACTTCTATATTTGATTAATTCATTTGTATACATCTATATTTAGTTAATTTGACATTTACTTAATTCACTTGTATACTTCTATATTTTTTAATCATATTTTGATTGATTTACGTGTATACTTTCATATTTGGTTAATTTTACCTGTATATTCTATATTTGATTAATTTATTTGTTTACTTCTATATTTTATTAATTTCATATTTAGTTACTTTACTTGTTTAATTCCATATTTAGTTAATTTATTTGTATACTTCTATATTTGGTTAATTCCACATTTAGATAATTTACTTGGATACTTCTATATTTTGTTAGTTCTATATGTGACTGATTTATCATTTATGTGTATATTTTCATATTTTGTTAATTTATCTTTATACTTCTACATTTGGTTAATTTATTTGTATATTTCTATTTCTTGTTAATTTCACATTGTAAGGGTCAAAAATAGTCCAAAAAGCTTAGACCTACAAAGAAAGCCCAAAATAAATAAAATAGCCTAAACAAGCCCAGCAGTCAACAAGGCCCAGGGAATAGGTCCACCGGTAAACCAAGCCCAAAAACTTATTCACAAATTGACCAAAGTCAAGTGTTGACCAAGTCAGTAACCTGATCACTTAAACAGTCAAACAGTAGCTCTGAGATAGCAGGAATCCATGATATCTCGAAGCATGATGTCATCGGTCACGCCCCCAATGGCTAACATCTACCCCCATAAATACAACCTTATGGCTTCATAAGCAAGGGTCAAGCATTTTCTTAAAAGAGCTGTTACTCTGCTTTTTAGTAGTCAAACATACGCACGACTTAACTCCGACCCAGCCACGCTCGACATAGTCGACTTCGAACCCTTGTTCCTACGCCCTACGCGTTATCCAATAACCAACGCTCGGCACACAATCGCTCCAGGTAGTATAATTCTTTTGTCTTCTACTCTAGATTTACAATCTAACCTAGGTGTTGGAGATTATTTGGCTGGCACCACCTCGTTGTCCCCAAGAGCACGACTCTCTTATTCGTTTTGCAAGTTATCGTCCCCTCTACAACATCGACTTTAGACTTCCAGGTAATCGGCGTAGATCCGAACATCTATAACTTGGTGCCCACTGTGGGGCTCGACAGCATCTAATTAATAAAGGATCGATATTCAGACACCATGGTAGAGGAAACAAACCCCATCAATTTGGAAGCCTTACTCGTGGTGCCAACGGAGCAGATGAACGAGCATTTCGAACGACTCTGGGCATTGGAAGCAAAAAAAAAAAAAAAGTTGAGAACAAAGACCTGCAGACCAAGGTTGACATCCCTGACGACGTTGACTATGCCGCCACCGGGGTTCGGTCATGTTCGTTACAAAGTCAATACTAACCCCACATCTCCTTCGGGGCAAACAACTCTTGCGACGCTGACTTCCAACGCTTGCCATCCAATTTTCAAATTGAGGTCAAATGCAGGCGACCTTGTCATACCGCGGTCAGGAACCTGAACCCATCGTGTCTAATTCGACTACGCCAGCAACCATGACAACTGTCACCCAAGAGGAGACAAACCAGCCAGCTCCTATACAACAAACTCTTTCGAGTAGTGCAGAAGTTGTCACTCACCCAGCAATAACTGCAGCAAACATGCAAGCACCACCAACGTTGTAGTCGACAGGTATAGTAACCTCAACCTCAACTTTATCTGACTCGGAATTTGCATACAGGTTCGCAAAAATAGAGGCCTTAATCCAATGAATTCTTGGAATGCTGGCCTCAATCAAGAAAAGTTCGATCAACAACTTCACTGACTCTTCTTTCATCGATGCCATCTCGCTTGTCGAGATGCAAAGGAAGTTCAACATGAAGCGCTACGACGGCACGACGGACCCAGACGACCACATCACCCATGTTCATGGGAGCAATACCCAGAGATCAGCGCGAAGCATGCATGTGCAAAGGATTTGGATCAAGCCTAGTAGGTCCAGCTCTACGTGGTATACGAACCTGCCGAATAATTCAATAGCCTTGTTCGCAGAATTGAACGACATCTTCGTCAAGCAATTCGCTAACAGCCAAAAACTGGAAAAACAATAAGATGACCTATACACAATCAGCCAACATCGTGGAGAATTATTGCGCGACTACGTAGGTCGATTCAATAAAGAGAATGTGTCAATCCCCCACTGTAACCAAGCACAGCCATTTTCGCTATCAAGAAAGGACTCCTCTACAAAGAACTGATGAAATACCCATGCAAAACAATGGAGGACGACATTGTGGCATAAAGGTGGTGTTAAGTGATTTCTCATCACTAAAGGATAAGCAGTGGTGTTGAGAGTATTCTTGATGCAAATGGGTCAGGAGTGGTGTTGAGAGCATTATCGACACCAAGGGACAAAACGACGACGTTCTATCTTTTTGGACATCTTATTTTCAGAATTATTTTAATAAAACTTATTTTTTATTATTCACCATTCTGCTAAAGAGAAATGTTTTTGAAAATAAATGAAGCATGCCCTTTTGAAATTCAATAATATGGTTTTCTTTTTTGAGCGAACCTCTCGATGGTACGAGAAATTGTTTATTAATAAAATAAAATAAGTACATCTAATTAGGAGGGACATAATTAGCCTTAATTACCCCAAACAAAATGCATGAACCTATTACAAAAATTCAAGTACGAGAAATTGTTTATTAATAAAATAAAATAAGTACACCTAATTAGGAGGGACAGAATTAGCCTTAATTACCCCAAACAAAATACATGAACCTATTACAAAAATTCAAAAAAATAAGTAAAATGCAATAGAAAATGCATCACCCAGGATAGATGATGGATGATACAATACTAATTATTAATATTGTCTTTCTAGTTAGTAATCATTTGATGATACTCATTTTAGTAATATGCACCCCACGCTTTTTTTGAAGAATAATGTTAAAGGATACCAGCAAATAAGATGGAAATAATACAGACAAACAATTTTTAATGCGTTTCACTCACTTGGCTACATTCACCAAGTTTACGGATTTCATAAATATGAGATTGAAGTAATTCATCGTACAAAATATAAAAATATATATCCACTTTCTGAATAATTCATCTATTATATATTAATAAATAAAAAAAGTTAAAAGTTTTTTATTGATTGATAGATTAATTCATCTATTATATATTGACTCATCATGTTTTAATAGAAACCAAGTAGAGATTTTTTTTCTTATATAAATATTATTTTGAAAAAACTAACATAATGGCCAAGCCTATAAATATTCTGTGGTTACGCCACTACATGTGAGAAAAATTATAATGTATACTTTCAAGTAAGTTGAATTCACGTCTCACATCAAAAGTTGGGATAAATTATAATTGAAATATCGAACATTATTATTCTTGCGTAATATGAAATTAAGAAAATATAGAAGTATACAAATTAATTATCTAAATATAAAATAAAGAAATAGAATTATACAAGTAAATTAACCAAATATAAAAATACACAAATAAATTTAATATATGTAGAATTAACCAATAATAGAAATATGTAAGTAAATTAACTAAATATAAAAGTATACAAGTAAATTAACAAATATGGAAGTATACACGTAAATCAACCAAAATGGAACAAACGAAATATAGAAGTACATTAATAAATTAACTAAATGTGCGTAGATGCTCAGACGCTGATGACCTAGAGGTCTAAAGTTGATGTTGTAGAGGGGATGACAACCTGCAAAACGAATAAGAGAGTCGTTCTCTTTAGGACACCGGCGTGGTGCCAGCCAAATAGTCTCTAACGCCCAAGTTAGATTGTAAATCTAGAGCAGAAGACAAAAGAAAAAAACTACCTGGAGCGATTGTGTGTCGAGCATTGGTTATTAGATAATGTGTCAAGCGTAGAAACAAGGGTTCAGAGTCAACTATGTCGAGCGTGGCTGGGTCAGAGTTAAGTAATTCGTAAGTCTTACTAAAGAGCAGAGTAACATCTTTGTCAGGAAAATGCTTGACCCTTGCTTATGAAGCCATAGGGTTGTATTTATAGGGGTAGATGTTAGCCGTTGAGGGCGTGACCGAGTGATCGGTCAATAATTTGTGTATTTTTATATCCCTTAAACCGTATCTTTTAATTGTATTCTTGAGTATTTTTGGTGCTTTTGACGTGTTTTCCTTGAGTGTGCAGGTTTAGGGACCCAAGTGATGATTTTATATATTTTTGGAGAAAAAGTGTAATTTCAGTAACTTGGTGGAAGGGCCTCGATGAAATCATGTTAAAGTTCTGAGGCAAAATTGCAATTTCAGGAAGTTCCACCAAACTTAAGTGAAATGGTGCGTTTTGCACCAAAGGTTTCCGACTTTAGTGGAACGGCGCTGTTTTGGCACCAAAGAGCTGGTGCAAAACGGCGTCGTTTTGATGAAATAAAAACAAAAAAAAAAAAAAACCAGAAAAGCCAGTATGCATGTCTCGCGACCAGCTTCTCCTCGCGGTGCTGCTCATGCTGAAGAAATTGCAGGCGACCCAGCCTGTGAAGCGAGGAAGCAACGGAACCATTGCTCACGTCCTCCAGCTCACGGTGAAGAAGAACCAGCAGACCAGGGAGCATCGCGATTCACAGCCCGCGACCACAGCTCGCCATGCAGCTGCTCACGGTGAAGAAATCAACTAAAACCAGTGAGAGAAGCGAGCAGCAGCGCGACTAGTTCTCCTCGCCATCTTCCTCGCACTGCAGTGATGAACTAGAACCAGTGGGCACCGTGATCAAAACAGCGTGACCTCAAGTCGCGGTGGCCACAAAATCAGCAGCCCTAGCTGCCACTATAAGAATAAATCGAGCATAAAAGGGAGAGCTTGTGCAGGTGCAGTTCCAGCAGCCCCTTGGTGCAATCTTGGCCATTTTTCCATCATCCCTTTCACTACAAAACACAACCAACATCACTCAATCATCAACACTTCACTAGTCTTGCGATTTCATCGATTAATCATCAAGAAGAGATGAAGATCGATGGTAAAGAAATCTAAGTAGGAAATGAGCGGATTTCGAGTCTTTGCGTCTTCGAATGGGTTGTATCGCATCCTTAATCTTTCCTTGCGTTTTTATTCGATTGAATGAGTAGTTAGATGTTGTGTTAGGTGTGCGAATCATAAACGGATTTTGTGA
Organism: Xanthoceras sorbifolium; assembly: GCA_003430845.1. NCBI lineage: Eukaryota > Viridiplantae > Streptophyta > Magnoliopsida > Sapindales > Sapindaceae > Xanthoceras > Xanthoceras sorbifolium. The sequence continues at coordinate 28,455,649 of CM010620.1, read as the reverse complement.
GTTATTGATTATGAATATATATTGTTATATTATTTCATGATATTATGTGCTTAATAATAATCAATATGTTTTCCATTTCCGTGATTGGAACCGTGTGACCGCCTAGCATATTCCTCCATTTATTCCGTCTCACTTTATTTTAATTGTTTTAGTTAATTTAATTTAGTTTAATTATTATAAATCATGATTATGAACTAAACTTGTAAGTTGGGGTTTTGATGGATCTTATTCTCTAATGATTGAATGAATTGATTGTTTAATTTGTTGTGGTTGATTATTGTGTTGTTGAGTGGTATTATTATGCTTAATGCTTTTGAATGTGAAGGCCTACATTTAGATGATAAATTGGTTGTGTGTGATGTACCGAGAGGAGACGCCCACCACGTGCTCGATGTAATATCCACCACAAGTAAAATTAGATAGAGATATACTAATTTGCTTGTGTGATCACATAGGGTGTTTATTGCGACTAATGCATTCTCATGCACTTGGATATACCATCGAGAGATAGGATATTAGTGTATGTGGAATAGGTCCGATTTACCTCGAGAGGGGACTTTGGATAATTTAGATAAACATGGTCATCAACATGGATAGTTAAACTACAACAATGTGCTTTCATGAAATTCAATTTGATGGATTAGGTGAATTCAAATACCCTAACTAATATCTCATATTGGTTGTTTGCTTATTTTTATGTCTTTATATTTTTATCTTTTAATTCGTTCTTTTAAACCTTTCGATTATCCAAATAGAAATAGGCTTGGTTAATTTTAGTACTCAACGCCTAAGTATATAAGTGATTTAAGTAAATGTCAAATTAACTAAATATAGAAGTATACAAATGAATTAATCAAATATAGAAGTACACAAATAAATTAACTATATATGAAATTAAACAATATAAAAGCATGCAAGTAAATTAACCACGTATGGAAATATAAGAAAAATTAACCAAATATGGAATTAACTAAATATAGAAATAGACAATTAAATTAGCTAAAAATGAAATTAATAAAATATAGAAGTGTAGAAGTAAATTAACTAAATATAGAAGTATACAAGCTGTGATTGTATACGATCATGTTTCTAATGTGCCATGCACCAAAGCAATTTAATAACTATATTGGAGTAGATTTAATTTAATTACTAAAGTTTAATTCCAATTTTAAAAAATAAATAAAAATAAATTGAATAACTAGTACTATACTAAAAGGTATTATTTCATTATTTATTTTTAATATTCGTAAGACTTTTCCCACAATAAACTTGTTTAAAGACAATTGATTTTTGATAGTCTATCAATTAGATAAATGGAAAATGCACTAACCACCTGAATTATTAGTGCACGTGTGAAAAAAAAAAAGATAATTTTTTTTGTACTTATCGCGTTTGATACTAAAAAATACTTATTACTTGTGAATTTGTAATACTTCTTAAATTTACGTGTATAAGATTAGTTTAAGATCAAATTGATTTAAGCTTATAGGGTCTTTAAACACGTTTATATTGCTTATAGGGTCTGCTACAACTCTTTGTATATAAACCTTTCCATCTCACGCTTCACGGTGGATCTACCATATCCAAAACCATAACCATAATTACAACCATAACCATAGCCATAACCATAACCTTTATGTTTAAACCATTAGATGATGATGTTCGTATGCATTAGAAATGACTGGCGATAATGGCACCCCTAATACTTGTTAGCATTCACAAATTAAATTTGTGCTTCTCCTATTAACTATTGTAAATTATGACGTTTTTATACAAAATTAATAAAATATAGAAGTGTGTGTACAAATAAATTAACCAAATATGGTACACAAGTAAATTACTTATATTGTAATTAACTAATTATAGAAGAATTGAACTAAATGAACGAAATATAGAAGTATACATGTAAATTAACCACATAAGGAAGTATACATGTAAATCAACAAAATATTGAATTGACCAAATATAGAATATACATGTAATTAACTAAATGTAAAATTAACAAAATATAGTAGTATACAAATTAGTTAACCAAATATAGAATTATACAAATAAATTGACAAAATATAGAAGTATATAGATAAATTTTATAATATGGCATCTTATTTAAGCTTGTCGGGTTTGTAAAAACTTTCATATGACATCTTATTATACCTTATGAAAAAATAAGTTTGGAAAAGAATATGTTCTTCTCTGTTCTTCCAGCCAGAGTACACTGTTTATATACAAGAATTTACATCAAAGGAAAGAAAATAAAGAGCTTAATTAATTCCCTTAATTAAAGGAATTACAAATCTCCTAAATACATGATACAAGCAGAGAATAATGCTTAATAAAAGAATTGAATCTCAATTACTCAAATTATGCTAAACCAAATCTCAACACTCCCCCTCAAGTTTGAGCATGTATATCAAGCATGTTCAACTTGGATGTCAGCTTCTTGAACACATTTCCTCCTAGATCTTTTGTGAAGACGTCTGCCAGCTGCAAATGTGATGGAACAAATTTGGTGATGATTTGTCCATCTTGTATCTTTTCTCTTACAACATGACAGTTAAGTTCTATGTGTTTGGTAAGCCCATTGTATACTGGATTTGCTTCTATATGGTGAGTAGCTTGATTATCACATAATAGCCTTACTGGTCCAATAAAGACTTGCATATCATTGAGTAAAAATCTGAGCCAAGTTAGCTCGCAGGTTGTGGCAGCCATAGACCTATATTCGGTTTCTGAGGACGATCTCGAAACAGTTTTCTGCTTCTTTGCTTTCCAAGAAATTAGTGAATCCCTTAAGAATACACAATATCCTATTGTCGATCTCCTTGTCATAGGACAGTTTGCCCAATTGGCATCACAATAAGCCTTCAAAGTAAGGGTGTTGTTGGAGGAGAACAACATACCTAAACCAGGATTGCCTTTCAAATATTTGATAACACGAAGGGTAGCATCCCAATGAGGCTTTCTCGGAGCATGCATAAATTGACTCAGAATATTAATTGAGTATGTAATATCTGGTCTTGTAATTGTGAGATAGTTAGTCGTCCAATCAATCTCCTATAGCGAGTCAGATCTTGTAGCAAATCACCTTGATAATTTGTGAGTTTCAGATTTGTCTCAATAGGAAAAGTTGATGGTTGAGCACCCAAGTAACCAACATCATCTATGATCTCTAAAGTGTATTTTCGTTGAGAGATAACAATAACTGCTTTGGACCTTGCAACTTCTAACCCAAGAAAGTACTTAAGTAGACCAAGATCTTTGATATGAAATTGTTGGTGAAGAAATTGCTTGAGATTGTGTATTGCTTCTGCATCATTTCCAGTAATCACCATGTCATCTACATAGATAAAGACCATGGTTGTAGATGAGCCTTTTGTTTTCACAAACAATGAATAATCTGAATGTGATTGAGTAAAACCAGCCTTCTTAATAGCATGTGAAAATTTTACAAACTAATTTCGAGGTGCTTGTTTAAGTCCATAAAGGGACTTATGCAGTCGACATACTAACTTCTCCCCTGGTTGACAAAGTCCCGGTGGTGGAGTCATGTATACTTCTTCCTCTAAATTGCCATGTAAAAAGGCATTGGTCACGTCCATTTGATACAAGGGCTAGTATCGTGCAGCGGCAATAGCAAGTAGACATCGAACAATTGTCAATTTGGCTACATGGGCAAATGTTTCAGTATAATCCAAGCCTTCTTGTTGAGAAAATCCTTTGGCTACCAATCTGGCTTTGTATCGTTCAATTGTACCATTTGAGTTGTATTTGATATGATAGACCCATTTGCTACCAATGGCGTGATGACCAGCAAGTAAAGGAACTAAGGACCATGTTTTCTGTGCATTAAGAGCATCACGTTCACAGTACATTGCTTCTTGCCATTTTGGATCTAAGACAACCTGAGCATAAGAGGTTGGTTCTAAAACACTTTAAATGGTATTAACAAAGTGTTTATGAGTAGAAGACAATGAACCATAAGAAATGTAGTTACTTAAAGGATATCGAGTACCTGACTTAGTTGAAGGTGTCTGATTTGCAGTTGCAGTTGATGACGTTGTACTAACTTGTCCATAATGAAAGTCTTGAAGAAGAATGGATGGTTGCCGGACATGGTCACTTCTATGAAGAGGAGGTATAGAAGATGATATAGAGTGAGGAGATGACATTGAGGAAGAAATGGGTGACTGTATGTTGGTTTCGGATGATGAAGGAGTAGATATGATATGATGCGTGTCAGTAGAATAATCTGATATCTCAAGTGGTGATGGTGATGTGTTATCTAATGATTTTTCTGAAGCAGGAGAAGGAAAAATGGACTCATGAAAAACAACATCACGACTTGAAAAAAATTGGTAAGTGTGCAAGTCATACAAGCGATAAACCTTTTGACCTACAGGATAGCCGACGAAGATGCATTTTCTAGCTCGAGAGTCAAATTTGTTTGACGGTTGTAGATTTGTTGCATAACAAAGACATCCAAAAACTCTTAAGTAAGAGTAGTTTTGACAAGCCCCCAACTTACTGTCTCCCATTAGGTAGCCTGCTGACACTCCACGATAGCTTCCCAGTCGAGACTTGCCTCGCTGAAAGGCTTCCATGAAGCTAAGCAATTTTTTAACTTGAAAATCTAAGTAGGAATTTTTTTTTTATTAAAATTTTGGCGGAGTCTCCTCTGTTTTTCTGAGATTACCAAATCTTAGAGACCTGCATAAAACTTGAACACTTCTATAAAATTTCAAATCTCAACTACCGTGGACCTCCGGTCCATCTCAAATCAACCACAAATCAAATCACAAATTTCAAATAATAAAATACTGAACTTTAACAATATACATTTTACATAATAGTTACAATCAAACAAAATGCATAATTCTAAAACTGTTACAGCAATGTCTGACTGGTCCTGCTAATCTTGAGAGTCCCTGCAACGTCTGCACCTGTACCTGTACCTGAGGAGGTTGGTTTATAAAACATAAAAACGTAATGAGCTAAACGCGTTCAGTGAGTGTTATCTTTTTCTAATAAATCTAATATTTTTTATTTAACCTCCCTCAAATTTTGCTGAGAAGAATAATAATTGGTTTGCTGATAATAGTGAAAGACAGCTAATAAAACCTTTATATTTACTGAACATTATACTAAATTCTCTTTACTAGAATTGACGTACTGAAATTCCAAAGTAATAAATGTTTTACTACTTTCTGAAAACCGTAGTAAAGTAAATAACTAAATAATAAAACTTTTTCTGTTTATTTGAAAACTGAAGTAAAATCTAAATCATAAAAACTATATTGAAAGTCATACTGAAATCTTTTCCTAATAATTATACTGAAATTTACTTTATGAAATCTTTACTGAAACCTGAACTGATAAACTATTTCTGAAATCTATTTTTTGAAAACTATTCTGAAATCCATTCTGAAAACTATACTGATATCTAACTTCTAAAAATTGTTCTGAAAACTATAGTGAAAACGTTTCAAACTTTCTATTATTGCTGAAAACTGATAAACTGAAATACTGCATACTTTTTGAAAAATAAAAAGCTGAGATAATATATATACTTTATTTTTCTGAAAACTGAAAAACTGAGAAAATATACTTTTACTTTCTGATAATACTTTTCTGATAATGCCAATGCAATCCATATCTAATAACTGATAATCTATAGGGCGAATCAGTTGGCGCCGCACCATATGGAGGGTGTCACTAGGCGACTAATCTGGCGCCGCACTAGTGACTCTGATAATCTGATAAAAGACATCTCACTGTCTATGTAGCAGAATTCTGCGTGTGGATGACTGACAGACTCGATAGACTCAACCCCTCTGGAGTTAGCGGATTGTCCCCCCCTTAACTTGCCCTACACAAATGGGGTGTACCGGCCGGGTCTACTGTTGATAAATCTGATAAGCTGATAATCTGATAATGGATGGGTATCCTATTGGCCTAAAAACAATTTATTCTTTATTTAAAAGAAAACTAACTTTTAATTTAAAAACTTGGAATATAACTAAAATATATTTCTTTAACTAAATTCCGTGCGTAAATATTTTCATCTATTGAAAATAAACTCAAAAATTCTAAGATATAAAAATATCTTAATTAAAATATATCTGAGGCAATCAATTCTATTATAATTATAAAACACATATAAATAAATAAACGTGTATATAAAATCATAAATACTTAAATTAAACTTGGAAACATACTAAAATATATTTCAACTAAAAATATAATTTTGCTTAAAATAGTTTAACACTCACATATTTCTGATTTTCTCTCGGCTTGGTGCTCTGGTTCCTTCGTCTCATTACATTTCTTATCTTCCCATAATATTTCTTTCTTCTCTCATATTATGATGATTTCTTCCTAAAATAAAATAATATATTTCCAATAAATCATAAATATAAATACTACAATTCACCCAAAAGCTCAATTAACATACATAAGGCATTTAAATTATAAAATGTCAACATTCAAGTTTTTGATTTCTTTTTTCTCCATATCTAACAAAAATCAATTACACTTATATCCACTAAAATTTTACGTCACTATAACTATATATACATAGAATCATTCAATTTCTCTTTTGATTGAATTTCATACATCACAAATCAATATATTTACTTTATTTTCTAAGCATCAATTTGCATCAAAACTACACAAATACAATTTCTAACACTTATCATACATAAATTGAAATCTCTACATAATTTCTCATACTAATCTTCATCAATTTAACATAAGTGAATTTTCTTCACTTAACAATATTAAATTCAATCTCATTAAACTTGATTAAACTAATTCTAACTTCAATTTCAAATTAAATTTCAAAAATTTCAAATTCATGCCATCAATTTACTCAATAACACTCAAATTACTCAAATAATTTCTCAATTCAACAATTTAAACTTGAAATCATCAAATCCCCAAAACTTTACCTTACTAGTTTTCTTGATTTTCACTTTAATCAATTCTCATCCAACAAATTTCAAACAAAACACCACAAAAACTAAATCAAATACTAAAATCAACAAAACCCACCATCTTCTTTACTTCCATCATTCAAATTTCATTTTGTATTAAACAATCAATTTCAAGAACAAATCAAAACTCAATCAATTTCTAAAATCAATTCAATTTCATCAAAATTATCCAAAATCCTCTTGCTCTTCTTCTTCTTCTTGGCTGACCGAGACTCCTCCCCTTCTTTGTCTTTTTTTTTTCTTTTCTTCTTCTCCCTCACGGTTTCTGCTCTCCTTTTCTTTTCTCTCTTCTTGGCCAGCTACTGCTTCTTCTCTCTTCTTTTTTGTTCTTCGGCCACCAGCTACTCTCTCCTTCTTCCTCTTCTTTCTTCATCTTCCTTTCTTCTCCCGCTGCTCACTTCTTCTCTTTTCTCTCTTTTTCTTTCTTCCTTCTTTTCTTTCTTCTTCTCTTCTGTTGATCTTTGCTCTGTTTTTCTTTCTTCTTCAGCTGGTTGCTTCTTCTTTTCTTCTTCTTTTTTGTTCTCTCTTCTTCCTCTTCTGCCGGACTGCTTTCTTTCCTCCTTCCTTCCTTCTTCGGCCGACAGCTGCTCTTCCTTTCTCTTCTTCTCTTGAATTTTCTGGATTCTTTCTTTCTCTTTCTATTTTTGTTTCTTTTATTTTCTGATTCTATCACACCAATATATATATATATATATATATATATATATATAAACTTTAATTGCAACTTGCCCCTTTTACATTATAAAATCATAATGTGACCACAAATTGAACGCTAATTATATACAATTGTCCAATAATATTTTAATTGCCAATTTAGTCCAACAATCACATTTCATTTCATTCATTTCTCCTCCCACTAATTCTTGACTCGGCGTATCATAATTGGTTCCTTTTATTTCATATGGATTGTGCTTCTTTAAGAGGAAATTTTCCATAAAAATCCACTAACTCTTGACTTTTTTTTATCCATACGGCTAACTTTGATTTGTCCACTTGTACATCTCAAAATTAATCCATCAACATTACTTTTTCACCACATTTCAAACACCAATTAAATTACAATCCCATATTATAAAAATATATTTTAACTTTCAATAAATATTTTTTACATTCCGAACTTATGGAGATCCTTATTATGTTCTCCAAAACTTATAATTAAATTTCTTATCTACTTATGGAACCTTAATAACCATTTGGAACTATTCCAGATATTTTTCGAGTCTCTGATACCCTTTTCGGAAACTTTCGGATCCATTTAATAAATTCCACTATAGCACCATTATTAAATCTAACATCCAATTTACTCATAATAAGAGCTTATCTATTTACATTTGTACTGTGCAATAAATTATGGGAGAATACATTACAACACCTATACATACAGTACATACTATCGGGAGGGTATATTACAAGTTTGGTGGTTTGTTATATAACAATTCATATGGAGATTTATGTTTCAACACAGGAGTAGGAAGGCGATTAATAAGATAAGATGTTGTGAGAATACTTTCTGCCTAAAACTGTAAAGGAAGATTGGCATCAAATCTCAAAGCTCTACCAACATTTAAGAGATGGTGGTGTTTTTGTTCAACTACACCATTTTGTTGAGGTGTAGATGTACAGGAGCTTTCTAATAAAATGCCTAGATTGGAGAAATAAGATATCAAGGAAGTAAACTCTAAGCCATTATCGCTTCTAATGCATTTGATTTGGCAATTAAACTGGGTATTTACATAATTGATGAATGTTTTGATGAATCCTTGAGTTTCTGATTTGAATTTCATTAAAAAAATCCAATAAAACGAGTGTAATCATCAACTATAGTAAGGAAGTAATGTGCTCCAGTGTGAGTTGCAGTACGAAAAGGTCCCCAAATATCACAATGAATAAGATCAAATGAGTGCAAAGTTTGAATAGAACTTGAAGAAAATGGTAAACGAGTTTGTTTTGCCAAAGGGAAAGTTTCACAAGAATGTTGAGAATCAAATACAAATGATGGAATAATGTTACTTAAAAATTTTGAAGGTGCTTTGGAGGGATGTCCTAATCTCTTGTGCCAAGTAATGCTTGTAGCAGAATCGACATGGTGAGTGAGAGGAAGAGAAGTTGGTATAGACTTCACTGGAGGAACAAAGTAGTACAAGCCATTAAGCTGCTTCCCCAAACCAATCATCTTCTTCGAAGTCAGGTCCTGCAATATACAAAAAGTGGGAAAAAACTGGATTGAACAATTCATGGCAGATGTAAGTTGACTTACTGAAAGTAAATTAACATGAAATGATGGTGCACACAATATATCTTTAATATGCAGATGATTTGAGAGTTGTATTGAGCCAATTCCAATTATCTTGGAATAGGAACCATTGGGTAAAGCTACTTGTGAAGACAAAGGAGTGGTATTGATTATTGAAGTTGCTATATGGTTTGTTGCACCGCTATCAATAATCCAATGATTCAAGTCCGTTTGTTGTTTGCTAAAGGATGAGCAAAAAGGTGTAGAAATACCTGTATAGTTTGCATGAGCAGTATTTTTACCATTTCTAAAGAAAGCTTTTATTTGAACAAGTTCTTCAGAGGTAAATTGAGGATTCTGTTCAGTTGATGTCTTTACTATGTCCTGATGCGTCTCTAGACTAGTTTGGTGTGCAGCAGGTTTTCTGCTTCGATTTGGAGGTTGAACATCTTTTCCATGGAGCTTGTGACCAACTGGAAAACCATTCAAGTAGCAACGATCCACCGTGTGAGTTGTGCCCTCACAATAAGAGCAAAATAGAGATCTTCTGGCCCCTTATGACTTGGAATGAGATGATGTTGATTGTCTGATTTGTCGTTGAGTATTTGAAAGCAATTCTCTAGAGTTTTCATGAGTTTTGATACTCATAGCATGAACAAGATCACTTCCCTTGATGTCAATAAGTTCTCGCTGCTTTTCTTCCTCACAAAAAAGTGAGTATGCCTTTTTAACAGTTGGTAGAGGATGCATTAACATGATTTGCCCTCGCATAGCAGAATATATTTCATTCAATCCTATAAGGAATTGTCCCAGCCTAATCCTTTCTTCTTTTTCTTTTAAGTCCTTTTGTCCTCCACAAGTGCACATGATTGAAGGACTGCATGCAGTTAGCTCATCCCACAACATTTTCCATCTTTGTGTAATAAGAAAAAATTGAATCTTGGTTTTGTTTCAATTCAACAATAGATCGTTGAGTTTGATAATGATGAGAAAAATCACCTTGAGAGAAACGCTCTTGAAGATTCATCCAAATTTCTGAAGGTGTCTCTACATAGAGTACACTGTTTGCTAGATCTAGATTTAGATAGTTAAAGATCCAAGAGATAACCATATCGTTGCAGCGCTGCCATAAGGAGTATTTTGGATATTTTTCATCTGGTTTTTGAATGGTACCTTTGATGAATCCTAGTTTGTTTTTGGCACTGAGACTCACCAACATAGATCTCATCCACATAGCATAGTTGGTTCCATCTAAGACTTTTGGAACAAGAACCATGCTTGGGTGATCAGAGGCATGAAGAAAGAAAGGATCAGATGAATCAATTTTTGATGTATACATAGTGTGGTCAGAGGTACGGGAGGATATACTTTTTGGTGGATGATTATCACTGCTATCACTATTGATATCAGTGTCACCCATTAAAAAAAATAAATTTGTGGAAGTGTTTTACAGAGACCACATAATCATTGCTCTGATACCATGAAAAAATAAGTTTGAAAAAGAATAGGTTCTTCTCTGTTCTTCCAGCCAGAGTACATTGTTTATATAGAATAATTTACATCAAAGGGAAGAAAATAAAGAGCTTAATTAATTCCCTTAATTAAAGGAATTACAAATCTCCTAAATACATGATACAAGCAAAGAATAAAGCTTAATAAAAGAATTGAATCTCAATTACTCAAATTATGCTAAACCAAATCTCAACACCTTATGACAAAGCGTGCACCGGCGTCGAATTATTTCATCATGTAATGAATTTTTATAATCTGCAAAACGCTTTTATATAAGTTACCATGTATCTTATGATGGAGAGTCATCGTCAAATGAGTTCTTCATAATGAAAATTTTATGGTTACAAAACACTTTCAAATGATTTGCTATTATACCTTATGATTAAGTGTCACCATGGGATCTCACTCCAAAAAAATATTATATTTACCGCAATTTCCTTTTACCGAGGATACTAGTTCGTGGTTAGTATTAAAAATTTTAAAAATCTTCTATCGCGAATACTTCACAGTAAAATTTTTTTTTGCAACAATTATTATCTGCAGCAAAACTATTTGCCACAGGAGTATTTGTAACCCCTTTTGTCGCGGATTATAACATATTTTTCTCCGACAAGATGTCACTTTTGTTCTATGGTGTCTTTTCCTTGGAATGAAATGTTTATGGTGTATAAAACACTTTCAAATAATGTCCTATTATACTTGAAGGCAATGTGCTAAAGCCGAAATTTATCCTCCTAATGAAATGCATAATGTGGGGAGGAAGCTACTAATTTGGAAAGCATTAATTGTATTAATTCTCAATAAAAAATATAAATTCTTGCTCGGTGTCTCTCATTTCTGCTCAAGAGATTGGGTCGCCCTGATATTTTGGGTGTCTGAGGAAAACTGTAAAAATGGGGCCATTAGACCTCCGTGTGTTCTTTTGGCTGCCCAGGAGGTGTTTGAGGGAATTACTTTGTTATAAAATATATATTTTGATGTATTAAAACCTCTCCACTGCTCAAAATTTTTTTTAACGGTCAATCATACTTTTTTAATCGTCAAACTTAATACTAGAAGAGTTCAGTGTAAGATTTTACAAACTTTGATTCCGAGTAAATTCAACAAAGCTCATGTAGAAGTCAACAGAAGTCAACTGTGCCTTCTTCTAATAAATTTTGGAAGGGGCTTGGTTCTTTGTTGAAGGTGAATGGGGTCGACAGGTACAAGTTGTTTACTTTTTAGTAGTCTATGTATATTTCTTGTCTTTACTTCCTGTTAATAACACCTTCGGGTAACAATGTTTCTTGGCAGATTCATGGAGCGAAGGGCTTACACTGACTGGCGATGAGGTCACTAGGGTGTGGCGAACAATTATTGCGAGCTTAAAAGCTCGTGCCGCTTTATTACTCTATTGCAACCAGGCATTGGTAAGTCATGCCTTTGACGTTGAAAAATGTGCATTTATATACTATGGAAACCTGGGGGGGGGGGGGGGGGGGGGGGGTGAATAGGTTTCTCAACAAATATTGTAGATTAAAACAATAAACCATTTAACACATAACGTGAGAGATTAAACCTCAATAGGGAAAAAATCACGGGATCAACTCGTAGACCACTTAACACATCCACATAGGTTATACTAGTTGGTATATCATTTACAACTCACGTTGATTAGCCACTCAATCACATGACTCTTGCTATAACCCAATACTACCTACCCACAAACCTTTTACTAGCAAACCCTACGATATGTGCTTAAAGACTCCATGCGTTACAAGTCTTGTTGTTCCTTTTGTATGGTCAAAGAAACAATAACCTCCAATTTATGAAATCAGATCTATATGCGCAATAAAACATGAACAATCAAATAATATGTATGATCAAAACATATTATGAATGGACTAAGTAATTAAGCGCAAAAGCAAAGCATAATTAGTCTATGTAAATAAACTCTCTCTTCTCTCACATAAAGAAAAACATTGAAGCTTAAAAAAAAAAAACAGAGACATGTGAGAGGAATAGAATAAGAACTATGAAGAACTATAGAAAGTATAATGAGCCTATCAAAAGAGACTTGAAAGAGCTAAAGAATTATAAATTATAATTTCTTTATATATAGGCAAACATTAGAAACCCTAAACCCAATTGTAGTAGGACTTCAAGAGATATTAGATTATCTAATTCAACTAGGAAAAAAAGATTTACTTTCTCATTGAAAAGAGATTATCAACCCAAAAATAAAGGATTTATTTATTAGGTGATTCTCTTGCTTTTAAATGCCATAAAAGCATCCTTGATGAACAATAAAACATTAAACACAAGTTTGAAAGACAAGGAAATATATATATATATATATATATTGGTATCCTTTATATTTTGGTGTGTAAAATTGATTTGTGACTCATAAAATCAATTGAAATATGTTGATTAATCATTGGTCTGTACCTTGTATGTAAAACTGATTGTGTAAAAATTAGCATGTAAAATTAATTGTATACAAACTAGTGTGCATAATTGATTGTTTACAAACTAGTATGTAAAATTATTGTAGTACAAATTAACATGTAAAATTGAGTGACAAACTATAATATATAATTGATTGTTTACAAACTAGCATGTAAAATTGTTGTAGTACAAACCAAGTTTTAAAATTGATGTAGTATAAATCAGCGTGTAAAATTAATTTCTTATAAACCATTGAGTGAAATTGTAATCTAGAGAAAAAAGAGTGTGATAGAGAAAAGAGTTTGATAGAGATAAAACTTGGACGGATGAAAATGAGTAGCACAGATTTACTAGATAAAGATGAGACTAGAAGCCCTATCACAGAAGTGAACAAAGAAGTACTCATCACTGTATTAGTAGTGGATGTACCTTTTAGATAATTAACTTATGGCTTAACAAATATACAATTTAACATCTAAATCATAAAATGAATAAAGTTATTAGTCATAAAAATATAATTATAATCTCCTTAAAATTAAACATACATGGGTCGAATAAACATATATTATTATTGGGTTAGCCCATTTTCACAAAATCTTGTAGTCAAACCCGTAACCTAATATATTGGTTCCCTCCGCTTTTTGATCCAGAAAAACGAACACCATTAGCCAAAGTTACAGGGCCGAAGGCAATGGCCTTGTTTGGATCAGCGATGGACCACAGAGTTTTGCCACTTCGAGCATCCATTGCCACCCACCCACCAGAGGTGGTGGTCTGTTGGATTGTTTGAGAATGAAATTCTTGCCGTTTGAGTTGGCAATATTTGTATAGATCATCTTTTCATCAGTGGCTGCTCCCCAGTTTCCTCCTCCTCCATGCCACCATGTCCAACCTCCTACAATTACAAAATTAGTATTCTTATGTAGATAGGCCATTGTGAGAAAACTTACGTAAATAGGCCATTGTCTACACTAAAAGAACTTACAGTAGTCAAGACATGGCTGCCGTTATCGCGATCCATAGCCCAAGCAAATCCACTTTTCTGAACAGCCACAACAATATCTTTTTTAAGTCCTTCAACTTGTATGCTAAGCATCATTGGTGCCTCTCCAAAATCATGGTTTCGATGAATGTCAATTGATGGGCTGCTGCCCCAGACTGCAGCCCCTGCATATCCTCCAGTGTCGCCATTGTTATCAGGAAGCATAAAGGTTTTCCATAGAATTTCACCAAATTCGACGTCTAATTTGCAGAAACTGCCACGGAATGTGCATCATTGTTCAATGCTTCGATATAATTCCTCTAGTGATGATGTTCCTATGTAGAAACTCCTCCCCGGAGAACAACGAGGGGCAGAAAAAATCACTTAAATAAATTAGATATATATCAGCAACAACAACTGTGTTAACTAATAAAGCTAAAAACATTGTTGTTTTCAACAAAAGTGCGTACCATTTGGTGTAATACATGCCTCGAAAAGTTACTTGAGTTGAAATTCAATCCCATAATGTTTTTGCAGTATTTTATAACATTGTTCTTTAATCGTTCTAATAATTAATTTATTATCATTATCATGATCATCATGCATTCGTCTTAATAGTTGAATTAAATCATTTAATTTTGCAATTTGCAGACCTGTTTAGAAGTGTTAAGCATAAGTAGCAGCTGGTGTTCAAGTCTTCAACAGAAGGTGCAGTTGGTTCAAAGCAACAGAAGGTGCAGCTGGCTCAAGTGTGCAAGTGTGTTTCATAGCAGCAGGTGTTTGTATTTCATCAGCTCTCTTAAGCATACATCAAACACCTTGCCTCTTATGATCAGATCAAAGGGTCACAACACTTGCCAGGTCACATTTGCTGATTACCAATCAAAATGACAAGTCAGAAATTCTGTTACAATTGCAACAGAATTTCCTGCTAGTTTTATCATCACACAAATGTGTGATTCTCTTGTTCTCTTTAGCTATAAATAGCAGCCCTCTATTCTTTCAGATTAGTGAGAACAAGTAGCAAATTCTTCTTCAGTTTTCTCTGTATTTTTGTTCTTTAGTTTCTGCAGTTTTTAGTGTTAAAGCTTTCTTGGTTTTCCAGCTCATTTCACATGGTATCAGAGCAGAAGAGAGCTTTAACCAGTGAATCTCTTTGCAAACCTCCATGAACGGCTGGACTTGAGATATCTATTGATGGATTGCTTGAAGCCATGACTGTTAGTCTATAGCTCTCTGTCATGGTCTGTTATAGTTGTAGAAGCTAAGGACTTGTACTCACCAACAAAACGGTATTCCGGAGAGAAAACATAGGCATATAGTGGAGGTTTGCCTAACTCTTCTTTCTCAAGCCAATCTACCATTGTCTTTTCGGTGGGAAGCATTTGCTACTACTGTCCACATTATCAACATTCTTCCCACAACTTTACTTGATGGTTTGTCACCTTATGAACTCCTTTTTCATAAACAACCTGAATATCTTCTTCTCAAATCCTTTGGCTGTACATGTTTTTCATTTTTAAGATCCTATAATAGACATAAGCTTAATTTTCACTTCTCCAAGCGTATGTTTATTGGCTATAGTCTAGACCACAAAGGATATAAATGTCTACATCGTAGTAGAAGAATCTATATAGCTCGAAATGTCAGCTTTAATGAGAGTGAGTTTCCTTACAAAGAGCTGTTTCTCAAGTCCTCTGTTGCTCCCTTACATTCCAGCAAAAGTCTTCCTATTTCCATGTTACAGCCTACTCTAAAAAATCCTACCATTGTGTCAAATTCTTCATCACGCGTGTCTTCAAACATTGTCCTACCATCAATTGCAACTCCTGTCTCTAATTCTGATATGTCATCAGTGGCACCTTCTCCAATCAGATACTAACCTCATACTTCATCCAACATACCTCTTGCTCAACCCTCAACCTTACCACTCAACACACATTCCATGACTACTAGAGCCAAAAATGGCATTGTCAAACCCAAAATCTATATTGTTAGCTCCTTTACAAATTCTGAACTCAAGTCAGTAATTGAAGCACTACATACTCCTTGTTGGAAAACATCTATGAATGATGAGTACTAGGCCTTATTAAACAATCATACCTGGGTGCTGGTACCTAGAACAAGTGATATGAACATAGTTGGGCACAAATAGGTTTTCAAAATTAAATACAACCAGGATGGCAGTGTGCAAAGGCATAAAGCTAGGTTGGTAGCAAATGGTTTTCACCAAAATGCAGGCATAGATTACCTTGAAACCTTCAGCCCTGTGGTAAAGTCTGCTACAATTAGAGTTGTGTTATCATTGGCAATCACTTATCAATGAGATGTTAAGCAATTGGACATCAATAATGCTTTTCTTAACGGTGAGCTCAAGGAGAGAGTTTTCATGGAGCAACCTAGTGGTTGTGCACTCAAAGACAAGCCAAATCATGTATGCAAGCTTATCAAATCTCTTTATGGGCCGAAGCAAGCTCCAAGAGCATGGTATGACAAGTTGAAAACAGCTTTGGTGCAATGGGGATTTTAGAATTCCAAGTCTAATAAATCTATGTTTGTTTTCAAAACTTAGTCCAATATTGTGATTCTTTTAGTATATGTTGATAACATTTTAGTGACAGGAAATAATAGTGCTCTTATCAAGAAATTTGTCCATGATCTTCATGCATCTTTTGCTCTTAAGGACCTTGGTTCTCTTAACTATTTTCGAGGCTTTGAAGCCACTAGAAATGCTCAAGGTCTGCTGCTTACACAGTCTAAATATGCCCAAGATTTGTTGATTAAAACCAATATGTTGTATTCAAAGGCTTGTCCTGCTGCCATGTGTTATAGTACCAAGTTGCAGAAATCAGATGGTGACTTATTCTCTGATCCATCAGCATATATGAGCACAATAGGTGTTTTGCAATACTTGACCCTCTCCAGGCCTGATCTTTCTTTTGCTGTCAATCGTCTTAGTCAGTACTTGGCAGCTCCCACCACTGCTCATTGGCAGGCATGTAAAAGGGTATTGAGATATGTCAAGGCCTCTCTTGATCATGGTCTGTTATTCCAACGACAGCAGTCACCTATGCAGCTAAAGGGGTTTTGTGATGCTGATTGGGCAAGTAATTTTGATGATCGAAAATCCACTAGTGGCTGGTGTATGTTCTTGGGTGGGAATCTTGTTTCATGGAGCTCAAGAAAACAAAAGGCGGTAGCACAATCTAGTACAGAGGCAGAGTATAGATCACTAGCTCAAGCAGTAGCTGAAGTTGTGTGGCTCAAGGCTCTACTGTCAGAATTGTATGTTACTCTTCCTCAATCTCCAATTTTATGGTGTGACAACACCGGTGCAAGAGCTTTAGCATACAATCCAGTATTCCATTCTCACACAAAACATATTATGATTGATTTATATTTTGTGAGAGATAATAATCAGCTCTCATAAGCATACATTGAACGCCTTGCCTCTTCTGATCAGATCAAAGGGTCACAACACTTGCCAGGTCTCATTTGCTGATTACCAATCAATGACAAGTCAGAAATTCTGTTACAATTGCAACAAAATTTCCCGCCAATTTTATGCCAATTTTATCATCACACAAGTGTGTGATTCTCTTGTTCTGTTTAGCTATAAATAGCAGCCCTGTATTCTTTTAGATTAATGAGAACAAGTAGTAAATTCTTCTTCAGTTTTCTCTGTATTTTTGTTCTTTAGTTTCTGCAGTTTTTTGTGTTAAAGCTTTCTTGGTTTTCCAGCTCATTTCACAAGAAGTCAAGACATCGTGTACATAAACCATTGGAATAATAAAGTAAGTGTAGACCTAAAAGTTTATGGAATCAGTCAAAAGATATGAGTAGATAATTCCATGAATTCAACATTTTCATTCAAGTAAAAGTGCAGCCAAGTGAAAGAATATATATGTTAATATATCATGAAAGCTACATATTTTGAGATTTATGTGTAAAGTGCATTCAAGTAAAAGTGCTTTGTAAAAACCTTGAAATTTCTGTTTTGAAAAAGCACCTGTGAATTACTTCTTCAGAAAGTTTTTTTTTTTTTTCCTTTACAAAAATAAACGTAAAAGTGCTTTTCCATCAGAGCCAGCAAGAGCTGTGAAGGTGAGCACGGAAAGCATACAGATCAGTAAAGGAAGAAAAAAATGATTTTGTTGATAGAATTTTCTGGCACATATGTTGTGTTCAAAGTTACTTTTTTCTTATATTTTAATTTGACAAAAAACTAACGCGACTTAATTTATACTAATAATGTGAATAAGTAACGTGAATATAAAATAAAGAATTTCTACTAATTGCACTTTAGAATAAAGCAAAATTACCTTTAAGTTAAACAAATTATGAATATCATCTTGACTGTTCATTTCTTCAACTTGTTTACTCTGTTTTATGTTCGCAGACGTAAAGGCAAGAGAATGTCTTCAATTTTGAGCTATGGAGGGGAATTCTACTAAAATTCTAGAGCCAAATTGTGTGAGATTTGGAAGACCTTTGAGCTGCAGTTTGATTAGTTTGGGGAAAACCACTCTTTCATCTCCTCTTAATTCTTCTGTGTTGATTATCTCTTCAATTAATTTACAATTCCTATTTCAAGTATTTCTAGTACTACGGGACTTTTAACCATAGAATACGGAAACAGAAACTTTAAACCATTACATTCCTCCAAAGTCATGTTTGTTAAAGCTTGACAACAAGAAGATATTACTGGAAGTTGATCAAGACATGTGCATCCAAAAGTTGTGAGAAATACTTTCCGACTATACTTGTAATAGCTAATCTCGCTATAAAAGTCATCGCCCGGTCAATTTGTGACAAATATAATTAAGAATGACCACGTACAAATAAATAAATAAATCAAATTTGAAACATTTGGCATCCAATTCATTTACCAAGTCTATCTCAAACAAACCTAATTATTAGATTAATTTAGTGCAAATGAATTTATAAAAATAGATTAGAATTGACAATATGTAATGTAGAATGATCAGCATAAATAAAAAATAAAAAAAATCAAATTTGAAATATTTGACCTAGTCATTCCTAGTGCTCTATTTGCTTACATCCAATTCATTTGCCTAAGTCTATATCATACCAATCTAATCATTAGATTAATTTAATGAAAATTGATTTGTAAAAATAGACTAGAAATTGACAATATATACAAGTAAATTAATAAAATATTGAAATATACATGTAAATCAACCAAAATGGAACTGACAAAATATAGAAGTATTCTGATAAATTAACTAAATATGAAATTACAAGGAAATAGAAGTATACAAATTAATTAACCAAATATAGAATTATACAATTAAATTAACCAAATGTAGAAGTATAAAGATAAATTAACAAAATATGGAAATATACATATAAATCAGTCAAATATAGAACTAAATATAGAAATATCCAAGTAAATTATCTAAATATGGAATTAACCAAATATAGAAGTATACAAATAAATTAATCAAATATAGAATTGTACAAGTAAAGTAACTAAATATAAAAGTAATAAAATATAGAAGTATATAAATATATTAATCAATTATAGAATATACATGTAAATTAACCAAAATTAGAAAGTATACATGTAAATCAACCAAAACAGAATTAAAAAATATAGAAGTATACAAGTAAATTAAGTAAATGTCAAATAAACCAAATACATAAGTATATAAATGAATTAACCAAATATAGAAGTACACAAATAAATTAACTATATATAGAATTAACCAATATAGAAGCATGCAAGTAAATTAACCACATAAGGAAATATACAGAAAAATTAACTAAATATGGAATTATCTAAATATAGAAGTAAACAAGTAAATTAACTAAATATGAAATTAACAAAATATAGAAGTGTATAAGTAAATTAACTAAATATAGAAGTATACAAGCTGTGTGATCGTATATGATCATGTTTTTATGTGTCATGCCCCTGAGCAATTGAATAACAATATTGTAGTAGATTTAATTTAATTACTAAAGTTCAATTCCAATTTTAAAAAGTAAATAAGATAAATTGAATAACTACTATTATACTAAAAGGTATTATTTCATTATTTGATAATTTTTTTTAACATGAGAGTAAACTTTTCCCACAATAAACTTGTTTAAAGACAATTTTTTTTAATAATTTATCAAATAAATAAATAGAAAGTACACTAACTACTTGCGTTATTAATGGATGTGTAAAAAAAAAAGAAGATAATTTTACTTTTTTATGCTTATTGAGTTTGATGCTGAAACATACTTATTACTTGTAAATTTGTAATACTTGTTAAATTAACTTATATAAGATTAGTTTAAGATCACAAGGATTTGAACTAATAGGGGCTTTAAACACTTTCATATGACTTTTATTACACGTTATGACAGTGTTGCAGCAGTGCCAAATCATTTCATCGTAATGTATAATTGTATCTTATGATGGAGTGTTGCCATCAAATGATTTCTTCATAATAAAACTTTTATGGATACAAAACACTTTCGTATGGCGTGCTATTATACCTTATGTCAGAGTGTCACCGCCAAATCATATACCCCGAGCGACTTTCAAGATAAATTTTGATGATCTCTCATTTCTGCTCAAGAGACAAAAAGTTTCTGATGATCTCAAAGTTCTTTTACTGTTTTCATAGTATGAGAACTGAGAAAATTCATCATTTTAAAGGAAATGTTCAATAGGGAGGAAAACACAATATTTGAATATGATCACAATTGGTTCAGTAACTTACTAGATTTTTCACGCATACTTTCGGAATCAATCCCGTATGTTCTCTCATCCTCTCTCTCTCTCTCTCTCTCTCTCTCTCTCTCTCTCTCTCTTTCCCTGTGTGGATTTTTAAATTTTTAAATTTTGTCTTGATTTTTGCATTGGATAATTGATCAACAGAATTCTTGAATCTAAATATTGCAGGACATCAACTCCAGATTCATGCGGTATATAGTTGATGGGTTTTTTCATAATTCCAGAGCCTGCCACAATTCCTTGTATTTGAACCTTTCCATCTCACATGCAGTGGAGCTGCTTGATGTCATCTCGCAGGATCTACCATAACAATAATCCTAACCATAATTATAACCATAGCAATAGCCATAACCATAGCCATAACCATAACCATTATGTATAAACCATTAGATGATGATGTTAGTATGCATTAGAAATGATTGGTGATAATGGCACCCCGAATACTTGTTAGCATTCACAAATTAAATTTGTGCTTCTCCTATTAACTATTGTAAATTATGATGTTTTTATATTATATATGAAGATCAAATATACTAAAACATATTTCAGTATCTTATTTATAATGTTTTTATATAGAGAGTTTTTATTATTTTTTTTGTTTTTTGCAGAACACTAGATATGAGATTGAAGTAATTCATCGTCCAAAATATAAAAATATATATTCTATTTTCTACATTATATGGACAATTAATTGAAACAAGAAAAGTGACAAATTTTTTATTGATTGATAGATTGATTCACCTATTATATAAATATTATTTTAAAAAAACTAACTTAGACAAGCCTATAAATACTATGTGCTAAGCCACTACAAGTGAGAAAAATCGTAATGTATATCTTCAAGTAAGTTGAATTCATATCACATCAAAAGTTGGGATAGAATTGATATTCGTTGGAAAATTCAACATTGTTGTTGCATCATATGAAATTAATTAAATATAAAAGTATACAAATAAATTAATCAAATTTAAAAATTAAACGAATATAAAATTAACTAAATATAAAATTAAGCAATAGAAGTATACAAGTAATATTAACTATATACAAAATTAATCAAATATAGAAGTGTGTGTACCGATAAATTAACCAAATATAGTACACTAGTAAATTACTTATATTGTAATTAATTAATTATAGAAGAATTCAACTAAATAAACAAAATATAGAAGTGTACATGTAAATTAACCACATAAGGACGTATACATGCAAATCAACAAAATATTGAATTGACCAAATATAGAGTATACAAGTAATTAACTAAATATAAAATTAACAAAATATAGTAGTATACAAATTAGTTAACCAAATATAGAATTATACAAATAAATTGATAAAATATAGAAGTATATAGATAAATTTTATAATATGGCTTCTTATTATACCTTATGACAAAGCGTGCGTGGTGTCAGATCATTTCATCATATAATGAAATTTTATAATCTGCAAAACACTTTTATATAAGTTGTTATGTATCTTATGATGGAGAGTCGTCGTCAAATGATTTCTTCATAATGAAACTTTTATGGTTACAAAACACTTTCATATGATTTGCATTATACCTTATGATTAAGTGTCACCATAGATCTCACTGCAAAAAAAAAAAATAATATATATATATATATATATATTATATTTACTTTTTTTATCGGGGATACTAGTTCGTGGTTAATATTTAAATTTTTAAATTTTCTATCGCAAACTTTGCAGTAATTTTTTTTTTGCAACAGTTATTACTTGCGGCAAAAGTATTTATCACGGGAGTATTTGTAACACCTTTTGTTGCGGAGTACAACATATTTTCTCTCCAGCAAAATGCCACTTTTTTTTTTTTTATAGTGTCTTTTCCTCGGAATGAAATGTTATAAAACACTTTCAAATAATGTCCTATTATACTTAAAGGCAATGTGCTAAATCCGAAACTTATCCTCCTAATGAAATGCATAATGTGGGAAGGAAGATACTAATTTAGGAAACATTAATTGTATTAATTCACAATAAAAAATATAAATCCTTGCTCGGTGTCTCTGATTTCTGCTCAAGAGATAGAGTTGTCCTAAGATTTTCGGTGTTTGAGGAAAACTGTAAAAATGGGGCCATTAGCCCTCCATGTATTCTTTTGGCTGCCCAGGAGGTGTTTGAGGAAATTACTTTGTTATAAAATATATATTTGGATATATTAAAACCTCTCCACTGCTCAATATTTTTTTAACGGTTAATCATACTTTTTTAACTGTCAAACTTAATACTAGAGGAGTACAGTGTAAGATTTTATAAACTTTGATTCCGAGTTAATTCAACAAACCTTAGGTAGGAGTCAATAGAAGTCAACCGTGCCACATAAGATAGCAAATTGGTCGGCAACTGCAACGAGTAAATGTCTTGAACTCTGCTGCTTGTAATTGAATTCTCGGCAGCAGTGAGGACTTAGGGATCATATTTACTTGGAAGTGATAGTTGAAAATAAAGAAAGATCGTTAAAGAGTGCCGGACTTGTGCCGATAATTAAACTCCGACGATCAAGTCAGTTTTAGTGTAATGAGGGATTAATGATCAAAATGACATAGTTTGGGTTTAAAGAGTAAGCCCTTCCTTGGTTGAGGCTATTTATTGAAACCCAATTTCTTTCTGGTGTCCCATTTGCCAAGATATGATCAGCCATCACACCAGTCGTCAATCATCTACCCATTTCCTTAATCGGGGGTTAGCATGTTCTTAGAACATGATTTAAGGGATAGAACAGTTCAAGTGGCTGATGGGTGGCCTAAGACATCTTACAATTAATGTGCCGGATTACGGGATGTCTTAGGTTGTATGTATAATCAATGTTGTCAGGCACTTTAAATGCATGCAGTCCTTCTCCGAGCATGGTCGTGTCTGGCGCCATTAATTCTGATTTGACGGGTAATAAATACTTTGCAGGCATATTTATTGTGCTTGAAGACTTCTTCCTTTCACTGACCTTTATCTCGATATCGTGGCGTAAAGGTGGCATCGAGAGTTTCCTCGATACCAAAGGATACGAAGTGGTGTCGAGGGATTTCTCGTCGCTAAAGGATAAGAAGTGGTGTCGAGATCATTCTCAATGCTAAGGGGTAAGGAGTGGTGTCGAGAGCGTTCTCGAAAACCAAGGGACAAAACGACAACATTCCATCCTTTGGAATAGTTTTTCTATTGATGCACAGTGACGTTGCATTAACTATTAAAAACTGCCTACAATAATACCCCATAAATATATGAATAAAAAAATAGTTTTATTTTTCTCTCCGGTTTTTTTTTTTAAAGGAACTTTATCCCACTGGTCAACTGAAGGGTCTTGCCTAAGCATGACGTCATTTGATGTCATAGAATTTCAAATTCCTAATGGTTTACTTTAAGTGAACAGTTGGAGGCTTTACTGCTCACATGTGGCACTTCCTTACTGGCGTTCGGGTGCGTATTTTTGAGGTGGGAGGCGGTTCATCATTAGCTCGTCTAACGATGGGCTTTTCAAATTGAATGATCTTCTCAAGATCAACGACTAGGATTTTCCTCGGGGTGGCTTATATATATTTACCCCCAGAGATTGTTTACCCTTTTCTATTCTATCAGAGTCATCTTCCTAAATAGAGAAAAATAGCTTTCAAGAGCAAGAACAAAGCAACTCTGTCAAGCTTGGCTTCATGACTTTTACTTCAGTATTTGCACTATACTTCTCCCTTGTGAGTCTCCTCGTTCTAATTAAACCGCTAAACATTGATTACATGTGTGTTTAGGTAATTAAAGTCGACGCTGAACCCACCCCTAAGTCTTCATCAATGAAATCCTTGCCAGTTAAAGGTATAACAATGGGAAAGAGTCCTTCGCACTATTGGGAACAACTCGCATGTGATTCCAACACCACACCACACACTCAAAGGCAGACTCAGTTCTCATCGATGAACCCTAGCTTTTTAAAATATGAATCGAACATGGTTGAAGGGGCTGACCTATTCGTATACACGAGGTATTATGAGCTCCCGAGCACACTAAGGCACTTGGTTCCAGGTCAGAGGGCTGCTTGGAATCCTTCAAAGGGAGTTGTTGCTGTTTATAGGGTGATGTTGAGCTATGGAGTCACCCTACCATTGCAACCATTCATCGTATGGTTCCTCACCATTGTGAGTCTAGTGTCGGCCCAACTGATGTCTAACGGCTACCGGGTGTTGATGGGGCTTTATATCTTGTGGAACTCCTTCGGCTTCCCCGCGCCCTCGCCGAATGAGATTAGGCACTGCTATTCTTTACTGCTGTCTCCAAACGAGCCTGGGTCGTACTACCTGGCATCTTTCCTTGTGAGCAAGTAGTTTCCTGTAGAAGCAGATGACTAGTAGATGTCTAGTGAAATGGTGATCCCTGCAGACGATAAGAAAAAAGGAGGTCATCTGGGGACTGCCTTCTTCCAATAAATTTTGGAAGGGGATTGGTTCTTTGTTGAAGGTGAATGGGGTCGACAGGTACAAGTTGTTTACATTTTAGTAGTCTATGTATATTTCTTGTCTTTACTTCCTGTTGAGAACACCTTTGGGTAACAATGTTTCTTGGCAGATTCATGGAGTAAAGGGCTTACATTGACTGGCAACGAGGTCACTAGGGTGTGGTGAGAAGTTACTGTAACACCCAAATTTAAATAAACCTAATATGTGTCATAAGCATTTTAGTTTTAATAACATACTTTTATGTGCTTAACTAATGAGAGTTAATTTTTAAAATAAATTCTGATTAGCTAAATAGTTGAGATTGTTTTAAACTCTTTGTATTTTAAAAGAAAATATTAGATTTTATGTAAATATAAGATTTTGAACACTTTCAGGATTCCTATATTCTATAGAGCTTTAAATACTTTTATAAAAAAAAAAAAAAAAAACCCTATTTCTTTATCTATTGTATACGGCTAAAGAAAAAAAAAGAATCTCATCTCTTGAAGTTACTAAAAAGAGATTTTCAAGGTGTGTTATTAATATTTTTTGTGTTTTTATACTTATATGCTTAGTGATTCAATATTAGGATTTTGATTGGGTATAAACCCTAAAGGCATACTAGTTGAACTTTTAATCTTAATTTTCTGAAATTAGGTATAGTCTGACTGACCAGTGCTTATATTGGAAATTGTATTGTGAATATATACTTGGTTTTGGTAAATTGGTTTTATATTCTATAAACTAGACATCTAAGTGGTTCTAAAGAAATTTGTTTCACTTAAAAATATGTAGTATTGAATTTTTTTATAAATTTTCGATTCTTTAACAGAGTTACTGAAAAGTTTTCGTTTTAAAATGTAGTTTCAGTTCGAATCATTGTTTTAGCAGGTTATACTGCTCAGCAAGATACAAAATTTTATATGAAGGTTTTTAAAGATGTTAATATGAGTTCTGGAAATTGTCATGATTTTTAGAGTTTACCTGAAGAAGATATGAATTTCGCAATTAGGGTACTGCAATCTGTCCAGCAGTACACCGAGGACAGAAACATAAAAGTAAAAATACTTTAAAAATATGTATATGTATTATTTAGGTTCTAAACTTTTATTTTGGAATTATATATGTTTATTTCACATTACTAAAACGTTTCATAGCAATTGGAATTCTGTAGAAATTTTAAAAATTCAGCATTGTATAGTATTCCGGACTGCCTACTGCCAGACAGACCAGAATACTCCAATAAATAAATTATTTTAAGGTAGTTTGAAATTTTATAAAATTCTGAAAATTTTTATATACGGAGATATGTTTGTTTAGAAGGTTTCTGCAAATTTTTAAAGTCTTTCAGCTTGTGATTAATTCACTAAAAATCCAAAATTGGATATTATTCCGTTTCCAAAACAGCACTGGTTAGTTCTAGTATTGAGTTTTTGGTTTGGGGAACGTTTTGAGAGATATATTTCAGTCCTAAGATATTATTTTGATTCTGATATAAGTCCGATATGTGATTTAGGCTAAGGTTTGGATCGTTGTCTTTTTGGAGGATTTGTTTTTACTTGGATTGCTGAAAGGTAAGTATATTAAATCTTTTATTTTTAAAACCGGAATCACAATGTTATATATATATATATATGAATGTGTTTGTGTGTACTTTTGAAATATGTTTATACAACCATTATGTTTTGAAAATATGTGAATACATGGTATCATAAAATATATTTTGACTAGGTTTACCTTTATTTATTACTGTTAGTAGGCACCCTTATGATTTTTGTATAGAGCCCTATGTGATATGTGATTTGTTATGTGTGTGGTATATGGGAAGTGACTCTAGGGCACCATGGGGACTAAAGAGTCTTCGTATTTATGTGTTGATATATTGATGCATGTGAGAGGACTCGTTAATGTTCACAACGAGGGTCTGGCTCTTATCTTCGGGCATGAGTGTTCTGTATTTTTAAGAAAATAATTCTCACTTGCACTTTCCCTGTATACATTAGTTGGCGACGGGTAACTTTGGCTCCAATATATGATATGTGTTATATGCAAATCCTACTATACAGTGATGAGTAAAGGGATCCTAGTATTATTTCGATATATAATAAGTATGTGATTTTCGATATATGATAAGTCTTGTTATTTGTGTTTTGAATGTTATTTTGATTTGATAAATAAAAAACTAATGTTTAGTATGCTTACTGAGTATCCAACTCACTTAGTCCTTTGTGATTCCAGATGATTGAGGTTGCAATTCCTGCATAGCATGGATTGACATTTCGGCGAAGATTAGTTCTTGGTTCCCTAATCTTTAGAAGTTTATTTGTTATTTTTAGACCGTTGTTTATATTATTTGAACCTTTGTTGGAGGTTGTATTTGTTTTATCATGCTTATCTTTATTGCAAGTTATTTGACATTTAGTAAGATCATATCTTGACTTTCAGGTTGGGCCGTGATAGTTACTGCAAGCTTAAAAGCTTGTGCCGCTTCATTACTCTACTGCGACCAAATATTGGTGGGTCATGCCTTTAACGTTGAAAAACATGGATTTGTATACTATGACAATCTAGGAGGGGTGTGAAAAAGTTTATCAACAAATATTGCGAATTAAAACAATAAACCATTCAACACATAACATGAGAGATTTTTAACGTGAAAAACCTCAACAGTGTGGAAAACCACGGGGACTAACTCGAAGGCCACTTAACACATCCACACAAATTATACTAGTTAATATGTCGTTTACAACTCACGTTGATTGATCACTCAATCACACGACTCTTGCTATAACCCAATACTACCTACCAACAAGCCTTTTACTAGCAAACCCTGCTATGTGTGTTCAAAGTCTCCTCGCGCTCCAAGTGTTGTTGTTCCTTTCGTATGGTCAAAGAAACAATAACCTCCCATTTATGAGATCAGATATATGTGCGCAATAAAACATGAACAATCAAATAATATATATGATCAAAACATATTATGAATAGACTAAGTAATTAACCGCAAAAGTAAAGCATAATTAGTCTATATAAATAAACTCTCTCTTCTCTTACATTATAAAAAACATTGAAGCATCAAAACAACAAAGACTGTGAGAGGAATAGAATAAGAACTATGAAGAACTATAAAGAGTATAATGAGCCTATCAAAAGAGACTTGAAAGAGCTAAAGAATTATGAATTATAAATTCTCTATATGTAGGCAAACATTAGAAACCCTAAACCCAATTGTAGTAGGACTTTAAGAGCTATTAGGTTTTCTAATTCAACTAGGAAAGAAAGATTTACTTTCCAATTAAAAAGAGATTATCAACCCAAAAATAAAGGATTTATTTATTAGGTGATTCTCTTGCTTTCAAATACCATAAAAACATCCTTGATGGAAAAGAAAATATTAAACACAAGTTTGAGCACCACGCTTGGGGCTTGAGGCTTGAGGCTATTGTCTTGTCTCCTCTTTTTCAGCTTTCCAGCTACAATTGACTCCATTTTGAGTCAAGTGAACCCTAACCGAATGGCCTTGGATTTTTTTGTTCTTTATACCATTGGAAAGATATGGATGTCTAGTTTCATTCCCAAAAAATCAAACACCATTTGGTTAGCGAAATAGTGCAGAGAGGAGATGTGATCGTCACCAAGATAGCCTCACAAGACAATCATGCTGATCCATTTACGAAGACCTTGTCAACTAATGTATTCATGGGTCACCTAGAAGGTCTAGGGTTACGTCTTATGCCTCACATGCTTTAGTGCAAGTGGGAGATTGTTGGGGTTTTTGCCCTAAATATGTAATTTGTAAATGTTTTTTTATAAATAAATAAAAGAAGAGTTCAATTTATTCTTATTGTGTCATTTATATTATATAAACTTGTGCATTATAACATCCTAGATTGCCGGATATAATATCGTACTGTGTATATGATTGTCATCTACAGATAGATACAGTAAGAGATGTACAATCTAAAGAGTCCATAGATAGCAAATAAAGATGAGTACTTTATTTGTAGTTAATCTATAACTGCGGTCCATTCTTTATTGTACGATGATTCTATCCTGAATCATTCATATGAAGATATGGGAATAGAGGCACCTTGTATGATGTGATCATATAGGACTGGGCCATAATCTATATGAATCTCTTACCAAGATCCGTTTACCGATAAGATTCATATACATCAACTTATGATGGCTATATGTGGGTGGTCTCAATCCTGAGTGTCTTATCGACTCCTTCAGGTTAGATCGTGATTTTTGATACACTATGGGTGAGGTCAGATAATTATTCCCGATCAATATTCTCCATATGTTGGGATTGCGGTTTGACTTGTGGCTAGAAAGGTTTGTACACAATAGTGGAATCCACTCCTTCTTGTAAGAATTAGAGAGTAGTTCCCTTAAGGGTTGATTCAAGACTTGAACAATATGAGTACTCTCCTGATTCCGTGAGGAAACAGGATTTATTATTCATTGGAGAATCAACGGTGCTTAAAGGATATATGTAATTAGAGGGGTGTAACGGACATTATGACCCAGCTCTAATTATGAACTACTATGGAGGGTCACACCATATGCAATAGCTATATCGATGGACACCGAGTGATATCGGTCTGTGTAAAAGCATCTACAGTTGAGAGAATGCAGTTTCGGGTTTTAGTGTAATGATAATCAAGGAATATTAATTAAAAAGTTTAATTAATGATTCCGAGGATTATAGGAGCTCAAAATACTGTGGGTCCATTAGGTCCCTTTGCTAGCCTGATCCATTTAGGTAACAAGGGTCACGTATAATTAATTGGATGGTCCAATTAATAGTGTCACATAAGTGACACGTGTCAGGAGTAATTGAGTTATGTGATTATTCAATTAATTAAATAATGGCAATTATAACAATTAAATAATAAGATTATTTAATTATGTAATTAGTCATAAGAGGAGGTTGATAGTTGATATTTTATTTTAAATAGTGAGATAATAGGATTATCTCATTTATTAAATAAAATAAAATAAATTTGAATTTTAAAAAAATTTAAATTCAAAAGTTACTGACAATAATTTATTTTTATTTTAAATAGAGAGATAATAGGATTATCTTATTAATTAAATAAAATAAAATAAATAAATATCATCTTAATTTAAAAAGTTTAAATTCAAAAGTTACTGATAAAATTAATAAAAAGAGTTTTTATTAATTAAGTAACTTAAATATATACTAAAAAGAGTTTTTAATATAACAAAACAACTGAACCAAATTTTAGACATTCGAAAAAGTATTTTGTACGTAAAAAGAAAAAAAAAAGAGGAAAAATGACCGGAGAGATACAATATCACTCCAACTCTTATTTTTTCTACCTCTTCATTGTTCCTGACAACGTGACGTGCCCACATGCATGTTACCGGCGCCGGGATATAGCAAGGAAGACGCAGTGGTACAGACAAGGAGCTGCAGCAAAAAATACGAAGGAGTTTTCTTTTCTTTCATTGATTACAATTTTCTGTATATAAAATAAATATATATTATTTTTATTATTCAGAAAATATAGTTCCATAGTTTTACTAGTCACAGATTGCTTTTGCAATATGTATGAAAATTTTAAAATCCTATTTCCGCTGCGTGACCAGTAGAACGGAAATACGGTTCCTACATTAGGCAAGACGAGTTCTTATTCCTGACCGCCATCAGGTACCACAAGGTCGTCTGCGCTTGACCTCAATTTGAAAATTGGATGGCGAGTGTTGGAGGTTAGATGTGGGGTTAGTGTTGACTTTGTATCCGACATGGCCGAACCCCGGTGGTGGCATGGTCGATGTCGTCAGGGATGTCGACCTTGGTCTGCAGGTCTTTGTTCTGAGCGCGAATAACCTTTTTTTTTTTTTTTTTTTGCTTCCAATGCCCAAAGTCGTTTGGAATTCTCGTTCATCTGCTCCATTAGCACCGCGAGCTGGGCTTCCAAAGTGATGGGGTTTGATTCCTCTACCATGGTGTCTGAATATTGGTCGTTCGCTAATTACATGCTGTTGAGCCCCACGGTAGCGCCAAATTATAGATGCTCGGATCTACGCTGATGACCTGGAGGTCTAAAGTCGATGTTGTAGAGGGGACGACAACTTGCAAAACGAATAAGAGAGTCGTGCACTTGGGGACACCGGGGTAGTGCCAACCAATTAGGCTCCGACACCCAGGTTAGATTGTGAATCTAGGGTAGAAGACAAAAGAAAAACACTACCTGGAGCGATTGTATGTCGAGCGTTGGTTATTGGATAACTTGTAGAGAGTAGGAACAAGGGTTCGGAGTCGACTATGTCGAGCATGGCTGGGTCGGAGTTAAGTCTTGCGTAAGTCTGACTACTAAAGAGCAGAGTAACAACTCTTTTAGGAAAATGCTTGACCCTTGCTTATGAAGCCTTAAGGTTGTATTTATAAGGGTAGATGTTAGCCGATGGGGGCGTGACCGATGAGGTCGTGCTCCAAGATATCAGGGATTCCTGCTATCTCGGAGCTGCTGTTTGACTGTTTAAGTGATCAGGTTACTGACTTGGTCAACACTTGACTTTGGTCAATTTGTGAATAAGTTTGTGGCCTTGGTTGACCGGTGGACCTATTCCTTGGGCCTCGTCGACTGCTCGACCTGTTTAGGCTATTTTATTTATTTTGGGCTTTCTTTTTGTGTCCAAACGTTTTGGGCCATTTTTGATCCCTACAATGTAAAATTAAGAAGAAATAGAAATATACAAATTAAATAACCAAATATAGAATTATACAAGTAAATTAACCAAATGCAGAAGTATAAAGATAAATTAACAAAATATGAAAATACACACATAAATCAGTCACATATAGAACTAACAAAATATAGAAGTATCCAAGTAAATTAACTAAATGTGGAATTAACCAAATACAGAAGTATACAAATAAATTAACTAAATATGGAATTATACAAGTAAAGTAACTAAATATGAAATTAATAAAATATAGAAGTATACAAATAAATTAATCAAATATAGAATATACAGGTCAATTAACCAAATATGAAAGTATACACGTAAATCAACCAAAATATGATTAAAAAATATAGAAGTATACAAGTGAATTAAGTAAATGTCAAATTAACTAAATATAGAAGTATACAAATGAATTAATCAAATATAGAAGTACACAAATAAATTAACTATATATGAAATTAACCAATATAAAAGTATGCAAGTAAATTAACCACATATGGAAATATACAGAAAACTTAACCAATTATGGAATTAACTAAATATAAAAATAGACAAGTAAATTAACTAAAAATGGAATTAATAAAATATAGGTACAAGTAAATTAACTAAAAATAGAAGTATACAAGCTATGATCGTATACTATCATGTTTCGAATGTGCCATGCACCAGAGCAACTTATAACTATATTGTAGTACATTTAATTTAATTACTAAAGTTTAATTCCAATTTTAAAAAAATAAATAAAAATAAATTGAATAACTAGTACTATACTAAAAGGTATTATTTCATTATTTGATAATTTATTTTTAATATGTGTAAGACTTTTCCCACAACAAACTTCTTTAAAGACATTTTTTTTTTAATAGTCTATCAAATAGACAAATAGAAAGTGCATTAACCACCTGAATTATTAGTGAATGTGTAAAAAAAAAAACATTTTTCTTTGTACTTATCGGGTTTGATAATATACTTATTACTTGTGAATTTGTAATATTTGTTAAATTTACATATATAAGATTAGTTTAAGATCAAATTGATTTGAGCTGATAGGGTATTTAAACACTTTCATATTGCTTTTATTATTTGTTATGACAATGCAGCGATGCCGCCAAATCATTCATCATAATGTGTAATTGTATCTTATGTCGGAGTGTCGCCGTCAAATAATTTCTTCATAATGAAACTTTTATGAATACAAAACACTTTCATATTGCGTGCTATTATGCCTTACGCCGGGGTGTCACCGTCGAATCATGTCCTTCCAGTGACTTTCAAGATAAATACTGACTATCTCTCATTTCTGCTCATGAGGCAAAACATTTCTGATGATCTCAAACTTCTTTTACTGTTTTCATAGTATGAGAAGTGAGAAAATTCATCATTTTAAGAGAAATGTTTCAATGGGAGGAAAACACAGTATTTTAATATTGTAACAATCGGTTCAACAACTTACCAGATTTCATAAGCATACTTTGGAAATCAACTATGTATGTTTTCTCTCTCTCTCTCTCTCTCTCTCTCCCTGTGTTTTTTTAATTATGAAATTTTGTCTTGATTTTTGTATTGGATAATTGATCAACAGAATTCTTGAATCTAAATATTGCAGGACATCAACCCAGATTCATATGTTATACAGTTGATGGGTTTTTCAGAATTCCAAAGTATGCTACAACTCCTTGTATATGAACCTTTCCATCTCACACATCACGGTAGAGCTGCTTGATGTCGTATCGCAGGATCTACCATATACATAACCCTAGCCATAATTATAACCATAATTATAACCATAGCTATAGCCATAACCATTATGTAAACCATTAGATGATGATGTTAGCATTCGAAATGAGTGGCTATAATGGCACCCTTAATACTTGTTAGCATTCACAAATTAAATTTGTGCTTCTCCTATTAACTATTGTAAATTATGACATTTTTATGTTATATATGAAGATCAAATATACTAAAACAAATTTCAGTATCTTATTTATAATGTTATGAATTTCACTAAATAAGAGATTTTATTTTTATGTGCAGAACACTAGATATTAGATTCAAGTAACTCCTCGTCCAAAATATGAAAATATATATTCTTTTTCAGAATTATATGGAGAATTAATTGAAACAAAGAAGTAACAATTTTGTTTATTGATTGATAGATTGATTCACCTATTATATATTGACTGATCTTGTTTCGATTGAAATTATATAGAGATTTTTTTCTTATAAAAAAATTGTTTTAAAACAACGAACTTAGCCAAGCCTAAAAATACTATGTGCTACGCTACTACAAGTGAGAAAAATCATAATTTACATCTTGAAGTAAGTTGAATTCATATCACATAAAAAGTTGGGATAGAGCAACCTTGTTGTATTGTCATATGAAATTAATGAAATATAGAAGTATTCAAATAAATTAACCAAATTTGAAAATTAAAGAAATATAAAATTAAGCAACAGAAGTATACAAGTAATTGATATCCTAGCCTAGCACACTTGGACTGACTGTTGAGAGCAACCACCAAAGCAGGATTTGATCAAAAATTTTGCACACAGCAAAGTCTGGATTGATCCTTTGTTCAACTGTGATTCCAGCTGATTCATTACTTGAGTGAACTTTAATGAATCTATGAGGTACAACTGCTGATGATGAGATGTAACTTCAAGATCCAATGCAGAAGCGGACTCAGCAATCACACATTTGCTGACTCAATTTGTCTAATAAACTCCTAACAGATTTTCTAACTATCTAACATTTTTTCCTGCCTTATTGTAAATTCTGTAGTGTTTGTGATCCATCTGATCACATCTGAGCTGTTGATCTTGATCATTTTGATCATTGCTTGTGCCTTGAGTAACCTTAGCTACACCTGAGTTGCAGGCTGCTGAATGTTGGTAGTTAGCTATTGCACGGTCTGCATGCTTGTTATGTTCAGCAGGTTCCGTATGCTCAGCTTATTGTCATTTAAACCTTTCGATTCTTCGGTATGCTCAACATGTTGAACTCTCACATTGTGATTAAGTGTCACCATGGGGTCTCACTAGAAAAAGAAATGTTATATTTACCACAACATTTTTACGGTGGATACTAGTTCGTGACAAATACTAAAATTTTTAAATCTTTTACTATAGATTTTAACCGCTAAAACTCCGCAGCAAAAAAGTTATTGTAATAGTTATTACTTGCGTTAAAACTGTTTACCACGGGAGTATTTGTAACCCCTTTATTGCGGATTACAACATATTTCCTCTGCAACAAATGCCATTTTTTTTTATAATGTCTTTTCCTCATAGTGAAATGTTAATAGTGTATAAAACACTTTCATATAATGTCCTATTATACTCAAAGGCAATGTGTTAAAGCTGAAACATTTCCTCCTAATGAAATGCATAATGTGGCAAGGACGATACCAATTAGGAAGTATTAATTATATTAATTCTCAATAAGAAATATAAATTCTTGCTCGGTGTCTCTCATTTCTGCTCAAGAGGTAGGGCTGCCCTGAGATTTTAGGGGTATGAGGAAAACTGTAAAAATGGGGCCATCGACCCTTCATGTGTTCTTTTGGCTGCCCAGGAGGTGTTTGAGGAAATTACTTTGTTATAAAATATATATTTGGATACATTAAAACCTCTCCACTTTGCAATAATTTTTTTAAAGAAAGATCGTACTTTTTTAATGGTCAAACTTATCTCTAGAGAGTTCAGTTTGAGATTTTACAAATTTTGATTACGAGTTCTTTCATCAAACACTAGGTAGGTCAAAAATATAAAAATATATATCCAGTTTCTGAATAGTGTAGGCAGCTAATGAAACAAAAAAGTCAAATTTTTTTTATTGATTGATAGATTGATTCGTCATGTTTCAATAGAAACCACAGAGATTTTTATTTTTTCTTATATAAATATTATTTTGAAAAAAGTAAGTTAGCCAAGCCTATAAATATTTTGTGGCTGTGCTACTACAAGTGAGAAAAATTATAATCTATACCTTCAAGTTAGTTGAATTCACGTCTCACATGAAAAGTTGGGATAAAGTTGAGATATTCGTTGAAACATATAACATTATTTTTCTCGCGTAATATGAAATGAAGTAAATATAGAAGTACACAAATTAATTATCTAAATATAAAGTAACGAAATAGAAGTATGCAAGTAAATTAACGAAATATAATAATACACATATAAATTTAATATATGTAGAATTAACCAATAATAGAAGTATGTAATTAAATTAATTAAATATAAAAGTATACAAGTAAATTAACAACATATGAAATTATACACGTAAATCAACCAAATGGAACTAACGAAATATAGAAGTATATTAATAAATTAACTAAATGTGAAATTAACAAGAAATAGAAATTTACAAATTAAATAACCAAATATAGAATTATATAAATAAATTAACCAAATGCAGAAGTATAAAGATAAATTAACAAAATATAGATATACACAAAAATCAGTCACATAAAGAACTAACAAAATATAGAAGTATCCAAGTAAATTAACTAAATATTGAATATATACAAGTAACTAAATATGAAATTAATACAATATAGAAGTATACAAATAAATTAATCAAATATGGAATATACAGGTAAATTAACCAAATAAGAAAGTGTACACGTAAATTAACCAAATCATGCTTAAAAAAATATAGAAGTATATAAATGAATTAAGTAAATGTCAAATTAACTAAATATAAAAGTATACAAACGAATTAATTAAAATAGAAGTACACAAATAAATTAACTATATATGAAATTAAACAATATAAAAGCATGCAAGTAAATTAACCACATATGAAAATATATGTAACATCCCTAATTTCGAATAATTCATTTTGAATATGTGGATATAAAAATTTATGATTTGAGGGGTGTAAAACGTAATTAAATGTATTTTTATGGTTTCCAGATGGACCAGATGGAGCGGTCCAGAAAGATTGCATGAAGTGAAGGAAAAAGTGGACAGTGAGTACCGCGACCCCTCACCGCGACCAGAGATCGCGATGAGCTGCTCGCGGTGAAAAATGGTGATTTCTGGCAGTGAGCACCGCGACCAGTCACCGCTACCACAGATCGCGCTGACTAGCTCGCTATGAAAAAGATCAAATTCGGGCAGTGAGCAACTCGACCACCAGCGCGACCATAGTACCGCGATGGGTGCTCGCGATGGAAACGGTGGAACTTCTCCAATGAGTACCGCGACCAGGTGGCGCGACTACAGGTCGCGATGACCGAATTTATATAAAAAAAGAAAGCTTCTAGTGGAAGCCAAGCAGAAAAGAAGAAGAAGAAGAAAATGGGAAAGGCAGAAAGAGAGAAAGAAAAGAAAGGAAAAAGAAAAGAAAGAAAGAGAGAGAAAGGAAGAGAGAGAGAAGAAGAAGAGGAAGAAGAGAAGAAGAAGAGAAGAAGAAGAGGAAGAAGAAAAGAAGAAGAAGAGAAGGGAAAGAAGAAGAAAAAAAAAGAAGGAGAAAGGAAAGAGGAGGAAGAAAGGAAAAAGGGGAAAAGGGAAATCCAGAAAGAAAACTGTCGTAAAACGGTATCCAGGTTGGTGTACACACAATTTCCGCACGATTTAAGTAAATTGATTTATGAATATTTATTGAAAATGATTTTGAATTAGTTAAAAGTGCTTTATATTGAAATTTATGATTTTATTTTCTGTATTCTGTTATTTGATATCTATTATGAATTTCTTGTTTTATAATTGGTAATGAATATTGATTTTTGAATTGTTTGAGCGAATTTTTAATTATCTAAAAGTTATCCGAAAAGTAAATAGAATATTTGTAAACTCTGAACTTTGGTTTTATGGCCCTAATATATGTATAGGGATATGGATATAGGAGATTGACATGTCAATTGGGTGGATATATGGCAGTACTGCACCGTGATTTATGATGCCTCTAATGTTGATTATACGGATACCATTTCCTT
This sequence comes from Xanthoceras sorbifolium, assembly GCA_003430845.1. Taxonomy (NCBI): domain Eukaryota; kingdom Viridiplantae; phylum Streptophyta; class Magnoliopsida; order Sapindales; family Sapindaceae; genus Xanthoceras; species Xanthoceras sorbifolium. The sequence continues at coordinate 28,417,654 of CM010620.1, read as the reverse complement.
GTAAAATGGGAAACCGACTGTGAAATACGGATACCATTTCACTATGAAATGGGAAACCGACTGTGAAAACATATGGATACCATTTCCTTGTGAAATGGAAAACCGACTGTTTATATAGGGATACCATTTCTTATGAGATGGGAAACTCGACTGTAAAACCCGTAATCCAGTCCTGTAAACCCTGTTATGTGTATCAAGGGCCCAATTGAGAACTGAAAATCAGAAAAATAAAGAAATGTTACTACAAATGAAATCCATAAACTTTTGAAATACTTTATTTTATATAGTTTTAGAAATTGAAATCTGATTCATTGTTCTATATAGATATCTCTGAAATGCTGCATTTAAGATTTGTTGTTTTATGTATATAGATTTCTGAATTTCTGAATTTATGTTTTGAATTTAAGATTTAGTGTTTTATATTATATTGCAATTTATTTTAGTGTACACCCACTAAGCTATATGCTTAGCACGTCGGTTTTTATCGCCCGTAGGTCACAGGGATACTGAGGCAGAGAAAGAGTAGAGAGTAGGTACCTGCAGAGTGAAGAGTTCAGAGTCACCATATTAATTGAGTAGCTATATAGTTTTGTATATTATATTCTGTAAGCATGCATATACAGACGTCTGTAAATTCGATGAATATATATATTTTGTAAATAATTTTATAATTTCTGTTTTCATTTTGAAAAGTTTGTAAATATTGAATTATGAATTAATTTACTTTAAAACTGTTGGAAAGTCGCACTAAACGGCAGAGTGTGCATTTGATTGAAAGGAGATTTGAAGTGTTGTTATGAATTTTATTTGATTGGAGTTTTATGGAAAACAGGTTTTGGGAAATCAGAAAAACAGGGGAAACTCTGCCGAAATTTTTAAAACTGAATTTTGATGGGCTCACTCGAAAAGGTTTTGAAATTATAAATTATATGGTTTTCAGTTTATAAACAGAATTAAGAAAGTATTTGAAAACCCGGTAGCGCTCCTTGGGTCGATCCAGACGGGTCGGGTCAGGGGGTGTTACATTTAAGTGGTATCTGAGCGCGGTTTAGGCGTTTCTGGACCAAAAGGGTCTGTATATGTTTACATTGTATAAAGTTACCCATAGGAATGTGTGACTCTAATCTACAGACCTCTCTTCTGTCTTATATAGGATAAAAGAAATGGAAGGAAGTGGAGATAGACCTGAGAGTCTCGCCAGCGTGGTTGGGGGAGTATCTAGAGAGTCAGTCAGTCCTAGAGCGGCTGGACCAGAAGTTCAAGGTCAGCCAGCATTTATGCAGCAAATGGCTGAATTCTTTCAGAATGTGGCTAGAGCAGCGCCACGAAGATCAGCCATAGAGCGACTAGCTAAATACAGACCGACTGATTTTCATGGCAGAAAAGATGGGGATGCATCTGCTGCTGAATACTGGTTTGAATGGACGGAGAGAATTTTGGAGCAGATGCACTGCACACCTGAAGAGAGATTGGAGTGTGCAGTATCCTTATTGCAGGAAGATGCCTATCAATGGTGGAGATATGGTGGTCACAGAGGCGGATAAGTGCAGAAGGTTTGAAGATGGACTGAACGACTATATCCGCCTACAGGTTGTGTGAAATTTCTAATTTCTACATAATGAATTGTGAATATATGAATAGAATATTGATTATTTGAGGAATGTTACATGTTGCTTCCTTTGAATTCGAAGATTTTACCAGACTCGTCTCGGCAGCTCTGAATGTAGAAAGAATTAAGAAGGAAGAGCAGGCCAGAAGAGATAGAGGTCAGCAGAGAAGAGGGGCAGGGCCATCCAGCTCATATTAGCCCCAAAATAAGAAGTTTAAGGGACCGCAGTCTAGTGGTCCAGTACAGTCGCAGAGGCCTATACCTACAGCCAGGCCAGGTCAGTCTGCAACCTCCATTGCCAGTACCCCTAGGAGTGCAGTTAGGGGACCAGCCCCGATATTGTATGAGCACTGCGGAAAAAGATATCCTGGTGAATGCTGGAGAGTTACAGGAGCTTGCAACAAATGTGGAGCTCGTGACCATTTTTACAGGGATTGTCCGAAATACCAGTTTACTCCTGTTCAGCAACAAGAGAGATCTGCCCCTACTACTTTCAGAGGTAGGAGGCCCAGTCAGGTAGTACCTGAAGGTGGTAGCCACAGAGGGGTGTCAGAATCAGTGGCTAGACCAGATAGTCGAGCTCCTGCACGAGTCTATGGTGTTAGAGCTCAGGAAAACAAGGATGCACCTGAAGTGATAGCTGGTATTATTTCTATTTTTGATACTACAGCTATTGCATTAATAGATGCATTGTTGAGACAAAGAAGTTTGAAAACTGAACCTACTGAATAAGATGTGTTAGTCAGTAATCCGATAGGTTAAAGTGTAGTTGTGAACCGTGTGTACAGAAATTGTCCTATTCGGATACAGGAATGTGAATTCCCAGGAGATTTGATGGAGTTTCCATTCCATGAGTTTGATGTGATCCTAGGCATGGGTTGGTTAACTCGGCATAAAGTAGTGATTGACTGTGAACTGAAACGAGTGACCCTCATAACAGCAAATGGTGCAGAAATCACAATGGTGGGTGAAAGGAGGGATTTTCTCTCCAATGTCATTTCAGCCACTGCAGTCTGTAAATTGATCAGAAAGGGCTGTGAAGCATATTTAGCTCAGGTGGTTAATTCTCGAAAGGTTGATTCTGCGATCCAGAATATACCCATAGTACGTGATTTTGCAGATGTGTTTCCAAAGAAGCTTCCTGGTTTGCCACCTCAGAGAGAAGTGGAGTTTGTGATTGATGTGGTACCAGGTACGTCTCCAGTATCTATAGCTCCTTATAGAATGGCACTAGTAGAACTGAAAGAACTGAAGATACAGTTACAGGAATTGCTGGATAAAGGCTTCATTAGACCTAGTGTATCCCCGTGGGGAGCTCCAGTGCTGTTTGTGAAAATGAAAGATGGGTCATTGAGATTGTGCATCAATCACAGGCAGCTGAATAAACTTACTGTAAAAAACAAGTATCTGTTGCCTAGAATTGATGATTTATTTGATCAGCTGAGAGGAGCTTGTGTCTTCTCAAAGATAGATCTTAGATCGGGGTATCATCAGTTGAGAATAAAAGATTTAGATATTTCGAAAACTGCGTTCAGAACCAGGTATGGACATTATGAATTTGTAGTGATGCCATTTGGGCTGACCAATGCACCTGCAGCCTTTATGGACCTGATGAACCGGGTATTCCGACTATACTTGGATCAGTTTATGGTGGAATTTATCGATGATATCCTGGTATACTCACAGACGGCAGAGGACCATGACAGGCACCTCAGAGTAGTATTGCAGATTATGAGGGAGAAGCAACTGTATGGAAAACTGAGCAAATGTGAGTTCTGGTTGCCTGAGATTGCATTTCTGGGTCACATTGTGTCAGCAGAGGGTATTAAAGCAGATTCTAAAAAGATTGAAGCAATAGTGGAATGGAAGCCTCCCAGAAATGTTGCAGAGGTTAGAAGTTTTCTAGGCTTGGCAGGTTATTATCGACGGTTTGTGAAGGGATTTTCATCCATAGCAAGTCCGTTGACTAAGCTACTGCATAAAAATGTCAGGTTTGACTGGACTGACAGATGCCAGGCAGCTTTTGACAGATTGAAAGCGATGCTAGTTGAGGCTCCAGTCCTGATTCAGCCTATTTCGGGTAAAGACTTTGTGATCTGTAGTGATGCCTCACATCAGGGTTTAGGTTGTGTCTTGATGCAGGGAGGCAAGGTAGTTGCATATGCGTCCAGACAGCTGAAAACGCATGAACAGAACTATCCGATACATGATCTGGAACTTGCAGCTATCATATTTGCTTTGAAAATCTGGAGGCATTACTTGTATGGTGAGAAATGTTATATATATACAGATCACAAGAGTCTGAAATATCTGCCTACCCAGAAAGAGCTAAATCTGAGACAGAGACGGTGGATGGAGTTAATTAAAGACTATGACTGCAAAATTGACTACCATCCAGGAAAGGCGAATGTGGTCGCAGATGCGCTGAGTAGAAAAGCATTATTCGCCTTGAAGGCTATGAATGTGCAATTACATCTGAATTCAGACGATGTATTAGTAGCTGAATTGATATGCAGACCCAGTTTGATTCAGCAGATTGTAGAAAAACAGAAGCAGGATGCTAGACTCCAGATGATATGTGAACAGATCCCCTCAGGGAAGCATCCGGACTTTTCAGTTAGAACTGACGGTATTGTGTGTTTCAGAGACAGGATTTGTATTCCAGATGATGAAGAATTGAGAAAGATGATCCTGACAGAGCCACACAGTAGTTCGTATTCGATGCACCCAGGTAGCACAAAAATGTACAGAGACTTGAAAACTCAGTATTAGTGGTCTGGAATGAAGAAAGATGTGGTGGAATTTGTGAATATATGCATGACTCGTCAACAGGTGAAAGCTGAACACCAGGTTCCATCAGGATTGTAACAGCCAATAGCAATACCTGAATGGAAATGGGACCGCATTACAATGGACTTTGTCACAAGATTACCACTCACCCGGAGTAAACACGATGCAATATGGGTTATAGTGGACCGATTGACGAAGTCAGCACATTTTCTACCTATCAGAACTGACTATTCCTTAGATCGACTGGCAGAATTGTATATAAAGGAAATAGTCAGATTGCATGGAGTGCCTGCATCTATAATATCAGATAGAGACCCGAGGTTTACATCCAGATTTTGGAAGAAGTTTCAAGAAGCCTTGGGTACTCGACTGAGTTTTAGTACAGCCTTCCATCCGCAGACAGACGGACAATCAGAAAGAGTAATTCAGGTGCTAGAAGATATGCTAAGGAGTTGTGTAATTGATTTTGAAGGGAGTTGGGCGGATCATCTTCCATTGATTGAATTCGCCTACAATAACAGTTACCAGTCGAACATAGCTATGGCACCGTATGAGGCACTGTATGGAAGGAAATGCAGAACTCCAGTATGCTGGACAGAGTTAGGAGATGACAGGTTAGTAGGCCTAGACTTGATTCGACAAACTGAGGAGAAGGTGAAGATTATCAAAGAAAGACTTAAAGTTGCCTCTGATCGACAGAAATCATATGTAGATTTAAAAAGGAAAGAGATAGACTATGAAGTCGGTGAGAAAGTGTTCCTGAAAGTATCTCCGTGTAAGAAAGTGCTCAGATTTGGCAGAAAATGTAAGTTAAGTCCTAGGTTTATTGGGTCATACGAAATCATTGAACGTGTGGGACCAGTAGCCTACAGACTAGCTTTACCTACAGAATTAGAAAAGATTCATAATGTGTTCCACGTGTCTATGCTGAGGAGATACAGATCTGATCCTTCTCACATAATTCCGGCCGAAAGTATTGAAATCCGACCAGACCTGACATATGAAGAGGAACCAGTGCAAATTCTTGATCGGGAGACTAAAGAACTACGAAATAAAAGAGTTCCACTGGTGAAAGTCCTCTGGAGGAATCACAATGTAGAAGAAGCTACCTGGGAAAGCAAGGAAACCATGAGACAACAGTATCCGCAACTGTTTAATTGAGGTAAATTTCGAGGACGAAATTTCTTAAGAGGGGAAGAATTGTTACATGTAACATCCCTAATTTCGAATAATTAATTTTGAATATATGGATATAAAAATTTACGATTTGAGGGGTGTAAAACGTAATTAAATGTACTAGATGGAGTCATCTAGAAAGATTGCATGAAGTGAAGGAAAACGTGGACAGCGAGTATCGCGACCCCTCACTGCGATCAGAGATCGCGATGAGCTGCTCGCAGTGAAAAATGGTGATTTCTGGCAATGAGCACCGCGACCACAGATCTCGCTGACTAGCTCGCGGTGAAAAATATCAAATTCGGCCAGTGAGCAACGCGACCACCAGCGCGACCATAGTACCGCGATGAGTGTTCGCGATGAAAACGATGGAACTTCTCCAATGAGTACCGCGACCAGGTGGCGCGACCACAGGTCGCGATGACCGAATTTGTATAAAAAAAGAAAGCTTCTCGCAGAAGCCAAGCAGAAAAGAAGAAGAAGAAAACGGTACACAAGTAAATTACTTATATTGTAATTAACTAATTATAGAAGAATTGAACTAAATGAACGAAATATAGAAGTATACAAATAATTAACCACATAAGGAAGTATACATGTAAATCAACAAAATATTGAATTGACCAAATATGGAATATACAAGTAATTTACTAAACGTAAAATTAACAAAATATAGTAGTATACAAATTAGTTAACCAAATATAGAATTATACAAATAAATTGACAAAATATAGAAGTATATAGATAAATTTTATAATATGGCATCTTATTTAAGCTTGTCGGGTTTGTAAAAACTTTCATATGACATCTTATTATACCTTATGAAAAAATAAGTTTGGAAAAGAATATGTTCTTCTCTGTTCTTCCAGCCAGAGTACACTGTTTATATACAAGAATTTACATCAAAGAAAAGAAAATAAAGAGCTTAATTAATTCCCTTAATTAAAGGAATTACAAATCTCCTAAATACATGATACAAGCAAAGAATAATGCTTAATAAAAGAATTGAATCTCAATTACTCAAATTATGCTAAACCAAATCTCAACACTCCCCCTCACGTTTGATCATGTATATCAAGCATGTTCAACTTGGATGTCAGCTTCTTGAACACATTCCCTCCTAGAGCTTTTGTGAAGACGTCTGCCAGCTGCAAATGTGATGGAACAAATTTGGTGATGATTTGTCCATCTTGTATCTTTTCTCTTACAATATGACAGTTAAGTTCTATGTGTTTGGTACGCCCATTGTATACTAGATTTGTTTCTATATGGTGAGCAGCTTGATTATCACATAATAGCCTTGTTGGTCCAATAAAGGCTTGCATATCATTGAGTAAAAATCTGAGCCAAGTTAGCTCGCAGGTTGTGGCAGCCATAGACCTATATTTGGCTTCTGAGGACGATCTCGAAACAGTTTCTGCTTCTTTGCTTTCCAAGAAATTAGTGAATCCCTTAAGAATACACAATATCCTGTTGTCGATCTCCTTGTCATAGGACAGTTTGCGCAATTGGCATCACAATAAACCTTTAAAGTAAGGGTGTTGTTGGAGGAGAACAACATGCCTAAACCAGGATTGCCTTTCAAATATTTGATAACATGAAGGGTAGCATCCCAATGAGGCATTCTCGGAGCATGCATAAATTGACTAAGAATATTAATTGAGTATGTAATATCTGGTCTTGTAATTGTGAGATAGTTAGTCGTCCAATCAATCTCCTATAGCGAGTCAGATCTTATAGCAGATCACCTTGATAATTTGTGAGTTTCAGATTTGTCTCAATAGGAAAAGTTGATGGTTGAGCACCCAAGTAACCAACATCATCTATGATCTCTAAAGCGTATTTTCGTTGAGAGATAACAATAACTGCTTTGGACCTTGCAACTTCTAACCCAAGAAAGTACTTAAGTAGACCAAGATCTTTGATATGAAATTGTTGGTGAAGAAATTGCTTAAGACTGTGTATTGCTTCTGCATCATTTCCAGTAATCACCATGTCATCTACATAGATAAAGACCATGGTTGTAGATGAGCCTTTTGTTTTCACAAACAATGAATAATCTGAATGTGATTGAGTAAAACCAGCCTTCTTGATAGCATGTGAAAATTTTGCAAACCAATTTTGAGGTGCTTGTTTAAGTCCATAAAGGGACTTATGCAGTCGACATACTAACTTCTCCCCCTGTTGACAAAGTCCCGGTGGTGGAGTCATGTACACTTCTTCCTCTAAATCGCCATGTAAAAAGGTATTGGTCACGTCCATTTGATACAAGGGCCAATGCCGTGCAGCAGCAATAGCAAGAAGACATCGAACAATTGTCAATTTGGCTACAGGGGCAAATGTTTCAGTATAATCCAAACCTTCTTGTTGAGAAAATCCTTTGGCTACCAATCTAGCTTTGTATCATTCAATTGTACTATTTGAGTTGTATTTGATACGATAGACCCATTTGCTACCAATGGCGTGATGACCAGCAGGTAAAGGAACTAAGGACTATGTTTTCTGTGCATTGAGAGCATCAAGTTCACATTGCATTGCTTCTTGCCATTTTGGATCTAAGACAGCCTGAGCATAAGAGGTTGGTTCGAAAACACTTTAAATGGTATTAACAAAGTGTTTATGAGTAGAAGACAATGAACCATAGGAAATGTAGTTACTTAAAGGATATCGAGTACCTGACTTAGTTGAAGGTGTCTGATTTGCAGTTGCAGTTGATGACGTTGTACTAACTTGTCCACAATGAAAGTCTCGAAGAAGAATGGATGGCTGCCGGACACGGTCACTTCTATAAAGAGGAGGTATAGAAGATGATGTAGAGTGAGGAGATGACATTGAGGAAGAAATGGGTGACTGTATGTTGGTTTCGGATGATGAAGGAGTAGATATTATTTGATGCGTGTTAGTAGAATAATCTGATATCTCAAGTGGTGATGGTGATGTGTTATCTAATGATTTTTCTGAAGCAGGAGAAGGAAAAATGGACTCATGAAAAACAACACCACGACTTGAAAAAAATTGGTGAGTGTTACAAGCAATAAGCCTTTTGACCTACAGGATAGCCGACGAAGATGGATTTTCTAGCTCGAGAGTCAAATTTGTTTGTCGGTTGTAGATTTGTTGCATAACAAAGACATCCAAAAACTCTTAAGTGAGAGTAGTTTTGACAAGCCCCCAACCTACTATCTCCTATTAGGTAGCCTGCCGACACTCCACGGTAGCTTTCCAGTTGAGACTTGCCTCGCTGAAAGGCTTCCGTGAAGATAAGCCGTTTTTTTTACTTGGAAATCTGAGTAGGAATTTTTTTTTTTTTTTATTAAAATTTTGGCGGAGTCTTCTCTGTTTTTCTGAGATTACCAAATCTTAGAGACCTGTATGAAACTTGAACACTTCTATAAAATTTCAAATCTCAACTACCGTGGACCTCCGGTCCATCTCAAATCAACCACAAATCAAATCACAAATTTCAAATAATAAAATACTGAACTTTAACAATATACATTTTACATAATAGTTACAATCAAACAAAATGCATAATTCTAAAACTGCCACAGCAATGTCTGATTGGTCCTGCTAATCTTGAGGGTCCCTGCAACGTTTGCACCTATACCTGTACCTGGGGAGGTTGGTTTATAAAACATAAAAACGTAATGAGTTAAACGCGTTCAGTGAGTGTTATCTTTTTCTAATAAATCTAATATTTTTGATTTAACCTCCCTCAAATTTTACTGAGAAGAATAATAATTGGTTTTCTGATAATAGTGAAAGACAACTAATAAAACCTTTATATTTACTGAACATTGTACTAAATTCTCTTTACTAGAATTGACGTACTGAAATTCCAAAGTAATAAATCTTTTACTACTTTCTGAAAACCGTAGTAAAGTAAATAACTAAATAATAAAACTTTTTCTGTTTATTTGAAAACTAAACTGAAATCTAAATCATAAAAACTATATTGAAAGTCAAGTAAATAACTAAATAATAAAACTTTTTCTGTTTATTTGAAAACTGAACTGAAATCTAAATCATAAAAACTATATTGAAAGTCACACTGAAATCTTTTCCTAATAATTATACTAAAATTTACTTTATGAAAACTTTACTGAAACCTGAACTGATAAACTATTTCTAAAATCTATTTTCTGAAAACTATTCTAAAATCCATACTGAAAACTATACTGATATCTAACTTCTAAAAATTGTTCTGAACACTATAGAGAAAACGTTTCAAACTTTCTATTATTGCTGAAAACTGATAAACTGAAATACTGCATACTTTTTGAAAACCAAAAAGCTGAGATAATATATATATATATATATATATACACACACACACACACTTTACTTTTCTAAAAACTGAAAAACTGAGAAAATATACTTTTACTTTCTAATAATACTTTTATGATAAAACGTTTCTGATAATGTCAATGGAACCCATATCTAATAACTGATAATCCATAGGGGAATCAGTTGGCACCGCACCATATGGAGGGTGTCACCAGACGACTAATCTGGCGCCACACTAGTGACTCTGATAATCTGATAAAAGACATCTCACTGTCTATGTGGCAGAATTCTGCGTGTGGATGACTGACAGACTCGACAGACTCAACCCTCCTGGAGTTAGCGGACTGTCCCCTCCTTAACTTGCCCTATACAAATGGGGTGTACCGGCTGAGTCTACTGTTGATAAATCTGATAAGCTGATAATCTGATAATGGATAGGTATCCTATTGGCCTGAAAACAATTTATTCATTATTTAAAAGAAAACTAACTTTTAATTTAAAAACTTGGAATATAACTAAAATCTATTTCTTTAACTAAATTCCGTGCGTAAATATTTTCATCTATTGAAAATAAACTCAAAAATTCTGAGATATAAAAATATCTTAACTAAAATATATATGAGGCAATCAATTCTATTATAATTATAAAACACATATAAATAAATAAACGTGTATATAAAATCATAAATACTTAAATTAAACTTGGAAACATACTAAAGTATATTTCAACTAACAATATAATTTTGCTTAAAATAGTTTAACACTCACAGATTTCTGGTTTTCTCTAGGCTTGGTGCTCTGGTTCCTTCGTCTCATTACATTTTTTGTCTTCCCATAATATTTCATTCTTCTCTCATACTATGATGATTTCTTCCTAAAATAAAATAATATATTTCCAATCAATCATAAATATAAATACTATAATTCACTCAAAAACTCAATTAACATACATAAGGCATTTAAATTATAAAATGCCAACATTCAAGTTTTTTATTTCTTTTTTCTCCATATCTAACAAAAATCAATTGCACTTATATCCACTAAAATTTTACGTCACTATAACCATATGTACATAGAATCATTCAATTTCTCTTTTGATTGAATTTCATACATCACAAATCAACATATTTACTTTATTTTCTAAGCATCAATTTGCATCAAAACTACACAAATACAATTTCTAACACTTATCATACATAAATTGAAATCTCTACACAATTTCTCATACTAATCTTCATCAATTTAACATAAGTGAATTTCCTTCACTTAACAATATCAAATTCAATCTCATTAAATTTGATTAAACTAATTCTAACTTCAATTTCAAAAATTCCAAATTCATGCCATTAATTTACTCAATAACACTCAAATTACTCAAATAATTTCTCAATTCAACAATTTAAACTTGAAATCATCAAATCCCCAAAACTTTACCTTACTAGTTTTCTTTATTTTTACTTTAATTAATTCACATCCAACTAATTTCAAACAAAACAACACAAAAACTAAATCAAATACTAAAATCAACAAAACCCACCATCTTCTTTACTTCCATCATTCAAATTTCATTTTGTATTAAACAATCAATTTCAAGAACAAATCAAAACTCAATCAATTTCTAAAATCAATTCAATTTCATCAAACTTACCCAAAATCCTCTTGCTCTTCTTCTTCTTGGTTGACCGAGACTCCTCACCTTCTTTCTCTTTTTTTTTTCTTTTCTTCTTCTCCCTCACGGTTTCTGCTCTCCTTTTCTTTTCTCTCTTCTTGGCCGGCTACTACTTCTTCTCTTTTCTTTTTTGTTCTTCGGCCACCAACTACTCTCTCCTTCTTCCTCTTCTTTCTTCTTCTTCCTTTCTTCTCCTGCTGCTCACTTCTTCTCTTTTCTCTCTTTTTCTTTCTTCCTTCTTTTTTTTCTTCTTCTCTTCTGCCGGTCTTTGCTCTGTTTTTCTTTCTTCTTCAGCTGGTTGCTTTTTCTTTTCTTCTTCTTTTTTTTTCTCTCTTCTTCCTCTTCTGCCGGACTGCTTTCTTTCCTCCTTCCTTCCTTCTTCGGCCAACAGCTGCTCTTCCTTTCTCTTCTTCTATCGAATTTTTTGGATTCTTTCTTTCTCTTTCTATTTTTGTTTCTTTTATTTTCTGATTCTATCACACCAATATATATATATATATATAAACTTTAATTGTAACTTGCCCTTTTTACATTATAAAATCATAATGTGACCACAAATTGAACACTAATTATATACAATTGTCCAATAATATTTTAATTGCCAATTTAGTCCAACAATCACATTTCATTTCATTCATTTCTCCTCCCACTAATTCTTGACTTGGCGTATCATAATTGGTTCCTTATATTTTACATGGATTGTGCTTCTTTAGGAGGAAATTTTCTATAAAAATCCACTAACTCTTGACTTTTTTTTATCCATATGGCTAACTTTGATTTGTCTATTTGTACACCTCAAAATTAATCCATCAACATTACTTTTTCACCACATTTAAAACACCAATTAAATTACAATCCCATATTATAAAAATATATTTTAACTTTCAATAAATATTTTTTACATTCCGAACTTATGGAGATCCTTATTATGTTCTCCAAAACTTATAATTAAATTTCTTATCTACTTATGGAACCTTAATAACCATTTGGAACTATTCCAGACATTTTTCGAGTCTCTGATACCCTTTTCGGAAACTTTCGGATTCATTCAATAAATTCCACTATAGCACCATTATTACATTTAACATCCAATTTACTCATAATAAGAGCTTATCTATTTACATTTGTACTGTACAATAAATTCTGGGAGAATACATTACAACACCTATACATACAGTATATACTATCGGGAGGGTATATTACAAGTTTGGTGGTTTGTTATATAACAATTCATATGGAGATTTATGTTTTAACACATGAGTAGGAAGGCGATTAATAAGATAAGATGTTGTGAGAATACTTTCTGCCCAAAACTGTAAAGGAAGATTGGCATCAAATCTCAAAGCTCTACCAACATTTAAGAGATGGTGGTGTTTTTGTTCAACTACACCATTTTGTTGAGGTGTAGATGTACAGGAGCTTTCAATAAAATGCCTAGATTAGAGAAATAAGATATCAAGGAAGTAAACTCTAAGCCATTATCACTTCTAATGCATTTGATGTGGCAATTAAACTGGGTATTTACATATTGATGAATGTTTTGATGAATCCTTGAGTTTCTGATTTGAATTTCATTAAAAAAATCCAAGTAAAACGAGTGTAATCATCAACTATAGTAAGGAAGTAATGTGCTCCAGTGTGAGTTGCAGTACGAAAAGGTCCCCAAATATCATAATGAATAAGATCAAATGAGTGCAAAGTTTGACTAGAACTTGAAGAAAATGGTAAACGAGTTTGTTTTGCCAAAGGGCAAGTTTCACAAGAATGTTGAGAATCAAATACGAATGATGGAATAATGCTACTTAAAAATTTTGAAGGTGCTTTGGAGGGATGTCCTAATCGCTTGTGCCAAGTAATGCTTGTAGCAGAATCAACATGGTGAGTGAGAGGAAGAGAAGTTGGTATAGACTTCACTAGAGGAACAAAGTAGTACTAGCCATTAAGCTGCTTCCCCAAACCAATCATCTTCTTCGAAGCCAGGTCTTGCAATATACAAAAAGTGGGAAAAAACTGGATTGAACAATTCATGGCAGATGTAAGTTGACTTACTGAAAGTAAATTAACATGAAATGATGGTGCACACAATATATCTATAATATGTAGATGATTTGAGAGTTGTATTGAGCCAATTCCAATTATCTTGGAATAGGAACCATTGGGTAAAGCTACTTGTGAAGACAAAGGAGTGGTATTGATTATTGAAGTTGCTATATGGTTTGTTGCACCGCTATCAATAATCCAATGATTCAAGTCCGTTTGTTGTTTGCTAAAGGATGAGCAAAAAGGTGTAGAAATACCTGTATAGTTTGCATGAGCAGTATTTTTACCATTTCTAAAGAAAGCTTTTATTTGAACAAGTTCTTCAGAGGTAAATTGAGGATTCTGTTCAGTTGATGTCTTTACTATGTCCTGATGCATCTCTACACTAGTTTGGTGTGCAGCAGGTTTTCTGCTTCGATTTGGAGGTTGAACATCTTTGCCATGGAGCTTGTGACCAATTGGAAAACCATTCAAGTAGTAGCAACGATCCACCGTGTGAGTTGTGCCCTCACAATAAGAGCAAAATAGAGATCTTCTGGCCCCTTATGACTTGGAATGAGATGATGTTGACTGTCTGATTTGTTGTTCAGTATTTGAAAGCAATTCTCTAGAGTTTTCATGAGTTTTGATACTCATAGCATGAACAAGATCACTTCCCTTGATGTCAGTAAGTCCTCGCTACTTTTCTTCCTCACAAAGAAGTGAGTATGCCTTTTTAACAGTTGGTAGAGATGCATTAACATGATTTGCCCTCGCACAGAAAGAATATATTTCATTCAATCCCATAAGGAATTGTCCCAGCCTAATCCTTTCTTCGTTTTCTTTTAAGTCCTTTTGTCCTCTACAAGTGCACATGATTGAAGGACTGCATGCAGTTAGCTCATCCCACAACATTTTCCATCTTTGTGTAATAAGAAAAAATTGAATCTTGGTTTTGTTTCAATTCAACAATAGATCGTTGAGTTTGATAATGATGAGAAAAATCACCTTGAGAGAAACGCTCTTGAAGATTCATCCAAATTTCTGAAGGTGTCTCTACATAGAGTACACTGTTTGCTAGATCTAGATTTAGAGAGTTAAAGATCCAAGAGATAACCATATCGTTGCAGCGCTGCCATAAGGAATATTTTGGATATTTTTCATCTGGTTTTTGAATGGTACCTTTGATGAATCCTAGTTTTTTTTTGGCACTGAGACTTACCAATATAGATCTCCTCCACATAGCATAGTTGGTTCCATCTAAGACTTTTGGAACAAGAACCATGCCTGGGTGATCAGAGGCATGAAGAAAGAAAGGATCAGATGAATCAATTTTTGATGTAGACATAATGTGCTCAGAGGTACGAGAGGATATACTTTTTGGTGAATGATTATCATTGCTATCACTATTGATATCAGTGTCACCCATTAAAAAAAATAAATTTGTGGAAGTGTTTTACAGAGACAACAGAATCATTGCTCTGATACCATGAAAAAATAAGTTTGAAAAAGAATATGTTCTTCTCTATTCTTCCAGCCAGAGTACATTGTTTATATAGAATAATTTACATCAAAGGGAAGAAAATAAAGAGCTTAATTAATTCCCTTAATTAAAGGAATTACAAATCTCCTAAATACATGATACAAGCAAAGAATAAAGCTTAATAAAAGAATTGAATCTCAATTACTCAAATTATGCTAAACCAAATCTCAACACCTTATGACAAAGCGTGCACCGACATCGAATTATTTCATCATGTAATGAAGTTTTATAATCTGCAAAACGCTTTTATATAAGTTGCCATGTATCTTATGATGGAGAGTCGTCGTCAAATGAGTTCTTCATAATGAAAATTTTATGGTTACAAAACACTTTCAAATGATTTGCTATTATACCTTATGATTAAGTGTCACCATGGGATCTCACTCCAAAAAAATATTATATTTACCGCAATTTCCTTTTACCGGGGATACTAGTTCGTGGTTAGTATTAAAAATTTTAAAAATCTTCTATTGCGAATACTTCACAGTAAAATTTTTTTTGCAACACTTATTACTTACGGCAAAACTATTTGCCACGGGAGTATTTGTAACCCCTTTTGTCGCAGATTACAACATATTTTTCTCCGACAAAATGTCACTTTTGTTTTATGGTGTCTTTTCCTTGGAATGAAATGTTTATGGTGTATACAACACTTTCAAATAATGTCCTATTATACTTAAAGGCAATGTGCTAAAGCCGAAATTTATCCTCCTAATGAAATGCATAATGTGGGGAGGAAGCTACAAATTTGGGAAGCATTAATTGTATTAATTCTCAATAAAAAAATATAAATTCTTGCTCGGTGTCTCTCATTTCTGCTCAAGAGATCGGGTCACCCTGATATTTTGGGTGTCTGAGGAAAACTGTAAAAATGGGGCCATTAAACCTCCATGTGTTCTTCTGGCTGCCCAGGAGGTGTTTGAGGAAATTACTTGGTGATAAAATATATATTTTGATGTATTAAAACATCTCCACTGCTCAATATTTTTTAATCGTCAAACTTAATACTAGAAGAGTTCAGTATAAGATTTTACAAACTTTGATTCCGAGTTAATTCAACAAACCTTAGGTTGAAGTCAACAGAAGTCACTGTGCCTTCTTCTAATAAATTTTGGAAGGGGCTTGGTTCTTTGTTGAAGGTGAATGAGGTCGACAGGTACAAGTTGTTTACTTTTCAGTAGTCTATGTATATTTCTTGTCTTTACTTCCTATTGATAACACCTTCGGGTAACAATGTTTCTTGGCAGATTCATGGAGTGAAGGGCTTACACTGACTGGCGATGAGGTCACTAGGGTGTGGCGAACAATTATTGCGAGCTTAAAAGCTCGTGCCGCTTTATTACTCTACTACAGCCAGGCATTGGTAAGTCATGCCTTTATTAATCACGGGATCAACTCGTGGGCCACTTAACACATTCACATAAGTTATACTAGTTGGTATATTATTTACGACTCACGTTGATTAGCCACTCAATCACTTGACTCTTGCTATAACCCAATACTACCTACCCACAAACCTTTTACTAGCAAACCCTGCGATATATGCTTAAAGACTCCATGCGTTACAAGTCTTGTTGTTCCTTTCGTATGGTTAAAGAAACAATAACCTCCAATTTATGAAATCAGATCTATGTGCGCAATAAAACATGAAGAATCAAATAATATGTATGATCAAAACATATTATGAATGGACTAAGTAATTAAGCGCAAAAGCAAAGCATAATTAGTCTATGTAAATAAACTCTCTCTTCTCTCACATAAACAAAAACATCGAAGCTTAAAAAAAAAACAGTGAAATGTGAGAGGAATAGAATAAGAACTATGAAGAACTATAGAAAGTATAATGAGCCTATCAAAAGAGACTTGAAAGAGCTAAAGAATTATAAATTATAATTTCTTTATATATAGGCAAACATTAGAAACCCTAAACCCAATTGTAGTAGGACTTTAAGAGATATTAGATTTTCTAATTCAACTAGGAAAAAAAGATTTACTTTCCTATTGAAAAGATATTATCAACCCAAAAATAAAGGATTTATTTATTAGGTGATTTTCTTGCTTTTAAATGCCATAAAAGCATCCTTGATGAACAAGAAAACATTAAACACAAGTTTGAAAGACAAGGAAATATATATATATATATATATATATATATATATTGGTATCCTTTATATTTTGGTGTGTAAAATTGATTTGTGACTCATAAAATCAATTGAAATATGTTGATTAATCATTGGTCTGTACCTTGTATGTAAAACTGATTGTGTAAAAATTAGCATGTAAAATTAATTGTATGCAAACTAGTGTGCATAATTGATTGTTTACAAACTAGTATGTAAAATTGTTATAGTACAAATTAACATGTAAAATTGAGTGACAAACTATAATGTATAATTGATTGTTTACAAACTAGCATGTAAAATTGTTATAGTACAAACCAAGTTTTAAAATTGATGTAGTATAAATCAGCGTGTAAAATTAATTTCTTATAAACCATTGAGTGAAATTGTAATCTAGAGAAAAAAGAGTGTGATAGAGAAAAGAGTTTGATAGAAATAAAACTTGGACGGATGAAAATGAGTAGCACAGATTTACTAGATAAAGATGATACTAGAAACCCTATCACAGAAGTGAACAAAGAAGTACTCATCACTTTATTAGTAGTGGATGTACCTTTTAGATAATTAACTTATGGCTTAACAAATATACAATTTAACATCTAAATCATAAAATGAATAAAGTTATTAGTCATAAAAATATAATTATATTATAATCTCTTTAAAATTAAACATACATGGGCCGAATAAACATATATTATTATTGGGTTAGCCCATTTTCACAAAATCTTGTAGTCAAACCCGTAACCTAATATATTGGTTCCCTCCGCTTTTTGATCCAGAAAAAAGAACACCATTAGCCGAAGTTACAGGGCCGAAGGCAATGGCCTTGTTTGGATCAGCGATGGACCACAGAGTTTTGCCACTTCGAGCATCCATTGCCACCCACCCACCAGAGGTGGTGGTCTGTTGGATTGTTTGAGAATGAAATTCTTGCCGTTTGGGTTGGCAATATTTGTATAGATCATCTTTTCATCAGTGGCTGCTCCCCAGTGTCCTCCTCCATGCCACCATGTCCAACCTCCTACAATTACAAAATTAGTATTCTTATGTAGATAGGCCATTGTGAGAAAACTTACGTAAATAGGCCATTGTCTACACTAAAAGAACTTACAGTAGTCAAGACATGGCTGCCGTTATCGCGATCCATAGCCCAAGCAAATCCACTTTTCTGAACAGCCACAACAATATCTTTTTTAAGTCCTTCAACTTGTATGCTAAGCATCATTGGTGCCTCTCCAAAATCATGGTTTCGATGAATGTCAATTGATGGGCTGCTGCCCCAGACTGCAGCCCCTGCATATCCTCCAGTGTCGCCATTGTTATCAGGAAGCATAAAGGTTTTCCATAGGATTTCACGAAATTCGACGTCTAATTTGCAGAAACTGCCACGGAATGTGCATCATTGTTCAATGCTTCGATATAATTCCTCTAGTGATGATGTTCCTATGTAGAAACTCCTCCCCGGAGAACAACGAGGGGCAGAAAAAATCACTTAAATAAATTAGATATATATCAGCAACAACAACTGTGTTAACTAATAAAGCTGAAAAACATTGTTGATTTCAACAAAAGTGTTATCATGATCATCAAGCATTCGTCTTAATAGTTGAATTAAATCATTTAATTTTGCAATTTGCAGACCTGTTTAGAAGTGTTAAGCATAAGTAGCAGCTGGTGTTCAAGTCTTCAACAGAAGGTGCAGTTGGTTCAAAGCAACAGAAGGTGCAGCTGGCTCAAGTGTGCAAGTGTGTTTCATAGCAGCAGGTGTTTGTATTTCATCAGCTCTCTTAAGCATACATCAAACACCTTGCCTCTTATGATCAGATCAAAGGGTCACAACACTTGCCAGGTCACATTTGCTGATTACCAATCAAAATGACAAGGCAGAAATTCTGTTACAATTGCAACAGAATTTCCTGCTAGTTTTATCATCACACAAATGTGTGATTCTCTTGTTCTCTTTAGCTATAAATAGCAGCCCTCTATTCTTTCAGATTAGTGAGAACAAGTAGCAAAATCTTCTTCAGTTTTCTCTGTATTTTTGTTCTTTAGTTTCTGCAGTTTTTAGTGTTACAGCTTTCTTGGTATTCCAGCTTATTTCACATGGTATCAGAGCAGAAGAGAGCTTTAACCAGTGAATCTCTTTGCAAACCTCCATGAACGGCTGGACTTGAGATATCGATTGATGGATTACTTGAAGCCATGACTGTTAGTCTATAGCTCTCTGTCATGGTCTGTTATAGTTGTAGAAGCCAAGGACTTGTACTCACCAACAAAACGGTATTCCGGAGAAAAAACATAGGCATATAGTGGAGGTTGGCCTAACTCTTCTTTCTCAAGCCAATCTACCATTGTCTTTTCGGTGGGAAGCATTTGCTACTACTGTCCACATTATCAACATTCTTCCCACACCTTTACTTGATGGTTTGTCACCTTATGAACTCCTTTTTCATAAACAACCTGAATATCTTCTTCTCAAATCCTTTGGCTGCACATGTTTTTCATTTTTAAGATCCTATAATAGACATAAGCTTAATTTTCATTTCTCCAAGTGTATGTTTATTGGCTATAGTCTAGACCACAAAGGATATAAATGTCTACATCGTAGTGGAAGAATCTATATAGCTTGAAATGTCAGCTTTAATGAGAGTGAGTTCCCTTACAAAGAGCTGTTTCTCAAGTCCTCTGTTGCTCCCTTACATTCCAGCAAAAGTCTTCCTATTTCCATGTTACAGCCTACTCTAAAAAATCCTACCATTGTGTCAAATTCTTCATCACGCGTGTCTTCAAACATTGTCCTACCATCAATTGCAACTCCTGTCTCTAATTCTGATATGTCATCAGTGGCACCTTCTCCAATCAGATACTTACCTCATACTTCATCCAACATACCTCTTGCTCAACCCTCAACCTTACCACTCAACACACATTCCATGACTACTAGAGCCAAAAATGGCATTGTCAAACCCAAAATCTATATTGTTAGCTCCTTCACAAATTCTGAACTCAAGTTAGTAATTGAAGCACTACATATTCCTTGTTGGAAAACATCTATGAATGATGAGTACTAGGCCTTATTAAACAATCATACCTGGGTGCTGGTACCTAGAACAAGTGATATGAACATAGTTGGGCACAACTAGGTTTTCAGAATTAAATACAACCAGGATGGCAGTGTGCAAAGGCATAAAGCTAGGTTGGTAGCAAATGGTTTTCACCAAAATGTAGGCATAGATTACCTTGAAACCTTCAGCCCTGTGGTAAAGTCTGCTACAATTAGAGTTGTGTTATCATTGGCAATCACTTATCAATGAGATGTTAAGCAATTGGACATCAATAATGCTTTTCTTAACGGTGAGCTCAAGGAGAGAGTTTTCATGGAGCAACCTAGTGGTTATGCACTCAAAGACAAGCCAAATCATGTATGCAAGCTTATCAAATCTCTTTATGGGCCGAACCAAGCTCCAAGAGCATGGTATGACAAGTTGAAAACAGCTTTGGTGCAATGGGGATTTTAGAATTCCAAGTATAATAAATCTATGTTTGTTTTCAAAACTCAGTCCAATATTGTGATTCTTTTAGTATATGTTGATGACATTTTAGTGATAGGAAATAATAGTGCTCTTATCAAGAAATTTGTCCATGATCTTCATGCATCTTTTGCTCTTAAGGACCTTGGTTCTCTTAACTATTTTCGAGGCTTTGAAGCCACTAGAAATGCTCAAGGTCTGCTGCTTACACAGTCTAAATATGCCCAAGATTTGTTGATTAAAACCAATATGTTGTATTCAAAGGCTTGTCCTACTCCCATGTGTTATAGCACCAAGTTGCAGAAATCATATGGTGACTTATTCTCTGATCCATCAGCATATATGAGCACAATAGGTGTTTTGCAATACTTGACCCTCTCCAGGCCTGATCTTTCTTTTGCTGTCAATCGTCTTAGTCAGTACTTGGCAGCTCCCACCACTGCTCATTGGCAGGCATGTAAAAGGGTATTTAGATATGTCAAGGCCTCTCTTGATCATGGTCTGTTATTCCAACGACAGCAGTCACCTATGCAGCTAAAGGGGTTTTGTGATGCTGATTGGGCAAGTAATTTTGATGATCGAAAATCCACTAGTGGCTGGTGTATGTTCTTGGGTGGGAATCTTGTTTCATGGAGCTCAAGAAAACAAAAGGCGGTAGCACAATCTAGTACAGAGGCAGAGTATAGATCACTAGCTCAAGCAGTAGCTGAAGTTGTGTGGCTCAAGGCTCTACTGTCAGAATTGTATGTTACTCTTCCTCAAACTCCAATTTTATGGTATGACAACACCGGTGCAAGAGCTTTAGCATACAATCCAGTATTCCATTCTTGCACAAAACATATTATGATTGATTTATATTTTGTGAGAGATAATAATCAGCTCTCATAAGCATACATCGAACACCTTGCCTCTTCTGATCAGATCAAAGGGTCACAACACTTGCCAGGTCTCATTTGCTGATTACCAATCAATGACAAGTCAGAAATTCTGTTACAATTGCAACAAAATTTCCCGCCAATTTTATGCCAATTTTATCATCACACAAGTGTGTGATTCTCTTGTTCTATTTAGCTATAAATAGCAGCCCTGTATTCTTTTAGATTAATGAGAATAAGTAGTAAATTCTTCTTCAGTTTTCTCTGTATTTTTGTTCTTTAGTTTCTGCAGTTTTTATTAGTAAATTTTAATTGTATATTTCACTATTTGGAAATGTTAGGTGAGTGTTAGGTGTACTCTTGACTTTATGTAATGTTAGGTTAGTGTTTGTTGTACTCTTGAGTTTATGTAATGTTAGGTGAGTGTTAGGTGTACTCTTGACTTTATGTAATGTTAGGTGAGTGTTAGGTGAATATTAGGTGGGTGTTAGACTTTATGTGTTATATCTTCATATATATATACCTCATAAGATTAATGAAACAGATGTACATTTTCTCTCACTTTCATCATTTTACACATTTCTTTCATTATATTTTCATACATTTTCATTATTTTACATGGTATCAGAGCCAAGTTTCTGATCCGGACAACGTCTTGCACAGAATTTTCATCGAGCAACTTCAACAGCTTTCTTGTCTTCATCAATGATGAGTTCAAACCATGGTACTGGTAATAAATACACTTATGCAAATGCGACAGGTCTGTATCCATTTTCCAATGCTTCAATTAATTCTGTATTTACAAAGCCATGGATTTTAGATAGTGGAGCTACCGATCATATCACTTCTGATTCCACACTTCTCACCAAAACACAATCATCATCCATACCTATTGTTAATTTATCAACAGGATCTACAGCATCAATCACTTCAACTGGCACCGTATCTTTTAATTCTAACATCACTTTAGATGATGTTTTATGTGTTCCTAGTTTTCGCTTAAATCTAATTTCTGTAAGCAAACTTACCTCTGCCATAAACTGTTGTGCCATTTTTTTCCCACCTTTTGTGTTCTACAGGACTTGGCTACGGGGCAGATGATTGGCTCGGGTAAACAACATGGTGGTCTCTATTACATGCCTCCCTTACAAAGGATGTCAACCTGTCATCAAATTTCACAGCCTTCCAATCTATGGCATATGCGTCTTGGACATCCATCACCATCTTGTCTTAAATTAGCTTCTTCCTTATTATCTTCAAACAATATTTCTTATGATAATAACTGCATTGTTTGTCCCATGGCAAAACAAACAAGACTTCCATTTCCATTAAGCTCCATATCAACTCATGCTCTATTTGATTTATTGCATTGTGATAGCTGGGGTCCTCACAAAGTTCATACACACTCAGGGGCATGATTTTTTCTTACCATTGTAGATGACTTTACAAGATGCACATGGATATTCCTTATGCAGCACAAGTCTGAAACTCAAAACATTTTGAAATCTTTTATTGATTTTGTTTACACTCAATTTCATGCATATGTCAAAGCAGTTAAAGTAGACAATGGTTCTGAATTTTTATCTATGAAAAACTTTTTTAGACTTTATGGCATTGAATATCAACGCACTTGTGTTTACACCCCACAGCAAAATGGAGTCGTTGAAAGGAAACATCGTCATATTCTCACTGTGGCACGAGCACTACTTTTTCAATCCCATTTACCTTTACATTTTTGGGGTGAATGTGTTTTAACTGCAGTTTATCTCATTAACCGGTTGCCATCACCATTGTTCTCAAATAAAACACCTTTTGAAATGCTATATAGTCGCCCGCCATCACTTGATCACTTAAAAGTTTTTGGTTGTCTATGCTATGCAACTATTGTACATCCCATTCAAAAATTTGAACCTCGTGCCAAGTGTTGTATCTTTGTTGGATATCCGACTGGGCAAAAGGGATACAAACTATATGACATGGAAACCAATAAATTTTTTGTCAGTTGTACTGTCAAATTTCATGAATCCATTTTTCCTTTTTCATCTATCTCAACCCCATCCACTTCTGATTTTGTGGTGCCTAATTTTATATTTGAGACCACAGAAATGCAGCCTATCATACCACCATGCTCTTCTAACACCAATCCTCACCAATCCGAGCAAACAACATCTAATACACATGAACCCATCTCACCCACACCTGTTGTTCCCTCCAGCATTGATCAACCTTCCACAAACACACCAGATGCCGAAACCTTACCACCACTTTTAGACCCATCAAATATTCCTTCTGAAACTACTACTATTCCACCTCCGAGATAGTCAACACGGCCTAAGCGACCTCCGGCATGGCATAGAGATTTCCTGATGTCATCTCAGGCACATCAGTCTACCTCTGCACCAAGTTCTATACCAGGTACTCGATATCCACTCTCTGATTTTCTTTCCTACTCACGTTTTTCACCTTCCCATTCTACTTTTCTAGTTAACATCACAGATCACACTGAGCCCAAAAATTATGCTCAAGCTGTCCTTAATCCACATTGGCGACAAGCTATGAATACAGAATTAGAAGCCTTGCAGCTCAACAACACATGGAGCTTAGTCCCTCTGCCCATTGGCCACAAACCAATTGGTTGCAAATGGGTCTACAAAATCAAATACAAATCTGATGGCACCATTGAACGCTACAAGGCTTGCCTTGTTGCTAAAGGATACAATCAAGTTGAGGGCATTGACTATCAAGAAACATTTTCTCCAACAGTAAAGCTTACAACACTTCGTTGTCTTCTTACTATCGCTGCTGCTCGCCATTGGCACATCCACCAATTGGACGTTCAAAATGCTTTCCTACATGGCGACCTCCAAGAAGTTGTCTACATGGAACCTCCACCTGGTCTTCGCCAACAGGGGGAGCACACTGTATGTCGGCTCAACAAGTGTCTTTATGGACTTAAACAAGCATCAAGAAATTGGTTTTCCACATTTTCAGATACTATCAGAAAGGCCGGCTATCAACAATCAAAGGCTGATTATTCCCTTTTCACCAAAACTCAAGGTACTTCTTTTACAGCAATTCTTATATATGTCGATGGCATACTTCTCACAGGAAATGATCTACATGAAATGGAACGTCTCAAAAGATTCCTTCTTAAATGCTTCCGTATCAAAGATCTTGGAAACTTGAAGTACTTTCTCGGTATTGAATTTTCTCGCTCCAGAAAAGGCATTTTTATGTCACAAAGAAAGTATGCGTTGGACATTTTAAAAGATTCTGGACTCTTAGGCGCATGTCCCAACAATTTTCCAATGGAGCAGAATTTGAAACTTACTCCCACTGATGGAGCATTGCTAAATGATCCAACAAAGTACATAAGACTAGTTGGCAGATTGATATATCTTACAGTGACAAGACCTGATATAGTTTATTCAGTTCGCACATTGAGCCAGTTCATGCAAGAACCTAGAATACCTCATTGGGACGTTGTCATTCGAATCCTCAAATACATCAAAGGTACACCTGGTCAGGGATTATTACTTCCCTCCATAAACAGTTTAACTTTGAAAGCTTTTTGTGATTCAGATTGGGGAGGTTGTCGTGCCACAAGAAGATCAGTTACAGGCTACTGTATTTTCCTTGGAAGTTCTCTCATATCATGGAAATCTAAGAAGCAAGCCAATGTCACTAGATCATCGGCTGAGGCTGAATATCGAGCAATGGCTAACACATGTTTGGAGTTAACTTGGTTGCGTTACATACTACATGACCTAAAGGTTCCTCAAACAACTCCTGCACCATTATTTTGTGACAATCAGGCAGCTTTACACATTGCTGCGAATCCTGTCTTTCATGAGCGTACAAAGCACATTGAGATAGACTGTCATATAGTATGAGAAAAAGTACAAGCCGGAATAATCAATCCTTCTTTTGTTTCTTCACACTTGCAATTAGCTGATGTATTTACGAAGGCTTTAGGAAAGGATCAATTTGTGAATTTACGTAACAAGTTGGGACTTCATGATATTCACTCTCCAACTTGAGGGGGAGTATTAGTAAATCTTAATTGTATATTTGACTATTAGGAAATGTTAGGTGAGTGTTAGGTGTACTCTTGACTTTATGTAATGTTAGGTGAGTGTTAGGTGTACTCTTGACTTTATATAATGTTAGGTGAGTGTTTGTTGTACTCTTGACTTTATGTAATGTTAGGTGAGTGTTAGTTGTACTCTTGACTTTATGTAATGTTAGGTGAGTGTTAGGTGAATTTTAGGTGGGTGTTAGACTTTATGTGTTATATCTTCGTGTATATATACCTCATAAGATTAATGAAACAGATGTACATTTTCTCTCACTTTCATCATTTTACACATTTCTTTCATTATATTTTCATACATTTTCATTATTTTACAGTTTTTAGTGTTAAAGCTTTCTTGGTTTTCCAGCTCATTTCACAAGAAGTCAAGACATCGTGTACATAAACCATTGGAATAATAACGTAAGTGTAGACCTAAAAGTTTATGGAATCAGTCAAAAGATATGAGTAGATAATTCCATGAATTCAACATTTTCATTCAAGTAAAAGTGCAGCCAAGTGAAAGAATATATATGTTAATATATCATGAAAGCTACATATTTTGAGATTTATGTGTAAAGTGCATTCAAGTAAAAGTGTTTTGCAAAAACCTTGAAATTTCTGTTTTGAAAAAGCACCTGTGAATTACTTCTTCAGAAAGTTTTTTTTTTTCCTTTACAAAAATAAACGTAAAAGTGCTTTTCCATCAGAGCCAGCAAGAGCTGTGAAGGTGAGCAGGGAAAGCATACAGACCAGTAAAGGAAGAAAAAAATGATTTTGTTGATAGAATTTTCTGGCACATATGTTGTGTTCAAAGTTACTAATAATGTGAATAAGTAACGTGAATATAAAATAAAGAATTTCTACTAATTGCCTAAATATAGAAGTGTATAAGTAAATTACCTAAATGTAGAAGTATACAAGCTGTGTGATCGTATATGATCATGTTTTTATGTGCCATGCCCCTGAGCAATTGAATAACAATATTGTAGTAGATTTAATTTAATTAATAAAGTTCAATTCCAATTTTAAAAAGTAAATAAGATAAATTGAATAACTACTATTATACTAAAAGGTATTATTTCATTATTTGATAATTTTTTTTAACATGAGAGTAAACTTTTCCCACAATAAACTTGTTTAAAGACAATTTTTTTTAATAATTTATCAAATAAATAAATAGAAAGTGCACTAACTACTTGCGTTATTAATGGATGTGTAAAAAAAAAAAAGATAATTTTACTTTTTTATGCTTATTGAGTTTGATGCTGAAACATACTTATTACTTGTAAATTTGTAATACTTGTTAAATTAACTTATATAAGATTAGTTTAAGATCAAAAGGATTTGAACTAATAGGGGCTTTAAACACTTTCATATGACTTTTATTACACGTTATGACAGTGTTGCCGCAGTGCCAAATCATTTCATCGTAATGTATAATTGTATCTTATGATGGAGTGTCGCCGTCAAATGATTTCTTCATAATAAAACTTTTATGGATACAAAACACTTTCGTATGGCGTGCTATTATACCTTATGTCAGAGTGTCACCGCCGAATCATATACCCCGAGCGACTTTCAAGATAAATTTTGATGATCTCTCATTTCTGCTCAAGAGACAAAAAGTTTTTGATGATCTCAAAGTTCTTTTACTGTTTTCATAGTATGAGAACTGAGAAAATTCATCATTTTAAAGGAAATGTTCAATAGGGAGGAAAACACAATATTTGAATATGATCACAATTGGTTTAGTAACTTACTAGATTTTTCACGCATACTTTCGGAATCAATCCCGTATGTTCTCTCATCCTCTCTCTCTCTCTCTCTCTTTCCCTGTGTGGATTTTTAAATTTTTAAATTTTGTCTTGATTTTTGCATTGGACAATTGATCAACAGAATTCTTAAATCTAAATATTGCAGGACATCAACTCCAGATTCATGCGGTATATAGTTGATGGGTTTTTTCATAATTCCAGAGTCTGCCACAATTCCTTGTATTTGAACCTTTCCATCTCACATGCAGTGGAGCTGCTTGATGTCATCTCGCAGGATCTACCATAACAATAACCCTACCCATAATTATAACCATAGCAATAGCCATAACCATAGCCATAACCATAACCATTATGTATAAACCATTAGTATGCATTAGAAATGACTGGTGGCACCCCGAATACTTGTTAGCATTCACAAATTAAATTTGTGCTTCTCCTATTAACTATTGTAAATTATGATGTTTTTATATTATATATGAAGATCAAATATACTAAAACATATTTCAGTATCTTATTTATAATGTTTTTATATAGAGAGTTTTTATTATTTTTTTTTTGTTTTTTGCAGAACACTAGATATGAGATTGAAGTAATTCATCGTCCAAAATATAAAAATAGATATTCTATTTTCTACATTATATGGACAATTAATTGAAACAAGAAAAATGACAAATTTTTTTATTGATTGATAGATTGATTCACCTATTATATATTGACTCATCTTGTTTCCATAGAAATCAGATAGAGATTTTTTTTTTTATATAAATATTATTTTAAAAAAACTAACTTAGCCAAGCCTATAAATACTATGTGCTAAGCCACTACAAGTGAGAAAAATCGTAATGTATATCTTCAAGTAAGTTGAATTCATATCACATCAAAAGTTGGGATAGAATTGATATTCGTTGGAAAATTCAACATTGTTGTTGCATCATATGAAATTAATTAAATATAAAAGTATACAAATAAATTAACCAAATTTAAAAATTAAACGAATATAAAATTAACTAAATATAAAATTAAGCAATAGAAGTATACAAGTAATATTAACTATATACAAAATTAATCAAATATAGAAGTGTGTGTACCGATAAATTAACCAAATATAGTACACTAGTAAATTACTTATATTGTAATTAATTAATTATAAAAGAATTCAACTAAATAAACAAAATATAGAAGTGTACATGTAAATTAACCACATAAGGACGTATACATGCAAATCAACAAAATATTGAATTGACCAAATATAGAGTATACAAGTAATTAACTAAATATAAAATTAACAAAATATAGTAGTATACAAATTAGTTAACCAAATATAGAATTATACAAATAAATTGATAAAATATAGAAGTATATAGATAAATTTTATAATATGGCTTCTTATTATACCTTATGACAAAGCGTGCGTGGCGTCATATCATTTCATCATATAATGAAATTTTATAATCTGCAAAACACTTTTATATAAGTTGTTATGTATCTTATGATGGAGAGTCGTCGTCAAATGATTTCTTCATAATGAAACTTTTATGGTTACAAAACACTTTCATATGATTTGCATTATACCTTATGATTAAGTGTCACCATGGATCTCACTGCAAAAAATATATATATATATATATATATATATATATTATATTTACCGCGACTTTTTTTATCGGGGATACTAGTTCGTGGTTAATATTAAAATTTTTGAATTTTCTATCGCAAACTTCGCAGTAAATTTTTTTTTGCAACAGTTATTACTTGCGGCAAAAGTATTTATCACGGGAGTATTTGTAACCCCTTTTGTCGCGGATTACAACATATTTTCTCTCCAGCAAAATGCCACTTTTTTTTTTCATAGTGTCTTTTCCTCGGAATGAAATGTTATAAAACACTTTCAAATAATGTCCTATTATACTTAAAGGCAATGTGCTAAATCCGAAACTTATCCTCCTAATGAAATGCATAATGTGGGAAGGAAGATACTAATTTAGGAAACATTAATTGTATTAATTCACAATAAAAAATATAAATCCTTGCTCGGTGTCTCTGATTTCTGCTCAAGAGATAGGGTTGTCCTAAGATTTTCGGTGTTTGAGGAAAACTGTAAAAATAGGGCCATTAGCCCTCCATGTATTCTTTTGGCTGCCCAGGAGGTGTTTGAGGAAATTACTTTGTTATAAAATATATATTTGGATGTATTAAAACCTCTCCACTCCTCAATATTTTTTTAACGGTTAATCATACTTTTTTAACTGTCAAACTTAATACTAGAGGAGTACAGTATAAGATTTTATAAACTTTGATTCCGAGTTAATTCAACAAACCTTAGGTAGGAGTCAACAGAAGTCAACCATGCCACATAAGATAGCAAATTGGTTGGCAACTGCAACGAGTAAATGTCTTGAACTCTGCTGCTTGTAATTGAATTCTGGGCGGCAATGAGGACTTGGGGATCATATTTACTTGGAAGTGATAGCTGAAAATAAAGAAAGATCGTTAAATAGTGCCGGACTTGTGCCGATAATTAAACTCCGACGATCAAGTCAGTTTTAGTGTAATGAGGGATTAATGATTAAAATGACATAGTTTGGGTTTAAAGAGTAAGCCCTTCCTTGGTTGAGGCTATTTATTGAAACCCAATTTCTTTCTGGTGTCCCATTTGCCAAGATATGGTCAGCCATCACACCAGTCGTCAATCATCTACCCATTTCCTTAATCGGGGGTTAGCATGTTCTTAGAGCATGATTTAAGGGATAGAACAGTTCAAGTGGCTGATGGGTGGCCTAAGACATCTTACAATTAATGTGCCGAATTACGGGATATCTTAGGTTGTATGTATAATCAATGTTGTCAGGCACTTTAAATGCATGCAGTCCTTCTCCGAGCATGGTCGTGTCTGGCGCCATTAATTCTGATTTGACGACTAATAAATACTTTGCAGGCATATTTATTGTGCTTGAAGACTTCTTCCTTTCACTGACCTTTATCTCGATATCGTGGCGTAAAGGTGGCATCGAGAGTTTCCTCTATACCAAAGGATACGAAGTGGTGTCGAGGGATTTCTCGTCGCTAAAGGATAAGAAGTGGTGTCGAGATCATTCTCAATGCTAAGGGGTAAGGAGTGGTGTCGAGAGCGTTCTCGAACACCAAGGGACAAAACGACAACATTCCATCCTTTGGAATAGTTTTTCTATTGATGCACAGTGACGTTGCATTAACTATTAAAAACTGCCTACAATAATACCCTATAAATATATGAATCAAAAAATAGTTTTATTTTTCTCTCCGGTTTTTTTTTAAAGGAACTTTATCCCACTGGTCAACTGAAGGGTCTTGCCTGAGCATGACGTCATTTGATGTCATGGATTTTCAAATTCCTAATGGTTTACTTTAAGTGAACAGTTGGAGGCTTTACTGCTCACACGTGGCACTTCCTTACTGGCGTTCGGGTGCGTATTTTGGAGGTGGGAGGCGGTTCATCATTAGCTCGTCTAACGATGGGCTTTTCAAATTGAATGATCTTCTCAAGATCAACGACTAGGATTTTCCTCGGGGTGGCTTATATATATTTACCCCCAGAGATTGTTTACCCTTTTCTATTCTATCAGAGTCATCTTCCTAAAGAGAGAAAAATAGCTTTCAAGAGCAAGAACAAAGCAACTCTGTCAAGCTTGGCTTTATGACTTTTACTTCAGCATTTGCACTATACTTCTCCCTTGTGAGTCTCCTCGTTCTAATTAAACCGCTAAACATTGATTACTTGTGTGTTTAGGTAATTAAAGTCGACGCTGAACCCACCCCTAAGTCTTCATCAATGAAATCCTTGCCAGTTAAAGGTATAACAATGGGAAAGAGTCCTTTGCACTATTGGGAACAACTTGCATGTGATTCCAACACCACACCATACACTCGAAGGCAGACTCAGTTCTCATCGATGAACCCTAGCATCTTTCCTTGTGAGCAAGTAGTTTCCTATAGAAGCAGATGACTAGTAGGTGTCTAGTAAAATGGTGATCCCTGCAGACGATAAGAAAAAAAGGGGTCATCTGGGGACTGCCTTCTTCCAATAAATTTTGGAAGGGGATTGGTTCTTTGTTGAAGGTGAATGGGGTCGACAGGTACAAGTTGTTTACATTTTAGTAGTCTATGTATATTTCTTGTCTTTACTTCCTGTTGAGAACACCTTTGGGTAACAATGTTTCTTGGCAAATTCATGGAGTAAAGGGCTTACATTGACTAGCAACGAGGTCACTAGGGTGTGGCGAGAAGTTACTGTAACACCCAAATTTAAATAAACCTAATATGTGTCATAAGCATTTAAGTTTTAATAACATACTTTTATGTGCTTAACTAATGAGAGTTAATTTTTAAAATAAATTCTGATTAGCTAAATAGTTGAGATTGTTTTAAACTCTTTGTATTTTAAAAGAAAATATTAGATTTTATGTAAATATAGGATTTTGAACACTTTCAGGATTCCTATATTCTACAGAGCTTTAAATACTTTTATAAAAAAAAAAAAAACCCTATTTCTTTATCTATTGTATACGACTAAAGAAAAAAAAAGAATCTCATCTCTTGAAGTTACTAAAAAGAGATTTTCAAGGTGTGTTATTAATATTTTTTGTGTTTTTATACTTATATGCTTAGTGATTCAATATTAGGATTTTGATTGGTATAAACCCTAAAGGCATACTAGTTGAACTTTTAATCTTAATTTTCTGAAATTAGGTATAGTCTGACTGACCAGTGCTTATATTGGAAATTGTATTGTGAATATATACTTGGTTTCGGTAAATTGGTTTTATATTCTATAAACTAGACATCTAAGTGGTTCTAAAGAAATTTGTTTCACTTAAAAATATGTAGTATTGAATTTTTTTATAAATTTTCGATTCTTTAACAGAGTTGTTGAAAAGTTTTCGTTTTAAAATGTAGTTTCAGTTCGAATCATTGTTTTAGCAGGTTATACTGCTAAGCAAGATACAAAATTTTATATGAAGGTTTTTAAAGATGTTAATATGAGTTCTAGAAATTGTCATGATTTTTAGAGTTTACTTGAAAAAGATATGAATTTCGCAATTAGGGTACTGCAATCTGTCCAGCAGTACACCGAGGACAGAAACATAAAAGTAAAAATACTTTAAAAATATGTATATGTATTATTTAGGTTCTAAACTTTTATTTTGGAATTATATATGTTTATTTCACATTACTAAAACGTTTCATAGCAATTGGAATTCTGTAGAAATTTTAAAAATTCAGCATTGTATAGTATTCCGGACTGCCTACTGCCAGACAGACCAGAATACTCCAATAAATAAATTATTTTAAGGTAGTTTGAAATTTTATAAAATTCTGAAAATTTTTATATACGGAGATATGTTTGTTTAGAAGGTTTCTGCAAATTTTTAAAGTCTTTCAGCTTGTGATTAATTCACTAAAAATCCAAAATTGGATATTATTCCGTTTCCAAAACAGCACTGGTTAGTTCTAGTATTGAGTTTTTGGTTTGGGGAACGTTTTGAGAGATATATTTCAGTCCTAAGATATTATTTTGATTCTGATATAAGTCCGATATGTGATTTAGGCTAAGGTTTGGATCGTTGTCTTTTTGGAGGATTTGTTTTTACTTGGATTGCTGAAAGGTAAGTATATTAAATCTTTTATTTTTAAAACCGGAATCACAATGTTATATATATATATATATGAATGTGTTTGTGTGTACTTTTGAAATATGTTTATACAACCATTATGTTTTGAAAATATGTGAATACATGGTATCATAAAATATATTTTGACTAGGTTTACCTTTATTTATTACTGTTAGTAGGCACCCTTATGATTTTTGTATAGAGTCCTATGTGATATGTGATTTGTTATGTGTGTGGTATATGGGAAGTGACTCTAGGGCACCATGGGGACTAAAGAGTCTTTGTGTTTATGTGTTGATATATTGGTGCATGTGAGAGGACTCGTTAATGTTCACAACGAGGGTCTAGCTCTTATCTTCGGGCATGAGTGTTCTATATTTTTAAGAAAATAATTCTCACTTGCACTTTCCCTGTATACATTAGTTGCCGATGGGTAACTTTGGCTCCAATATATGATATGTGTTATATGCAAATCCTACTATACAGTGATGAGTAAAGGGATCCTAGTATTATTTCGATATATAATAAGTATGTGATTTTCGATATATGATAAGTCTTGTTATTTGTGTTTTGAATGTTATTTTGATTTGATAAATAAAAAACTAATGTTTAGTATGCTTACTGAGTATCCAACTCACTTAGTCCTTTGTGATTCCAGATGATTGAGGTTGCAATTCCTGCATAGCATGGATTGACATTTCAGCGAAGATTAGTTCTTGGTTCCCTAATCTTTAGAAGTTTATTTGTTATTTTTAGACCGTTGTTTATATTATTTGAACATTTGTTGGAGGTTGTATTTGTTTTATCATGCTTATCTTTATTGCAAGTTATTTGACATTTAGTAAGATCATATCTTGACTTTTGGGTTGGGCCGTGACAGTTACTGCAAGCTTAAAAGCTTGTGCCGCTTCATTACTCTACTGCGACCAGATATTGGTGGGTCATGCCTTTAACGTTGAAAAACATGGATTTGTATACTATGACAATCTAGGAGGGGTGTGAAAAAGTTTATCAACAAATATTGCGAATTAAAACAATAAACCATTCAACACATAACATGAGAGATTTTTAATGTGAAAAACCTCAACAGTGTGGAAAACCACGGGGACTAACTCGAAGGCCACTTAACACATCCACACAAATTATACTAGTTAATATGTCGTTTACAACTCACGTTGATTGATCACTCAATCACACGACTCTTGCTATAACCCAATACTACCTACCAATAAGCCTTTTACTAGCAAACCCTGCTATGTGTGTTCAAAGTCTCCTCGCGCTCCAAGTGTTGTTGTTCCTTTCGTATGGTCAAAGAAACAATAACCTCCAATTTATGAGATCAGATATATGTGCGCAATAAAACATGAACAATCAAATAATATATATGATCAAAACATATTATGAATAGACTAAGTAATTAACCGCAAAAGTAAAGCATAATTAGTCTATATAAATAAACTCTCTCTTCTCTTACATTATCAAAAACATTGAAGCATCAAAACAACAAAGACTGTGAGAGGAATAGAATAAGAACTATGAGGAACTATAAAGAGTATAATGAGCCTATCTAAAGAGACTTGAAAGAGCTAAAGAATTATGAATTATAAATTCTCTATATGTAGGCAAACATTAGAAACCCTAAACCCAATTGTAGTAGGACTTTAAGAGCTATTAGGTTTTCTAATTCAACTAGGAAAGAAAGATTTACTTTCCAATTAAAAAGAGATTATCAACCCAAAAATAAAGGATTTATTTATTAGGTGATTCTCTTGCTTTCAAATACCATAAAAACATCCTTGATGGAAAAGATCAGGGATTCCTGCTATCTCGGAGCTGCCGTTTGACTGTTTAAGTGATCAGGTTACTGACTTGGTCAACACTTGACTTTGGTCAATTTGTGAATAAGTTTGTGGCCTTGGTTGACCGGTGGACCTATTCCTTGGGCCTCGTCGACTGCTCGGCCTATTTAGGCTATTTTATTTATTTTGGGCTTTCTTTTTGTGTCCAAACGTTTTGGGCCATTTTTGATCCCTACAATGTAAAATTAAGAAGAAATAGAAATATACAAATTAAATAACCAAATATAGAATTATACAAGTAAATTAACCAAATGCAGAAGTATAAAGACAAATTAACAAAATATGAAAATACACACATAAATCAGTCACATATAGAACTAACAAAATATAGAAGTATCCAAGTAAATTAACTAAATGTGGAATTAACCAAATATAGAAGTATACAAATAAATTAACTAAATATGGAATTATACAAGTAAAGTAACTAAATATGAAATTAATAAAATATAGAAGTATACAAATAAATTAATCAAATATAGAATATACAGGTCAATTAACCAAATATGAAAGTATACACGTAAATCAACCAAAATATGATTAAAAAATATAGAAGTATACAAGTGAATTAAGTAAATGTCAAATTAACTAAATATAGAAGTATACAAATGAATTAATCAAATATAGAAGTACACAAATAAATTAACTATATATGAAATTAACCAATATAAAAGTATGCAAGTAAATTAACCACATATGGAAATATACAGAAAACTTAACCAAATATGGAATTAACTAAATATAAAAATAGACAAGTAAATTAACTAAAAATAGAATTAATAAAATATAGGTACAAGTAAATTAACTAAAAATAGAAGTATACAAGCTATGATCGTATACTATTCGTTATGACAATGCAGCGATGCTGCCAAATCATTCATCATAATGTGTAATTGTATCTTATGTCGGAGTGTCGCCGTCAAATAATTTCTTCATAATGAAACTTTTATGAATACAAAACACTTTCATATTGCGTGCTATTATGCCTTACACCGGGGTGTCACCGTCGAATCATGTCCTTCCAGTGACTTTCAAGATAAATACTGACTATCTCTCATTTCTGCTCATGAGGCAAAACATTTCTGATGATCTCAAACTTCTTTTACTGTTTTCATAGTATGAGAAGTGAGAAAATTCTTCATTTTAAGAGAAATGTTTCAATGGGAGGAAAACACAGTATTTTAATATTGTAACAATCGGTTCAACAACTTACCAGATTTCATAAGCATACTTTGGAAATCAACTATGTATGTTTTCTCTCTCTCTCTCTCTCTCCCTGTGTTTTTTTAATTATGAAATTTTGTCTTGATTTTTGTATTGGATAATTGATCAACAGAATTCTTGAATCTAAATATTGCAGGACATCAACCCAGATTCATATGTTATACAGTTGATGGGTTTTTCAGAATTCCAGAGTATGCTACAACTCCTTGTATATGAACCTTTCCATCTCACACATCACGGTAGAGCTGCTTGATGTCGTATCGCAGGATCTACCATATACATAACCCTAGCCATAATTATAACCATAATTATAACCATAGCTATAACCATAACCATTATGTAAACCATTAGATGATGATGTTAGCATTCGAAATGAGTGGCTATAATGGCACCCTTAATACTTGTTAGCATTCACAAATTAAATTTGTGCTTCTCCTATTAACTATTGTAAATTATGACATTTTTATGTTATATATGAAGATCAAATATACTAAAACAAATTTCAGTATCTTATTTATAATGTTATGAATTTCACTAAATAAGAGATTTTATTTTTATTTTTTGTGCAGAACACTAGATATTAGATTCAAGTAACTCCTCGTCCAAAATATGAAAATATATATTCTTTTTCAGAATTATATGGAGAATTAATTGAAACAAAGAAGTAACAATTTTGTTTATTGATTGATAGATTGATTCACCTATTATATATTGACTGATCTTGTTTCGATAGAAATTATATAGAGATTTTTTTCTTATAAAAAAATTGTTTTAAAACAACGAACTTAGCCAAGCCTAAAAATTCTATGTGCTACGCTACTACAAGTGAGAAAAATCATAATTTACATCTTCAAGTAAGTTGAATTCATATCACATAAAAAGTTGGGATAGAGCAACCTTGTTGTATTGTCATATGAAATTAATGAAATATAGAAGTATTCAAATAAATTAACCAAATTTGAAAATTAAACAAATATAAAATTAAACAAATATAAAATTAAGCAACAGAAGTATACAAGTAATTGATATCCTAGCCTAGCACACTTGGACTGACTGTTGAGAGCAACCACCAAAGCAGGATTTGATCAAACGTTTTGCACACAGCAAAGTCTGGATTGATCCTTTGTTCAACTGTGATTCCAGCTGATTCATTACTTGAGTGAACTTTAATGAATCTATGAGGTACAACTGCTGATGATGAGATGTAACTTCAAGATCCAATGCAGAAGCGGACTCAGCAATCACACATTTGCTGACTCAATTTATCTAATAAACTCCTAACAGATTTTCTAACTATCTAACATTTTTTCCTGCCTTTTCTTATTGTAAATTCTGTAGTGTTTGTGATCCATCTGATCACATCTGAGCTGTTGATCTTGATCATTTTGATCATTGCTTGTGCCTTGAGTAACCTTAGCTACACCTGAGTTGCAGGCTGCTGAATGTTGGTAGTTAGCTATTGCACGGTCTGCGTGCTTGTTATGTTCAGCAGGTTCCGTATGCTCAGCTTATTGTCATTTAAACCTTTCGATTCTTCGGTATGCTCAACATATTGAACTCTCACATTGTGATTAAGTGTCACCATGGGGTCTCACTAGAAAAAAAAATGTTATATTTACCACGACATTTTTACGGTGGATACTAGTTCGTGACAAATACTAAAATTTTTAAATATTTTACTATAGATTTTAACCGCTAAAACTCCGCAGCAAAATGTTATTGCAATAGTTATTACTTGCGGTAAAACTGTTTACCACGGGAGTATTTGTAACCCCTTTATCGCGGATTACAACATATTTCCTCTGCAACAAATGCCATTTTTTTTTATAATGTCTTTTCCTCAGAGTGAAATGTTTATGGTGCATAAAACACTTTCATATAATGTCCTACTATACTCAAAGGCAATGTGTTAAAGCTGAAACATTTCCTCCTAATGAAATGCATAATGTGGCAAGGACGATACTAATTAGGAAGTATTAATTATATTAATTCTCGATGAGAAATATAAATTCTTGCTCGGTGTCTCTCATTTCTGCTCAAGAGGTAGGGCTGCCCTGAAATTTTAGGGGTCTGAGGAAAACTGTAAAAATGGGGCCATCGACCCTTCATGTGTTCTTTTGGCTGCCTAGGAGGTGTTTGAGGAAATTACTTTTTTATAAAATATATATTTGGATACATTAAAACCTCTCCACTTTGCAATAATTTTTTTAAAGAAAGATCATACTTTTTTAATGGTCAAACTTATCTCTAGAGAGTTCAGTTTGAGATTTTACAAATTTTGATTACGAGTTCTTTCATCAAACACTAGGTAGGTCAAAAATATAAAAATATATATCCAGTTTCTGAATAGTGTAGGCAGCTAATGAAACAAAAAAGTCAAATTTTTTTTTATTGATTGATAGATTGATTCGTCATGTTTCAATAGAAACCACAGAGATTTTTATTTTTTCTTATATAAATATTATTTTGAAAAAACTAAGTTAGCCAAGCCTATAAATATTTTGTGGCTGTGCTACTACAAGTGAGAAAAATTATAATGTATACCTTCAAGTTAGTTGAATTCACGTCTCACATGAAAAGTTGGGATAAAGTTGAGATATTCGTTGAAACATCTAACATTATTTTTCTCGCGTAATATGAAATGAAGTAAATATAGAAGTACACAAATTAATTATCTAAATATAAAGTAACGAAATAGAAGTATGCAAGTAAATTAACGAAATATAATAATACACATATAAATTTAATATATGTAGAATTAACCAATAATAGAAGTATGTAATTAAATTAATTAAATATAAAAGTATACAAGTAAATTAATAACATATGAAATTATACACGTAAATCAACCAAAATGGAACTAATGAAATATAGAAGTATATTAATAAATTAACTAAATGTGAAATTAACAAGAAATAGAAATTTACAAATTAAATAACCAAATATAGAATTATATAAATAAATTAACCAAATGCAGAAGTATAAAGATAAATTAACAAAATATAGATATACACAAAAATCAGTCACATAAAGAACTAACAAAATATAGAAGTATCCAAGTAAATTAACTAAATATTGAATATATACAAGTAAAGTAACTAAATATGAAATTAATAAAATATAGAAGTATACAAATAAATTAATCAAATATAGAATATACAGGTAAATTAACCAAATAAGAAAGTGTACACGTAAATTAACCAAATCATGATTAAAAAAATATAGAAGTATATAAATGAATTAAGTAAATGTCAAATTAACTAAATATAAAAGTATACAAACGAATTAATTAAAATAGAAGTACACAAATAAATTAACTATATATGAAATTAAACAATATAAAAGCATGCAAGTAAATTAACCACATATGAAAATATATGTAACATCCCTAATTTCAAATAATTCATTTTGAATATGTGGATATAAAAATTTATGATTTGAGGGGTGTAAAACGTAATTAAATGTATTTTTATGGTTTCCAGATGGACCAGATGGAGCGGTCCAGAAAGATTGCATAAAGTGAAGGAAAAAGTGGACAGTGAGTACTGCGACCCCTCACTGCGACCAGAGATCGCGATGAGCTGCTCGCGGTAAAAAATGGTGATTTCTGGCAATGAGCACCGCGACCAGTCACCGTGACCACAGATCGCGCAGACTAGCTCGCTATGAAAAAGATCAAATTCGGGCAGTGAGCAACTCGACCGCCAGCGCGACCATAGTACCGCGATGGGTGCTCGCGATGAAAATGGTGGAACTTTTCCAATGAGTACCGCGACCAGGTGGCGCGACTACAGGTCGCAATGACGGTCGCGATGACCGAATTTGTATAAAAAAAGAAAGCTTCTCGCGGAAGCCAAGCAGAAAAGAAGAAGAAGAAGAAAATGTGCAAGGCAAAAAGAGAGAAAGAAAAGAAAGGAAAAAGAAAAGAAAGAAAGAGAGAGAAAGAAATAGAGAGAGAAGAAGAAGAGGAAGAAGAGAAGAAGAAGAAGAGGAAGAAGAAAAGAAGAAGAAGAGAAGGGAAAGAAGAAGAAAAGAAAAAAGAAGGAGAAAGGAAAGAGGAGGAAGAAAGGAAAAAGGGGAAAAGGGAAATCCAGAAAGAAAACTATCGTAAAACGGTATCCAGATTAGTGTACACACAATTTCCGCACGATTTAAGTAAATTGATTTATGAATATTTATTGAAAATGATTTTGAATTAGTTAAAAGTGCTTTATATTGAAATTTATGATTTTATTTTCTGTATTCTGTTATTTGATATCTATTACGAATTTCTTGTTTTATAATTGGTAATGAATATTGATTTTTGAATTGTTTGAGCGAATTTTTGATTATCTGAAAGTTATCCGAAAAGTAAATAGAATATTTGTAAACTCTGAACTTTAGTTTTATGGCCCTGATATATGTATAGGGATATGGATATAGGAGATTGACATGTCAATTGGGTGGATATATGGCAGTACTGCACCGTGATTTATGATGCCTCTGATGTTGATTATACGGATACCATTTCCTCGTGAAATGGGAAACCGACTGTGAAATACGGATACCATTTCACTATGAAATGGGAAACCGACTGTGAAAACATATGGATACCATTTCCTTGTGAAATGGGAAACCGACTGTTTATTTAGGGATACCATTTCTTATGAGATGGGAAACTCGACTGTAAAACCCGTAATCCAGTCCTGTAAACCCTGTTATGTGTATCAAGGGCCCAATTGAGAACTGAAAACCAGAAAAATAAAGAAATGTTACTACGAATGAAATCCAGAAACTTTTGAAATACTTTATTTTATATAGTTTTAGAAATTGAAATCTGATTCATTGTTCTATATAGATATCTCTAAAATGCTGCATTTAAGATTTGTTGTTTTATGTATATAGATTTCTGAATTTCTGAATTTATGTTCTGAATTTAAGATTTAGTGTTTTATATTATATTGCAATTTATTTTAGTGTACACCCACTAAGCTATATGCTTAGCACGTCGGTTTTTATCGCGCGTAGGTCACAGGGATACTGTGGCAGAGAAAGAGTAGAGAGGAGGTACCTGCAGAGTGAAGAGTTCAGAGTCACCATATTAATTGGGTAGCTATATAGTTTTGTATGTTATATTCTGTAAGCATGCATATACAGACGTCTGTAAATTCGATGAATATATATATTTTGTAAATAATTTTATAATTTCTGTTTTCATTTTGAAAAGTTTGTAAATATTGAATTATGAATTAATTTACTTTAAAACTGTTGGAAAGTCGCACTAAATGGCAGAGTGCGCATTTGATTGAAAGGAGATTTGAAGTGTTGTTGCGAATTTTATTTGATTGGAGTTTTGTGGAAAACAGGTTTTAGGAAATCAGAAAAACAGGGGAAACTTTGCCGAAATTTTTAAAATTGAATTTTGATGGGCTCACTCGAAAAGGTTTTGAAATTATAAATTATATGGTTTTTAGTTTATAAACAGAATTAAGAAAGTATTTGAAAACCCGGTAGCGCTCCTTGGGTCGATCCAGACAGGTCGGGTCAGGGGGTGTTACATTTAAGTGGTATCTAAGCGCGGTTTAGGTGTTTCTGGACCAAAATGGTCTGTATATGTATACATTGTATAAAGTTACCCATAGGAATGTGTGACTCTAATCTACAGACCTCTCTTCTGTCTTATATAGGATAAAAGAAATGGAAAGAAGTGGAGATAGACCTGAGAGTCTCGCCAGCGTGGTTGGGGGAGTATCTAGAGAGTCAGTCAGTCCTAGAGCGGCTGGACCAGAAGTTCAAGGTCAGCCAGCATTTATGCAGCAAATGGCTGAATTCTTTCAGAATGTGGCTAGAGCAGCGCCACGAAGATCAGCCATAGAGCGACTAGCTAAATACAGACCGACTGATTTTCATGGCAGAAAAGATGAGGATGCATCTACTGCTGAATACTGGTTTGAATGGACGGAGGGAATTTTGGAGCAGATGCATTACACACCTGAAGAGAGATTGGAGTGTGCAGTATCCTTATTGCAGGAAGATGCCTATCAATGGTGGACCTCCATTATACAGTTAGTGCGACCAGAAGGAGTTTCGGAGAAAATATATTGGTCGCATCTATTTGGACAATATGAAAAGAGAATTTACCAACCTGAAGCAAAGGCAGATGACAGTGACAGAATATGAGAGAGAATTTGTCAGGTTGAGTAAATATGCTAGAGATATGGTGGTCACAGAGGCGGATAAGTGCAGAAGGTTTGAAGATGGACTGAACGACTATATCCGCCTACAGGTTGTGTGACATTTCTAATTTCTACAAAATGAATTGTGAATATATGAATAGAATATTGATTATTTGAGGAATGTTACATGTTGCTGCCTTTGAATTCGAAGATTTTACCAGACTCATCTCGGCAGCTCTGAATGTAGAAAGAATTAAGAAGGAAGAGCAGGTCAGAAGAGATAGAGGTC
Source organism: Xanthoceras sorbifolium (assembly GCA_003430845.1). Taxonomy (NCBI): domain Eukaryota; kingdom Viridiplantae; phylum Streptophyta; class Magnoliopsida; order Sapindales; family Sapindaceae; genus Xanthoceras; species Xanthoceras sorbifolium. Next base: position 28,375,014 of record CM010620.1, on the reverse strand, counting down.
AGCAGAGAAGAGGGGCAGGGCCATCCAGCTCATATCAGCCCCAGAGTAAGAAGTTTAAGGGACCGCAGTCTAGTGGTCTAGTGCAGTCGCAGAGGCCTATACCTACAGCCAGACCAGGTTAGTCTGCAACCTCCATTGCCAGTACCCCTAGGAGTGCAGTTAGGGGACCAGCCCCGATATTGTGTTAGCACTGCGGAAAAAGACATCCTGGTGAATGCTGGAGAGTTACAGGAGCTTGCAACAAGTGTGGAGCTCGTGACCATTTTTACAGGGATTGTCCAAAATACCAGTTTACTCCTGTTCAGCAACCAGAGAGATCTGCCCCTACTACTTTCACAGGTAGGAGGCCCAGTCAGGTAGTACCTGAAGGTGGTAGCCACAGAGGGGTGTCAGAATCAGTGGCTAGACCAGATAGTCGAGCTCCTGCACGAGTCTATGGTGTTAGAGATCAGGAAGACAAGGATGCACCTGACGTGATAGCTGGTATTATTTCTATTTTTGATACTACAGCTATTGTATTAATAGATCCAGGTTCTACTCATTCTTACATATGTGATGCATTGTTGAGACAAAGAAGTTTGAAAACTGAACCTATTGAATAAGATGTGTTAGTCAGTAATCCGATAGGTCAAAGTGTAGTTGTGAATCGTGTGTACAGAAATTGTCCTATTCGGATACAGGAATGTGAATTTCCAAGAGATTTGATGGAGTTGCCATTCCATGAGTTTGATGTGATCCTAGGCATGGATTGGTTAACTCGGCATAAAGTAATGATTGACTGTGAACTGAAACGAGTGACCCTCAGAACAGCAGATGGTGCAGAAATCACAATGGTGGGTGAAAGGACGGATTTTCTCTCCAATGTCATTTCAGCCACTGCAGTCTGTAAATTGATCAGAAAGGGTTGTGAAGCATATTTAGCTCAGGTGGTTGATTCTCGAAAGGTTGATTTTGCGATCTAGAATATACCCACAGTACGTGATTTTGTAGATGTGTTTCCAGAGAAGCTTCCTGATTTGCCACCTCAGAGAGAAGTGGAGTTTGTGATTGATGTGGTACCAGGTACGTCTCCAGTATCGATAGCTCCTTATAGAATGGCACTAGTAGAACTGAAAGAACTGAAGATACAGTTATAGGAATTGCTAGATAAAGGCTTCATTAGACCCAGTGTATCCCCGTGGGAAGCTCCAGTGCTGTTTGTGAAAAAGAAAGATGGGTCATTGAGATTGTGCATCAATTACAGGCAGCTGAATAAACTTACTGTAAAAAACAAGTATCTGTTGCCTAGAATCGATGATTTATTTGATCAGCTGAAAGGAGCTTCTGTCTTCTCAAAGATAGATCTCAGATCGGGGTATCATCAGTTGAGAATAAAAGATTCAGATATTTCGAAAACTGCGTTCAAAACCAGGTATGGACATTATGAATTTGTAGTGATGCCATTTGGGCTGACCAATGCACCTGCAGCCTTTATGGACCTGATGAACCGGGTATTCCGACTATACTTGGATCAATTTGTGGTGGAATTTATCGATGATATCCTGGTATACTCACAGACGGCAGAGGACCATGACAGGCACCTCAGAGTAGTATTGCAGATTATGAGGGAGAAGCAACTGTATGGCAAACTGAGCAAATGTGAGTTCTGGTTGCCTGAGATTGCATTTCTGGGTCACATTGTGTCAGCAGAGGGTATTAAGGCAGATCCTAAAAAGATTGAAGCAATAGTGGAATGGAAGCCTCCCAGAAATGTTGCAAAGGTCAGAAGTTTTCTAGGCTTGGCAGGTTATTATCAACGGTTTGTGAAGGGATTTTCATCCATAGCAAGTCCGTTGACTAAGCTACTGCATAAAAATGTCAGGTTTGACTGGACTGACAGATGCCAGGCAGCTTTTGACAGATTGAAAGCGATGCTAGTTGAGGCTCCAATCCTGATTCAGCCTATTTCGGGTAAAGACTTTGTGATCTGTAGTGATGCCTCACATCAGGGTTTAGGTTGTGTCTTGATGCAGGAAGGCAAGGTAGTTGCATATGCGTCCAGACAGCTGAAAACGCATGAACAGAACTATCCGATACATGATCTGGAACTTGCAGCTATCGTATTTGCTTTGAAAATCTGGAGGCATTACTTGTATGGTGAGAAATGTTATATATATACAGATCACAAGAGTCTGAAATATCTGCCTACCCAGAAAGAGCTAAATCTGAGACAGAGACGGTGGATGGAGTTAATTAAAGACTATGACTGCATAATTGACTACCATCTAGGAAAGGCGAATGTGGTCGCAGATGCGCTGAGTAGAAAAGCATTAATCGCCTTGAAGGCTATGAATGTGGAATTACAGCTGCATTCAAACGATGTATTAGTAGCTGAATTGATATGCAAACCCAGTTTGATTTAGCAGATTGTAGAAAAACAGAAGCAGGATGCTAGACTCCAGATGATATGTGAACAGATCCCCTCAGGGAAGCATCCGGACTTTTCAGTTAGAACTGATAATATTGTGTGTTTCAGAGACAGGATTTGTATTCCAGATGATGAAGAATTGAGAAAGATGATCCTAACAGAGGCACATAGTAGTTCGTATTCGATGCACCCAGGTAGCACAAAAATGTACAAAGACTTGAAAACTCAGTATTGGTGGTCTAGAATGAAGAAAGATGTGGTGGAATTTGTGAATAGATGCATGACTTGTCAACAGGTGAAAGCTGAACACTAGGTTCCATCAGGATTGTTACAGCCAATAGCAATACCTGAATGGAAATGGGACCGCATTACAATGGACTTTGTCATAGGATTACCACTCACCCGGAGTAAACACGATGCAATATGGGTTATAGTGGACCAATTGACGAAGTCAGCACATTTTCTACCTGTCAGAACTGACTATTCCTTAGATCGACTGGCAGAATTATATATAAAGGAAATAGTCAGATTGCATAGAGTGCCTGCATCTATAATATCAGATAGAGACCCGAGGTTTACATCCAGATTTTGGAAGAAGTTTCAAGAAGCCTTGGGTACTCGACTGAGTTTCAGTACAGCCTTCCATCCGCAGACAGACGGACAATCAGAAAGAGTAATTCAGGTGCTAGAAGATATGCTAAGGAGTTGTGTAATTGATTTTGAAGGGAGTTGGGCGGATCATCTTCCATTGATTAAATTCGCCTACAATAACAGTTACCAGTCGAACATAACTATGGCACCGTATGAGGCACTGTATGGAAGGAAATGCAGGACTCCAGTATGCTGGACAGAGTTAGGAGAGGACAGGTTAGTAGGCCCAGACTTGATTCGATAAACTGAGGAGAAGGTGAAGATTATCAAAGAAAGACTTAAAGTTGCCTCTGACCGACAGAAATCATATGTAGATTTAAAAAGGAAAGAGATAGACTATGAAGTCGGTGAGAAAGTGTTCCTGAAAGTATCTCCGTGGAAGAAAGTGCTCAGATTTGGCAGAAAATGTAAGTTAAGTCCTAGGTTTATTGGGCCATACGAAATCATTGAACGTGTGGGACCAGTAGCCTACAAACTAGCTTTACCTCCAGAATTAGAAAAGATTCATAATGTGTTCCACGTGTCTATGCTGAGAAGATACAGATTTGATCCTTCTCACAGAATTCAGGCCGAAAGTATTGAAATCCGACCAGACCTGATATATGAAGAGGAACCAGTGCAAATTCTTGATCGGGAGACTAAAGAACTACGAAATAAAAGAGTTCCACTGGTGAAAGTCCTCTGGAGGAATCACAATGTACAAGAAGCTACCTGGGAGAGCAAGGAAACCATGAGACAACAGTATCCGCAACTGTTTAATTGAGGTAAATTTCGAGGACGAAATTTCTTAAGAGGGGAAAAATTGTAACATCCCTAATTTCGAATAATTAATTTTGAATATATGGATATAAAAATTTATGATTTGAGGGGTGTAAAACGTAATTAAATGTACTAGATGGAGTCGTCCAGAAAGATTGCATGAAGTGAAGGAAAACGTGAACAGTGAGTACCGCGACCCCTCGCCGCGACCAGAGATCGCGATGAGCTGCTCGCGGTGAAAAATGGTGATTTTTGGCAGTGAGCACCGCGACCACAGATAGCGCTGACTAACTCGCGGTGAAAAAGATCAAATTCGGCCAGTGAGCAACACGACCACCAGCGCGATGAAAATGGTGGAACTTCTCCAATGAGTACCGCGACCAGGTGGCGCGACCACAGGTCGCAATGACGGTCGCGATGACCGAATTTGTATAAAAAAAGAAAGCTTCTCGCAGAAGCCAAGCAGAAAACGGGAAATGCAGAAAGAGAGAAAGAAAAGAAAGGAAAAAGAAAAGAAAGAAAGAGAGAGAAAGGAAGAGAGAGAGAAGAAGAAGAGGAAGAAGAGAAGAAGAAAAGCAAGAAGAAAAGAAGAAGAAGAGAAGGGAAAGAAGAAGAAAAGAAAAGAAAGAAAAGAGAAGGAGAAAGGAAAGAGAAGGAAGAAAGGAAAAAGGGGAAAAGGGAAATCCAGAAAGAAAACTGTCGTAAAACGGTATCCAGGTTGGTGTACACACAATTTCCGCACGGTTTAAGTAAATTGATTTATGAATATTTATTGAAAATGGTTTTGAATTAGTTAAAAGTGCTTTATATTGAAATTTATGATTTTATTTTCTGTATTCTGTTATTTGATATCTATTATGAATTTCTTGTTTTACAATTGGTAATGAATATTGATTTTTGAATTGTTTGAGCGAATTTTTGATTATCTGAAATTTATCCGAAAAGTAAATAGAATATTGGGATATAATCATTTTCCACCCTAAATTTTAATATATTCTCCATTTTCCACCCTACTGTTTTTTTTTTTCACTCTTTTACACCCTACTGTTATTACACCGTTAAAAGACATAATAAAACAAATTTTGACACATGCAAATACATAAAAGACTATTTTACCCCTCACATAGTTATCAAGTTTAAAAAGACAATTATATCCCAAAATTTTTTTTTCATGTGTGTGTGTGTTTATATATATATATATGATAAAAACATATGATAAAAATACAACCCTGTAGAGATTAAAAAAAATAAAATAAAAAATAGCTGTTAAAGAAAAACATTAATTTCATATGTTCATTAGATACCAAACATTACATCCATCCATTTAAATTGTATTCAATAAAAATATAATATAAATCACACCAACATTATAAGTAAAAAATTAAAGATAAATAACAACAAAAATTATTTATCCTGCTAGCAACATCAACAAAATGAAGTGTTCATCAGCATGTAGATACACTGAAACATGCTAGCTAGCAACATGAACAACTTTCATGCTATACCCCTAATTGCATGTTCAATAACAAAAAAAAAAACAAAAAAAAAAAACCAGTATCATTTCCATCGGAATTAATGCTGCGTCACTTGTGACTGGGGCTGTGTTTGAGTTGGAGGTTCTGACTGAAGTTGGGAAGTTGAGGCACCAGCAGCATCTGTCTCTCTTATTCTCTGTCAGTGAAAAAAATAGATTAGGTTTCTTTATATATATATATATATAAGATACACACAGATGTCTCTGTGTGTGTATATATATTGACACACGCACAATATATATATATATATATATACACACACACAGCTGTATTGTATCTTATATATATACACACACACACACACACATATATATATATATATATATTAGTTTAAAAATTCAGAACCGTAGGGTTTCATACCTGCTTCTTTCTTCCAAACACTGGTTCATTTCTGCATGTTCTTTTATTATGCCCAGGCTGTCCACATTTGTTACATGCAACACTCCTAGATCTTCCTTCCTTGGGTTTCTCACCAGGTTCCCTTCTCCTTCTAAGCTTAGGTCTGCCGAGTTTTGTTCTAAATGGTGGTGGAATAAGAGGTGTTGTATTAAGGTTAGGCCACACACATATGTCTGGGATTGGATGAATCATGGTACTATAAGTGTGCGAAAATGCAGTTTTGGTCAGTTTTGGGTGAACATACTCAACAATTCTCCTTGTCACTCCATCTCTACCAGCATAATGGCTAATAGCAGCCATTGCATGACAACATGGAATCCCACTGACCTGCCACCCACCACACTCACATGTAGCCTGATTTATTTTTACTACATAGGCCCTTTTCTCATCCAACAACTCATACTCACCGTTGCCTGCACTAAGCATTCTTAGGATCCTACTATTTTTACTTGCCATCAGAATTTTTTTTGACACAGATGGTGGTATTTCTATTTTCCAGCCAAGACACTCTTCTTTCCTTTTTTGGAATCTTTTCATTACCATCCTCCTAATAAATTTCAGCAACTGTAAAAACGTTTTAGCCCTATGATCTCCGAGCATGCTGTTGAATGACTCAGTCATATTATTAGTGACATGGTCACATTTAATTGATTGATCAAATGCATGCCTAGACCAATGTATGGGATTAATTTTATCTAACCATGTTCTTGCATCTATGTTAACCCTCCCTATTTCAGCCATGGCATCATTGAATTCAAATAAATTACTACTCCTACTACACATCCAAAATAATGTTTTCAACTTTTGACCCGAGTGTTTAAGTCTGAAGTTGGCATATATATGCCTTGCACAAAACCTGCCCAAAAGTAAATAAATATGTTCACAAAATATAGTTGAAAGCAATATGTAGTACAATTATTAATGTTTTACCTTGTAGTGGCAAAGGGAAATTGCATCTCCAATGCACTCAACACTCCCTTTTGTCTGTCACTCATAAAACACAATGGCTTCTCTGTTGGGTACTTCAAATAGTCATGTAAGTGCTTCAAAAACCAGCTCCAACTTAGCAAATTTTCTGCTTCACATATACAAACAGCAAGTGGATATACTCCATTGTTTGCATCTAAAGCAACAGCAGCCAATAACACACCTCCAAGTGGCCCTTTTAAGTGGCAACCATCTAAACCAATAAATGGCCTGCACCCCCCAAGAAATCCATGCTTTTGAGCATGAAAACTCAGAAAAAACCTCTGAAAGGTAGGCTCGGGCTGCTGCATTCTAATGTATGCAACTGATCCTGGATTGCTTTGTTGCACCATAAAAGCATAGCCCCTCAGGTGCTTAAAACACTCAGAATGATCTTTACCTAACCCATCTAATGCTCTTCTTTTTGCCTTATACAACCTACCAATATCAACATTCACCTTATACTTATCCCTTAGCAAGTCTGCTATGACACCAATTTTAATGTCAGGATTTGACTTCACAAGTGTTTCAAACTTCCTAGCAATCCAAGACACCTTAGCCTCATCATTCTTGTGAACCCTATGGCACTCATGAAGATCATTATAAGTTTTTATCTTCATGGTCACTCCATCAATCATGCACGAAGCATAGATCCTCCAACTGCAGCCCTCTCCTTTGCACTTGTAAGTCAACCTATTCTTCTCATTTTTCACTCTATGTAAATTCACTCCCTCTTGTATAGCATAATCTCTTAATAATTCCCTCAAAGTGTAAACACTGTCATGGGTTTGACCTACTGCAAATCTTATCTCCCCTCCTACAATTTGATTGAATGGATTACCATTCATTAGCTTAGCTATTTTACCCTCAACATTTTCCATTTCCGAGTCACTTAAAAACTCATCATCTTCTCTAGATTGATAACCCTCCCATAAAATGTGATTTTCTTGATCATTATCATCATCAAAACCTACAACTACTTGTGAGTTTGCATTCCCATTATGTGCAATACCCCCCTCTTCACCATTTACATTACCCCCATCTTCATCATCTCCGTGGTATGTAAAATAATTTTCATCTAAATCATCTACATCTAAACCTTCATACTCATCAATAAACACCTCAGGATCTACCGCATTAGGGGTAAAAGATGAACCCTCAGGTGGCAATGGAACATAGGTTTGGTAATCTATTTCAAACACTATTCTACTACACCCATGTTCTCTAAACATACTAAAGATATTCACTAACTCATTATCATTCTTCACTTCTACTACGTCATTACACCAAGGTAAAATAACAAACACACAAAATTGTTCTTTAGGAACATCTTCCTTACCTGTGGTTTTTTTACTCATACAGTGCAACAAAGTGATGATACTGATATGATCAGCATCACAGTATCCAAGCTCAACTGTATTAGTCCCAAATTGGACTATAATCTCGAAGCTATGCATCACTGTACAAAAAATAAAATAAAAAACAAATCAGAATATACCAAAGTACTAATTAACAAACTAATTTATATATGAGTATGTGCAGCACATAAACTATTTGTACAAAGAATAGATAATCTCAACAAACAGTTAAAAAATCATGTTTAAGCATGGCCATGCTAGTTAGTCCCGTTACACGTGGTCACACGACTCACACTAAATATAGTCAGTCCTGGGACAGGAAACTAATCATCAAGAAACAGAGGAGTGAAAGACCACGAAATGCATCTAAACGTCTTCCAAACAGTAAAAGATCAATGACCGACTCCTGTCCCATTCTCACGAGTTAAACACCCTCTCAAATACCAAAACTATGATCAATTTTTAGCTTTCTAAATGAACAATACTTCGAAGGAAGGAAAGGAAATGATATGAATTGCAACTGTATTTTGTTTTCTACATCATCTCCGTAATCATTTAATTGGCACCCCGTTACTAGATTCTTTAATTCAAATAAAATAACTTCTTATTGCTCCAGCAATTGCTTACCGCTAGATTACATTTTTTTAGCTTTTCCCTTTTCCCGTCAACCATCGTTTATTGCAGGCCTTGTTACATAAATATAATTCTGTAACATTTTACATACTTGGAGAGAAGTAAAATATCCTAAGATCAATTACAAGATGATATAGGAATCCAATTAACTAATATATGTGCAGTAGTAGCATGCTCTGCAATCAACGTTCGTGACCTATAATTCATGTAAAACATTGTAAAAGCAAGAAGGATCTAGATTGATATGAAAAAGATCACTGAGATGTCAAAATATCAGACTGAAACATAAAATTCCCTGAACCATAAAATCAAGTATTCAGGGGTTTTTTTTTTTTTCATCTAACGCACATAATACTTACAGGTCCATCAAAGTTTAGACACTGAATTTTGTATCTGAAATTGGATAGGTGATAGTTGTACCTTATAAGGACAGATATGAGAGAAAAGGAAAGAAAACTACAACCCCATCAAAGACAAAAAATCAAAAACACGTCACAAAAAGTTTCATGCAAATACACATCAGATAATCTTGAAATTGAATTCCAACTTTAGACAAATAGAGTAGCCATTCTACTGTAAAGCAAAAGGTTACAAACAAAACAAATATATAATACCCCACAAAACACATGATGCAGAACATATATATTCATCAATAATCCCAAAAACAAGGCAAATTTACTATATAAATTTCACACAATTGGAAAATGAATAACAACAGTTCAAGCACTGGATTTCAGAAATTCAGAACTCCACCGTTCATAACCTTGGCGAAACTATTCATTCTCTACTTGGATTTCAAAAAGCCCCAATTTTTTTCAAAAATAAGAACCCTAAAAATCTTCCTACACTGTGTAATCAACAACAAATATTTTCTGCATGCATCAAACCATAAAAAAATAAGTCAGAATAGAAGAGGTTAGAACGAAAACACTAACCTCTTAGCTAAAGTCAAACTGTTGAGAGAGATGGGAGACACAAATGAGAGATGAAGAAACAATGGTGAGTCGATGGAGAAGATGAGTCGGTGTGGTAGGCACATTTGGAATTTTCTTTTTTTTTGGAAAGTTTGTTCTTTCGACAACTTTTTTTTTCATGGGCCATGTTCATGATTATCAAAATAATATTAAATTATTTATTTTATTTTTAAAATTTAAAATTACCCTAATACCCTTAAAAGAATAATTATAGCAACCTTAAATTACAATCTTATCCTTAACAATTAACGGTCAACAATTTAAATCAAACGTTGACCTAACGGGAGGGTGTATTATGGCTATTTTATTAAATAATAGGGTGTAAAAGAGAGAAAAAAAAAACAGTAGGGTGAAAAATGGAGAATATATTAAAACTTAGGGTGGAAAATGATTATATCCCTAGAATATTTGTAAACTCTGAACTTTGGTTTTATGGCCCTGATATATGTATAGGGATATGGATATAGGAGATTGACATGTCAATTGGGTGGATATATGGCAGTACTGCACCGTGATTTATGATGCCTCTGATGTTGATTATACGGATACCATTTCCTCATGAAATGGGAAACCGACTGTGAAATACGGATACCATTTCACTATGAAATGGGAAACCGACTGTGAAAACATATGGATACTATTTCCTTGTGAAATGGGAAACCGACTGCTTATATAGGGATACCATTTCTTATGAGATGGGAAACCCGACTGTAAAACCCGTAATCCAGTCCTGTAAACCTTGTTATGTGTATCAAGGGCCCAATTGAGAACTGAAAACCAGAAAAATAAAGAAATGTTACTACGAATGAAATCCAGAAACTTTTGAAATACTTTATTTTATATAGTTTTAGAAATTGAAATTTGATTCATTGTTCTGTATAGATATTTCTGAAATGCTGCATTTAAGATTTGTTGTTTTATGTATATAGATTTATGAATTTATGAATTTATGTTCTGAATTTAAGATTTAATGTTTTATATTTTATTGCAATTTATTTTAGTGTACATCCACTAAGCTATATGCTTAGCGCATCGGTTTTTATCGCGCGTAGGTCACAGGGATACTGAGGCAAAGAAAGAGTAGAGAGGAGGTACCTGCAGAGTGAAGAGTTCAGAGTCACCATATTAATTAGGTAGCTATATAGTTTTGTATATTATATTCTGTAAGCATACATATACAGATGTATGGGCTCACTCGAAAAGGTTTTAAAATTATAAATTATATGATTTTTAGTTTATAAACAGAATTAAGAAAGTATTTGAAAACCCGGTAGCGCTCCTTGTGTCGATCCAGACGGGTCGGGTCAGGGGGTGTTACAATATAAGAAAAATTAACCAAATATGGAATTAACTAAATATAGAAATAGACAATTAAATTAGCTAAAAATGAAATTAATAAAATATAGAAGTGTAGAAGTAAATTAACTAAATATAGAAGTATACAAGCTGTGATTGTATACGATCATGTTTCTAATGTGCCATGCACTAGAGCAATTTAATAACTATATTGGAGTAGATTTAATTTAATTACTAAAGTTTAATTCCAATTTTAAAAAATAAATAAAAATAAATTGAATAACTAGTACTATACTAAAAGGTATTGTTTCATTATTTATTTTTAATATTCGTAAGACTTTTCCCACATTAAACTTATTTAAAGACAACTGATTTTTGATAGTCTATCAATCAGAAAATGAAAAATACACTAACCATCTGAATTATTAGTGAACGTGTGAAAAAAAAAAAGAGAGTTTTTTTTTAATTACTTGTGAATTGGTAATACTTCTTAAATTTAGGTGTATAAGATTAGTTTAAGATCAAATTGATTTAAGCTTATAGGTTCTTTAAACACGTTTATATTGCTTTTATTATCGTTTATATTGCTTATAGGGTCTGCTACAACTCTTTGTATATGAACCTTTCCATCTCACGCTTCACGGTAGAGCTGCTTGATGTCATCTCGCAGGATCTACCATATCCAAAACCATAACCATAGCCATAACCATAACCTTTATGTTTAAACCATTAGATGATGATGTTCGTATGCATTAGAAATGACTGGCGATATTGACACCCCTAATACTTGTTAGCATTCACAAATTAAATTTGTGCTTCTCCTATTAACTATTGTAAATTATGACGTTTTTATACAAAATTAATCAAATATAGAAGTGTCTGTACAAATAAATTAACCAAATATGGTACGCAAGTAAATTACTTATATTGTAATTAACTAATTATAGAAGAATTGAACTAAATGAACGAAATATAGAAGTATACAAGTAAATTAACCACATAAGGAAGTATACATGTAAATCAACAAAATATTGAATTGACCAAATATGGAATATACAAGTAATTAACTAAATGTAAAATTAACAAAATATAGTAGTATACAAATTAGTTAACCAAATATAGAATTATACAAATAAATTGACAAAATATAGAAGTATATAGATAAATTTTATAATATGGCAACTTATTTAAGCTTGTCGGGTTTGTAAAAACTTTCATATGACATCTTATTATACCTTATGAAAAATAAGTTTGGAAAAGAATATGTTCTTCTCTGTTCTTCCAGCCAAAGTACACTGTTTATATACAAGAATTTACATCAAAGAAAAGAAAATAAAGAGCTTAATTAATTCCCTTAATTAAAGAATTACAAATCTCCTAAATACATGATACAAGCAAAGAATAATGCTTAATAAAAGAATTGAATCTCAATTACTCAAATTATGCTAAACCAAATCTCAACACTCCCCCTCAAGTTTGAGTATGTATATCAAGCATGTTCAACTTGGATGTCAGCTTCTTGAACACATTTCCTCCTAGAGCTTTTGTGAAGTCGTCTGCCAGCTGCAAATATGATGGAGCAAATTTGGTGATGATTTGTCCATCTTGTATCTTTTCTCTTACAACATGACAGTTAAGTTCTATGTGTTTGGTACGCCCATTGTATACTGGATTTGCTTCTATATGGTGAGCAGCTTGATTATCACATAATAGCCTTGCTGGTCCAATAAAGGCTTGCATATCATTGAGTAAAAATCTGAGCCAAGTTAGCTCGCAGGTTGTGGCAGCCATAGACCTATATTCGGCTTCTGAGGACAATCTCGAAACAGTTTCTGCTTCTTTGCTTTCCAAGAAATTAGTGAATCCCTTAAGAATACACAATGTCCTGTTGTCAATCTCTATGTCATAGGACAGTTTGCGCAATTGGCATCACAATAAACCTTTAAAGTAAGGGTGTTGTTGGAGGAGAACAACATACCTAAACCAGGATTGCCTTTCAAATATTTGATAACATGAAGGGTAGCATCCCAATGAGGCATTCTCGGAGCATGCATAAATTGACTCAGAATATTAATTGAGTATGTAATATCTGGTCTTGTAATTGTGAGATAGTTAGTCGTCCAATCAATCTCCTATAGCGAGTCAGATCTTGTAGCATATCACCTTGATAACTTGTGAGTTTCAGATTTGTCTCAATAGGAAAAGTTGATGGTTGAGCACCCAAGTAACCAACATCATCTATGATATCTAAAGTGTATTTTCATTGAGAGATAACAATAACTGCTTTGGACCTTGCAACTTCTAACCCAAGAAAGTACTTAAGTAGACCAAGATCTTTGATATGAAATTGTTGGTGAAGAAATTGCTTAAGACTGTGTATTGCTTCTGCATCATTTCCAGTAATCACCATGTCATCTACATAGATAAAGACCATGGTTGTAGATGAGCCTTTTGTTTTCACAAACAATGAATAATCTGAATGTGATTGAGTAAAACCAGCCTTCTTGATAGCATGTGAAAATTTTGCAAACCAATTTTGTGGTGCTTGTTTAAGTCCATAAAGGGACTTATGCAGTCGACATACTAACTTCTCCCCCTGTTGACAAAGTCTCGGTGGTGGAGTCATGTATACTTCTTCCTTTAAATCGCCACGTAAAAAGGCATTGGTCACGTCCATTTGATACAAAGGCCAGTGTCGTGCAGCGGCAATAGCAAGAAGACATTGACCAATTGTCAATTTGGCTACAGGGGCAAATGTTTCAGTATAATCCAAGCCTTCTTGTTGAGAAAATCCTTTGGCTACCAATCTGGCTTTGTATCGTTCAATTGTACCATTTGAGTTGTATTTGATACGATAGACCCATTTGCTACCAATGGCGTGATGACCAGCAGGTAAAGGAACTAAGGACTATGTTTTCTGTGCATTGAGAGCATCAAGTTCACATTGCATTGCTTCTTGCCATTTTGGATCTAAGACAGCCTGAACATAAGAGGTTGGTTCTAAAACACTTTAAATGGTATTAACAAAGTGTTTATGAGTAGAAGACAATGAACCATAGGAAATGTAGTTACTTAAAGGATATCGAGTACCTGACTTAGTTGAAGGTGTCTGATTTGCAGTTGCAGTTGATGACGTTGTACTAACTTGTCCACAATGAAAGTCTCGAAGAAGAATGGATGGCTGCCGGACACGGTCACTTCTACGAAGAGGAGGTATAGAAGATGATGTAGAGTGAGGAGATGACATTGAGGAAGAAATGGGTAACTGTATGTTGGTTTCGGATGATGAAGGAGTAGATATTATTTGATGCGTGTTAGTAGAATAATCTGATATCTCAAGTGGTGATGGTGATGTGTTATCTAATGATTTTTCTGAAGCAGGAGAAGGAAAAATGGACTCATGAAAAACAACATCACGACTTGAAAAAAATTGGTAAGTGTGTAAGTCTTAGCGATAAGCCTTTTGACCTACAGGATAGCCGACGAAGATGCATTTTCTAGCTCGAGAGTCAAATTTGTTTGACGGTTGTAGATTTGTTGCATAACAAAGACATCCAAAAACTCTTAAGTGAGAGTAGTTTTGACAAGCCCCTAACCTACTATCTCCTATTAGGTAGCCTGCCGACACTTCACGGTAGCTTTCCAGTTGATACTTGCCTCGCTGAAAGGCTTCCGTGAAGCTAAGCAGTTTTTTAACTTGGAAATCTGAGTAGGAATTTTTTTTTTTTATTAAAATTTTGGCGGAGTCTTCTCTGTTTTTCTGAGATTACCTAATCTTGGAGACCTGTATAAAACTTGAACACTTCTATAAAATTTCAAATCTCAACTATCGTGGACCTCCAGTCCATCTCAAATCAACCACAAATCAAATCACAAATTTCAAATAATAAAATAATGAACTTTAACAATATACATTTTACATAATAGTTACAATCAAACAAAATGCATAATTCTAAAACTGCCACAGCAATGTCTGATTGGTCCTGCTAATCTTGAGAGTCCCTGCAATGTCTGCACCTGTACCTGTACCTGGGGAGGTTGGTTTATAAAACATAAAAACGTAATGAGTTAAACGCGTTCAGTGAGTGTTATCTTTTTCTAATAAATCTAATATTTTTTATTTAACCTCCCTTAAATTTTACTGAGAAGAATAATAATTGGTTTTCTGATAATAGTGAAAGACAACTAATAAAACCTTTATATTTACTGAACATTGTACTAAATTCTCTTTACTAGAATTGACGTACTGAAATTCCAAAGTAATAAATCTTTTACTACTTTCTGAAAACCATAGTAAAGTAAATAACTAAATAATAAAACTTTTTCTGTTTATTTGAAAACTGAACTGAAATCTAAATCATAAAAACTATATTGAAAGTCACACTTAAATCTTTTCCTAATAATTATACTGAAATTTACTTTATAAAAACTTTACTGAAACCTAAACTGATAAACTATTTCTGAAATCTATTTTCTGAAAACTATTCTGAAATCCATACTGAAAACTATACTGATATCTAACTTCTAAAAATTGTTCTGAAAACTATAGAGAAAACGTTTCAAACTTTCTATTATTGCTGAAAACTGATAAACTGAAATACTGCATACTTTTTGAAAACTAAAAAACTGAGATAATATATATATATATATACACACACACACACACACACACTTTACTTTTCTAAAAACTGAAAAACTGAGAAAATATACTTTTACTTTCTGATAATACTTTTATGATAAAACTTTTCTGATAATGTCAATGGAACCCATATATAATAACTGATAATCCATAGGGGAATCAGTTGGTGCCGCACCATATGGAGGGTGTCACCAGGCGACTAATCTGGCGCCATACTGGTGACTCTGATAATCTGATAAAAGATATCTCACTGTCTATGTGGCAGAATTCTGCGTGTGGACGACTAACAGACTCGACAGACTCAACCCTCCTGGAGTTAGCGGACTGTCCCCTCCTTAACTTGCCCTATACAAATGGGGTGTACCGGCCGAGTCTACTGTTGATAAATCTGATAAGCTGATAATCTGATAATGGATAGGTATCCTATTGGCCTGAAAACAAGTTATTCTTTATTTAAAAGAAAACTAACTTTTAAATAAACTCAAAAATTCTGAGATATAAAAATATCTTAATTAAAATATATCTGAGGCAATCAATTCTATTATAATTATAAAACACATAAATAAATAAACGTGTATATAAAATCATAAATACTTAAATTAAACTTGGAAACATACTAAAGTATATTTCAACTAAAAATATAATTTTGCTTAAAATAGTTTAACACTCACAGATTTCTGGTTTTCTCTAGGCTTGGTGCTCTGGTTCCTTCGTCTCATTACATTTCTTGTCTTCCCATAATATTTCATTCTTGTCTCATACTATGATGATTTCTTCCTAAAATAAAATAATATATTTCCAATCAATCATAAATATAAATACTATAATTCACTCAAAAGCTCAATTAACATACATAAGGCATTTAAATTATAAAATGCCAACATTCAAGTTTTTGATTTCTTTTTTCTCCATATCTAACAAAAATCAATTGCACTTATATCCACTAAAATTTTACGTCACTATAACCATATGTACATAGAATCATTCAATTTCTCTTTTGATTGAATTTCACACATCACAAATCAACATATTTACTTTATTTTCTAAGCATCAATATGCATCAAAACTACACAAATACAATTTCTAACACTTATCATACATAAATTGAAATCTCTACACAATTTCTCATACTAATCTTCATCAATTTAACATAAGTGAATTTCCTTCACTTAACAATATCAAATTCAATCTCATTAAATTTGATTAAACTAATTCTAACTTCAATTTCAAATTAAATTTCAAAAATTCCAAATTCATGCCATTAATTTACTCAATAACACTCAAATTACTCAAATAATTTCTCAATTCAACAATTTAAACTTGAAATCATCAAATCCCCAAAACTTTACCTTACTAGTTTTCTTTATTTTTACTTTAATTCACATCCAACTAATTTCAAACAAAACAACACAAAAACTAAATCAAATACTAAAATCAACAAAACCCACCATCTTCTTTACTTCCATCATTCAAATTTCATTTTGTATTAAACAATCAATTTCAAGAACAAATCAAAACTCAATCAATTTCTAAAATCAATTCAATTTCATCAAACTTACCCAAAATCCTCTTGCTCTTCTTCTTCTTGGCTGACCGAGACTCCTCCCCTTCTTTTCTTTTTTTTTTCTTTTCTTCTTCTCCCTCACGGTTTCTGCTCTCCTTTTCTTTTCTCTCTTCTTGGCCGGCTACTACTTCTTCTCTTTTCTTTTTTGTTCTTCGGCCACCAGCTACTCTCTCCTTCTTCCTCTTCTTTCTTCTTCTTCCTTTCTTCTCCCGCTGCTCACTTCTTCTCTTTTCTCTCTTTTTCTTTCTTCCTTCTTTTTTTTCTTCTTCTCTTCTGCCGGTCTTTGCTCTGTTTTTCTTTCTTCTTCAGCTGGTTGCTTTTTCTTTTCTTCTTCTTTTTTTTTTCTCTCTTCTTCCTCTTCTGCCGGACTGCTTTCTTTCCTCCTTCCTTCCTTCTTCGGCCGACAGCTGCTCTTCCTTTCTCTTCTTCTATCGAATTTTTTGGATTCTTTCTTTCTCTTTCTATTTTTGTTTCTTTTATTTTCTGATTCTATCACACCAATATATATATATATATATATATATATATATATAAACTTTAATTGTAACTTGCCCTTTTTACATTATAAAATCATAATGTGACCACAAATTGAACACTAATTATATACAATTGTCCAATAATATTTTAATTGCCAATTTAGTCCAACAATCACATTTCATTTCATTCATTTCTCCTCCCACTAATTCTTGACTTGGCGTATCATAATTGGTTCCTTATATTTCACATGGATTGTGCTTCTTTAGGAGGAAATTTTCCATAAAAATCCACTAACTCTTGACTTTTTTTTATCCATATGGCTAACTTTGATTTGTCCACTTGTACACCTCAAAATTAATCCATCAAAATTACTTTTTCACCACATTTAAAACACCAATTAAATTACAATCCCATATTATAAAAATATATTTAAACTTTCAATAAATATTTTTTACATTCCGAACTTATGGAGATCCTTATTATGTTTTCCAAAACTTATAATTAAATTTCTTGTCTACTTATGGAACCTTAATAACCATTTGGAACTATTCCAGACATTTTTCGAGTCTCTGATACCCTTTTCGGAAACTTTCGGATCCATTCAATAAATTCCACTATAGCACCATTATTACATCTAACATCCAATTTACTCATAATAAGAGCTTATCTATTTACATTTGTACTGTACAATAAATTCTAGGAGAATACATTACAACACCTATACATACAGTATATACTATCGGGAGGGTATATTACAAGTTTGGTGGTTTGTTATATAACAATTCATATGGAGATTTATGTTTTAACACATGAGTAGGAAGGCGATTAATAAGATAAGATGTTGTGAGAATACTTTCTGCCCAAAACTGTAAAGGAAGATTGGCATCAAATCTCAAAGCTCTACCAACATTTAAGAGATGGTGGTGTTTTTGTTCAACTACACCATTTTGTTGAGGTGTAGATGTACAGGAGCTTTCAATAAAATGCCTAGATTAGAGAAATAAGATATCAAGGAAGTAAACTCTAAGCCATTATCACTTCTAATGCATTTGATGTGGCAATTAAACTGGGTATTTACATATTGATGAATGTTTTGATGAATCCTTGAGTTTCTGATTTGAATTTCATTAAAAAAATCCAAGTAAAACGAGTGTAATCATCAACTATAGTAAGGAAGTAATGTGCTCCAGTGTGAGTTGCAGTACGAAAAGGTCCCCAAATATCACAATGAATAAGATCAAATGAGTGCAAAGTTTGAATAGAACTTGAAGAAAATGGTAAACGAGTTTGTTTTGCCAAAGGGCAAGTTTCACAAGAATGTTGAGAATCAAATACGAATGATGGAATAATGTTACTTAAAAATTTTGAAGGTGCTTTGGAGGGATGTCCTAATCGCTTGTGCCAAGTAATGCTTGGCATAATCAACATGGTGAGTGAGAGGAAGAGAAGTTGGTAAAGACTTCACTAGAGGAACAAAGTAGTACAAGCCATTAAGCTGCTTCCCCAAACCAATCATCTTCTTCGAAGCCAGGTCTTGCAATATACAAAAAGTGGGAAAAAACTAGATTGAACAATTCATGGCAGATGTAAGTTGACTTACTGAAAGTAAATTAACATGAAATAATGGTGCACACAATATATCTTTAATTTGCAGATGATTTAAGAGTTGTATTAAGCCAATTCCAATTATCTTGGAATAGGAACCATTGGGTAAAGCTACTTGTGAAGACAAAGGAGTGGTATTGATTATTGAAGTTGCTATATGGTTTGTTGCACCGCTATCAATAATCCAATGATTCAAGTCCGTTTGTTGTTTGCTAAAGGATGAGCAAAAAAGGTGTAGAAATACCTGTATAGTTTGCATGAGCAGTATTTTTACCATTTCTAAAGAAAGCTTTTATTTGAACAAGTTCTTCAGAGGTAAATTGAGGATTCTGTTAAGTTGATGTCTTTACTATGTCCTGATGCGTCTCTACACTAGTTTGGTGTGCAGCAGGTTTTCTGCTTCGATTTGGAGGTTGAACATCTTTGCTATGGAGCTTGTGACCAACTGGAAAACCATTCAAGTAGTAGCAACGATCCACCGTGTGAGTTGTGCCCTCACAATAAGAGCAAAATAGAGATCTTCTGGCCCCTTATGACTTGGAATGAGACGATGTTGACTGTCTGATTTGTTGTTCAGTATTTGAAAGCAATTCTCTAGAGTTTTCATGAGTTTTGATACTCATAACATGAACAAGATCACTTCCCTTGATGTCAGTAAGTCCTCGCTACTTTTCTTCCTCACAAAGAAGTGAGTATGCCTTTTTAACAGTTGGTAGAGATGCATTAACATGATTTGCCCTCTCACAGAAAGAATATATTTCATTCAATCCCATAAGGAATTGTCCCAGCCTAATCCTTTCTTCTTTTTCTTTTAAGTCCTTTTGTCCTCCACAAGTGCACATGATTGAAGGACTGCATGCAGTTAGCTCATCCCACAACATTTTCCATCTTTGTGTAATAAGAAAAAATTGAATCTTGGTTTTGTTTCAATTCAACAATAGATCGTTGAGTTTGATAATGATGAGAAAAATCACCTTGAGAGAAACGCTCTTGAAGATTCATCCAAATTTCTGAAGGTGTCTCTACATAGAGTACACTGTTTGCTAGATCTAGATTTAGAGAGTTAAAGATCCAAGAGATAACCATATCGTTGCAGCGCTGCCATAAGGAATATTTTGGATATTTTTCATCTGGTTTTTGAATGGTACCTTTGATGAATCCTAGTTTGTTTTTGGCACTGAGACTCACCAATATAGATCTCCTCCACATAGCATAGTTGGTTCCATCTAAGACTTTCGGAACAAGAACCATGCCTGGGTGATCAGAGGCATGAAGAAAGAAAGGATCGGATGAATCAATTTTTGATGTAGACATAATATGGTCAGAGGTATGGGAGGATATACTTTTTGGTGAATGATTATCACTGCTATCACTGTTGATATCAGTGTCACCCATAAAAAAAAAAAATTGCGGAAGTGTCTTACAGAGACAACAGAATCATTGCTCTGATACCATGAAAAAATAAGTTTGAAAAAGAATATGTTCTTCTCTATTCTTCCAGCCAGAGTACATTGTTTATATAGAATAATTTACATCAAAGGGAAGAAAATAAAGAGCTTAATTAATTCCCTTAATTAAAGGAATTACAAATCTCCTAAATACATGATACAAGCAAAGAATAAAGCTTAATAAAAGAATTGAATCTCAATTACTCAAATTATGCTAAACCAAATCTCAACACCTTATGACAAAGCGTGCACCGACATCGAATTATTCATCATGTAATGAATTTTTATAATCTGCAAAACGCTTTTATATAAGTTGCCATGTATCTTATGATGGAGAGTCGTCGTCAAATGAGTTCTTCATAATGAAAATTTTATGGTTACAAAACACTTTCAAATGATTTGCTATTATACCTTATGATTAAGTGTCACCATGGGATCTCACTCCAAAAAAATATTATATTTACCGCAATTTCCTTTTACCGGGGATACTGGTTCGTGGTTAGTATTAAAAATTTTAAAAATCTTCTATCGCGAATACTTCACAGTAAAATTTTTTTTGCAACACTTATTACCTACAGCAAAACTATTTGCCACGGGAGTATTTGTAACCCCTTTTGTCGCGGATTACAACATATTTTTCTCCGACAAAATGTCACTTTTGTTTTATGGTGTCTTTTCCTTGGAATGAAATGTTTATGGTGTATAAAACACTTTCAAATAATGTCCTATTATACTTAAAGGCAATGTGCTAAAGCCGAAATTTATCCTCCTAATGAAATGCATAATGTGGGGAGGAAGCTACAAATTTGGGAAGCATTAATTGTATTAATTCTCAATAAAAAAAATATAAATTATTGCTCGGTGTCTCTCATTTCTGCTCAAGAGATCGGGTCACCCTGATATTTTGGGTGTTTGAGGAAAACTGTAAAAATGGGGCCATTAAACCTCCGTGTGTTCTTTTGGCTGCCCAGGAGGTGTTTGAGGAAATTACTTTGTGATAAAATATATATTTTGATGTATTAAAACATCTCCACTGCTCAATATTTTTTTTAATGGTCAATCAAACTTTTTTAATCGTCAAACTTAATACTAGAAGAGTTTAGTATAAGATTTTACAAACTTTGATTCCGAGTTAATTCAACAAACCTTAGGTTGAAGTCAACAGAAGTCAATTGTGCCTTCTTCTAATAAATTTTGGAAGGGGCTTGGTTCTTTGTTGAAGGTGAATGGGGTCGACAGGTACAAGTTGTTTACTTTTTAGTAGTCTATGTATATTTCTTATCTTTACTTCCTGATAACACCTTCAGGTAACAATGTTTCTTGGCAGATTCATGGAGTGAAGGGCTTACACTGACTGGCGATGAGGTCACTAGGGTATGGCGAACAATTATTGCGAGCTTAAAAGCTCGTGCCGCTTTATTACTCTACTGCAGCCAGGCATTGGTAAGTCATGCCTTTATTAATCACGGGATCAACTCGTAAGCCACTTAACATATTCACATAAGTTATACTAGTTGGTATATCATTTACAACTCACGTTGATTAGCCACTCAATCACATGACTATTGCTATAACCCAATACTACCTACCCACAAACCTTTTACTAGCAAACCCTGCGATATATGCTTAAAGACTCCATGCGTTACAAGTCTTGTTGTTCCTTTCGTATGGTCAAAGAAACAATAACCTCCAATTTATGAAATCAGATCTATGTGCGCAATAAAACATGAACAATCAAATAATATGTATGATCAAAACATATTATGAATGGACTAAGTAATTAAGCGCAAAAGCAAAGCATAATTAGTCTATGTAAATAAACTCTCTCTTCTCTCACATAAACAAAAACATCGAAGCTTAAAAAAAAAAACAGAGACATGTGAGAGGAATAGAATAAGAACTATAAAGAACTATAGAAAGTATAATGAGCCTATCAAAAGAGACTTGAAAGAGATAAAGAATTATAAATTATAATTTCTTTATATATAGGCAAACATTAGAAACCCTAAACCCAATTGTAGTAGGACTTTAAGAGATATTAGATTTTCTAATTCAACTAGGAAAAAAAGATTTACTTTCCTATTGAAAAGAGATTATCCACCCAAAAATAAAGGATTTATTTATTAGGTGATTCTCTTGCTTTTAAATGCCATAAAAGCATCCTTGATGAACAAGAAAACATTAAACACAAGTTTGAAAGACAAGGAAATATATATATATATATATATATTGGTATCTTTTATATTTTGGTGTGTAAAATTGATTTGTGACTCATAAAATCAATTGAAATATGTTGATTAATCATTGGTCTGTACCTTGTATGTAAAACTGATTGTGTAAAAATTAGCATGTAAAATTAATTGTATACAAACTAGTGTGCATAATTGATTGTTTACAAACTAGTATGTAAAATTATTGTAGTACAAATTAACATTTAAAATTGAGTGACAAACTATAATGTATAATTGATTGTTTACAAACTAGCATGTAAAATTGTTGTAGTACAAACCAAGTTTTAAAATTGATGTAGTATAAATCAACGTGTAAAATTAATTTCTTATAAACCATTGAGTGAAATTGTAATCTAGAGAAAAAAGAGTGATAGAGAAAAGAGTTTGATATAGATAAAACTTGGACGGATGAAAATGAGTAGCACAGATTTACTAGATAAAGATGAGACTAGAAACCCTATCACAGAAGTGAACAAAGAAGTACTCATCACTTTATTAGTAGTGGATGTACCTTTTAGATAATTAACTTATGGCTTAACAAATATACAATTTAACATCTAAATCATAAAATGAATAAAGTTATTAGTCATGAAAATATAATTATATTATAATCTCTTTAAAATTAAACATACATGGGCCGAATAAACATATATTATTATTGGGTTAGCCCATTTTCACAAAATCTTGTAGTCAAACGCGTAACCTATTATATTGGTTCACATTCCATTTGTTGATCCAGAAAAAAGAACACCATTAGCCAAAGTTACAGGGCCGAAGGCAATGGCCTTGTTTGGATCAGCGATGGACCACAGAGTTTTGCCACTTCGAGCATCCATTGCCACCCACCCACCAGAGGTGGTGGTCTTGTTGGATTGTTGGAGAATGAAATTCTTGCCGTTTGAGTTGGCAATATTTGTATAGATCATCTTTTCATCGGTGGCTGCTCCCCAGTTTCCTCCTCCTCCATGCCACCATGTCCAACCTCCTACAATTACAAAATTAGTATTCTTATGTAGATAGGCCATTGTGAGAAAACTTACGTAAATAGGCCATTGTCTACACTAAAAGAACTTACAGTAGTCAAGACATGGCTGCCGTTATCGCGATCCATAGCCCAAGCAAATCCACTTTTCTGAACAGCCACAACAATATCTTTTTTAAGTCCTTCAACTTGTATGCTAAGCATCATTGGTGCCTCTCCAAAATCATGGTTTCGATGAATGTCAATTGATGGGCTGCTGCCCCAGACTGCAGCCCCTGCATATCCTCCAGTGGCGCCATTGTTATCAGGAAGCACAAAGGTTTTCCATAGGATTTCACGAAATTCGACGTCTAATTTGCAGAAACTGCCACGGAATGTGCATCATTGTTCAATGCTTCGATATAATTCCTCTAGTGATGATGTTCCTATGTAGAAACTCCTCCCCGGAGAACAACGAGGGGCAGAAAAAATCACTTAAATAAATTAGATATATATCAGCAACAACAACTGTGTTAACTAATAAAGCTAAAAACATTGTTGATTTCAACAAAAGTGTGTACCATTTGGTGTAATACATGCCTCGAAAAGTTACTTGAGGTGAAATTCAATCCCCTAATGGTTTTGCAGTATTTTATAACATTGTTCTTTAATCGTTCTAATAATTAATTTATTATCATTATCATGATCATCAAGCATTCGTCTTAATAGTTGAATTAAATCATTTAATTTTGCAATTTGCAGACCTGTTTAGAAGTGTTAAGCATAAGTAGCAGCTGGTGTTCAAGTCTTCAACAGAAGGTGCAGTTGGTTCAAAGCAACAGAAGGTGCAGCTGGCTCAAGTGTGCAAGTGTGTTTCATAGCAGCAGGTGTTTGTATTTCATCAGCTCTCTTAAGCATACATCAAACACCTTGCCTCTTATGATCAGATCAAAGGGTCACAACACTTGCCAGGTCACATTTGCTGATTACCAATCAAAATGACAAGTCAGAAATTCTGTTACAATTGCAACAGAATTTCCTGCTAGTTTTATCATCACACAAATGTGTGATTCTCTTGTTCTCTTTAGCTATAAATAGCAGCCCTCTATTCTTTCAGATTAGTGAGAACAAGTAGCAAATTCTTCTTCAGTTTTATCTGTATTTTTGTTCTTTAGTTTCTGCAGTTTTTAGTGTTAAAGCTTTCTTGGTTTTCCAGCTCATTTCACATGGTATCAGAGCAGAAGAGAGCTTTAACCAGTGAATCTCTTTGCAAACCTCCATGAACAGCTGGACTTGAGATATCTATTGATGGATTGCTTGAAGCCATGACTGTTAGTCTATAGCTCTCTGTCATGGTCTGTTATAGTTGTAGAAGCCAAGGACTTGTACTCACCAACAAAACGGTATTCCGGAGAGAAAACATAGGCATATAGTGGAGGTTGGCCTAACTCTTCTTTCTCAAGCCAATCTACCATTGTCTTTTCGGTGGGAAGCATTTGCTACTACTGTCCACATTATCAACATTCTTCCCACACCTTTACTTGATGGTTTGTCACCTTATGAACTCCTTTTTCATAAACAACCTGATTATCTTCTTCTCAAATCCTTTGGCTGTACATGTTTTTCATTTTTAAGATCCCATAATAGACATAAGCTTAATTTTCACTTCTCCAAGCGTATGTTTATTGGCTATAGTCTAGACCACAAAGAATATAAATGTCTGCATTGCAGTGGAAGAATCTATATAGCTTGAAATGTCACTTTAATGAGAGTGAGTTTCCTTACAAAGAGCTGTTTCTCAAGTCCTCTGTTGCTCCCTTACATTCCAGCAAAAGTCTTCCTATTTCCATGTTACAGCCTACTCTAAAAAATCCTACCATTGTGTCAAATTCTTCATCACGCGTGTCTTCAAACAGTGTCCTACCATCAATTGCAACTCCTGTCTCTAATTCTGATATGTCATTAGTGGCACCTTCTCCAATCAGATACTTACCTCATACTTCATCCAACATACCTCTTGCTCAACCCTCAACCTGACCACTCAACACACATTCCATGACTACTAGAGCCAAAAATGGCATTGTCAAACCCAAAATCTATATTGTTAGATTGAAGCACTACATACTCCTTGTTGGGAAACATCTATGAATGATGAGTACTAGGCCTTATTAAACAATCTTACCTGGGTGCTAGTACCTAGAACAAGTGATATGAACATAGTTGGGCACAAATAGGTTTTCAGAATTAAATACAACCAGGATGGTAGTGTGCAAAGGCATAAAGCTAGGTTGGTAGCAAATGGTTTTCACCAAAATGCAGGCATAGATTAACTTGAAACCTTCAGCCCTGTGGTAAAGTCTGCTACAATTAGAGTTGTGTTATCATTGGCAATCACTTATCAATGAGATGTTAAGCAATTGGACATCAATAATGCTTTTCTTAATGGTGAGCTCAAGGAGAGAGTTTTCATGGAGTAACCTAGTGGTTGTGCACTCAAGGACAAGCCAAATCATGTATGCAAGCTTATCAAATCTCTTTATAGGCCGAAGTAAGCTCCAAGAGCATGGTTTGACAAGTTGAAAACAGCTTTGGTGCAATGGGGATTTTAGAATTCCAAGTCTAATAAATCTATGTTTGTTTTCAAAACTCAGTCCAATATTGTGATTCTTTTAGTATATGTTGATGACATTTTAGTGACAGGAAATAATAGTGCTCTTATCAAGAAATTTGTCCATGATCTTCATGCATCTTTTGCTCTTAAGGACCTTGGTTCTCTTAACTATTTTCGAGGCTTTGAAGCCACTAGAAATGCTCAAGGTCTGCTGCTTACACAGTCTAAATATGCCCAAGATTTGTTGATTAAAACCAATATGTTGTATTCAAAGGCTTGTCCTACTCCCATGTGTTATAGTACCAAGTGGCAGAAATCAGATGGTGACTTATTCTCTGATCCATCAGCATATAAGAGCACAATAGGTGTTTTGCAATACTTGACCCTCTCCAGGCCTGATCTTTCTTTTGCTGTCAATCATCTTAGTCAGTACTTGGCAGCTCCCACCACTGCTCATTGGCAGGGATGTAAAAGGGTATTGAGATATGTCAAGGCCTCTCTTGATCATGTTCTGTTATTCCAATGACAGCAGTCACCTATGCAGCTAAAGGGGTTTTGTCATGCTGATTGGGCAAGTAATTTAGATGACCGAAAGTCCACTAGTGGCTGGTGTATGTTCTTGAGTGGGAATCTTGTTTCATGGAGCTCAAGAAAACGAAAGGCGGTAGCACAATCTAGTACAGAGGCAGAGTATAGATCACTAGCTCAAGCAGTAGCTGAAGTTGTGTGGCTCAAGGCTCTACTGTCAGAATTGCATGTTACTCTTCCTCAATCTCCAATTTTATGGTGTGACAACACCGGTGCAAGAGTTTTAGCATACAATCCAGTATTCCATTCTCGCACAAAACATATTATGATTGATTTATATTTTGTGAGAGATAAGGTTGAGTCCAAGGAGCTTGATGTGAGATACATACCCACAGAATATCAGCCTGTAGACATTCTCACCAAGACCTTACCTATCAGTCGATTGCACTACTCAAAGACAAACTAATCATGGATAAATCCAAGCTTAGTTTGCGGGGGGATGTTAAGCATAAGTAACAGCTGATGTTCAAGTCTGCAACAGAAGGTGCAATTGGTTCAAAGCAACAGAAGGTGCTGCTGGCTCAAGTGTGCAGGCGTGTGTTTCATAGCAGCAGGTGTTTGTATTTCATCAGCTCTCATAAGCATACATCGAACGCCTTGCTCTTCTGATCAGATCAAGGATCACTACACTTGCCAGGTCACATTTGCTGATTACCAATCAAATGACAAGTCAGAAATTCTGTTACAATTCTGTTACAATTGCAACAAAATTTCCCGCCAGTTTTATGCCAACTTTATCATCACACAAGTGTGTGATTCTCTTGTTCTGTTTAGCTATAAATAGCAGCCCTGTATTCTTTTAGATTAATGAGAACAAGTAGTAAATTCTTCTTCAGTTTTCTCTGTATTTTTGTTCTTTAGTTTCTGCAGTTTTTAGTGTTAAAGCTTTCTTGGTTTTCCAGCTCATTTCACAAGAAGTCAATGTTAGTGGAGCCAACAAAAATATAATGGAGGAGTTAGTGGAGAAGTTAGTGGAGAAATTAGTGGAGAAGTTAGTGGAGCCATTGTTTAATTAGTGGTTAGAATTCTTCCTTCACTCATTCTTCTTTGCTATAAATACCCCTTCAATTGTAATGTTAAAACACACCAAAACACACTAAGATCAATTGAGAGAGCAATTGTGAGGAAGAAGTAAAGTGTGTGTGAGAGAGAGAAAGCTTTGTAAAAGCTTTGAGAGAAAATCATAGAGTTGTGAGCTTGTAATTTTCTCTAAATAGTGAAAGTGGATGTGCTCCGTGGATGTAGGCAAGTTTGCGCCGAACCACGTAAATATTTGTGTCTCTAATTTTTCTATCTCTCCTAACAACTGGTACCAGAGCACCAGGATTTGTTCCAGGCTGCTAAGGTGTGAGATTCTCTAGGAAATTCTTAGTATGCTCTGTGGTTGCAGCATTGTCTGATCTTCCACATCAGAAAAGAATTGTTCTTGAGATTTACTGATTTTGTGCTGTGGTGTGGAAAGTACATGTCTAGGAAAGGTTCTGGCTAGGAAAGATTTGGTACTTAAGCGTGTCCGTTGTGACCCACCTCTCTTTCCTGGGAACTTACCTGGTGTGCTGTTCACGACTACGTACATTATTTAGTGTACGGTTACTGTTGACCGAGTTTGACCGGAGGTGTTGACCGAGTTGACTGGAGGTGTTGACCAGGTTGACCGGAGGTGACCAGGGGCGTTGACCAGAGTTCACCAGAGGTGTTGACTAGTGTTGACCGACATTGACCAGAGGTGTTGACCAACGTTGACCGGAGGTGTTGACTGGCGTTGACCGAGGTGTATTATCAGATATTACAAGTTTGAGTGGGAGCAATGGCATCAGAAAGAGATAATTCCAAAATAGAGAAATTTGATGGCATAAATTTCAGATTTTGGAAGATGCAAATTGAAGATCACTTATTTCAGAAAGATCTATACTTGCCCTTAAAAAGCATAAAGCCAGAAGATATGCCGGACTCTAAGTGGGAGGTGCTTGATCGAAAAGCACTTGGTACCATCAGGTTGACTCTATCGAAATCAGTTGCCTTCAACATCAAAAATGAGACGACAACTGTATCTCTAATGGCAGCTCTTTCCAGTATGTATGAACAACCGTCTGCAGCCAACAAAGTACATCTGATTAAAACATTATTTAATCTGAAAATGGTTGAAGGAGGAAGCTTCAGAAAACATCTGAATGACTTCAACGAAGTGACGGATCAACTAACATCAGTGAATATCACATTCTCTGATGAAATTCGAGCCTTGTTAGTTCTCGGACAGCTACCTGAAAGTTGGAGAGGCATAGTTACTGCGATCAGTAGCTCCGCAGGAAAATCAAGTCTTAAGTTCGACGATGTCGTAAGTATGATTTTGACGGAAGAGATCAGAATGCAGTCATACAGTGCATCAACTTCAGGATCAGCCCTAAATGTGGAGAACAGTGGCAGAAATTCAAACAGAGGAAATGAGCGAGGTAGATCTACCTACCGTAGCAAGTCAAAGAACAGGAGGTCCAAGTCTAGAAATCCCAAAAATTCCCAGAGCTCAAAGACAGTTGAGTGTTGGAAATGTGGGAAGATTGGACACTACAAAAATCAATGCAAGAGTTGGAAGAATGATGATGAGGTGAAAGCAGAAGCAAATGTCGCTTCCACTTCTGGAACAAATGATGTCTTGATATGCTCTTTGGAGAGCAAGGAAGAATCTTGGGTGTTAGATTCTGGAGCATCATTCCATGCTACTTCGCGGAGAGAACTCTTCGAAAGGTATGTACCCGGAAACCTTGGTAAGGTATACCTGGGTGATGACCAACCCTGTGATATTGTTGGTAAAGGTGCAGTGAAGATTAAGTTGAACGAGTCTGTATGGGAACTGAAGGATGTCATGCATATTCCCGACTTGAGAAAGAACTTAATCTCAATAGGGCAGTTGGCTAGTGAAGGCTTCACTACGATCTTCCACGATAACAATTGGAAGATTTCTAAGGGTGCAATGACAATTGCTTGAGGCACGAAGACCGGTACTCTTTACCTGACAGCAGGAGTTTGCAGCTCAATTGCACTTGCAGAAGGAAACGAAGATTCAAACTTGTGGCACCAGAGATTAGGCCACATGAGTGAAAAGGGGTTCAAAGTTATGCACTCAAAGGGGAAACTACCAGGACTACAGTCAGTAGAAATTGACATGTGTGAAGACTGCATACTTGGAAAGCAGAAGAGAGTCAGCTTTCAGACAAGCAGTAGAACCCCAAAGAAGGAGAGGCTTGAGCTCATTCACTCCGATGTTTGGGGACTAACATCTGTCTCATCCATTGGTGGAAAACAATACTTCGTGACTTTCATTGATGATCACTCCAGGAAGGTATGGGTTTACTTTCTTAATCACAAGTCCGAGGTGTTTGATGCTTTCAAGAGATGGAAAGCAATGGTAGAAAATGAGACAGGTCTGAAGATCAAAAAGCTCAGAACCGATAATGGTGGTGAATATGAAGACACCAGATTCAAGACGTTCTGCTATGATCACGGTATCAGAATGGAAAGAACCGTGCCAGGTACTCCTCAACACAATGGTGTAGCTGAGCGTATGAACCGAACGTTGACTGAGAGAGCCAGAAGCATGCGTTTACAATCAGGTCTACCAAAGCAGTTCTGGGCAGAAGCAGTCAACACAGCAGCTTATTTGATCAACCGAAGTCCATCGGTACCATTAGACCTCGGAATACCAGAAGAGGTATGGAGTGGAAAAGAGGTAAAACTCTCACATCTGAAAGTTTTTGGTTGCCTAGCATATGTGCATATCAGTGATCAAGGCAGAAATAAACTTGATCCCAAATCTAAGAAGTGCACCCTCCTTGGCTATGGAGAAGATGAGTTTGGCTACCGTCTTTGGGATGACCAAAATAAAAAAAAGATTATTCGCAGCAGAGACGTAATCTTTAATGAAAAGGCAATGTACAAGGACCGACATACAGTAGACGCCAGCAACTCAGAGCAAAGTGGGCCAATGTATGTAGATGAAGATGATGTTCCAGATAGTCCTATAACAACGCAGACAGTTGAGTGTCCTCAGCCAGAGGAACCAGTTGAGCAGAGCAGCGTGCAGCAGTCTGACACGCCACAACTTAGAAGATCAAGTCGGCCTCATATACCAAATAGAAAATACATGAACTATTTGTTGTTGACTGATGGAGGTGAGCCTGAATGCTACGATGAGGCATGTCAGGCAGCAGATGCCAACCAGTGGGAGCTTGCTATGCAAGAAGAGATGAAGTCTTTAATCTCAAACAAGACATATGAGCTCACCAAATTGCCCATGGGTAAGAAAGCTCTTCACAATAAATGGGTGTATCGGGTGAAAGAGGAGTACGATGGCTCTAAGAGATTCAAAGCCCGTCTAGTTGTCAAAGGATTCCAACAGAAGGAGGGAATTGACTACACCGAAATTTTTGCTCCTGTTGTGAAGCTCAATACTATCAGGTCTATTTTAAGTATTGTTGCTAGTGAAAATCTTCATCTTGAGCAGTTAGATGTGAAGACCGCATTCCTTCATGGAAATCTACAGGAAGAGATATACATGCACCAGCCAGAAGGTTTTGCAGAAAAGGGGAAAGAAAACCTAGTGTGCAGATTAAAGAAGAGCTTGTATGGCCTGAAACAAGCGCCAAGACAGTGGTACATGAAATTTGATAGTTTCATGCACAAAGAAGGTTTTCAGAAGTGCAATGCCGACCATTGTTGCTACTTTAAGAGATGTAAGTCCAGTTATATCATCTTGCTACTTTATGTCGATGATATGTTAGTAGCTGGTTCAGATATGGGCGAGATCAAAAGCTTGAAGCAGCAATTGTCAAAAGAGTTTGACATGAAAGACCTGGGTCCAGCTAAAAAGATTCTTGGAATGCAAATCACTAGAGATAAACAAGAAGGGACTTTGCAGTTATCTCGGGCAGAATACATCAAGCGCATTTTGCATAGATTCAAGATGGACGATGCCAAGCCAGTTAGCACACCCTTGGCTAATCACTTTCGTCTTTCCAAGAATCAGTCTCCTCAGACGGAGGAAGAGAGAAACTTCATGGATAAGATTCCTTATGCCTCAGCCGTTGGAAGCTTGATGTACGCAATGGTCTGCACTAGACCTGACATTGGCCATGCAGTGGGAGCGATCAGCAGATTTATGTCAGATCCAGGAAAGACTCACTGGGAAGCAGTGAAGTGGATTTTGAGGTATTTACGAGGCACCATAAATAAGTGTTTGCACTTTGGCAAGGGAGAGTTAAAAGTTCAAGGCTACGTAGATGCAGACTTTGCAGGTGAAGTTGATCACCGAAGGAGCACCACTGGGTATGTCTTTACCATTGGCACTACAGCTGTTAGTTGGATGTCACAGATACAAAAGATTGTTGCACTATCCACGACAGAGGCTGAGTATCTAGCAGTTACAGAAGCCAGTAAAGAAATGATATGGCTACAAGGTTTGTTGACAGAGCTGGGATTCAGTCAAGGGAAGAATGTTCTGTATAGCGACAGTCAGAGTGCAATAAGAATGTTCTGTATAGTGGCAGTAAGAATCCAGCAGATATGTTAACGAAAGCTGTCACTACTGAGAAACTGAAGCTGTGCTCAGTTTCAGTTGGTCTTCACATGTGAAGAAAGTTTTGAGCACACCACTATTCACATACGGTCATTTTTGTCTCCAAGTGGGAGATTGTTAGTGGAGCCAACAAAAATATAATGGAGGAGTTAGTGGAGAAGTTAGTGGAGAAATTAGTGGAGAAGTTAGTGGAGCCATTGTTTAATTAGTGGTTAGAATTCTTCCTTCACTTATTCTTCTTTGCTATAAATACCCCTTCAATTGTAATGTTAAAACACACCAAAACACACTAAGATCAATTGAGAGAGCAATTGTGAGGAAGAAGTAAAGTGTGTGTGAGAGAGAGAAAGCTTTGTAAAAGCTTTGAGAGAAAATCAGAGAGTTGTGAGCTTGTAATTTTCTCTAAATAGTAAAAGTGGATGTGCTCCGTGGATGTAGGCAAGTTTGTGCCGAACCACGTAAATATTTGTGTCTCTAATTTTTCTATCTCTCCTAACAGTCAAGACATCGTGTACATAAACCATTGGAATCATAAAGTAAGTGTAGACCTAAAAGTTTATGGAATCAGTAGTCAAAAGATATGAGTAGATAATTCCATGAATTCAACATTTTCATTCAAGTAAAAGTGCAGCCAAGTGAAAGAATATATATGTTAATATATCTTGAAAGCTACATTTTTTGAGATTTATGTGTAAAGTGCATTCAAGTAAAAGTGCTTTGCAAAAACCTTGAAATTTCTGTTTTGAAAAGGCACCTGTGAATTACTTCTTCAGAAAGTTTTTTTTTTTTCCTTTACAAAATAAACGTAAAAGTGCTTTTAAATCAGAGCCTGCAAGAGCTGTGAAGGTGAGCAGGGAAAGCATACAGATCAGCAGATCAGTAAAGGAAGAAAATGATTTTGTTGATAGAATTTAGGAGGCGCCACGGAAGGGGATTTAATGATGTTGTTACTAAATATTGGTGGCTCTCATATGCTTACTGCTTGTTTATACAATGTTCATGGCCTTGATGACTTCTATTACAAGGTTTCTTTATTTTTTTTTTGTTTATTTTAATTTTTTTATATTAGCATTTATTTTAAATTAATTAAGATAAAATTCTTGATTTTCTGGCACATATGTTGTGTTCAAAGTTACTTTTTTCTTATATTTTAATTTGACAAAAAACTAACGCGACTTAATTTATATAGAATAAAGCAGAATTACCTTTAAGTTGAACAAATTATGAATATCATCTTGACTGTTCATTTCTTCAACTTGTTTACTCTGTTTTATGTTCGGAGACGTAAAGGCAAGAGAATGTCTTCAATTTTGAGCTATGGAGGGGAATTCTACTAAAATTCTAGAGCCAAATTGTGTGAGATTTGGAAGACCATTGAGCTGCAGTTTGATTAGTTTGGGGAAAACCACTCTTTCATCTCCTCTTAATTCTTCTGTGTTGATTATCTCTTCAATTAACTTACAATTCCTATTTCAAGTATTTCTAGTACTACGAGACCTTTAACCATAGAATACGGAAACAGAAACTTTAAACCATTACATTCCTCCAAAGTCATGTTTGTTAAAGCTTGACAACAAGAAGATATTACTGGAAGTTGATCAAGATATGTGCATCCAAAAGTCGTGAGAAATACTTTCCAACTATACTTGTAATAGCTAATCTCGTTATAAAAGTCATTGCCCGGTCAATTTGTGACAAATATAATTAAGAATGACCACGTACAAATAAATAAATAAATCAAATTTGAAACATTTGGCATAGTCATTCCCAGTACTCTATTTGCTTGCATCCAATTCATTTACCAAGTCTATCTCAAACAAACCTAATTATTAGATTAATTTAGTGCAAATGAATTTATAAAAATAGATTAGAATTGACAATATGTAATGTAGAATGATCAGCATAAATAAAATAAAAAATCAAATTTGAAATATTTGACCTAGTCATTCCTAGTGCTCTATTTGCTTGCATCCAATTCATTTGGCTACGTCTATATCAAACCAATCTAATCATTAGATTAATTTAATGCAAATTGATTTGTAAAAATAGACTAGAAATTGACAATATATACAAGTATATTAATAAAATATTGAAATATACATGTAAATCAACCAAAATGGAACTGACAAAATATAGAAGTATTCTGATAAATTAACTAAATATGAAATTACAAGGAAATAGAAGTATACAAATTAATTAACCAAATATAGAATTATACAATTAAATTAACCAAATGTAGAAGTATAAAGATAAATTAACAAAATATGGAAATATACATATAAATCAGTCAAATATAGAACTAAATATAGAAATATCCAAGTAAATTATCTAAATATGGAATTAACCAAATATAGAAGTATACAAATAAATTAATCAAATATAGAATTGTACAAGTAAAGTAACTAAATATAAAAGTAATAAAATATAGAAGTATATAAATATATTAATCAATTATAGAATATACATGTAAATTAACCAAAATTAGAAAGTATACATGTAAATCAACCAAAACAGAATTAAAAAATATAGAAGTATACAAGTAAATTAAGTAAATGTCAAATAAACCAAATACATAAGTATATAAATGAATTAACCAAATATAGAAGTACACAAATAAATTAACTATATATAGAATTAACCAATATAGAAGCATGCAAGTAAATTAACCACATAAGGAAATATACAGAAAAATTAACTAAATATGGAATTATCTAAATATAGAAGTAAACAAGTAAATTAACTAAATATGAAATTAACAAAATATAGAAGTGTATAAGTAAATTAACTAAATATAGAAGTATACAAGCTGTGTGATCGTATATGATCATGTTTTTATGTGTCATGCCCCTGAGCAATTGAATAACAATATTGTAGTAGATTTAATTTAATTACTAAAGTTCAATTCCAATTTTAAAAAGTAAATAAGATAAATTGAATAACTACTATTATACTAAAAGGTATTATTTCATTATTTGATAATTTTTTTTTAACATGAGAGTAAACTTTTCCCGCAATAAACTTCTTTAAAGACAATTTTTTTAAAAATAATTTATCAAATAAATAAATAGAAAGTACACTAACTACTTGCGTTATTAATGGATGTGTAAAAAAAAAAAAGATAATTTTTCTTTTTTATGCTTATTGAGTTTGATGCTGAAACATACTTATTACTTGTAAATTTGTAATACTTGTTAAATTAACTTATATAAGATTAGTTTAAGATCAAAAGGATTTGAACTAATAGGGGCTTTAAACACTTTCATATGACTTTTATTACACGTGACGACAATGTTGCGGCAGTGCCTAATCATTTCATCATAATGTGTAATTGCATCTTATGATGGAGTGTTGCCGTCAAATGATTTCTTCATAATAAAACTTTTATGGTTACAAAACACTTTTATATGGCGTACTATTATACCTTATGTTGGAGTGTCTCTGCCAAATCATGTCTCCCAGTGACTTTTAAGATAAATTCTGATGATCTCTCATTTCTACTCAAGAGGCAAAAAGTTTCTGATGATCTCAAAGTTCTTTTATTGTTTTCATAGTATGAGAACTGAGAAAATTCATCATTTTAAAGGAAATGTTCAATAGAGAGGAAAACACAATATTTGAATATGATCACAATTGGTTCAGTAACTTACCAGATTTTTCACGCATAGTTTCGGAATCAATCCCGTATGTTCTCTCATCCTCTCTCTCTTTCTCTCTTTCCCTGTGTGGATTTTTAAATTTTGTCTTGATTTTTGCATTGGATAATTGATCAACAGAATTCTTGAATATAAATATAGCAGGACGTCAACTCCAGATTCATGTGGTATACAGTTGATGGGTTTTTTCATAATTCCAGAGTCTGCCACAATTCCTTGTATTTGAACCTTTCCATCTCACACGTAGTGGAGCTGCTTGACGTCGTCTCGCAGGATCTACCATAACAATAACCCTAGCCATAATTATAACCATTATGTATAAACCATTAGATGATGAGATGATGATGATGTTAGTATGCATTAGAAATGACTGGTGATACTTGTTAGCATTCACAAATTAAATTTGTGCTTCTCCTATTAACTATTGTAAATTATGATGTTTTTATATTATTTATGAAGATCAAATATACTAAAACATATTTCAGTATCTTATTTATAATGTTATAGATTTCACTAAATAAGAGATTTTATTATTTTTTTGCATAACACTAGATATGAGATTGAAGTAATTCATCGTCCAAAATATAAAAATATATATATTCTCTTTTCTACATTATGTGGACAATTAATTGAAACAAAATATAAAAATATTATTTATAATGTTATGGATTTCACTAAATAAGAGATTTATTATTATTTTTTTTTTGCTGAGCACTAGATATGAGATTGAAGTAATTCATCGTCCAAAATATAAAAATATATATTCTCTTTTCTACATTTTTTTTATATGGACAATTAATTGAAACAAAAAAAGTGACAAATTTTTTTTATTGATTGATAGATTGATTCACCTATTATATATTGACTCATCTTGTTTCGATAGAAATCAGATAGAGATTTGTTTTCTTGCATAAATATTATTTTAAAAAAACTAACTTAGCCAAGCCTATAAATACTATGTGCTACGCCACTAAAAGTGAGAAAAATCATAATGTATATCTTCAAGTAAGTTGAATTCATATCACGTCAAAAGTTGGGATATAATTGATATTCGTTGCATCATATGGAATTAATTAAATACAAAAGTATACAAATAAATTAACCAAATTTAAAAATTAAACAAATATAAAATTAACTAAATATAAAATTAAGCAATAAAAATATACAAGTAATTCACTATATGCAAAATTAATTAAATATAGAAGTGTGTGTATAAATAAATTAACCTAATATGGTACACAAGTAAATTACTTATATTGTAATCAACTAATTATAGAAGAATTCAACCAAATGAACGAAATATAGAAGTATACATGTAAATTATCCACATAAGGAAGTATACATGCAAATCAACAAAATATTGAATTGACCAAATATAGAGTATACAAGTAATTAACTAAATGTAAAATTAACAAAATATAGTTGTATACAAATTAGTTAACCAAATATAGAATTATACAAATAAATTGATAAAATATAGAAGTATATAGATAAATTTTATAATATGGCTTCTTATTATACCTTATGACAAAGCGTGCGTGGCGTCAGATCATTTCATCATATAATGAAATTCTATAATCTGCAAAATGCTTTTATATAAGTTGCTATGTATCTTATGATGGAGAGTCGTCGTCAAATGATTTCTTCATAATGAAACTTTTATGGTTACAAAACACTTTCATATGATTTGCATTATACCTTATGATTAAGTGTCACCATGGATCTCTCTGCAAAAAAAAATATATATATTATATTTACCGCAACTTTTTTTATCGGGGATACTAGTTCGTGGTTAATATTAAAACTTCTAAATTTTCTATCGCGAATACTTCGCAGTAAATTTGTTTTTGCAACAGTTATTACTTGCGGCAAAAGTATTTGCCACGGGA
Organism: Xanthoceras sorbifolium; assembly: GCA_003430845.1. Taxonomy (NCBI): domain Eukaryota; kingdom Viridiplantae; phylum Streptophyta; class Magnoliopsida; order Sapindales; family Sapindaceae; genus Xanthoceras; species Xanthoceras sorbifolium. The sequence goes on along the minus strand of CM010620.1, from coordinate 28,336,801 downwards.
GTATTTGTAACCCCTTTTATCACGGATTACAACATATTTCCTCTCCGGCAAAATGCCACTTTTTTTTATAGTGTCTTTTCCTCATAATGAAATGTTATAAAACACTTTCAAATAATGTCCTATTATACTTAAAGGCAATGTGCTAAATCCGAAACTTATCCTCCTAATGAAATGCACAATGTGGGAAGGAAGATACTAATTTAGGAAGCATTAATTGTATTAATTCTCAATAAAAAATATAAATCCTTGCTCGGTGTTTCTCATTTCTGCTCAAGAGATAGGGTCGCCCTAAGATTTTGGGTGTCTGAGGAAAACTGTAAAAATGGGGCCATTAGCCCTCCATGTATTCTTTTGGCGGCCCAGGAGTTGTTTGAGGAAATTATTTTGTTATAAAATATATATTTGGATGTATTAAAACCTCTCCACTGCTCAATTTTTTTTTTAATGGTTAATCATATTTTTTTAACTATCAAAATTAATACTAGAGGAGTTCAGTGTAAGATTTTATAAACTTTGATTACGAGTTAATTCAACAAACCTTAGGTAGGAGTCAATAGAAGTCAACCGTGCCATATAAGATAGCAAATTGGTCGGCAACTGCAACGAGTAAATGTCTTGAACTGTGCTTCTTGTAATTGAATTCTTGGTGGCAGTGAGGACTTGGGGATTAGATTTACTTGAGAGTGATAGCTGAAAGGAAAGAAAGACCGTTAAAGAGTCCCGGACTTATGCCGACAATTAAACTCCGACAATCAAGTCAGTTTTGGTGTAATGAGGGATTAATGATCAAAATGACATAGTGTAATATACCCTCCCGATAGTATGTACTGTACGTTTAGGTGTTGTAATATATTCTCCCAGAATTTATTGTACAGTACAAATGTAAATAGATAAGCTCTTATTACGAATAAATTGGATGTTAGATGTATTAATGGTGTTGTAGTGAAATTTATTGGAAGGATCTAAAAGTTTTCGAAAAAGGGTATCAGAGACTCGGAAAATGTCTGGAATAGTTTCAGATGGTTATTAAGGTTCCATAAAGTATATAAGAAATTTAATTATAAGTTTTGGAGAACATAGTAAGAATTTCCATAAATTGGAGTATTAAGAATATTTATTGGAAGTTAAAATATATTTTTATAATATGAGATTGTAATTTAATTGGTGTTTTAAATGTGGTGGAAAAGTAATGTTGGTGGATTAATTTTGAGGTGTATAAGTGGATTAATCAAAGTTAGCCATATGGACAAATAAAAGTCATGAATTAGTGGATTAGTTTGATAATTAATAGATGATTGGTAAATCACATGTGATTAATTGTCAATTTGTTGCCATTTTATAAATTGTAAAGATCAAGGGGCAAGTGGATTACTAAAAAAAATTATATGGGTGACAAGTGGATTCCACTCACCATAAAACAAACAAAAGAAAACAAAATGAAAATTCAGGAGAAACAAGTCAACAACACACAGCCGTGAAAGAAGAAAAATAGATATATATATATATATATATATATATATATATATATATATATATATATAAGTTAGGGGAATTTTCCACTCAAAATCCAAATTGAAAGTCAGATAAGAATAAAAATGAAATAAAAGAAGAAGAAGATTCGAGAGAGAGCAAGAAGCCGGGAGAGAAAAGAAAAGAAAGAAAAAAAGAAAAAGAAAGAAAGAAGAAGCAGCTGGCCAAGGGGAGAAGAAGGAGATTTCGGCCAAGCAAGAGAAGAAGAAGAAGAAGAAGAAGAAGAAGGAGAAGAGAAAGAAGAGACCAAGCTAAAATCAAATGTAAGGAAATTGTTGGTTGTGAAATTAGTTCTTGAGTTTTTGATTTCTAGTGTTTGGGTGATGATCTTGATTTATGAAATTACTTTGGGTCTTTGATTTTGGATGTTTGGGTGATGATTTGGTGTTTGAATGATGGAAGTAAAGAAGATGATGGGTTTTGTTGATTTTAGTATTTGATTTAGTTTTTGTGGTGTTTTGTTTGAAATTAGTTGGATTTGAATTGATTAAAGTGAAAATCAAGAAAACTAGTAAGGTAAAGTTTTGGGGATTTAATGATTTCAAGTTTAAATTGTTGAATTGAGAGATTATTTGAGTAATTGGAGTGTTATTGAGTAAATTGATGGCATGAATTTGGAATTTTTGAAATTTAATTTGAAATTGAAGTTAGAATTAGTTTAATTAAGTTTAATGAGATTGAATTTGATATTGTTAAGTGAAGGAAATTCACTTATGTTAAATTGATGAAGATTAGTATGAGAAATTCTGTAGAGATTTCAATTTATGTATGATAAGTGTTAGAAATTGTATTTGTGTAGTTTTGATGCAAATTGATGCTTAGAAAATAAAGTAAATATGTTGATTTATGATGTACGAAATTCAATCAAAAGAGAAATTGAATGATTCAATGTATATATAATTATAGTGACATGATTTTTAGTAAAATAAATGTAAATGGTTGAGTTAGATAGGAAGAAATTGAGGAAGAAAGTGTAGAATGTGTTAATTGAGTTTTTGAATAAGTTGTAGTATTTATATTAATGATTTATTTGGAAATATATTATTTTAGGGAGAAATCTCCATAATATGGGAGAAAATAAAATTATGCGGAAAGATAAGAAATGTGGTGAGACAAAGGAACCAGAGCATCAAAGCTTAGAGAATTCCAGAAACAAGTGAGTGTTAAACTATTTTAAGCAAAGTTATAGAAAATTTATTATATACATTTATTTATTTATATGTGTTTTATAAGTTAAATAGAAATTTATGCCTTAATCATATGTTAATAGAGATATTTTTATATTTCAGAAATTTTGAAATTATATTGACAGTAAAAATATGTTTTGTCTATACATTTATTTACTTATATAAGTTTTATAATTTAAATAGAATTTATATTCAAGTGTGTTTTACTTAAATATTTTTATATTTCAGAAATTTAGAATTTATATTCATTTAAAGAAATATGTTTTATGTAAATCCCATGCTTTTTGATTAAAAGTTAGTTTTCAAAGTAAAGAAAATAGTTTTCAAACCCATGGATACCCATTTATTATCAGATTATTAGATTAGCTATCAGTGATCAGATTAACAGCAGTAGACCCGGCCGGTATACCCCATTTGTGTAAGACAAGTTAAGGGGGGACAGTCCGCTAACTCCAGGGGGGTTGAGTATGTCGAGTCTGTCAGTCGCCCACACACTGGGGTATTGTCTCGCTATATGTAGGCGACGCAGAATTCCGCCACATAGACAGTGAGATGCCTTTTATCAGATTATCAGAGTCACTAGTGCAGCGCCAGATTAGTCGCCTGGTGACACCCTCCATATGGTGCGGCGCCAGCTGAGTCGCCCTATGGATTATCAGTTATCAGATATGGGTTTCCATCGGCATTATCAGAAAAATATATTTTTGAAGTTTTTTAGTTTTCAGAAAAGTTTATTATCAGAAACGTTTTATTAGAAAAGTTTATTATCAGAAAAGTTTTATCAGAAAAGTTTTATCAGAAAAGTTTCTTATCAGAAAAGTTTTATCAGAAAAGCATTATTAGAAAATATAATTTTACTCAGCTTTTTAGTTTTCAGCGGAAGAAACATATATACATATATATTATCAGCTTTTCAGTTTTCAGAAAAGTAAAAGTTTATATATTTTCAGCTTTTCAGCTTTTCAGTCTTTAGTAAAGTGAAGTGTATATATATATATATATATATATATATATATATATAACTTTCAGCTTATATTTAGAAAGTACGTTATATCAGTTTATCAGTTTTCAATATAGTTTTTGGAAAATCGTAAAAGATTCATTATTTCGGAATTTCAGTACGTCAATTCTAGAAAACAGAATTTAGTACAATGTTCAGTAAATATAAAGGTTTTATTAGTTTTCTTTCAGTATTTTCAGAAAACCAATTATTATTCTTCTCAGTAAAATTTGAGGGAGGTCAAATCAAAAATATTAGATTTATTAGAACAAGATAACACTCACTGAGCTAGTTTAGCTCATTACATTTTTGTGTTTTATAAACCAACCTCGCCAGGTACAGGTGCAGACGTTGCAGGGACTCCCAAGACCAGTCAGCCATTGCTGTGACAGTTTAGAATTTTGTATTATGTTTGATTGTAACTCTCATATAAAATGTATATTGTTAAAGTTCAGTATTTTATTATTTGAAATTTGTGATTTAATTTGTGGTTGATTTGAGATGGACCGGAGGTCCACGGTAGTTGAGATTTGGAATTTTATAGAAGTGTTCAAGTTTTTATGCAGGTCTCCAAGATTTGGTAATCTCAGAAAAACAGAGGAGGCTCTGCCAAAATTTTTATAAAAAAAAAAAAAAAAAAATTCCACTCAGATTTTCAAAATAAAGAAATGGCTTAGCTTCACAGAAGCCTTTCAGCGAGGCAAGCCTCGATTGGGAAGCTACCGTGGAGTGCCGGCAGGCTACCTAATGGAAAATAGTAAGTTAGGGGCTTGTCACATAGTTTGGGTTTAAAGAGTAAGCCCTTCCTTGGTTGAGGCTATTTATCGATACCCTATATCTTTCTAGTGTCCCTTTTGCCAAGATATGGTTAGCCATCACACCAGTCGTCAATCATCTACCGATTTCCTTAATCGGGGGTTAGCATGTTCTTGGAGCATGATTTAAGGGATAGGACAGTTCAAGTGGCTGATGGGTGGCCTAAGACATCTTACAATTAATGTGTCGGATTACGGGATGTCTTAGGTTGCATGTATAATCATTGTTGTCAGGCATATTAAATGCATGCAGTCCCTCTCCGAGCATGGTCGTGTCTGGTGCCATTAATTCTGATTTGACAGGTAATAAATGCTTTGCAGATGTATGTATTATGCTTCAAGACTTCTTCCTCTCGCTGACCTTTATCTTGATATCGTGGCGTAAAGGTGGCATCGAGAGTTTCCTCGATACCAAAGGATACGAAGTGGTGTCGAGGGATTTCTCGTCGCTAAAGGATAAGAAGTGGTGTCAAGATCATTCTCAATGCTAAGTGGTAAGGAGTGGTGTCGAGAGCGTTCTCGAAAACCAAGGGACAAAACGACAACATTCTATTCTTTGGAACAAGTTTTCTATTGATGCACGGTGACGTTGCATTAACTATTAAAAACTGCTAATAATAATACCTCATAAATTTATGAATCAAAAAATAGTTTTCTTCTTCTCTCCCGTTTTTTTTTTTTTTAAAGGAACTTTATCCCATTGGTCAATTGAAGGGTCTTGCCTGAGCATGACGTCATTTAATGTCATGGATTTTCAAATTCCAAATGGTTCACTTTAAGTGAATAGTTGGAGGCTTTACTGCTCACACGTGGCACTTCCTTACTGGCGTTCGAGTGCGAATTTTTGAGGTGGGAGGCGGTTCATCATTAACTCGTATAACGTTGGGCTTTTTAAACTGAACGATCTTCTCAAGATCAACGACTAGGATTTTCCTCGGGGTGGCCAATATATATTTACCCCTAGAGACTATTCACCCTTTTCTATTCTATTAGAGACATCTTCCTAAAGAGAGAAAAATAGCTTTCGAGAGCAAGAACATAACAACTCTGTCAAGCTTGGCTTCATGACTTTTACTTTAGCATTTGCATTATACTTCTCCCTTGTGAGTCTCCTCGTTCTAAACCGCTAAACATTGATTACTTGTGTGTTTAGGTAATTAAAGTCGACGCTGAACCCACCCCCAAGTCTTTATCAATGAAATCCTCCCCAGTTATAGGTACAACAATGGGAAAAAGTCCTTCGCGCTATTGGGAACAACTCGTAGGTGATTCCGACACCACACTACACACTCAAAGGCAGATTCAGTTCTCATCGATGAACCCTAGCTTCTTAAAATATGATCGAACATGGTCGAAGGGGCTAACCTGTTCATATACAAGAAGTATTATGAGCTCTCGAGCACATTGAGGCACTTGGTTCCAGGTCAGAGGGCTGGTTGGAATCCTCCGAAGGGAGCTGTTGCTGTTTATAGGGTTTCTCACCATTCATCGTATGGCTCCTTACCATTATGAGTCTAGTGTCGGCCCAACTGATACCTAACGGCTACCGGGTGTTGATGGGGCTCTATACCTTATGGAACTCCTTCGGCTTCCCCGCGCCATCGCCGAATAAGATTAGGCACTGCTATTCTTTGCTGCTGTCTCCAAACGAGCCTGGGTCGTACTACCTGACATCTTTCCCGGCGAGCAAGTGGTTTCTTGTAGGAGTAGATGATTAGTGGGTGCCCAGTAAAATGGTGATCCCTACAGACGATAAGAAAAATGGGGTCATCTGGGGACTGCCTTCTTCCAATAAATTTTGGAAGGGGATTGGTTCTTTGTTGAAGGTGAATGGGGTCGACGGATACAAGTTGTTTACTTTTTAGTAGTCTATGTATATTTCTCATCTTTACTTCCTGTTGATAACACCTTTGGGTAGCAATGTTTCTTGGCAGATTCATGGAGTAAATGGCTTACATTGACTAGCAACAAGGTCACTAGGGTGTGGCGAGCAGTTACTGTAACACCCAAATTTAAACAAACCTAATATGTGTCATAAGCATTTAAGTTTTAATAACATATTTTTACGTGCTTAGTTTAAACTAATGAGAGTTAATTTTTAAAATAAATTCTGATTAGCTAAGTAGTTGAGATTGTTTTAAACTCTTTGTATTTTAAAAGAAAAGATTAGATTTTATGTAAATATAGGATTTTGAACGCTTTCAAGATTCCTATATTCTACAGAGTTTTGGAAATTTTCATGAGTTTTAGAGTTTACTTGAAAAAGATATGAATTTCGCAATTTAGGTACTACAATCTGTCCAGCAATACACCGAGGGCAGAAACATAAAAGTAAAATTACTTTAAAAATATGTATATGTATTATTTAGGTTCTAAACTTTTATTTTGAAATTATATATGTTTATTTCACATTACTGAAAAGTTTCATAGCAATTGGAATTCTATAGAAATTTTAAAAATTCGGCATTGCATAGTATTCCAGACTGCCTACTGCTAGGCAGACCAGAATGCTCCAATAAATAAATTATTTTAAGGTAGTTTGAAATTTTATAAAATTTTGAAAATTTTTATATACAGAGATATGTTTGTTTAGAAGGTTTCTGCAAAGTTTTAAAGTTTTTCAGCTTGTGATTAATTCACTAAAAATCCAAAATTGGACACTGTTCCGTTTTCAAAATAGCACTGGTTAGTTCTAGTATTGAGTTTTTTGGTTTGGGGAATGTTTTGAAGATATATTTTGGTCCTAAGATATTATTTTGAATCTGATATAAGTCCGATATGTGATTTAGGCTAAGGTTTGGATCGTTGTCTTTTTGGAGGATTTTGTTTTTGCTTGGATTGCTGAAAGGTAAGTATATTAAATCTTTTGTTTTTAAAACCGGAATCACAATGTTATATATATGTGAATCTGTTTATGTGTGTTTTTGAAATATGTTTATGCAACCATTATGTTTTGAAAATATGTGAATACATGGTACCATAAAATATGTTTTGACTAGGTTTACCTTTATTTATTACTATTAGTAGGCACCCTTATGATTTTTGTGTGGAGCCCTTTGTGATACGTGATTTGTTATGTGTGTGGTATATGGGAAGTGGCTCCAGGGCACCCTGGGGACTAAGGAGTCTTCACATATATGTGTTGACGTATTGGTGCATGTGGGAGGACTCGTTGATGATCACAACGAGGGTCTGGCTCTTACCTTCGGGCATGAGTGTTATGTATTTTTAAGAAAATAATCATCACTTGCACTTTCCCTGTATACATTAGTTGCCGATGGGTAACTTTGGCTCCAATATGTGATATGTGTTCTATGCAAGTCCTACTATGCAGTGATGAGTAAAAGGATCCAAGTATTATTTTGATATATATTAAGTATGTGATTTTCGATATATGATAAGTCTTGTTATTTGTGTTTTGAATGTTATTTTGATTTGATAAATAAAAACTAATGTTTAGTATACTTACTAAGTATCCAACTCACTTAATACTTTGTAATTCTAGATGATTGAGGTTTAGATTCGTACATAGCATGGATTGGCATTTCGGCGAAAATTAGTTCTTGGTTCCCTAGACTTTAGAAGTTTATTTGTTATTTTTAGACCGTTGTTCATATTATTTGAACCTTTGGAGGTTGTATTTGTTTTATCAAGCTTATCTTTATTACAAGTTATTTGACATTTAGTAAGATCATATCTTGACTTTCGGGTTAGGGCATGACAGTTACTGCGAGCTTAAAAGCTCGTGCCGCTTCATTACTCTACTGCGACCAGATATTGGTAAGTCATGCCTTTAACGTTGAAAAACATGGATTTGTATACTATGAAAATCTGGGGGGGGGGGGGGGGGGGGGTGTGAATAAGTTTATCAACAAATATTGTGGATTAAAACAATAAAATCATTCAACACATAACATGAGAGATTTTTAGCGTGGAAAACCACAGGACCAACTCGAAGGCCACTTAACACATTCACACAAATTATACTAGTTAATATGTCGTTTACAACTCACGTTGATTGATCATTCAATCACACGATTCTTGCTATAACCCAATATTATCTACCCACAAGCCTTTTACTAGCAAACCCTGCGATGTGTGTTCAAAGACTCCCCACGCTCCAAGTCTTGTTGTTCCTTTCTTATGGTCTAAGAAACAATAACCTCCAATTTATGAGATCAGATATATGTGCACAATAAAACATGAACAATCAAATAATATACATGATCAAAATATATTATGAATAGACTAAGTAATTAAGAGCAAAAGTAAAGCATAATTAGTCTATATAAATAAACTCTCTCTTCTCTTACATAAACAAAAATATTGAAGCATCAAAACAACAAAGACTGTGAGAAGAATAGAATAAAAACTATGAAGAACTATAAAGAGTATAATGAGCCTATCAAAAGAGACTTGAAAGAGCTAAAGAATTATGAATTATAAATTCTCTATATGTAGGCAAACATTAGAAACCCTAAACCCAATTGTAGTAGGACTTTAAGAGCTATTAGGTTTTTTAATTCAACTAGGAAAAAAAGATTTACTTTCCAATTAAAAAAAGATTATCAACCCAAAAATAAAGGATTTATTTATTAGGTGATTCTCTTACTTTCAAATACCATAAAAACATCCTTGATGGAAAAAAAACATTAAACACAAGTTTGAAAGACTTTAGGAGAGCAAAAAACACAAGACACAAAACCTAACACATTTAGGTTCGGCGTTGGCAGCCTACGCACGCCTTAGGTGTGCACCCACGCCCTAGGTGTGAGGTTACTGCCAGGTAGACATGCCTTAGGCGTGCACCCAGGCCTGGGGCTTGAGGCTGCTTCCTCGTCTTTTTTTTTTAGCTTTCTAGCTACAATTGACTCCATTTTGAGTCAAGCGAAACCTAACCGAACGGCCTTGGATTTTTTTTGTTCTTTATACCTTTGGAAAGATATGGATGTCTAGTTTCATTCCCAAAAAACCAAACACCATTTGGATGTATAGATAAAACATTATGTCCGCTCAAGCATCCAAATGTCAGTTTTTCAAAAACACAAAATGTTTGAAATTAAAACACAAAAACTAGACAAAACAAAACAAATGAGAGTAAACACCTATAAAATATTAAAACCAACACTTTAGCACTCAAATGTATATGCATGAACATGTTATAAGTGTGTGTCTGAATCTTATCTGATCTCAAGAATTAAGAGTAACGTTTATTCGAAACTTACCTTAAAGCACTTTTTTTAGTCTTCTCAGAAGCTTTCCGTCTTAGCATGATTTCTTCGAATCTTCAATACGCTTAATTCATAATAATAACCTCATAGACGTATTTAAGTTTGCCAGTCGAACTTATCCCGCTCACCATCCTCGCAGTAAGTCTCATCTTAAATGTTTGTATCCTTTTTATGTTGTTACTTCTTACTACCAATTCTAATTATGTTTCTTTTCTTATTTAGTCCCGGCGAATGACCCTGTATGTGGTTGGCGAGTGCAGGACCTGAAGAATTTCTCGGCTGCCTCTCGCAAGAAAGCTAAAAAATGCGTTGGGTAAGGGATCGCATCCCCTAATAATAATGTTTCTCCTCCTGCACTTTCTACGACCACCCCTACGTCGCCCGCGTTGAGGAAGAGGTTGGTTGAAGGACCCTTGGACCCTGGTAGGGTTGCGAAGGAGAAACACAAAGCTCTCGTCGAGGATCTTAAGATTATGCGCCTACACACCATTTGCAAGTTGGTGAGGGTTGCGAAGTCCGTTCCCCCAATTAGTTTTTTCCCTCCCCTCAAACGCAGTTCCTCTTGGATGAGAATTCTGATAAAGCCACCGAGGATGGGCTTCTATAATGCTCGATGCGCGTGACTAAGGATCATGCAACAGTGGATTCGAGCACACTATTGTCTCGGATGGTGTGACTGCCATCATCTCACCTACGCCCTTGGTTGACGGAGTAAGGAGTTCTTAGGGAAATGAAGCCTCTCAACCGATCCCTCTTTCTACCGACGACATGTTAGGCCAGCTCATGATAGGGGAAGTCTTATTTAAGGATCAGGCAAGTGTTAAAAATTTCCTTGAGGATATTTGAGAAGAGCAGGTCTAATCATTCTTTGGCCTCTCTACCTTGGTGAGTCATAGTTTGAGCTTGGATAGGTATATGTAAGTTAACATCATCATCTTTTTGTTTCTAATTATTGTATTTACATGCAATTCTTGACTAGGTTTGACGCTGCTATGAGGGAGAGGGATGCTCTGCGAGAAAGGGTTGCTGTACTTGAGGTTGAGAAGGTTGCCCTATGGCTTAAAATGTCGAGGTCATGACCTTACTGAATACCTTGAGGTTAAGGGGAGGTTGGCCTTGTCGAAGAAACAAAACAAAGAGCTGTCCGACAAGGTGGAGGCCTTCGAAGTCTTGGTTGAAGGGGCCATGGTTGAGCTGGAAGTGAGGGTGATGGACCACTTCAAGAAATCCTATGCTTTTGATGCTTTCATGCATCGAGTTTAGGAACGGGATGAAGGAGTATCAATAGTTTCTAGAGGAGACGGTGGACAAAGAGGCATTGGCGAAGCTTGACACTATCCGATCAAACCAAAAATAGGGGAATGAATATCATATATCCCAAAGAAAGCTATGGCGAGCGCACTGTCGGATGAAGAACTTGCCAGTTTTGGACTTGCACTTGGAGCTTCCTTTAAAGGATGGGGTTCCCAAGCTCTATGCAAAGGATAAGGAGGAATCCCTCATCCTCGAGGACCCTGTATATGATGGTCTTCTCCCCGGATACGACTATTCCTCTCTACAGTTTGAAGGTGAGGAAGACATCGTTCTCAGCGAGGATAAGGAAGATGACAACATTTTGGATGAGAATAAGGTCTTCCTTAGAGAGCTCATAAAGTCTAGTCATCCTGCAGCGCCTGGGGGGAAGGGGTTATGGATGTCGCAGAAAGTTCTGGTGCAGCTGCCTAGGACACGTCACAGGCTCTTGATTTACCTTCTCTTTGAATGCATTTTACTTTTGAATGTAATATTTTACTTTGTGAATGAATTTCGGAATTTTGTTAGTTCTCTTTTTTAATATTGGTTGCTTTTGTATGTGATTTTGAGTTGGCTTAGTGTTTGAATTATCCTTTACAATTACACTTTCTTCACAGACAGACTAATAATCACATCATTTGAATTATAATTGTAATTAACTAATAATCAAGTCAATTTTTGAAATAAAGAATGGTGTTAAAGGTTAGAAAATGACACTTAATTGATTACTTTGTACCTCCGAGTTATGAGGATTAGTTAGAGGGACGTATAATGGCAATGTCTCGAAGATATTGCTCGACTTCATTCATTTGAAGAGTGTTCTTACCACCACGCTTTGAAGAGACAATTTAAGAACTTATCTCGAACTTGATTTTTAGATGATGGCATTCTCACCACTAGGTTTTAAAGAGAGAGTTTAAGAACTTGTTTTGAACCTGATTTTTAAATGAGGGTGTTCTTGCCACCAGGTTTTAAAGAGATAGTTTAAAAACTCGTCTCGAACCCGATTTTTAAATGACGGGCGTTCTCGCCACCAGGTTTTAAAGAGATAGTTTAAGAACTTTTTTCGAACCCCTTTTTTAAATGAGGGGCGTTCTCGCCACCAGGTTTTAAAGAGATAATCTTAAGAATTTATCTCGAACCCGATTTTTAGATGGAAGGCATTATTACCACAAGCTTTTAAAGAGATATTTTAAGAATTTGTCTCGAACCCAACTTTTAAATGAGGGCATTCTCACCATTAATTTTTAAAGAGACAACTTAGGAAATTATCTCTAACCCGACTTTTTTTTTTTTTAACTTAGAGAATTTTCGAACCAAAAGAAATTTCATTGCTCTAGATTTGACAACAATTTTACATCATCTTTTCGAGCTAGCTTTTCCTTTCTAAAGGTAGTAAAATTTATAAAATTGTGCATTCCATTGGTGGCTGATAGTACCTCCCTCTAGCCGAGCGATCCTATATACCCCGTAGCTGGCTTGGTAGACAATCTTATATAGTCCTTCTCATTTGTCTGCCAAGGATCCTGCTAACCTGTCCTTTATGTTTAGAGAGACTCTCCGTAACAACAAGTTGTTGAGTTGAAACCTCATTTCCCTTACATTGAAATTGTAATATCTGGCAGCCCTCTCTTGGTACATTACGTTTCATATTTGAGCTTTGTCGCATCGACTTTCCAATTCATCAAGGTTCGATTTCTAGGCCGAGATATTTTCCTCGGGTTGTATAGACGTACTCTCAATGACTGAATTTTTATCTCAATGGAATTAACTGCTTCCACTTCAAAAGCCATGGCGAATGGAGTTTCTCCTGTGGAAGTTCTCACAGTGGTCCTGTACACCCAAAGAACTTCAGGAAGTTTCTCATCCCACTTTACCTTTTTTTAGTCTAGCTTTGCTTTGATGGTATGTTTGAAGATGTTCATAGCTTTGACTTATCCATTTGTTTGGGAATGCACTGGTGAAGCATAATAATTTTTTATTCCTCGTTCTCCACAAAACTTCAGAAATTTCAAGTTGTTGAACTGTGTGCCATTGTCGGATATGATAGTGTTTGGAACTCCAAACCTGTAGATGATGGATTTATTCACAAAATAGATGGTGTTTTGCTCGGTAATTCTTATGAGGGGTTCCACCTTGGGCCATTTGGTAAAGTAATCGACGACAACAATTACATATTTAGATTGCCCTGCTGCTGTAGGCATGGGTCCTATAAGTTCAATTCCCCATTAAGCAAAAGGCCAAGGAGAGGTGAGGAATGAGCTTCTCTGGTGGCTGCTTGATGTTGTATGTGATTCTTTGACACTTATCGCATCTTGATGCCATATCTTTGGCATCGTCAAACATCACTGGCTACAAGAAACCTTATCGCAACGGCTTGTATGCTAGGTTGCTGTCCCCTGTGTGTTATCCGTATATGCTTCCATAGATTCTTTTAATCTTGTGGATTCACACACCTCTGCAGAGTTCTAAAGAAACCTTTGTAGTATAATTCACCGTTGATTATTGTGTAGTGCGTCGACCAAAACCTCAGGCGTTTTGCTTCGCACTTATCTTTCGGGAGGGTCCCTTGCTCTAGGTACGCTAGGAGGGATGTCATCCATGTAATTTCCCCGAGGCCAATTCTCCAACTTCCATAGTGCCGTCATCGATTGTACTTGGTCTTTTTAGGTGAGCTATTGGGATTTTGTTTTATAGAATGACGTTTGTAGCGGATGTTAGTTTTGAAAGAGCATCAGCTTTTAGATTTTGTGCTCTTGGGATTTGAGTAATTCTAAAGCTTGTGAACCTGCTGAGTGCTCATTGAATCTTCTCGAGGTAGGCTATCATCCCTTCTTTTTTGGCTTGATACTCATGGCAAATTTGGTTAACCACCAGTTGCGAGTCACTGAATATGTCAATCTTGTCTATGCCTAAAGCCGTGGCTACCCTCAATCCTGCGAGGAGGGCCTCATACTCTGTCTCATTGATGGTGGCTTTAAAATCAAATCTCAGGGCGCATTCTACTTCATCTTGTTCTGGTGTTGTCAGCACTACCCCCACTTCGCTGCCATGAGAGTTAGAGGATTCGTCCACGTGAAGCTTCCACTGGTACGTGTGTGTTTCTTGATTGTTGCTTACGAGAGTACTCACGTACGCCACAGGTTCTGTAAATTCTACGATGAAGTCAATGACCGTTGGGGCCTTGATTGCATGTCTTGGCTTAAAGCTTATGTCACATTTGCTCAATTCTATCCCATTTTATTAATCTTCCTAAGACCTCTGGTTTATGTCATACTTGTTCTAGAGGGTAGTTTGGTGAATACCTCGATACTATGTGCTTAGAAATATAGCCGCAACTTCCTTGCAACTATAATTAATGCCAAATCTATTTTCTCTGCATCTGGGTATCTTGTTTCTACGGCAATTAGGGCTTTGCTGACATAATAGATCGACTTTTGTACCTTTCATTCCTCTCGAACAAGAGCAAAGCTTGACGCTGCTGCAATCACTAAGAGATATAGATATAAAGTTTCATTAATGCGAGGTTTCAAAAGTACCGCTGCAGTTCCAAGGTAGGATTTTAGTTGTTGAAAAGCGTGCTCACATTCTTCGTGCCATTCTACCCCATTCCTTTCTTAATATCTTTAAAGAAAGGAAGGCACTTGTCGGTTGACTTTGTAATGAACCTATTTAGTGCTGCTAGACACCCAGTAAGGCGTTGGAATTCCTTCAGTGTTCGAGGCGGTCTCATCTTGATGAGGGCATATATCTTCTTCAATTCCTTTATGGTGGACTAAGGAACCCAAGAATTTTCCTGAGGCTACTCCGAAGACACACTTCTCGGGATTGAGTTTCATCTCATATTGTTCCAGCACCTCAAATTTTTCTCTAAGATTGTGGGCATGTTCTTCTACTGGTAGGCTTTTAGTTAGCATGTCGTTGACGTACACTTCCATAATTTTTTCTATCTGTTTGGCGAACATTCGGTTGACCAACCACTGATAGGTGGCTCATGCATTCTTTAGATCGAAAGTCATCACTGTATAAAAGTATAACCCTTGCGGTTGTAAAGGTCATCTTCTCTTCATCTGGTAGGTGCATTTTTATCTGGTTGTACCTTGAGTACAAGTCCATGAAGCCGAGGAGTTCATGACTTGCCATTGTGTTTACCAGCTGATCGATCTTGGGTAATGAGAAACTGTCTTTTGGGCATGCTTTGTTGAGATATGTAAAGTCTACACACATTCTCCACTTCTCATTTTTCTTTTTTACCAACACTATATTGGCTATCCAGCAGGGGTTATGGGATTCTCGGACGGATCCCACTGCGAGGAGCTTATCGACCTCATCTTTGATTGCTGCATTTCTCTCGACATTGAAGCATCTTCTATTTTGTTAACTAGTTTTGCGTCTCGATGGATTGCTAGACTGTGGGATATGATGTTGGGGTGGATGCCAGACATGTCGGTGTGACTCCAAGCAAACGCATTTTATATTCTCGGAGTAACGCTGTTAGGTCTTTTCTGACCTTATTGTTCAACTTTGAGCCAATATTCATAGTCTTTTATGGCGTATTAGCATCGAGCACCACATTTTCAGTTGGTTCTATCTCTCCTTGCTACTCCCTCGTCGTAGGTGCCCTCAGATCCAAAGCGAACTCACTGGGGACCTCAGCGCTTTCTTATTCTTTAGCTATTCAAGCTCTCCCGTTTTCTTTACATTCTTTCTTTTTCCTCCTTTTTTTAATCTGACAGATCTCTGCAAGTCCTTTATCTTTGAAAGCCGACAGATTGGTTTGCCGAGTAGTTTTCTGACACCCCCTTATCTTTCCGACACCATGCTCAGTAGGAAACTTTACTTTGAGACAATACGTGTGTAACGCCCCTAATTTTCCATAATTATGAAAAGTATTATCATTAATTATTATTAAGCATGCAACGGTCAAGTATGTGATTTATATATATTCGGTATATGGTTGAAAAATGAATAGTGATTTTAACCGAGTTAAATCACATTAGAGATATATTTTCATGGTGCGTTTCGATAATAATGGGTCCAATTGAATATTGGTGAAGTCAATTTGGTAATTGGATAGGTGTGGAATATTTTTGGAATAATTATCGAGATGGGATGTGATTAATTGTAAATTGTTTGCCATTGGTGATTTATGGAAGTCAAGGGAGCAAATTGTAATTGTGAGATATTTATTTATATTATAATGTTAGTGGATGGTGGTGGAAAACAACATTATTGCATGATTGGAAGCATAAAAATAAAATAAAATAAAAAAGGGCATTTGACACCTAAAAGCATTTGAAACTTGGCAACATACATGTATTCACTCATCATCTAATTTCACAAAGCAAGAGAGAAATGAGAGTTGACCATGAAAAATGCAATCTAGCAAAGTTGGCGTGAAAAAGAAGAATAGAGAGAGAGAAAGAGAGAGAATTTAGAGAGAGAAGGTAATAGAAGAAGAAGAAGGAGAGTGATAGAGAAGTTGGTCCAGAAGAGTTTTGTGTTCAGAATAATATTTCAGGTTTGGTGATACCGTTTTCGTATTTTTCAGATTTTCCAGAATATTTCGAAATCGTTATATTATATTGTTTTTAGTTTATTTGAGATATATTGTTTATGATTTGTTGTTTGAAATTGATTTTGGGATGATTTGGTATATATATTGTTTGTAATAAATTGATTTTGAATATATATATATATATATATATATATATATATATATATATATTGTTTGTGATGATTTTGAATAGATATATATATATATATATATTGTTGTAATAAATTGATTTTGAATATATATATATATATATATATATATATATATATATATATTGTTAGTGATTTGGATTACGTTTATTTGAAATATAATTTGGATCCGTAATATTGTTTACGAAAAATATTTTGAATTGATTTTCGATATGTTTTTATTATAGTAATATTACGGAGAATATTATTAAAAGCGATTTCGTATATATTGTTTTGCGATTTGTTTCGAAAAGTGATTCGGGGCAATTGGATTTACTATGGATTTATGATATATAATTGCATGTGATTTTAAATGTGATTTGAAGCGATTTCTAGATTTAGAAATATTTTCGGAAACGATTTTGTAATTTGCTTGTATATGTATATTAATGCGATTCGAATTCCGGAAATGTGTATACTGATTTGGATATGATTTAAGAATTTTAAATTGACGATTCTGTTTGGAATGAAATTATATGATTTTTGAAAAGTGATTTGGCTCTGATATATGTAAACATAGATATGGATATAGGAGATTGATATGTCAATTGGGTTCTCTGTGTAGTACTACGCCTATATGTATGATAGAGGTACCACCCTTTAAGGGTTAGGAAATTTGATCTGGGATACGCAGCGGGTCATCCGTTGGTATCCAACTCTATTCTAATATATCTGGGATACGCAACGGGTCCTCCGTTGGTATCCATCTCTGTTCTGTATAGCCCATAATCCAGTTCAAAAAGTATGTTTAGTATATCAAGAGCCTAAAAGGGAAATAGAAATGAAATATAATTTGTTATATGATTTGATTTGGTATTAATAAGTTTGATACGATATTTTATTCCGATTTCGGAAGATGTTGTCGATAATTGCTTTGATATGATATTTGTTATCATTTTTCCAAGGGATATATATATTTAAAATATTTGATTTAATTGTACCCCATATGTTGGTTTTATATGTTATTTGTGTTATTGAGATATTATATTATGTTTATACAATTGGATTTTAGGTACACCCACTAAGCGTTATGCTTAGCGTGTTGAGTTTCTCACACGCAGGTAAGAGAGTTCAGGAAGAAGATAAGGCTGGAAAGAGTTGAGTCTGCAGTGATCGAGTCCTAAGTCATATCGCTCCCGCATTTTTGGTAGCCCATTATATCTTTGATGTTTTATATGTATTATATCGGCATGCATGGACAAGAATGTTTTTATAAATATTTGAAACGGTATTTAGTTTTTATGTACGTTTTGTAAAGTTTTGTAATATTTGGGCCCATGAAATTTAATGTTTTTGAAGTTGAATATTTATAAGTATTTTGATATAATTTGTTTTGGTAAGTCGCATCATATATGGAAGGGTGCGCAATTTGATTTGATATTATAGAAGTGTGGATTTTATGAATTGTGAAAACAGGTTTTGGAAAGTCAGAAAAATAGAAGAAACTCTGGCGAAATTTTCAGAAAATCTTTTTGGACCATAATTTTAAATATTTATTCGGATCATTACTTAAAGTTCCTGTTTTGAAATTTTTTTTCCGTATACGGTAGTGCTCCCCGATTCGGTCCTAGCGGATTCGGGTCGGGGGGTGTTACAACGTGGCTGTCATTGCTCTAATTTTGTTGCGAAAATGTCTTCCCAACAAAACATTGTAAGGCCTGTTGGGTATATCTACCACCACAAACTCCACTAGCACCGTCTTCCTACACGGTTGAGTGCTTATTCGCACGGAAAGCATTACCATTCCCCATGGTTTTATTGCTGAGCTGCCAAATGCTCGGAGAGGAGTGCTGAAAGGTTTCAAATCCTTCGGTTGGAGACCTAGCTAGTTAAATACCGATATATGTAAGATGTCGGAGGAGCTACCGTTATCAATCATTATACGGTGCACATTTCAATGGGCAACTTGAAGCTCTACTACGATCGTATCATTAGGTTTGACATCAATCCCTATTGCGTCATCTATAAAAAAATGATATTGGGTACCACCCTTTTTTTTGCCTCTTAATGTCTCTGTGAACCAGGTTCACGTCTGAAGCTCGCCTGTGGCTAGAGATCTCTCGCATCTCTATTTCCTCTTCCTATTACTGGAGCTAGTTCCCGGTCCTCCGTGTATGGTGTTAATGAGGCTCGCTTTAGGGCTTTTCGACCACTTGCCGGACTTTTTCGGGTTCCAAGGGCGGATAGGTCTTGCGGGCCCCTCGGTTCTATAAATCCTCTTTTATGGTGCTGTTTTGGTTTGGGATGGCGCTTGGCGTCTTCCTTTCTCTGCACAAATTCTTTTAGGCGGCTGTCCCTGATCAAGTTTTCTAGATGATCCTTCAACTATAAGCATTTGAAGGTGTCATGGCCATGGCCGCTGTGGAAACGATAATATTTGTCTTTATTGCATTTATGCGGAGCTAATGTCATCTTCCGCAGCCATGTTACAATTCCCTTATGCTGAGCAACCGACAGTATTTGCTCACATCCCGTATTAAGTGTGTGTATCAGTCAAAATAGCCTGTAAAGCGTCTGGTTTCCTTTGACCGATTCTTAGCTTATCTCTGATCGTCTCATGGACCTTTCCCTTTGAATCTATCTTCATCTCCTGTGCTCGGGGGTCCCTTATGACATTCTGGCTTGTCTGGATATTCTCTATGTACGAGATTTCCTCATTGGGCTATTTCTTCTTCCTCTGTGTGCGTAAAGTCACTGCTTTGACCATCTCTGAATAAGACCTGGCCGCTGTTTCTCAACTTGAAAGAGAATACTCCGCTCTGCATACCATTTGTAAAGATGTTGATAGCGGTTGCGTCGTTGAATTCTTCCACTTGGACTGCTTTTTTGTTAAAATGTGAGAGGTAAGCCCTGATTGATTCTCCACTCCCCTATTTGATGGAGGATAAATGGGACAGGGATTTCTTCCTTTGCATGCTCCCAATTAATTATTAGGAGAAGAAAGTGCAGCTGAACTGGTCACAACTGCATAGAGGCAGTTGTCGAAATCAACTCCCGGCTAGGTCCCCAAATGTAATGAGAAAGGCTTGATAGAGTAACCGGTCGTTTTAGGTTTCAGTTCCCATGAGAGTTGTGAAGCGAGATACATGCTCGATAGGGTCTCTATCTTCCCTGTATTCGCTCATAGTCGGTATCTTGAAATTTCGTGAGAATTTTTTTGCTAGCACCCGATCCGTGAACTTTCTTAGATGGTTTTTTCCTGCGTCGAACCTGCTCCAATCCCTTCTTTAGTAGCTGGATTTCCCCTCGCATGAACTCACTATCGCAAGTGGGGTCATCTCTATAACTCAAGCATTGATTTTCTCCGGATTCCACTTGCTCCTAGTGGAATCGTCTTCGCATTTATAATGTGTCCATCCCTGCTTTGTTGCTCTCTTTATCTTAGTGGAGAGGGATCCCCAGCTTTTCTCTCGAGAGTGGGGTTCGCGCCTTCGCCTGTCTAGAATCGGGCTTGCCTTCGTTTGTAAGCTATCAGTTGAGTAGAAAGATTACTCACTCGAGGATGGTTCGTGTGGCACTAAAACTTCCTTTCCCTTGTTGGCACGTTTATTGTGGGAAGGACTCTTTCGCTAGGGCCTACACCTCTTTCACGTTCACCTTCTGAAGGGGTAGTGACTCTGCCATCTATAATCTCCATGAACTTTTGGAAATGGTACCCCGCTTGGTGTATGTCTTTGGTGGACAGTTCCATTTTGCATGGTGGCTGGAGATGGTTGAGATAGGACAACAGGCATGTTATCTGGGATGAGGAAAACTATGGGAGTTTGCCTGATTGGAGATAGTGGAGTCTTTGTTGAGACTATTCACTGAAGGTTGCACTTCTTATTTTGGTCATGCGGGTCATAGTTTTAAGGTTTTCCTTAGAGGAATGGAACTCAGCCCTCTTTCTAGCGCCAAATTGTTGATAGTAAAAACTGAGGTAAGAGAGTTAACGAAAGTCAACCATGCCACGTAGGATAGCTAAGTGGTCGACAACTACAGTGGGTGAATGTCTTTGAACTGTGCTGCTTGTAATTGAGTTCTCGGCGGCAACTACAAGGTTAAATTTTTTTTTATTCATTGATAGATTGATTCGTCTATTATATATTGACTCATCATGTTTTAATAGAAACCAAGTAGAGATTTTTTTTCTTATATAAATATTATTTTGAAAAAACTAACATAGTCAAGCCTATAAATATTCTGTGGTTACGCCACTGCATGTGAGAAAAATTATAATGTATACTTTCAAGTAAGTTGAATTCACGTCTCATATCAAAAGTTGGGATAAATTATAATTGAAATATCTAACATTATTATTCTTGCGTAATTTGAAATTAAGTAAATATAGAAGTATACAAATCAAATATCTAAATATAAAATAAAGAAATAGAATTATAAAAGTAAATTAACCAAATATAAAAATACACAAATAAATTTAATATATGTAGAATTAACCAATAATAGAAGTGTGCAAGTAAATTAACTAAATATAAAAGTATACAAGTAAATTAACAAAATATGGAAGTATACACGTAAATCAACCAAAATGGAACAAACAAAAAATAGAAGTATATTAATAAATTAACTAAATGTGCGTAGATGCTCAAACGCTGATGACCTGGAGGTCTAAAGTAGAAGTTGTAGAGGGGATGACAACCTACAAGATGAATAAGAAAGTCGTGCTCTTTTGGACACCGGGGTGGTGCCAACCAAATAGTCTCTGATGCCCAAGTTAGATTGTGAATCTAGAGTAGAAGACAAAAGAAAAACACTACCTGGAGCGATTGTGTGTCGAGCGTTGGTTATTGGATAATGTGTCAATCGTTGAAACAAGGGTTCAGAGTCGACTATGCTGAGCGTGGCTGGCTCAGAGTTAAGTCGTTCGTAAGTCTTACTAAAGAGCAAAGTAACAGCTTTGTCAGGAAAATGCTTGACCCTTGCTTATGAAGCCATAGGGTTGTATTTATAGGAGTAGATGTTAGCCGTTGGGGGTGTGACCGAGGACGTCGTACTCCGAGATATTAGGGATTCCTGCTACTAGGAGCTGCTATTTGACTGTTTAAGTGATCAGGTTACTGACTTGGTCAATTTGTGAATAAGCTTTTGGGCTTGGTTGACCGATGGACCTATTCCCTAGGCCTTGTCGACCGCTGGGCTTGTTTAGGCTATTTTATTTATTTTGGGCTTTCTTTTTGGGTTTAAACTGCCGAGTGCAGGAGTCGCGTAGCAGTATAACTCGAAGTAACGAGTGTTGTTCGACAAAGAACAGTGAGAAAGATCGCAAAATTATAATTAACTGAAAAATAAAACAATTTGATTGAGCTTAATTGAGAGTAAAACTTATGAATGAGAAACACTAAGGCTTCAGGTTCCACCTTCAATTACCTATGCAATATTATTGATTCAATTACTTTCTTAAAACTTACATAAAAATGGACATAGAAAAGATAAATTCGGTTGATGGTGTTCATACATAAACACAACTAATTTCTTATGGGAAGAATCTCAAGCATAGCCTATACCTATGGCAACAATCTATCAAGAAATAATTTCGTCGAAACTCTAAACAATCTATTGGCTCACCAAAATCATGAAAGCATAGTTGTTTTTACTAAACGATGGGAAAATCATGATTGAACCTATGAATAAGATTGTATAACACTCATCAATCATTTTAAGAAGCTAAACCAAATATTAGATTGAACAGACCAAAAACCAAATTTGCATTGACGTATTTATCTAAATTGAACAAACAAAATACATAGATAATCTTAGGTTTCTCCCCTCACCTTAGTTAGGAGATTAGTTCTCCATGAAAAGAAATACAAAAATAGATTAAAATGGAGTTTGTGAGAGAAGGTAGAATCGGAGCAAGCAGGAGCAACTTCTTCTCTTCTGTTCGGCGGCTGTTCTCCTTTTCTTCTCATAAAAAAGAATATGAAAAATCTCCTCTTATTTGTCTGATCAAAACCCTTTTAAATCTCATAAAGTTTTCTTCTCTGCCACGTGGCACCACCTCATTGGTTCACTTAAAATCATGAAACATTTGGGATGTTTAGTTTGGGTCATGAGTGATTAAACTTCATTGTGGGCCCTGCAATATCAAATTAAGCCATCATCCCATTCTTTGCTTCATCAGCTTAATGCTCTAAAGGTAGGTCCAACTCCAATCTTAGCACTTTCTTTACTCTCTAACTAATCAACCTGAGAGTAAAGATAAAATTTAGATAAATCAATTATATTATCAGGCAAACATGCTCAAAATACATAAGAATTATATAAAATAAATATCACTTTTGAGCACTCATCAAGCAGCTGACGGGCGAGTGGAGGTGCCGATAGTTGAGGACACGACGAATGAAAATGCGAAGACCAATCATGCACAGGGAGACGACCAGCTCAATGATCAACAATAACAACAAGAAGACGTTGAGGACATCTAAATTTTTAGTTCTTTTTTGTCGAACGTGGCCTTAATGCTTTTTAACTGTTGGGGCTAAGTGTTGAACTGGGTTTCCATGCCCCTTTATTTTCTTTGGGTCGAGAATTGCCCTGTTTGAATCTTGTTTCTAAGTTTAAAATATTTTTGTCGAGCAATAGTTTTTGCCCTGTTTGCTTGTTTCATGAAAGTCCATTTGACTCCGTAGCATAGATTAAATGTCGTGCGTATAGAAGTAATATTGTTGATCAAATCATGCTAAGATTTCACAAGTATGAATGTAGAGCGGAAAAGAAGGTTAAATGCTTGGCCGAAAATTGTAATTAACTCGTGCGTCAAGCGATATGTAAAATTCGTCGTACGTTGGAGAAAAGGCTCGTGTAAAGCAACTTAAAATTGTTGAATGCAATCTAATGCTCGTGTAATTTATAACTCATTGAATGTAAGAAATGCTCGAGTGTAGAAAAAACAATTTGCAATTGTCAAGCGTAATTAAAATGCTAGTGTAGTGCGATAACTAATTGTCGAGCGAAACTTAAATGAGCTCGTGTGTAGAGCAGTAAGAAGGTAATTTTAACTTATGTGTGGAGCAGTGTAGAGAAACTTACAACTGTTGAATGTAATTTTAATGCTTGTGTGTAGAGCAATTTACAAGAAAGTGATTTCATGCTCATGTGTAGAGCAATTTACAAAGACGTCGTTCATAAATTGTAGACGTTGTTTCCCCCAAGTCCACAAGTCTTATTTATATGCTTGGAGACTACATGTCGTGCACTTGTCTTCTATGCTCGTGTGAGCGTGTGATGGTCGAGCTCTGTAGCTTGCTATGAGAGCAGGATTACTGTAACGGCCAACGGTCCTCTGACGCTCAAGTTAGTAGAATATTCAAAGTAAAACAAAAAGAAAAAGATGGGTTTAAAATGGTACTGTTTTAGATGTATAGCGTTCCAGCTGTTGTTGATCCCTCGACCGTCAATGCCGCGCAGTTTGTATGCATCTTGTCTGACTATGTTTCTAATCTGGTAAAGGCCTTCCCAGGTCAGACTGATTTTGCCGGCTCCTGGTTCCTTGGAGTTTTAGAATACTCGACGTAATACCCATTCTCCTTCTTTAAATGCTTGGACAATTTGAACAATTCGAGCTCGAACAAATACCAAGATTGGAATACGCGCATGCAGATGCCTTAATTAATCTAGGGTCGGCCATTCAAACCATCGAGCCCAAGAGCATACAACTGGTTGACTTATAATGGCCAACAGGAAGTCGTCCCAATCAACATTGACAACAACTGGATGACCCTTCTGCTCGACTATCTCATCAAAGACACACTCCTAACAGACCGAAATGAAGCACGCAGACTTAAAGCGAAAGTTATACAAAAGGCAAGCTAGACAAAAGGCCAAGGGCTCAATCAGATCCATCCCTCATATACGTTTGCCAGCCGGTCAGGATAGTGGACTTATCTTACTAAATCGATGTTATCAAAGGCAAGCTATACAAAAGGCCAAGGGCTCAATCAGATCCATCCCTCATATATGTATGCCAGCCGGTCAGGATAGTAGACTTCTCTTACTAAATCGATGTCGATCAGTTTCTGTATTTCTTCGTTGATCACTTTGTTTTGCTCGGGGGCGAGTTTTCTTCGTTTTTGTTTAACTGGTTTGATGTTGGGGGTCGACTTGAAGCTCATGGACCATGACATTGGGGTCTATACCTATCATGTCAGCATGTGACCAAATGAAGCAATCGTACTGTCGGGCTAAATAGTCGATTAGTCGAGCTCTGATGACTGGGTTGAGGAGCGACCCGATCTGGACTTTATGCTCGGGGTAGTCTGGATGGATTTGAATTTCGTCGAGCTCTTCCATCTTTGGACTATGCTTGTAACACCTCCTGATCTAAATCGCTTGGACCGAATCAAGGAGCGCTACTATATACCAAAATCTCTATTTTACTTTTATATAACCATAACTTAAAACTATGTTAAAAACATTTGAAAATGATCTAAATAATTTTCCGAAGAAAATGGCATTTCTAAAATTGGTGCTTCTTGTGCAGTAATTTAGTCAAAGGAGTGGCTATGGATGAAAATCCTTTTACAAATTGTCTATAATATCCGGCTAAGCCTAGAAAACTTCTGATTTCCGTCACATTTTTAGGAGGCTTCCATTCCATAACTGCTTCAATCTTCTCGGCATCTGCTTTAATACCATTAGTTGATACTACATGTCCCAGAAAAGCAATTTCATTAAACTAGAATTCACATTTACTGAGCTTGGCATACAACTTCTTTTTGCTCAAAATATGTAACACTATTCGGAGATGTCGATCATGTTCTTCCGGACTCTAAGAATATCAAAATATCATCGATGAATACCACCACAAATTAATCCAAATACGGACGGAATATACGATTCATCAAATCCATAAAGGCTGCTGGTGCATTAGTCAACCCAAATGGCATCACTACGAATTCATAGTGTCCGTATCGTGTTCGGAAAGCTGTTTTCTGAACATCAGAGTCTTTCACCCTGGCTCCTCTCAACTGATTAATTTTCGATCTGAGATCAATTTTCGAGAAGACACTGACTCCTCTCAACTGATTAAATAAATCATCAATTCTAGGCAACGGGTATTTATTCTTAATGATAAGTTTATTTAGTTGCCTGTAATCAATACACAATCTCATCGACCCATCTTTCTTCTTCACAAACAATACTTGTGCTCCCTACGGGGAAACACTAGGTCGAATGAATCATTTATCTAACAATTCTTGTAATTGTATCTTCAATTCTTTCAATTCTGCAGGTTCCATCCTGTACGAAGTAATCAATACTGGAATGGTACCTGGTATCACATCAATCACAAATTCCACCTCTCTCTCTCCGGTGGTAATTCAGGGAGTTTTTTTGGAAACACATCCAGAAAATCACATACGGTGTGTATATTATGAAAACTAGAATAAAGCATCCGTGAATTGACCATATGTGCTAAATAGGCTTCACACCCTTTTCTGATCAATGTCTGAGCAGTAGTGGCTGGAGTAACATTGGAGAGATAATCCCTCTTATCCCTCACCATTATCACCTCTGTACCATCTACTAGTCTAAGTATTACTCTCTACAAACTACAATCAATCATAACCTGGTGTCTGGATAACCAATCCATGCCCAATATCACATCGAAGTCATGGAATGGCAATTCCATCAAATCACCCAGAAATTCATACCCCTGAATTCCGATAGGACAATTTCTAAATACATAGTTTACAATCACACTGTGCCCTAAAGGATTACTTACCACTATATCATACTCAGTAGATTCAATTTTCAAATTTCTATTTCTCAGCATGGCATCACATATGTATGAATGTGTAGATCCGGGATCTATCAATGCAATTACAGTAATATCAAAAATAGAAATCATATCAGTAATCACATCTGGTGCATCTCTATTCTCCTGAGCCCTAACAACATAGGCTCGAGCTGGGGCAAAACTATTCTGTCTCCCTGTAGACTCTGCTGCTCCTCTATGCCTGCTAGCCTCAGTCCCTATCTGACTGGGTCTCCTCCCTCTAGAAATAGTAGGAACTGATCTCTCCGATGGCATAGCAGAAGCAGTCTAATTCTATGGACAATCCATCAGGAAATGATCGCGGGATCCACATCTAAAACAGGCTCCAGTCAATCTTCAGCACTCTCCCAGATGTCACTTCCCGCAGTGCTCACAAGGTGCTAAGGCTGGTCCTCTCGCTGTACTTCCAAGAGCAATAGCCATTAAGGTAACCGACTATCCTAGTCTAACTATAACTAGAGGTCTCTGTGTCTGCCTTTGTCCACTAGATTGCTGGGACAAACTAGACTGTCCTGGACCTCTTCTCTGTTGACTCTAGTTCTTCCTGGCCTATTAATCTTTTCGAACCCTTTCAACATTAAGGGTTGCTGATACTAATCTGGGAAAATCTACTATTTCAAAGGCTGTAACCTGAAGACGTATATAATCATTCAGTCCATCTTCAAATCTCTTGCATCTATTCTCATCCGTAGTCACCATCTCATTCGCATACTTGCTTAACCTGATAAATTCCCGTTCATACTCGGTGACGGTCATCTGTCTCTGCTTCAAGTTCACAAACTCTCTTTTCATATTCTCTATATAGATACGGCCAACACACTTTCTTCGGAACTCTCTCTGGAAAAATTCCCAAGTTCATTCCTTAGGCCGTACTGTCTGAACAATGCAAGTTCACGACTGGTAAGCGTCCTCCTGTAATAAAGAAACTGTACACTCTAGACTCACCTCTAGCGTGCAATGTAACTGTTGTAATATCCGCTCAGTCCGCTCAAACCAATGCTCTGCAGTAGATGCATCTTCCTCTCTTCTACCATAGAAATCTGTAGGTCTGTATTTGGCCAACCTTTCTATTGTTGACCTTCGTGGCGCTGCTCTAGCCATATTCTGGAAAAATTCTGCCATATGTTGCATATTAATTGGCTAACCCTGCATCTCTGGTCCAACCACCCCTAGGCTTACTGAATCTCCTCTAGCTCCCCTAGCTACACTGGCAGGACTATCAATACTATCTCTAGATAGTTCCATTTCTTTCTTTATCCTATACAAGACAGAAGAGGAATTCTACATATTAGAGTCACATCTTCCTATTTTTCTTTTCTACAATGCATGCATATACAAAATATTTTGCTCTGGTCTTGGAATGCCTAAACCATTACTCTGATACCAAAAACTATAACACCCCCTGACCCAAATCGCTTGAACCGAATCAGGGAGCACTACTATATACCGAAATCTCTATTTTACTTTTATATAACCATAACTTAAAACTATATTAAAAACATTTGAAAATGGTCCAAATAAATTTTTGAAAATCTTATCAGAGTTTCCTTTGTTTTTCTGACTTTCCAAAACCTGTTTACAGTTAAAATTCATTAAAATCAACACTTCTAAATTCTCAAATCACTTTTACGCACCCTTACAAATTTAGTGCGACTTACCAAATCAATTTATAAATATTCAAATAACATAAACATATAATAAAATATTTACACAGCGGAATTTCTTCAAATATATAAAAACATTTTCTGTTTATGCATGTTGTATTAAAACATATATACTTATTACAAAATGACTACCAAATATATATATAGGAACGATGTGACTCTAGACTCTGCTCCTGCAGTCTCTACTCTTCTTTGTCTTTATCTCCCTTGGAACCTCTTTTATCTACGTGTGAGAAAACTCAACACGCTAAACAGATTGCTTAGTGGGTGTACACAAAATTGTATATCCAGATATACTATATCAAATAATTTTATCTATTTATCGAAAATATAAATAACATATATATAAATAATATATGGGGCTTATGTCAAATCAAATCATATACTCAATACATACAGTATTCAAAATCAATTAATAGATAAAATCTTCATAATTTCTCAAATGCTTTCATATAACAAATCATTTTTTTATACTGGACTCCTAACATACATAACATAATTTATCGGACTGGATTACGGGTTGTTCGGCATCGGACACCAACGGGGCTGCCCGCCGAACATCAGATTAGAGTTGGACACCAACGGGGTTACCCGCTGTAAATGTCCCATATCAGATTTCCAACCCTAAGACCGGCACTTAGGGAAAGAGAGAAAGAGAGAGAGAGGATGAGAAAACATACATAATTGATTTCTAAAGTATGCTTGTGAAATCTGGTAAGTTATTGTTCCGATTGTGATAGTATTCAAATATTGTGCTTTCCTCCTATTGAAACAGTTCTCTTAAAATCATGAATTTTCTCACTTCTCATACTATGAAAACAATAACAGAAATTTGAGATCATCAGAAATGTTTTGCCTCTTGAGCAGAAATGATAGATCATCATAATTTATCTTGAAAGTCACTAGGAGGACATGATTTGACGGTGACACTCTGGCATAAGGTATAATAGCTTGCAATATGAAAGCGTTTGTATTCATAAAAGTTTCTTATGAAGAAATTATTTGACAACGATCCATCATAAGATACAATTACACATTATGATGAATGATTTGGCGGCATCGCCGCATTGTCATAACGTATAATAAAAGCATTATGAAAGTGTTTAAATACCCTATCAACTCAAATCATTTTGATCTTAAACTAATCCTTTATATGTAAATTTAACAAGTATTACAAATTCACAAGTAATTATCAAACCGGATAAGTACAAAAAAAAATTATCTTTTTTTTTTACACACATTCACTAATAATTCAGTTGTTAGTGCACTTCTATTTATCTATTTGATAGACTATCAAAAAACAATTATCTTTAAACAAGATTGTCGTGGGAAAAGTTTTACGCATATTAAAAATAAATTATCAAATAATGAAATAATACCTTTTAGTATAGTACTAGTTATTCAGTTTTAGTTATTTTTTTAAATTGGAATTAAACTTTAGTAATTAAATTAAATCTACTACAATATAGTTGGCAAATTAGAAACATGATCGTATACGATCACAGCTTGTATACTTCTATATTTAGTTAATTTACTTGTACACTTCTATATTTTATTAATTCTATTTTTAGTTAATTTACTTGTCTATTTTTATATTTAGTTAATTCCATATTTAGTTAATTTTTCTATATATTTCCATATGTGGTTAATTTACTTGCATACTTTTATATTGGTTAATTTCATATATAGTTAATTTATTTGTGTACTTCTATATTTGATTAATTCATTTGTATACTTCTATATTTAGTTAATTTGACATTTACTTGATTCACTTGTATACTTCTATATTTTTTAATCATGTTTTGGTTGATTTACGTGTATACTTTCTTATTTGGTTAATTTACCTGTATATTCTATATTTATTTTTTTTGAAAGGCTGTATATTCTATATTTGATTATTTTATTTGTATACGTTTATATTTTATTAATTTCATATTTAGTTACTTTACTTTTATAATTCCATATTTAGTTATTTTATTTGTATACTTCTATAATTGGTTAATTCCACATTTAGTTAATTTAGTTGGATACTTCTACATTTTGTTAGTTCTATATGTGACTGATTTCTGTGTATATTTTCATATTTTGTTAATTTATCTTTATACTTCTGCATTTAGTTAATTTACTTGTATAATTCTATATTTTGTTATTTAATTTGTATATTTCTATTTCTTGTTAATTTCACATTTAGTTAATTTATTAATATACTTCTATATTTTGTTAGTTCCATATTGGTTGATTTATGTGTATACTTCCATATTTTGTTAATTTACTTGTATACTTTTATATTTAGTTAATTTACTTACATACTTCTATTATTGGTTAATTCTACATATATTAAATTTATTTGTGTATTTTTATATTTGGTTAATTTACTTGTATAATTCTTTTATATTTAGTTGAGTATGTATATAATTAGTTGACTTGTATACTATATTTGGTTAATTTATTTGTACATACACTTCTAATTTGATTAATTACGTACATAGTTAATTACTTGTATACTTCTATTGCTTAATTTTATATTTGTTTAATTTTTAAATTTGGTTAATTTATTTGAGTACTTTTATATTTAATTAATTTCATATGACAATACAACAATGATGCTCTATCCCAACTTTTTATGTGTTATGAATTTAACTTACTTGAGATGTAAATTATGATTTTTTTTCTCTCTTTTAGAGTTGTAGTGTAGCACATACTATTTTTAGGCTTGGCTAAGTTCGATGTTTAAAAACAATTTTTATATAACAAAAAAATCTCTATGTAATTTCTATCGAAACAAGATCAGTTAATATATAATATGTGAATCAATCAATCAATCAATAAAAAAATTGTTACTTTTTTGTTTCAATTAATCGTCCATATAATTCAGAAAAAGAATAATAAAAAATCTCTTATTTAGTGAAATCCATAACATTACAAATAAGATACTGAAATATATTTTAGTACATTCATATATAATATAAAAACGTCATAATTTACAATAGTTAATAAGAGAAGCACAAATTTATCGCCAGTCATTTCGAATGCATATATGCTAATGGTTTACATAATGGTTATGGTAATGGGTATAATTATGGTTATGGCTATGGTTATAATTATGGCTAGGGTTATGGACATGGTAGATCCTGCGAGACCACATCAAGCAGCTCCACCATGAAGTGTGAGATGGAAAGGTTCATATACAAGGAGTTGTAGCAGACTCTGGAACTCTGAAAAACCCATCAACGGTATAATATATGAATCTGGGTTGATGTCCTGCAATATTTAGATTCAAGAATTCTATTGATCAATTATCCAATACAAAAATCAAGACAAAATTTCATAATTTAAAAAATCTACACAGCGAAAGAGAGAAAGAGAGAGAGATAATGAGAAAACATACATAATTGATTTCCAAAGTATGCTTGTGAATTCTGGTAAGTTATTGAACCGATTGTAATTATATTCAAATACCGTGTTTTCCTCCCATTGAAACATTTCTCTTAAAATGATGAATTTTCTCATTTCTCATACTATGAAAACAGTAAAAGAAGTTTGAGATCATCAGCAATGTTTTGCCTCATGAGCAGAAATGAGAGATCGTCCGTATTTATCTTGAAAGTCACTGGAGGGACATGATTCGACGGTGACACCCCGGTGTAAGGCATAATAGCACGCAATATGAAAGTGTTTTGTATTCATAAAAGTTTTATTATGAAGAAATTATTTGACGACGACACTCCGTCATAAGATACAATTACACACTATGATGAATGATTTTGCGGCATTGTCATAACGAATAATAAAAGCAATATGAAAGTGTTTAAATACCCCAGCTCAAATCAATTTGATCTTAAACTAATCTTATATATGTAAATTTAATAAATATTACAAATTCACAAGTAATAAGTATGTTATCAAACTCGATAAGTACAAAGAAAAATGTTTTTTTTTATTCACACGTTCACTAATAATTCAAGTGGTTAGTGCACTTTCTATTTGTCTATTTGATAGACTATCAAAAAAACAATTGTCTTTAAAGAAGTTTGTTGTGGAAAAAGTTTTACGCGAATTAAAAATAAATTATCAAATAATGAAATAATACCTTTTAGTATAGTACTAGTTATTCAATTTATTTTTTTTTAAATTGGAATTAAACTTTAGTAATTAAATTAAATATACTACAATATAGTTATAAATTGCTCTGGTGCATGGCACGTTCGAAACATGATCGTATACGATCACACAGCTTGTATACTTCTATATTTAGTTAATTTACTTGTCTATTTCTATATTTAGTTAATTTCATATTTGGTTAAGTTTTTTGTATATTTCCATACGTGGTTAATTTACTTGCATACTTTTATATTGGTTAATTTCATATATAGTTAATTTATTTGTGTACTTCTATATTTGATTAATTCATTTGTATACTTCTATATTTAGTTAATTTGATATTTATTTAATTCACTTCTATACTTCTATATTTTTTAATCATCTTTTGGTTGCTTTACGTGTATACTTTCATATTTGGTTAATTGACCTGTATATTCTATATTTGATTAATTTATTTGTATACTTCTATATTTTATTAATTTCATATTTAGTTACTTTACTTGTATAATTCCATATTTAGTTAATTTATTTGTATACTTCTATATTTTGTTAGTTCTATATGTGACTGATTTATCATTTATGTGTATATTTTCATATTTTGTTAATTTATCTTTATACTTCTGCATTTGGTTAATTTATTTGTATATTTCTATTTCTTGTTAATTTCACATTGTAGCGGTCAAAAAAGTCCAAAAAGCTTAGACCCAAAAAGAAAGCCCAAAATAAATAAAATAGCCTAAACAAGCCCAGTAGTCAACAAGGCCCAGGGAATAGGTCCACCGGTAAACCAAGCCCAAAAACTTATTCACAAATTGACCAAAGTCAAGTGTTGACCAAGTCAGTAACCTGATCACTTAAACAGTCAAACAGTAACCTGATATCTCGAAGCATGATGTCATCGGTCACGCCCCCAACGGCTAACATCTACCCCTATAAATACAACCTTATGGCTTCATAAGCAAGGGTCAGGCATTTTCTTAAAAGAGCTATTACTCTGCTTTTTAGTAGTCAGACATACGCACGACTTAACTCCGACCCAGCCACGCTCGACATAGTCGACTCCGAACCCTTGTTCCTACGCTCTACACGTTATCCAATAACCAACGCTCGGCACACAATCGCTCCAGGTAGTATAATTCTTTTGTCTTCTACTCTAGATTCACAATCTAACCTAGGTGTCGGAGACTATTTGGATGGCACCACCCTGTTGTCCCCAAGAGCACGACTCTCTTATTCGTTTTGCAAGTTGGCGTCCCCTCTACAACATCGACTTTAGACCTCTAGGTAATCGGCGTAGATCCGAACATCTATAACTTGGTGCCCACTGTGGGGCTCGACAGCATCTAATTAGTAAAGGATCGATATTCAGACACCATGGTAGAGGAATCAAACCCCATCAATTTGGAAGCCTTACTCGTGGTGCCAATGGAGCAGATGAACAAGAATTTCGAACGACTCTGGGCATTGCAAGCTAAAAAAAAAAAAAAAAGTTGTTCGCGTTGAGAACAAAGACCTGCAGACCAAGGTTGACATCCCTGACGACGTCGACTATGCCGCCACCGGGGATCGGTCATGTTCGTTACGAAGTCAACACTAACCCCACATCTGCTTCGGGGTAAACAACCCTTGCGACGCTGACCTCCAACGCTCGCCATCCAATTTTCAAATTGAGGTCAAATGCAAGCGACCTTGTCGTACCGCGGTCAGGAACCTGAACCCATCGTGCCTAATTCGACTACGCCAGCAACCATGACAACTGCCACCCAAGAGGAGACAAACCAGCCAGCTCCTATACAACAAACTCTCTCGAGTAGTGTAGAAGTTGTCACTCACCCAACAATAACTGCAGCAAACATGCAAGCACCACCAATGTTGTAGTCGACAGGTATAGTAACCTCGACGTCAACTTTATCTGACTCAGAACTTGCATACTGGTTCGCAAAAATAGAGGCCTTAATCCAATGAATTCTTGGAATGCTGGCCTCAATCAAGAAAAGTTCGATCAACAGCTTCGCTGACTCTTCTTTCGTCGATGCCATCTCGCTTATTGAGATGCAAAGGAAGTTCAGTTTCCTAAATATGAAGCACTACGACGGACCCAGACGACCACATCACCCATGTTCATGGGAGCAATACCCAGAGATCAGTGCGAAGTATGCATGTGCAAAGGATTTGGATCAAGCCTAGTAGGTCCAGCTCTACGTGGTATACGAACCTGCCGAATAATTCAATAGCTTTGTTCGTAGAATTGAACGACATCTTCGTCGAGCAATTCGCTAGCAGCCAAAAACTGGAAAAACAATCAGATGACCTATACACAATCAGCCAACATCGTGGAGAATTATTGCGTGACTACGTAGGTCGATTCAATAAAGAGAATGTGTCAATCCCCCACTGTAACCAAGCACAGCCATTTTCGCTATCAAGAAAGGACTCCTCTACAAAGAACTGATGAAATACCCATGCAAAACAATGGAGGACGACATCGTGGCATAAAGGTGGTGTTAAGTGATTTCTCATCACTAAAGGATAAGCAGTGGTGTCGAGAGTATTCTTGATGCAAATGGGTCAGGAGTGGTGTTGAGAGCATTCTCGACACCAAGGGACAAAACGACGACATTCTATCTTTTTGGACATCTTATTTTCAGAATTATTATAATAAAACTTATTTTTTATTATTCACCATTCTGTTAAAGAGAAATGTTTTTGAAAATAAATGAAGCATGCCCTTTTGAAATTCAATAATATGGTTTTCTTTTTTGAGCGAACCTCTCGATGGTACGAGAAATTGTTTATTAATAAAATAAAATAAGTACACCTAATTAGGAGGGACATAATTAGCCTTAATTACCCCAAACAAAATGCATGAACCTATTACAAAAATTCAAGTACGAGAAATTGTTTATTAATAAAATAAAATAAGTACGCCTAATTAGGAGGGACATAATTAGCCTTAATTACCCCAAACAAAATGCATGAACCTATTACAAAAATTCAAAAAAATAAGTAAAATGCAATAGAAAATGCATCACCCAGGATAGATGATAGATGATACAATACTAATTATTAATATTGTCTTTCTAGTTAGTAATCATTTGATGATACTCATTTTAGTAATATGCACCCCACGCATTTTTTGAAGAATAATGTTAAAGGATACCAGCAAATAAGATAGAAATAATGCAGACAAACAATTTTTAATGCGTTTCACTCACTTGGCTACATTCACCAAGTTTACGGATTTCATAAATATGAGATTGAAGTAATTCATCATCCAAAATATAGACAATTAATAAAAAAAAAGTTTAAATTTTTTTTTTATTGATTGATAGATTGATTCGTCTATTATATATTGACTCATCATGTTTTAATAGAAACCAAGTAGAGATTTTTTTTCTTATATAAATATTATTTTGAAAAAACTAACATAGTCAAGCCTATAAATATTCTGTGGTTACGCCACTACATGTGAGAAAAATTATAATGTATGCTTTCAAGTAAGTTGAATTCACGTCTCATATCAAAAGTTGGGATAAATTATAATTGAAATATCTAACATTATTATTCTTGCGTAATTTGAAATTAAGTAAATATAGAAGTATACAAATTAATTATCTAAATATAAAATAAAGAAATAGAATTATAAAAGTAAATTAACCAAATATAAAAATACACAAATAAATTTAATATATGTATAATTAACCAATAATAGAAGTATGCAAGTAAATTAACTAAATATAAAAGTATATAAGTAAATTAACAAAATATGGAAGTATACACGTAAATCAACCAAAATGGAACAAACGAAATATAGAAGTATATTAATAAATTAACTAAATGTGCGTAGATGCTCAGACGCTGATGACCTGGAGGTCTAAAGTCGATGTTGTAGAGGGGATAACAACCTAAAAGACGAATAAGAAAGTCGTGCTCTTTTGGATACCGGGGTGGTGCCAGCAAAATAGTCTCTAACGCCCAAGTTAGATTGTGAATCTAGAGTAGAAGACAAAAGAAAAACACTACCTGGAGCGATTGTGTGTGGAGCGTTGGTTATTGGATAATGTGTCGATCGTTGAAACAAGGGTTCAGAGTCAACTATGTCGAGCGTGGCTAGCTTAGAATTAAGTCGTTCGTAAGTCTTACTAAAGAGCAGAGTAACATCTTTGTCAGGAAAATGCTTGACCCTTGCTTATGAAGCCATAGGGTTGTATTTATAGGGGTAGATGTTAGCCGTTGGGGGCGTGACCGAGTGATCGGTCAATAATTTGTGTATTTTTATATCCCTTAAACCGTATCTTTTAATTGTATTCTTGAGTATTTTTGGTGCTTTTGACGTGTTTTCCTTGAGTGTGCAGGTTTAGGAACCCAAGTGATGATTTTATATATTTTGGAGAAAAAGTGTAATTTCAGTAACTTGGTGGAAGGACCTTAATGAAATCATGTTAAAGTTCTGGGGCAAAACTGCAATTTTAGAAAGTTCAACCAAACTTAAGTGAAACGGCGCGTTTTGCACCAAAGGTTTCTGACTTTAGCGGAACGGCGCTGTTTTGGCACCAAAGAGCTAGTGCAAAACGGCGTCGTTTTGATCAAATAAATAAAAAAAACCAGAAAAGCCAGTGTGCATGTCTCGCGACCAGCTTCTCCTCGCGGTACTGCTCACGCTGAAGAACTTGTAGGCGACCGAGCCTGTGAAGCGAGGAAGCAACGCGACCGTTGCTCACGTCCTCCAGCTCGCGGTGAAGAGGAACCAGCAGACCAGGGAGCATCGCGATTCACAGCCCGCGACCACAGCTCGCCATGCAGCTGCTCGCGGTAAAGAAATCAACTAAAACCAGTGAGAGAAGCGAGTAGCGGCGCGACCAGTCCTCCTCGCCATCTTCCTCGCACTGCAGTGATGAACCAGAACTAGTGGGAACCGTGATCAAGACAGCGCGACCTCAGGTCGTGGTGGTGCTCGCGGTGGCCACAAAATCAATAGCCTTAGCTGCCACTATAAGAAGAAAACGAGCAGAAAAGGGAGAGCTCGTGCAGGTGCGGTTCCAGCAGCCCCTTGGTGCAATCTTGGCCATTTTTCCATCATCCCTTTCACCACAAAACACAACCAACATCACCCAATCATCAACACTTCACTAGTCTTGCGATTTCATTGATTAATCATCAAGAAGAGACGAAGATCGATGGTGAAGAAATCTAAGCAGGAAACGAGCGGATTTCGAGTCTTTGCGTCTTCGAATGGGTTGTATCGCATCCTTAATCTTTCCTTGCATTTTTATTCGATTGAATGAGTAGTTAGATATTGTGTTAGGTGTGCGAATCATAAACGGATTTTGTGAGTTATTGATTATGAATATATATTGTTATATTATTTCATGATATTATGTGCTTAATAATAATCAATATGTTTTCCATTTCCATGATTGGAACCGTGTGACCTCCTAGCATATTCCTCCATTTAATCCGTCTCGCTTTATTTTAATTGTTTTAGTTAATTTAATTTAGTTTAATTATTATAAACCATGATTATGAACTAAACTTGTAAGTTGGGGTTTTGATGGATCTTATTCTATAATGATTGAATGAATTAATTGTTTAATTTGTTGTGGTTGATTATTGTGTTGTTGAGTGGTATTATTGTGCTTAATGCTTTTGAATGTGAAGGCCTACATTTAGATTATAAATTGGTTGTGTGTGATGTACCAAGAGGAGACGCCCATCACGTGCTCGATGTAATGTCCGCTACAAGTAAAATTAGATAGAGATATACTAATTTGCTTGTGTGATCACATAGGATGTTTATTGTGACTAATGCATTCTCATGCACTTGGATATACCATCGAGAGATAGGATATTAGTGTATGTGGAATAGGTCCGATTTACCTCGAGAGGGGACTTTGGATAATTTAGATAAACACGGTCATCAACATGGATAGTTAAACTACAACAATGTGCTTTCATGAAATTCAATTGGATGGATTAGGTGAATTCAAATACCCTAACTAATATCTTCATATTGGTTGTTTGCTTATTTTTATGTCTTTATATTTTTATTTTTTAATTCGTTCTTTTAAACCTTTCGATTATCCAAATAGAAATAGGCTTGGTTAATTTTAGTACTCAACGCCTAAATATCCCTGTGGAGACGATAATTTACTCATCATTTTATTACTTGTGCCGACCCCGTATACTTACGGGTACAAAAAAGGTGTTGTCACCGAGGACGTCGTGCTCTGAGATAGTAAGAATTCCTGCTATCTCGTGGCTGCTATTTGACTGTTTAAGTGATCAGGTTATTGACTTGGTCAACACTTGACTTGGTCAATTTGTGAATAAGCTTTTGGGCTTGGTTGACCGGTGGACCTATTCCCCAGTCCTTGCCAACCGCTTGGCCTGTTTAGGCTATTTTATTTATTTTGGGCTTTCTTTTTGGGTCTAAACTGCTGAACGCAGGAGTCGCGTAGCAGTATAACTCGAAGTAACGAGTGTCGTTCGACAAAGAACAGTGAGAAAGATAGCAAAATTATAATTAACTAAAAAATAAAACAATTCGATTGAGCCTAATTTAGAGTAAAACTTATGAATGAGAAACACTAAGGCTTCGAGTTCCACCTTCAATTACCTATGCGATATTATTGATTCAATTACTTTCTTAAAACTTATATAAAAATGGACATAGAAAAGATAAATTCGGTTGATAGTGTTCACACATAAGCACAACTAATTTCTTATGGGAAGAATTTCAAGCATAGCCTGTACCTATGGTAACAATCTTTTAAGAAATAATTCCGTCGAAACTCTAAACAATCTATTGGCTCACCAAAATCATGAAAGCATGGTTGTTTTTACTAAACGATAGGAAAATCATGACTGAACCTATGAATAAGATTGTATAATACCCATCAATCATTTTAAGAAGCTAAACTAAATATTAGATTAAACAGACCAAAAACCAAATTTGCATTGAGGTATTTGTCTAAATTGAACCAACAAAATACATAGATAATCTTAGGTTTCTCCCCTCACCTTAGTTAGGAGATTAGTTCTCCATGAAAAGAAATACAAAAATAGATTAAAATGGAGTTTGTGAGAGAAGGTAGAATCGGAGCAAGCAGAAGCAACTTCTTCTTTTCCATTTGGTGGCTGTCCTCCTTTTCTTCTCATAAAAAAGAATATGAAAAATCTCCTCTTGTTTGTCTGATCAAAACCCTTTTAAATCTCATAAAGTTTTCTTCTCTGCCACATGGCACCACCCCATTGGTTCACTAAAAATAATGAAACATTTGTTCATTCTTTGGGATGTTTAGTTTGGGTCATGAGTGATTAAACTTCATTGTGGGCCCTGTAATAG
The DNA here is from genome assembly GCA_003430845.1 of Xanthoceras sorbifolium. Taxonomy (NCBI): domain Eukaryota; kingdom Viridiplantae; phylum Streptophyta; class Magnoliopsida; order Sapindales; family Sapindaceae; genus Xanthoceras; species Xanthoceras sorbifolium. Next base: position 28,297,115 of record CM010620.1, on the reverse strand, counting down.
CAAATTAAGCCATCATCCCACTCTTTGCTTCATCAGCTTAATGCTCTAAAGTTAGGTCCAACTCCAATCTCAGCACTTTCTTTACTCTCTAACTAATCAACCTGAGAGTAAAGATAAATTTTAGATAAATCAATTATATTATCAGACAAACATGCTCAAAATACATAAGAATTATAGACAATAAATATTACTTTTGAGCACTCATCAAGCAGTTGACGGGCGAGTGGAGGCGCCAACGGTTGAGGACACGACGAATGAAAATGCGAAGACCAATCATGCATAGGGAGGCGACCAGCTCAATGATCAACAACAATAACAACAACAACAACAACAACAAGACGTCGATGGCGTTTAAAGTTTTAGTTCTTTTTTGTCGAATGTGTCCTTAGTGCTTTTTAACTTTTGGGGCTGAGTGTCGAACTGGGTTTCCATGCCCTTTTATTTTCTATTGGGTCGAGAATTGCCCTGTTTGAATCTTGTTTCTAAGTTTAAAATATTTTTGTCGAGCAATAGTTTTTGTCGATCACTTATTGCTCGTTTCAAGAAAGTCCATTTGACTCCATAGCATAGAATAAATGTCGTGCGTATAGGAGTAATACTATTAATCAAATTATGCTAAGATTTCACAAGTATGAATGTAGAGCGGAAAAGATGGTTAAATGCTTGGCCGAAAAATTGTAATTAACTCGTGCGTCAAGGGATATGTAAAATTCATCGTACGTTGGAGAAAAGGCTCGTGTAAAGCAACTTACAATTGTCGAATGCAATTTAATGCTCGTGTAATTTATAACTCATTGAATGTAAGAAATGCTCGAGTGTAGAAAAAACAATTTACAATTGTCAAGCGTAATGAAAATGCTTGTGTAGAGCGATCACTAATTGTCGAGCGAAACTTAAATGAGCTCGTGTGTAGAGCAGCAAGAAGGTAATTTTAACTTATGTGTGGAGCAGTGTGGAGAAACTTACAACTGTTGAATGTAATTTTAATGCTTGTGTGTAGAGCAGTTTACAAGAAAGTGATTTCATGCTCATGTGTAGAGTAGTTTACAAAGACGTCGTTCATAAATTGTAGACGTTGTTTCCCCCAAGTCTGCAAGTCTTATTTATATGCTTGGAGACTACTTGTCGTGCGCTTGTCTTCTATGCTCGTGTGAGCGTGTGATGGTTGAGCTCTGTAGCTTGCCATGAGAGTAGGGTTGCTGTAACGGCCAACGGCCCTCTAACGCTCAAGTTAGTAAAATATTCAAAGTAAAACAAAAAGAAAAAGATGGGTTTAGAAATGGTACCGTTTTAGATGTATAGCGTTCCAGCTATTATTGATCTCTCGACCATCGATGTCGCGCAGTTTGTATGCACCTTGTCCGACTACTTTTATGATCTGGTAAGGGCCTTCTGTAACATCCGTAATTTTTATTAATTATGAAAAGTACTCATAATTATTGTTAATTATGTGAAAATAACGTAATGGGTTTATTTGGATTAATTTTTAGGTATACAAGTGGACCAGGTGGAACGGTCTAGAAAGAGTGCATGAAGGGAAAAGGAAAAAGTTGACAGTGAGTACCGCGACTAGGCACCGTGATTCGGGATCGCGATGAGCTGCTCGCGGTGAAAATGATGATTTTGGACAGTGAGCACCGCGACCAGGGATCACGATGAGCAGCGCGCGGTGAAAATGTTGATTTTGGGTAGTGAGAAACACGACCAACATCGCGACCAGACACCACGATAGTTGATCGCGATGAAAGCGGTGAAAATATTCCAGTGAGCAACCGACCAGGTGACGCGGCCACATGTCGCGAAGAGCGGTCGCAATGGCCAAAGTTTTATAAAAAAAAAAATAGGATGGCGGTGGAAGTTTCATGAAGAAGCAAGAGAAAATAGAATAGAGAGAGAGGCCGGGAGAAAGAAAAAGAGAAAAGAAAAAGAAATAGAAAGAAAGAAGAAGAAGAGAAAGAAGAAGAGAGAGAAAGGAAGAAGAAAGGAAGAAGAAGAAGGGAGAAAGAAGAAGAAGGGAAGAAGAAGAAGAAAGAGAAAGCAAAGAGGAGGGAGGAAGAAAGAAAGAGAAAAGGAAAAAAGAGAAGGAAAAAGAAAATCCAGAAACGAAACTGTTGTAGAAACGGTATCCAGGTTGGTATACACTCATTTCTGAAATCTTTTTTCGTTATGTGTTTTTGATTTAATGAGTTTGGAAATATATTTATGGATTTCGTACACTCGTATTTCATTTTCGTATATTGTTTGAATTAATTGTGGAATATTTTGGTATTATTGAATTTCTATGAAATCGTATATTTTCAAAACCTGATTTACGAATATTGTTTTACGAATATTATTTGGTATTATAATTATTGATTTTGATTGAAACTTAAAATTGTTGATTTTCGAAAGGAATGAACTGATTTGATATGAAATGTGATACTTGAATAATGGCCCTAATATATATATATAAATATGGAAAATATGGATATAGGAGGTTGACATGTCAATTGGGTGTATTTAGCAGTACTACAACGAGATATTTGATGATTATGATGAATTTACGGATACCATTTCATTTTAATGGGAAACTGACTGTGAATTTATGGATATCATTTCATTTTGAAATGGGAAACCGACTGTGAAATATGGATACCATTTCATTTTGAAATGGGGAACCGACTGTGACTATAGGGATACCATTTCATTTTGAGATGGGAAACCCGACTGTATAAACCCGTAATCCAGTCCTGTAAACCCTGTAATATGTATTAGAGGCCCAATTAAGAACTGAAAACTATGAAAATGATGTGAAATAAGGAAATGTTATTGAAATTTTATTCTAGCAACTTTTGAAAATGTTTTAATCTCAGTTTGATTCAATAATTGTTAGATTATGTTTTAATCAATTACGTATGATATTAAGTATTTCCGATATTTTAATTCTATGAATTTATATTACATTGAAATTTATTTTAGTGTATACCCACTAAGCATTATTGCTTAGCGCGTTGATTTTATCACGCATAGGTAACAGAGATACCAGCGGAGGAAAAGATTAAAGGGGTGATAGCTGCAGATTGAAAATTCAGAGTCACTATACTTTTTGGGTAGTTATATATACATGTATTTTGATTATATATCATTTAGTTATGCATGCATACACAGGAGTTCGTAAATTTATTATAAAATATGTTTTGTAAATATTTGTTTATTGGTATATGTTTTTCAAAGTTTTGTAAATATTGATTATGTATTATTTTATTTGAAAATGTTTGGAAAGTCGCACTATACGGTAGAGTGCGCATTTGATTGAGAAAAGAAATTGTGAAGTGTTGATTTTTATATTGTTTGAGTTTTTGACGTAAACAGGATTTTTGGAAAGTCAGAAAAACAGAGGAAACTCTGGCAAAAATTTTCAAACAAGAAAGATGGGCTCACTAGAAAAGATTTTAAATTATAAATTATTTGGTTTTCAAAGGTTTTTAAATTATAAAGTGAGTTAAGAAAAGAATTTTAACAATCGGGTAGCGCTCCTTGGGTCGATCCAGTAGGGTCGGGTCAGAGGGTGTTACACCTTTCCAAGTCAGACCCTAATTATGATGGCTTGTTCTTCAGGGTGTTGGTATAACATTCTCTGGAAACTCTTTGCTTTCCTCAGATTTCTAGCACTCCCCATTTGGTTGGGAAGCGAAGTGTCTAGTGGTATGTTGAGGGTACGGCTCTCATGTCGTGTACACAAAGACGACCCATGATGATGTTATATGCTGAGGGGCAGTCGAGCACCATGAATTGGGTGTTGATGTTGACGCTTTCTGCGTAGACAGGGAGCCCCAATAGTATTTTTGTGTTCACCGCTGAACCTGACTAATACGGTCGACCGCCGTATTATGCTTGACTCGTCTATCTGCATTTCACGTAGAGCTTCGAGGAACAATACGATTGTAGAGCTACCGTTATCTACCAAGATGCGCTTTATCAAGAAGTTGGCCATATAAAGGGAAATGATGAGCGCGTCGTGGTATGGATTGAGTAGTTCGGTGCACTTGTCATTGTTGAAGCTGATGGTTTGGTCGAGCACAAGTTCGATTGACTTCTTCAGATGGACCTCTATATTGCCTGCTTGTCAAGTGTGGTGCTTGGTTGCTGAGTAGGAGACTTCACTGATCTCTGATCCGCCAGTGATGACGTTTACGACCTTTTTGTGTCGTGGGGGATGGGGGGAGGTATGTTGTATTCGTTCTGGCACTAGTCTCGGCGAGCCAGAGTATTTTTGCCTTTGTCGGTGAGATAATCATTCAAGTGCCCCCTTTTCAAGATCTCAATCACTTCAAACTTGAGGGCGATACAATGCTCGGTTTTGTGTCCATGATCTCCATGGAAGTCGCACCACTTGGTGAAATCCTTTTTATCTTCGGGGCTCGACATCCTTCCTGGCCACTTCACTGAATTCCTCAAATTTTTAATAACTGCGACAACTTCGACAGGTGCGATGTTCATATTGTATTCGGGCACTTTAGCTCTTGACCTCTTTGGTTGACGAGGCTGTCTATCGCGCGGGACACAGTTGTCGCACGGTCTATCATTCCTGCGACTTCCTGTTGGGTAGGGCTCCAGTGTGCGTTCAGCTGACTTGCGCTCGACGTGACAGCTGCGTCAGTCGTCATTCCTGATATGCCTCAACAGAGTGTAGTTTACTTCGTCTTCTTCCCATTTGATTTGTGCCCATACCTTGGCAATGACGTCCTCCATTGTTTTGCATGGGTATTTCGTCAATTCTTTATAGAGGAGTCCTTTCTTGATAGCGAAAATGGTTGTGGCTTGGTTGCAGTGGGGGATTGACACCTTCTCTTTATTGAATTGACCTACGTAGTCGTGCAATTATTCTCCACGATGTTGGCTGATTGTGTATAGGTCATCTGATTGTTTTTCCAGTTTTTGGCTGCTGGCGAATTGCTCTATGAAGATGTCGTTCAATTCTGCGAACGAAGCTATTGAATTATTCGGCAGGTTCGTGTACCACATAGAGCTGGACCTACTAGGCTTGATCTAAATCCTTTGCACATGCATGCTTCACGCTGATCTTTGGCTATTGCTCCCATGAACATAGGCGATGTGGTTGTCTGGGTTCGTCGTGCCGTTATAGTGCTTCATGTTCGGGAAACTGAACTTCCTTTACATCTCAACAAGCGCAATAGCATCGACAAAAGGATAGTCGACGAAGCTGTTAATCGGGCTTTTCTTAATTGAGGCCGGCATTCCAAGAATGCATTGGATTAAGGCCTCCTTTTCTGCGAACCTACATGTAAGGTCTGGGTCAGATAAAGTTGAGGTCGAACTTACTATGCCTGTCGACTGCAACGTTGGTGGTATTTGCATGTTTGCTGCAGTTATTGCTGGGTGAGTAACAACTTCTGCACTCGGGAGAGTTTGTTGCATAGGAGCTGCCTGATTTGTCTCCTCCTGGGTGGCAGTTCTCATGGTTACTGGTGTAGTCGAATTAGACACGACGTGTTCCGGTTCCTGACCACCATCAGGTACGACAAGGTCGTCTACACTTGACCTCAATTTGAAAATTGGATGGCGAGCGTTGGAGGTTAGTGTCGCAGGGGTTGTTTGCCCCAAAGCAGACATGGGGCTAGTAGTGACTTCGTAATAGACATGGTCGAACCCCGGTGGCAGCATGGTTGACGTCGTCAGAGATGTTGACCTTGGTCTGCAGGTCTTTGTTCTCAGCGCGAACAACTTTTTTTTTTTTTTGCTTCCAATGCCCAGAGTTGTTCGGAATTCTCGTTCATCTGTTCCATTAGCACTGCAAGCTGGGCTTCCAAAGTGATGGGGTTTGATTCCTCTACCATGGTGTCTGAATATCAGTCGTTTGCTAATTAGATGCTGTCAAGCCCTACGGTGACGCCAAATTATAGATGCTCGGATCTACGCTGATGACCTGGAGGTCTAAAGTCGATATTGTAGAGGGGACGACAACTTGCAAAACGAATAAGAGAGTAGAAGACAAAAGAATCTAGAGTAGAAGACAAAAGAAAAACATTACCTGGAGTGATTGTTTGTCGAGCGTTGGTTATTGGATAACGTGTAGAGCGTAGGAACAAGGGTTCGGAGTCGACTATGTCGAGTATGGCTGGGTCGGAGTTAAGTCGTGCGTAAGTCTGACTACTAAAGAGCAAAGTAACAGCTTTTTTAGGAAAATGCTTGACCCTTGCTTATGAATCCTTAAGGTTGTATTTATATGGGTAGATGTTAGTCATTGGGGGCGTGACCGATGACATCGTGCTCCGAGATATTAGGGATTCCTGCTATCTCGGAGCTGCTGTTTGACTGGCTAAGTAATTAGGTTACTGACTTGGTCAACACTTGACTTTGGTCAATTTGTGAATAAGTTTTTGGGCTTGGTTGACCGGTGGACCTATTCCCTGGGCCTTGTCGACTGCTCGGCCTGTTTAGGCTATTTTATTTATTTTGGGCTTTCTTTTTGGGTCTAAGCTATTTGGGCTATTTTTGAACCCCTACAATGTAAAATTAAGAAGAAATATAAATATACAAATTAAATAATCAAATATATAATTATACAAGTAAATTAACCAAATGCTGAAATATAAAGATAAATTAACAAAATATGAAAATACACATATAAATCAGTCACATATAGAACTAACAAAATATAGAAGTATCCAAGTAAATTAACTAAATGTGGAATTAACCAAATATAGAAGTATACAAATAAATTAACTAAATATGGAATTATACAAGTAAAGTAACTAAATATGAAATTAATAAAATATAGAAGTATACAAATAAATTAATCAAATATAGAATATACAGGTCAATTAACCAAATATGAAAGTATACACGTAAAGCAACCAAAAGATGATTAAAAAATATAGAAGTATAGAAGTGAATTAAATAAATATCAAATTAACTAAATATAGAAGTATACAAATGAATTAATCAAATATAGAAGTACACAAATAAATTAACTATATATGAAATTAACCAATATAAAAGTATGCAAGTAAATTAACCGCATATGGAAATATACATAAAACTTAACCAAATATGGAATTAACTAAATATAGAAATAGACAAGTAAATTAACTAAAAATGAAATTAATAAAATATAGATACAAGTAAATTAACTAAAAATAGAAGTATACAAGCTGTGATCGTATACGATCATGTTTCGAATGTGCCATGCACCAGAGCAACTTATAACTATATGGTAGTAGATTTAATTTAATTACTAAAATTTAATTCCAATTTTAAAAAAAAATAAAAATAAATTGAATAACTAGTACTATATACTGAAAGGTATTATTTCATTATTTGATAATTTATTTTTAATACGTCTAAGACTTTTCCCACAACAAACTTCTTTAAAGACAATTGGTTTTTGATAGTCTATCAAATAGACAAATAAAAAGTGTACTAACCACCTGAATTATTAGTGAATGTATGAACAAAAAAAAGACATTTTTCTTTGTACTTATCGGGTTTGATACTAAAACATACTTATTACTTGTGAATTTGTAATATATGTTAAATTTACTTATATAAGATTAGTTTAAGATCAAACTGATTTGAGCTGATAGGGTATTTAAACACTTTCATATTGCTTTTATTATTCGTTATGACAATGCGGCGATGCCACCAAATCATTCGTCATAATGTGTAATTGTATCTTATGACGGAGTGTCACCATCAAATAATTTCTTCATAATGAAAGTTTTTTTAATACAAAACACTTTCATATTGCGTGCTATTATACCTTACACGGGGTGTCACCATCGAATCATGTCCTTCCAGTGACTTTCAAGATAAATACTGACTATCTCTCATTTCTGCTCATGAGGCAAAACATTTCTGATGATCTCAAACTTCTTTTACTGTTTTCATAGTATGAGAAGTGAGAAAATTCATCATTTTAAGAGATGCTTCAATGTGAGGAAAACACAGTATTTTAATATTGTAACAATCGGTTCAATAACTTACCAGATTTCACAAGCATACTTTGGAAATCAACTATGTATGTTTTCTCATCCTCTCTCTCTCTCTCTCTCTCTCTCTCTCTCTCTCTCTCTCTCTCTCTCTCTCTCTCTCTCTCTCTCTCTCTCTCTCTCTCTCTCTCTCTCTCTCTCTCTGTGGATTTTTTTAATTATGAAATTTTGTCTTGATTTTTGTATTGGATAATTGATCAACAGAATTCTTGAATCTAAATATTGCAGGACATCAACCCAGATTCATATGTTATACAGTTGATGGGTTTTTCAGAATTCCAGAGTATGCTACAACTCCTTGTATATGAACCTTTCCATCTCACACATCACAGTGGAGCTGCTTGATGTCGTCTCGCAGGATCTACCATATCCACAACCCTAGCCATAATTATAACCATAATTATAACCGTAGCCATAACCATAACCATTATGTAAACCATTAGATGATGATGCTAGCATTCGAAATGACTGGCGATAATGGCACCCTTAATACTTGTCAGCATTCACAAATTAAATTTGTGCTTCTCTTATTAACTATTGTAAATTATGACATTTTTATGTTATATATGAAGTTCAAATATACTAAAACATATTTCAGTATCTTATTTATAATGTTATGAATTTCACTAAATAAGAGATTTTATTTTTAGTTTTTGTGCCGAACACTAGATATTAGATTCAAGTAACTCCTCGTCCAAAATATGAAAATATATATTCTTTTTCAGAATTATATGGAGAATTACTTGAAACAATAAAGTAACAATTTTGTTTATTAATTGATAGATTGATTCACCTATTATATATTGACTGATAGAAATTATATAGAGATTTTTTTTCTTATATAAAAATTGTTTTAAAACAACGAACTTAACCAAGCCTAAAAATACTATGTGCTACTACAAGTGAGAAAAATAATAATTTACATCTTCAAGTAAGTTGAATTCATATCACATAAAAAGTTGGGATAGAGCAACCTTGTTGTATTGTCATATGAAATTAATGAAATATAGAAGTATTCAAATAAATTAACCAAATTTGAAAATTAAAGAAATATAAAATTAAGTATACAAGTAATTAATATCCTAGCCTAGCACACTTGGACTGACTGTTGAGAGCAACCAACAAAGCAGGATTTGATCAAACTTTTTGTACACAGTAATCACACATTTGCTGACTCAATTTATCTAATAAACTCCTAACAGATTTTCTAACTATCTAACATTTTTTCCTGCCTTTTCTTGTTGTAAATTCTGTAGTGTTTGTGATCCATCTGATCACATCTGAGCTGTTGATCTTGATCATTTTGATCATTGCTTGTGCCTTGAGTAACCTTAGCTACACCTGCGTTGCAGGCTGCTGAATGTTGGTAGTTAGCTATTGCACGGTCTGCATGCTTGTTATGTTCAGCAAGTCCAGCTAGTGCATACTCTACACTTGTTTCATTTGAACCGTTTGATTCTTCCGTATGCTCAGCTTATTGAACTCTCACATTGTGATTAAGTGTCACCATGGGGTCTCACTAGAAAAAGAAAATGTTATATTTACCACGACATTTTTACAGTGGATACTAGTTCATGACTTTTAAATCTTTTACTATAGATTTTAACCGCTAAAACTCCGCAGCAAAAAAGTTATTGTAACAGTTATTACCTGCAGTAAAACTGTTTACCACGGGAGTATTTGTAACCCCTTTATCGCGGATTACAACATATTTCCTCCGCGACAAATGCCACTTTTTTTTTATAATGTCTTTTCCTCAGAGTGAAATGTTTATGGTGTATAAAACACTTTCATATAATATCCTATTATCCTCAAAGGCAATGTGTTAAAGCTGAAACATTTCCTCCTAATGAAATGCATAATGTGGCAAGGACGATACTAATTAGGAAGTATTAATTATATTAATTCTCAATAAGAAATATAAATTCTTGCTCGGTGTCTCTCATTTCTGCTCAAGAGGTAGGGCCGCCCTGAGATTTTAGGGGTTTGAGGAAAATTGTAAAAATGGGGTCATTGACCCTTCATGTGTTCTTTTGGCTGCCCAGGAGGTGTTTGAGGAAATTACTTTGTTATAAAATATATATTTGGATGCATTAAAACCTCTCCACTTTTCAATAATTTTTTTAAAAAAAGATCATTCTTTTTTAACGGTCAAACTTATCTCTAGATAGTTCAGTTTGAGATTTTACAAATTTTGATTACGAGTTCTTCCATCAAACACTAGGTAGGTCAAAAATATAAAAATATATATCCAGTTTCTGAATAGTGTAGACAGCTAATGAAACAAAAAAGTCAAATGTTTTTTATTGATTGATAGATTGATTCGTCAGGTTTCAATAGAAACCACATAGAGATTTATATTTTTTCTTATATAAATATTATTTTGAAAAAACTAAGTTAGCCAAGCCTAAAAATATTTTGTGGCTGTGCTACTACAAGTGAGAAAAATTATAATGTATACCTTCAAGTTAGTTGAATTCACATGAAAAGTTGGGATAAAGTTGAGATATTCGTTGAAATATCTAACATTATTATTCTCGCGTAATATGAAATGAAGTAAATATAGAAGTACACAAATTAATTATCTAAATATAAAGTAACAAAATAGAAGTATACAAGTAAATTAACGAAATATAAAAATACACAAATAAATTTAATATATGTAGAATTAACCAATAATAGAAGTATGCAAGTAAATTAATTAAATATAAAAGTATACAAGTAAATTAACAACATATGGAATTATACACGTAAATCAACCAAAATGGAACTAACGAAATATAGAAGTATATTAATAAATTAACTAAATGTGAAATAAACAAGAAATAGAAATTTACAAATTAAATAACCAAATGTAGAATTATACAAATAAATTAACCAAATGCAGAAGTATAAAGATAAATTAACAAAATATAGATATACACAAAAATCAGTCACATAAAGAACTAACAAAATATAGAAGTATCCAAGTAAATTAACTAAATGTGGAATTAACAAAATATAGAAGTATAGAAATAAATTAGCTAAATATGGAATTATACAAATAAAGTAACTAAATATGAAATTAATAAAATATAGAAGTATACAAATAAATTAATCAAATATAGAATATACAGGTAAATTAACCAAATAAGAAAGTACACACGTAAATTAACCAAAACATGATTAAAAAATATAAAAGTATATAAGTGATTTAAGTAAATGTCAAATTAACTAAATATAGAAGTATACAAATGAATTAATCAAATATAGAAGTACATAAATAAATTAACTATATATGAAATTAAACAATATAAAAGCATGCAAGTAAATTAACCACGTATAGAAATATAAGAAAAATTAACCAAATATGGAATTAACTAAATATAGAAATAGACAATTAAATTAGCTAAAAATGAAATTAATAAAATATAGAAGTGTAGAAGTAAATTAACTAAATATAGAAGTATACAAGCTGTGATTGTATACGATCATGTTTCTAATGTGCCATGCACCAGAGCAATTTAATAACTATATTGGAGTAGATTTAATTTAATTACTAAAGTTTAATTCCAATTTTAAAAAAAAATAAAAATAAATTGAATAAGTAGTACTATACTAAAAGGTATTATTTCATTATTTATTTTTAATATTCGTAAGACTTTTCCCACAATAAACCTGTTTAAAGACAATTGATTTTTGATAGTCTATCAATTAGATAAATGGAAAACGCACTAACAACCTGAATTATTAGTGCACGTGTGAAAAAAAAAAAAGATAATTTTTTTTGTACTAATCGCGTTTGATACTAAAAAATACTTATTACTTGTGAATTTGTAATACTTCTTAAATTTACGTGTATAAGATTAGTTTAAGATCAAATTGATTTAAGCTTATAGGGTCTTTAAACACGTTTATATTGCTTTTATTATACGTTTATATTGCTTATAGGGTCTGCTACAACTCTTTGTATACGAACCTTTCCATCTCACGCTTCACGGTGGAGCTACTTGATGTCATCTCGCAGGATCTACCATATCCAAAACCATAACCATAATTATAACCATAACCATAGCCATAACCATAACCTTTATGTTTAAACCATTAGATGATGATGTTCGTATGCATTAGAAATGACTGGCGATAATGACACCCCTAATACTTGTTAGTATTCACAAATTAAATTTGTGCTTCTCCTATTAACTATTGTAAATTATGACGTTTTTATACAAAATTAATCAAATATAGAAGTGTGTGTACAAATAAATTAACCAAATATGGTACACAAGTAAATTACTTATATTGTAATTAACTAATTATAGAAGAATTGAACTAAATGAACGAAATATAGAAGTATACATGTAAATTAACCACGTAAGGAAGTATACATGTAAATCAACCAAATATTGAATTGACCAAATATGGAATATACAAGTAATTAACTAAATGTAAAATTAAAAAAATATAGTAGTATACAAATTAGTTAACCAAATATAGAATTATACAAATAAATTGACAAAATATAGAAGTATATAGATAAATTTTATAATATGGCATCTTATTTAAGCTTGTCGGGTTTGTAAAAACTTTCATATGACATCTTATTATACCTTATGAAAAAATAAGTTTGAAAAAGAATATGTTCTTCTCTGTTCTTCCAGCCAGAGTACACTGTTTATATACAAGAATTTACATCAAAGGAAAGAAAATAAAGAGCTTAATTAATTCCCTTAATTAAAGGAATTACGAATCTCCTAAATACATGATACAAGCAAAGAATAATGCTTAATAAAAGAATTGAATCTCAATTACTCAAATTATGCTAAACCAAGTCTCAACACTCCCCCTCAAGTTGGAGCATGTATATCAAGCATGCTCAACTTGGATGTCAGCTTCTTGAACACATTTCCTCCTAGAGCTTTTGTGAAGACGTCTGCCAGCTGCAAATGTGATGGAATAAATTTGGTGATGATTTGTCCATCTTGTATCTTTTCTCTTACAACATGACAGTTAAGTTATATGTGTTTGGTACGCCCATTGTATAATGGATTTGCTTCTATATGGTGAGCAGCTTGATTATCACTTAATAGCCTTGCTGGTCCAATAAATACTTGCTTATCATTGAGTAAAAATCTGAGCCAAGTTAGCTCGCAGGTTGTGGCTGCCATAGACCTATATTTGGCTTCTGAGGACGATCTCAAAACAGTTTTCTGCTTCCTTGCTTTCCAAGAAATTAGTGAATCCCTTAAAAATACACAATATCCTGTTGTCGATCTCCTTGTCATAGGACAGTTTGCCCAATTGGCATCACAATAAGCCTTCAAAGTAAGGGTGTTGTTGGAGGAGAACAACACACCTAAACCAGGATTGCCTTTCAAATATTTGATAACACGAAGGGCAGCATCCCAATAAGGCTTTCTCAGAGCATGCATAAATTGACTTAGAATATTAATTGAGTATGTAATATCTGGTCTTGTAATTGTGAGATAGTTAGTCGTCCAATCAATCTCTTATAGCAAGTTAGATCACCTTGATAATTTGTGAGTTTCAGATTTGTCTCAATAGGAAAAGTTGATGGTTGAGCACCCAAGTAACCAACATCATCTATGATCTCTAAAGCGTATTTTCGTTGAGAGATAATAATAACTGCTTTGGACCTTGCAACTTCTAACCCAAGAAAGTACTTAAGTAGACCAAGATCTTTGATATGAAATTGTTGGTGAAGAAATTGCTTGAGACTGTGTATTGCTTCTGCATCATTTCTAGTAATCACCATGTTATCTGCATAGATAATGACCATGGTTGTAGATGAGCCTTTTGTTTTCACAAACAATGAATAATCTGAATGTGATTGAGTAAAACCAGCCTTCTTGATAGCATGTGAAAATTTTGCAAACCAATTTCGAGGTGCTTGTTTAAGTCCATAAAAGGACTTATGCAGTCGACATACTAACTTCTCCCCCTGTTGACAAAGTCCCAGTGGTGGAGTCATGTATACTTCTTCCTCTAAATCGCCATGTAAAAAGGCATTGGTCACGTCCATTTGGCTACAGAGGCAAATGTTTCAGTATAATCCAAGCCTTCTTGTTGAAAAAATCCTTTGGCTACCAATCTGGCTTTGTATCGTTCAATTGTACCATTTGAGTTGTATTTGATACGATAGACCCATTTGCTACCAATGGCGTGATGACTAGCAGGTAAAGGAACTAAGGACCATGTTTTCTGTGCATTGCGAGCATCAAGTTCACATTGCATTGCTTCTTGCCATTTTGGATCTAAGACAGCCTGAGCATAAGAGGTTGGTTCTAAAACACTTTAAATGGTATTAACAAAGTGTTTATAAGTAGAAGACAATGAATCGTAGGAAATGTAGTTACTTAAAGGATATCGAATACCTGACTTAGTTGAAGGTGTGTGATTTGCAGTTGCATTGATGACGTCATACTAACTTGTCCACAATGAAAGTCTCGAAGAAGAATGAATGGCTGCTCGACACGGTCACTTCTACGAAGATGAGGTATAGAAGATGATGTAGAGTGAGGAGATGACATTGAGGAAGAAATGGGTGACTGTATGTTGGTTTCGGATGATGAAGGAGTAGATATGATTTGATGTGTGTTGGTAGAATAATCTGATATCTCAAGTGGTGATGGTGATGTGTTATCTAATGATTTTTTTGAAGCAGGAGAAGGAAAAATGGACTCATGAAAAACAACATCACGACTTGAAAAAAAATTGGTGCGTGTGTAAGTCATACAAGCGATAAGCCTTTTGACCTATAGGATAGCCCACGAAGATGCATTTTCTAGCTCGAGAGTCAAATTTGTTTGACGGTTGTAGATTTGTTGCATAACATAGACATCCAAAAACTCTTAAGTAAGAGTAGTTTTGACAAGCTCCCAACCTACTATCTCCCATTAGGTAGCCTGCCGACACTTCACGCTAGCTTCCCAGTCGAGACTTGCCTCGCTGAAAGGCTTCTGTGAAGCTAAGCCATTTTTTAACTTAGAAATCTGAGTAGGAAATTTTTTTTTTTATTTATTAAAATTTTGGCAAAGTCTCCTCTATTTTTATGAGATTACCAAATCTTGGAGACCTGCATAAAATTTGAACACTTCTATAAAATTTCAAATCTCAACTACCGTAGACCTCTGGTCCATCTCAATTCAACCACAAAACAAATCACAAATTTCAAATAATAAAATAATGAACTTTAACAATATACATTTTACATAATAGTTACAATCAAACAAAATGCATAATTCTAAAACTGTCACAGCAATGTCTGACTGGTCCTGCTAATCCTGTGAGTCCCTGCAACGTCTGCACCTGTACCTGTACCTGGGGAGGTTAGTTTATAAAACATAAAAACGTAATAAGCTAAACGCGTTTAGTGAGTGTTATTTTTTTCTAATAAATCTAATATTTTTTATTTAACCTCCCTCAAATTTTACTGAGAAGAATAATAATTGGTTTTCTGATAATACTGAAAGACAACTAATAAAACCTTTATATTTACTGAACACTGTACTAAATTCTGTTTACTATAATTGACGTACTGAAATTCTAAAATAATAAATCTTTTACTACTTTCTGAAAATCGTAGTAAAGTAAATAACTAAATAATAAAACTTTTTCTGTTTCTTTGAAAACTGAACTGAAATCTAAATCATAAAAACTATATTGAAAGTCATACTGAAATCTTTTCTTGATAATTATACTGAAATTTACTTTCTGAAAACTTTACTGAAACCTGAACTGATAAACTATTTCTGAAATCTATTTTCTGAAAACTATTCTGAAATCCATACTGATAACTATACTGATATCTAACTTCTGAAATTTGTTCTGAAAACTATAGTGAAAACCTTTCAAACTTTCTGTTATTGCTGAAAACTGATAAACTGAAATACTGCATACTTTTTGAAAACTAAAAAGCTGAGATAATATATATACTTTACTTTTCTGAAAACTGAAAAACTGAGAAAATATACTTTTACTTTCTGATAATACTTTTCTGATAATGCCAATGGAACCCATATCTAATAACTGATAATCCATAGGGAGAATCAGTTGGCGCCGCACCATATGGAGTGTGTCACCAGGCGACTAATCTGGCGCCGCACTAGTGACTCTGATAATCTGATAAAAGACATCTCACTGTCTATGTGGCGGAATTCTGCGTCGCCTACATATAGCGAGACAACGCCCCAGTGTGTGGACGATTGACAGACTCGACAGACTCAACCCCCCTGGAGTTAGCGAACTGTCCCCCCCTTAACTTGCCCTATACAAATGAGGTGTACTGACCGGCTCTACTGCTGATAAATATGATAAGTTGATAATCTGATAATGGATGGGTATCCTATTGGCCTGAAAACAATTTATTCTTTATTTAAAAGAAAACTAACTTTTAATTTAAAAACTTGAAATATAACTAAAATATATTTCTTTAACTAAATTTCATGCGTAAATATTTTCATCTATTGAAAATAAACTCAAAAATTCTGAGATATAAAAATATCTTAATTAAAATATATCTGAGGCAATCAATTCTATTATAATTATAAAACATATATAAATAAATAAATGTGTATATAAAATCATAAATACTTAAATTAAACTTGGAAACATACTAAAGTATATTTCAACTAAAAATATAATTTTGCTTAAAATAGTTTAACACTCACAGATTTCTGGTTTTCTCTAAGCTTGGTGCTCTTGTTCCTTCGTCTTATTATATTTTTTGTCTTCCCATAATATTTCTTTCTTCTCTCATACTATGATGATTTCTTCCTAAAATAAAATAATATATTTCCAATCAATTATAAATATAAATACTACAATTCACCAAAAAGCTCAATTAACATACATAAGGCATTTAAATTATAAAATGCCAACATTCAAGTTTTTTATTTCCTTTTTCTCCATATCTAACAAAAATCAATTACACTTATATCCACTAAAATTTTACGTCACTATAACCATATATACATAGAATCATTCAATTTCTCTTTTGATTGAATTTCATACATCACAAATCAACATATTTACTTTATTTTTTAAGCATCAATTTGCATCAAAACTACACAAATACAATTTCTAACACTTATCATACATAAATTGAAATCTCTACACAATTTCTCATACTAATCTTCATCAATTTAACATAAGTGAATTTCCTTCACTTAACAATATCAAATTCAATCTCATTAAACTTGATTAAACTAATTCTAACTTCAATTTCAAATTAAATTTCAAAAATTCCAAATTCATGCCATCAATTTACTCAATAACACTCAAATTACTCAAATAATTTCTCAATTCAACAATTTAAACTTGAAATCATCAAATCCCCAAAACTTTACCTTACTAGTTTTCTTGATTTTCACTTTAATCAATTCACATTCAACTAATTTCAAATAAAACACCACAAAAACTAAATCAAATACTAAAATCAACAAAACCCATCATCTTCTTTACTTCCATCATTCAAATTTCATTTTGTATTAAACAATCAATTTCAAGAACAAATCAAAACTCAATCAATTTCTAAAATCAATTCAATTTCATCAAACTTACCCAAAATCCTTTTGCTCTTCTTCTTCTTCTTGGCTGACCGAGACTCCTCCCCTTCTTTCTCTTTTTTTTTTCTTTTCTCACGGCTTCTACTCTCCTTTTCTTTTCTCTCTTCTTGGCCGGCTACTGCTTCTTCTCTCTTCTTTTTTGTTGTTCAACCACCAGCTACTCTCTCCTTCTTCCTCTTCTTTCTTCTTCTTCCTTTCTTCTCCCGCTGCTCACTTCTTCTCTTTTCTCTCTTTTTCTTTCTTCCTTCTTTTCTTTCTTCTTCTCTTCTACTGGTCTCTACTCTGTTTTTCGTTCTTCTTCAGCTGGTTGCTTCTTCTTTTTTTTCTCTCTTCTTCCTCTTCTACCAGACTACTTTCTTTCCTCCTTCCTTCCTTCTTCGGCTGACAGCTGCTCTTCCTTTCTCTTCTTCACTCGAATTTTCTGGATTCTTTCTTTCTCTTTCTATTTTTGTTTCTTTTATTTTATGATTCTATCACACCAATATATATATATATATATATATATATATATATAAACTTTAATTGCAACTTGCCCCTTTTACATTATAAAGTCGTAATGTGACCACAAATTGAACACTAATTACATACAATTGTCCAATAATATTTTAATTGTCAATTTAGTCCAACAATCACATTTCATTTCATTCATTTCTCTTCCCACTAATTCTTGACTTGGCGTATCATAATTGGTTCCTTTTATTTCACATGAATTGTGCTTCTTTAGGAGGAAATTTTCCATAAAAATCCACTAACTCTTGATGTTTATTTATCCATATGGCTAATTTTGATTTGTCCACTTGTACACCTCAAAATTAATCCATCAACATTACTTTTCCACCACATTTAAAACACCAATTAAATTGCAATCCCATATTATAAAAACATATTTTAACTTTCAATAAACATTTTTAACATTCTGAACTTATGGAGATCTTTATTATGTTCTCCAAAACTTATAATTAAATTTCTTATCTACTTATGGAACCTTAATAATCATTTGGAATTATTCTAGACATTTTCCAAGTCTCTGATACCCTTTTCAAAAACTTTCGGATCCATTCAATAAATTCCACTATAGCACCATTATTACATCTAACATCCAATTTACTCATAATAAGAGCTTATCTATTTATATTTGTACTGTACAATAAATTCTGGGAGAATACATTACAACACCTATACATACAGTACATACTATCGGGAGGGTATATTACAAGTTTGGTGGTTTGTTATATAACAATTCATATGGAGATTTATGTTTTAACACAGGAGTAGGAAGGCGATTAATAAGATAAGATGTTGTGAGAATACTTTCCACCCAAAACTGTAAAGGAAGATTGGCATCAAATCTCAAAGCTCTACCAACATTTAAGAAATGGCGGTGTTTTCGTTCAACTACACCATTTTGTTGAGGCGTAGATGTACAGGAGCTTTCAAATAAAATGCCTAGATTGGAGAAATAAGATATCAAGAAAGTAAACTCTAAGCCATTATCACTTCTAATGCATTTGATTTGGCAATTAAACTGATTATTTACATAATTGATGAATGTTTTGATGAATCCTTGAGTTTCTGATTTGAATTTCATTAAAAAAATCCAAGTAAAACGAATGTAATCATCAACTATAGTAAGGAAGTAATGTGCTCCAGTGTGAGTTGCAGTACGAAAAGGTCCCCAAATATCACAATGAATAAGATCAAATGAGTGCAAAATTTGAATAGAACTTGAAGGAAATGGCACAAGAATGTTGAGAATCAAATACAAATGATGGAATAATGTTACTTAAAACTTTTGAAGGTGCTTTGGAGGGATGTCCTAATCGCTTGTGCCAAGTAATGCTTGTAGCAGAATCAACATGGTCAGTGAGAGGAAGAGAAGTTGGTATAGACTTCACTAGAGGAACAAAGTAGTACAAGCCATTAAGCTGCTTCCCCAAACCAATCATCTTCTTCGAAACCAAGTCCTGCAATATACAAAAAGTGGGAAAAAACTGGATTGAACAATTCATGGCAGATGTAAGTTGACTTACTGAAAGTAAATTAACATGAAATGATGGTGCACATAATATATCTTTAATATGCAGATGATTTGACAGTTGTATTGAGCCAATTCCAATTATCTTGGAATAGGAACCATTGGGTAAAGCTACTTGTTAAGACAAAGGAGTGGTATTGATTATTGAAGTTGCTATATGGTTTGTTGCACCGCTATCAATAATCCAATGATTCAAGTCTGTTTGTTGTTTGCTAAAGGATGAGCAAAACAGTGTAGAAATACCTGTATAGTTTGCATGAGCAGTATTTTTACCATTTCTAAAGAAAGCTTTTATTTGAGCAAGTTCTTCAGAGGTAAATTGAGGATTCTGTTCAGTTGATGTCTTTACTATGTCCTGATGCATCTCTACACTGGTTTGGTGTGCAGCAGGCTTTCTGCTTCGATTTGGAGGTTGAACATCTTTACCATGGAGCTTGTGAACAACTGGAAAACCATTCAAGTAGTAGCAACGATCCACCATGTGAGTTGTGCCCTCACAATAAGAGCAAAATAGAGATCTTCTGACCCCTTATGACTTGGAATGAGACGATGTTGACTGTCTGATTTGTCGTTGAGTATTTGAATGCAGTTCTTTAGAGTTGTCATGAGTTTTTTATACTCATAGCATGAACAAGATCAGTTCCCTTGATATCAGTAAGTCCTCGCTGCTTTTCTTCCTCACAGAGAAGTGAGTATTCCTTTTTAACAGTAGGTAGAGGATGCATTAACATGATTTGCCCTCGCACAGCAGAATATATTTCATTCAATCCCATAAGGAATTGTCCCAGCCTAATCCTTTCTTCTTTTTCTTTTAAGTCCTTTTGTCCTCCATAAGTGCACATGATTGAAGGACTGCATACAGTTAGCTCATCCCACAACATTTTCATCTTTGTATAATAAGAAAAAATTGAATCTTAGTTTTGTTTCAATTCAACAATAGATCATTGAGTTTGATAATGATAAGAAAAATCACCTTGAGAGAAACGCTCTTGAAGATTCATCCAAATTTCTAAAGGTGTCTCTACATAGAGTACACTGTTTGCTAGATCCAGATTTAAAGAGTTAAAGATCCAAGAGATAACCATATCATTGCAGCGCTGCCATAAGGAATATTTTGGATCTTTTTCATCTGGTTTTTGAATGGTACCTTTGATGAATCCTAGTTTGTTTTTGGTACTGAGACTCACCAATATAGATCCCCTCCACATAGCATAGTTGGTTCCATCTAAGACTTTCGGAACAAGAACCATGCCTGGGTGATCAGAGGCATGAAGAAAGAAAGGATCGGATGAATCAATTTTTGATGTAGACATAGTATGGTCAGAGGAATGGGAGGATATACTTTTTGGTGAATGATTATCACTGCTATCACTGTTGATATCAGTGTCACCCATAAAAAAAAAAATTTGCGGAAGTGTCTTACAGAGACAACAGAATCATTGCTCTGATACCATGAAAAAATAAGTTTGAAAAAGAATATGTTCTTCTCTGTTCTTCCAGCCAGAGTACACTGTTTATATACAATAATTTACATCAAAAGGAAGAAAATAAAGAGCTTAATTAATTCCCTTAATTAAAGGAATTACAAATCTCCTAGATACATGATACAAGCAAAGAATAATGCTTAATAAAAGAATTGAATCTCAATTACTCAAATTATGCTAAACCAAATCTCAACACCTTATGACAAAGTGTGCACTGGCGTCGAATTATTTCATCATATAATGAATTTTTATAATCTGCAAAACGCTTTTATATAAGTTGCCATGTATCTTATGATGGAGAGTCGTCGTCAAATGAGTTCTTCATAATGAAAATTTTATGGTTACAAAACACTTTCATATGATTTTCTATTATACCTTATGATTAAGTGTCACCATGGGATCTCACTCCAAAAAAATATTATATTTACCGCAATTTCCTTTTACCGGGGATACTAGTTCGTGGTTAGTATTAAAAATTTTAAAAATCTTCTATCGCGAATACTTCATAGTAAAAATTTTTTTGCAACAGTTATTATCTACGGCAAAACTATTTGCCACGGGAGTATTTGTAACCCCTTTTGTTGCAGATTACAACATATTTTTCTCCGGCAAAATGTCACTTTTGTTTTATGGTGTCTTTTCCTTGGAATGAAATGTTTATGGTGTATAAAACACTTTCAAATAATGTCCTATTATACTTAAAGGCAATGTGCTAAAGCCGAAATTTATCCTCCTAATGAAATGCATAATGTGGGGAGGAAGCTACTAATTTGGGAAGCATTAATTGTATTAATTCTCAATAAAAAATATAAATTCTTGCTCGGTGTCTCTCATTTCTGCTTAAGAGATCGAGTCACCCTGATATTTTGGGTGTCTGAGGAAAACTGTAAAAATGGGGCCATTAGACCTCCGTGTGTTCTTTTGGCTGCTCAGGAGGTGTTTGAGGAAATTACTTTGTTATAAAATATATATTTGGATGTATTAAAACCTCTCCACTGCTCAATATTTTTTTTAATGGTCAATCATACTTTTTTAATCATCAAACTTAATACTAAAAGAGTTCAATGTAAGATTTTATAAACTTTGATTCCGAGTTAATTCAACAAACCTCAGGTAGAAGTCAACAGAAGTCAATTGTGCCTTCTTCTAATAAATTTTGGAAGGGGCTTGGTTCTTTGTTGAAGGTGAATGGGGTCGACAGGTACAAGTTGTTTACTTTTTAGTAGTCTATGTATATTTCTTGTCTTTACTTCCTGTTGATAACACCTTCGAGTAACAATGTTTCTTGGCAGATTCATGGAGTGAAGGGCTTACACTGACTGGCGATGAGGTCACTAGGGTGTGGCGAACAATTATTGCGAGCTTAAAAGCTTGTGCCGCTTTATTACTCTACTGCGACCAGGCATTGGTAAGTCATGCCTTTGACGTTGAAAAATGTGCATTTGTATACTATGACAACCTGAGGGGGGTGAGTGAATAGGTTTTTCAACAAATATTGTAGATTAAAACAATAAACCATTTAACACATAACGTGGGAGATTTTTAGCTTAGAAAACCTCAATAGGTAAAAAATCACGGGATCAACTCGTAGGCCACTTAACACATCCACATAAGTTATTCTAGTTGGTATATCATTTACAACTCACGTTGATTGGTCACTGATCGGTCATTTATTGTTATATATTTACTACCCTTGGATCGTTTTTTTTTTTTATTGTATTTTTGAGTAGTTTTGGTACGTTTGATGTATTTTGTGAGTATGTGCAGCTTTTAGATGAGCCCCGTGAATTAATGCGAATACACGATGAGTCGAGGCAAAATCAGCTGCGAATAGTACCATATACGTAAACAGTATCGTACACGTAAATAGTACATGATGAACAGTATTATATACGTACACAGTAAAAATGGCAGGCGCCGCAGTCAACAGTCAAATGCGGGCGCCGCAGTCAACAGTGCGAATTGGCAACGTGAACAGTGCCAATGGGGCGTGAACAGTGAAATGCGGGCGCCGCAGCCAACAGTCAAACGCGGGCGCTGCTGTTTGAACAGTACGCGTGAACAGTATTTATGAACAGTACCTGCCATCTCCTATAAATAGCCCCCATTTGTGAATTAAAATGGATATCAAAAAGAAGAGAGAAGAGGGAATCCAAGACAGAGAGTTCGGCTGGGTTCATTCCAGCAGCTCTTAGCTGCGGCCTAAGGCCAATTTTCACCATTTTTTACCCTTCGAATCGCAAAGCATCATTACCAAACACCAACACATTATTGGTTTCACGATTACATCGATTATTCATCAAGGAATATGAAGATATGCGGAAGAAAAGTCTCAGCCGGACCAAAGCGGATTTCGACTCTACACGTCTCCGAATGTGTTGTATTGCATGCCTTTTCTTTTCTTTATGTTTATTCGATTGTATGAGTAGCTAATTTTGTTGTTAGGTGGTCGTAGGAACTATGAACGAATTTGGATTTTATTGATTATAAATATATTTTGTATATTATTTCATGATATTGATTTTGAGAGTATTTTATATTATTACTTTGTGTTCAATTCTTGTGTTTTGCGATTGCGAAAGTAGATTGCATGCTCTTTGATGAGAACCGATTTGATATTTATTGTA
Organism: Xanthoceras sorbifolium; assembly: GCA_003430845.1. Taxonomy (NCBI): domain Eukaryota; kingdom Viridiplantae; phylum Streptophyta; class Magnoliopsida; order Sapindales; family Sapindaceae; genus Xanthoceras; species Xanthoceras sorbifolium. Next base: position 28,273,412 of record CM010620.1, on the reverse strand, counting down.
ATACATGATATTGATTTTAAGCGTATTTTATATTATTACTTTGTGTTCAATTCTGGTGTTTTACGATTGCTAAAGTAGATTGCATACTCTTTGATGAGAACTGATTTAATATTTATTGTAATATTATATGAGAAATTATTGAAATTGCAATAGAGCTTAATTGACTCAAGAATCAATACTAGGTTAGTTTTGATAAGAAATTGCTTAATTAACCTTTGTATTAGATTAACAACGGTTTTCAATTAATTGCACTCTAGGACCAATAAGTGTATTTGATTGAATTCACATACCATACCATTGCGGGAGCAATACAATGTGGTGTGACCTTAGTTGAATTAGTCTTATTATGTTAATAACGTGCTTCATAATAGTCAATAAATTTCCTTATTCGAAATTGGAACCGTGTGACCACCTAGTATTATCTTCCATTTAATCCGTCTCGCTTATTTAATTGTTTAGTTGTTAATTTTAGTTTAAACAAAAACCCAAAACAACTTGATTTATTTTATTGCATTAGGTAATCTTTAATTTATAGAATTAGTTTCACCACTTCCTTGTGGATTCGACTCCGTACTCATGGAAATATTATTACTTCGACACATCCTACACTTGAGATTTATTCCCACACGTTTGGGCGTGACAGCCACTCAATCACATAACTCTTGCTATAACCCAATACTACCTACCCACAAACCTTTTACTAGCAAACCTGCGATATGTGCTTCAAGACTCCATGCGTTCCAAGTCTTGTTGTTCCTTTCGTATGGTCAAAGAAACAATAACTTCCAATTTATGAGATCAGATCTATGTGCGCCATAAAACATGAATAATCAAATAATATGTATGATCAAAACATATTATGAATAGACTAAGTAATTAAGCGCAAAAGCAAAGCATAATTAGTCTATGTAAATAAACTTTCTCTTCTCTCACATAAACAAAAACATCGAAGCTTAAAAAAAAAACAGAGACATATGAGAGGAATAGAATAAGAACTATAAAGAACTATGAAGAACTATAGAAAGTATAATGAGCCTATCAAAAGAGAGTTGAAAGAGCTAAAGAATTATGAATTATAATTTGTTTATATATAGGCAAACATTAGAAACCCTAAACCCAATTGTAGTAGGACTTTAAGAGATATTAGATTTTCTAATTCAACTAGGAAAAAAAGATTTACTTTCCTATTGAAAAGAGATTATCAACCCAAAAATAAAGGATTTATTTATTAGGTGATTCTCTTACTTTCAAATGCCATAAAAGCATCCTTGATGAACAAGAAAACATTAAACACAAGTTTGAAAGACTTTAAGAGACCAAAAAACACAAAAACACAAAACCAATTTTACATGCACCAATTTGTAGGCAAATAAAGGAATATATATATATATATATATATATATATATATATATATATATATATTGGTATCATTTATATTTTGGTGTGTAAAATTGATTTGTGTAAAGGAAATATGTTGATTAATCATTTATAAAGGAAATATGTTGATTAATCATTACCTTGCATGTAAAACTGATTGTGTAAAAATTAGCATGTAAAATTAATTGTATACAAACTAGTGTGCATAATTGATTGTTTACAAACTAGCATGTAAAATTGTTGTAGTGAAAATTAACATGTAAAATTGAGTCACAAACTATAATGTATAATTGATTGTTTACAAACTACCATGTACAATTGTTGTAGTATAAATTAGTGTGTAAAATTGAGTCACAAACTATCATGTATAATTGATTATTTACAAATTACCATGTAAAATTGTTATAGTACAAATTAGCGTGTAAAATTGATTGTCACAAACTATCATATATAATTGATTGTTGATGAACTAGCGTATTAATGTTGTTGTAGTACAAACCAAGTTTTAAAATTGATGTAGTATAAATCAGCCTGTAAAATTAATTTCTTATAAACCATTGAGTGAAATTGTAATCTAGAGAAAAAAGAGTTTGATAGAGATAAAACTTGGACTGATGAAAATGTGTAGCACCGATTTACTAGATAAAAATGAGACTAGAAACCCTATCACAGAAGTGAACGAAGAAGTACTCATCACTTTACTAGTAGTGGATATAACTTTTAGATAATTAACTTATGGCTTAACAAATATACAATTTAACATCTAAATCATAAAATGAATAAAGTTATTAGTCATAAAAATATAATTATATTATAATCTCTTTAAAATTAAACATACATGGGCCGTATAAACATATATTATTATTGGGTTAGCCCATTTTCACAAAATCTTGTAGTCAAACCCGTAACCTATTATATTGGTTCACATTCCATTTGTTGATCCAGAAAAAAGAACACCATTAGCCAAAGTTACAGGGCCGAAGGCAATGGCCTTGTTTGGATCAGCGATGGACCACAGAGTTTTGCCACTTCGAGCATCCATTGCCACCCACCTACCAGAGGTGGTGGTCTTGTTGGATTGTTTGAGAATGAAATTCTTGCCGTTTGAGTTGGCAATATTTGTATAGATCATCTTTTCATCAGTGGCTGCTCCCCAGTTTCCTCCTCCTCCATGCCACCATGTCCAACCTCCTACAATTACAAAATTAGTATTCTTATGTAGATAGGCCATTGTGAGAAAACTTACGTAAATAGGCCATTGTCAAGACATGGCTGCCGTTATCGTGATCCATAGCCCAAGCAAATCCACTTTTCTGAACAGCCACAACAATATCTTTTTTAAGTCCTTCAACTTGTATGCTAAGCATCATTGGTGCCTCCCCAAAATCATGGTTTCGATGAATGTCAATTGATGGGCTGCTTCCCCAGACTGCAGCCCCTGCATATCCTCCAGTGTCGCCATTGTTATCAGGAAGCATAAAGGTTTTCCATAGGATTTCACCAAATTCGACGTCTAATTTGCAGAAACTGCCAAGGAATGTGCATCATTGTTCAATGCTTCGATATAATTCCTCTAGTGATGATGTTCCTATGTAGAAACTCCTCCCCGGAGAACAACGAGGGGCAGAAAAAATCACTTAAATAAATTAGATATATATCAGCAACAACAACTGTGTTAACTAATAAAGCTAAAAACATTGTTGATTTCAACAAAAGTGCGTACCATTTGGTGTAATACATGCCTCGAAAAGTTACTTGAGTTGAAATTCAATCCCATAATGTTTTTGCAGTATTTTATAACATTGTTCTTTAATCATTCTAATAATTAATTTATTATCATTATCATGATCATCATGCATTCGTCTTAATAGTTGAATTAAATCATTTAATTTTGCAATTTGCAGACCTGTTTAGAAGTGTTAAGCATAAGTAGTAGCTGGTGTTCAAGTCTGCAACAGAAGGTGCAGTTGGTTCAAAGCAACAGAAGGTGCAGCTGGCTCAAGTGTGCAAGTGTGTTTCATAGCAGCAGCTGTTTGTATTTCATCAGCTCTCTTAAGCATACATCAAACACCTTGCCTCCTATGATCAGACCAAAGGGTCACAACACTTGCCAGGTCACATTTGCTGATTACCAATCAAAATGACAAGTCAGAAATTCTGTTACAATTGCAACAGAATTTTCTGCTAGTTTTATCATCACACAAATGTGTGATTCTCTTGTTTTCTTTAGCTATAAATAGCAGCCCTCTATTCTCTCAGATTAATGAGAGCAAGTAGCAAATTCTTCTTCAGTTTTCTCTGTATTTTTGTTCTTTATTTTCTGCAGTTTTTAGTGTTAAAGCTTTCTTGGTTTTCCAGCTCATTTCACATGGTATCAGAGCAGAAGAGAGCTTTAACCAGTGAATCTCTTTACAAACCTCCATGAACGGCTGGACTTGAGATATCTATTGATGAATTGCTTGAAGCCATGACTGTTAGTCTATAGCTCTCTGTCATGGTCTGTTATAGTTGTAGAAGCCAAGGACCTGTACTCACCAACAAAACGGTATTCCGGAGAGAAAACATAGGCATATAGTGGAGGTTGGCCTAACTCTTCTTTCTCAAGCCAATCTACCATTGTCTTTTTGGTGGGAAGCATTTGCTACTACTGTCCACATTATCAACATTCTTCCCACACCTTTACTTGATGGTTTGTCACCTTATGAACTCCTTTTTCATAAACAACCTGATTATCTTCTTCTCAAATCCTTTGGCTGTACATGTTTTTCATTTTTAAAGACCCTATAATAGACATAACCTTGATTTTCACTTCTCCAAGTGTATGTTTATTGGCTATAGTCTAGACCACAAAGGATATAAATGTCTACATCGTAGTGGAAGAATCTATATAGCTCGAAATGTCAGCTTTAATGAGAGTGAGTTTCCTTACAAAGAGCTGTTTCTCAAGTCCTCTGTTTCTCCCTTACATTCCAGCAAAAGTCTTCCTATTTCCATGTAACAGCCTACTCTAAAAAATACTACCATTGTGTCAAATTCTTCATCACCCGTGTCTTCAAACACTGTCCTACCATCAATTGCAACTCCTGTCTCTAATTCTGATATGTCATCAGTGGCACCTTCTCCAATCAGATACTTACCTCATACTTCATCCAACATACCTCTTGCTCAACCCTCAACCTTACCACTCAACACACATTCCATGACTACTAGAGCCAAAAATGGCATTGTCAAACCCAAAATCTATATTGTTAGCTCCTTTACAAATTCTGAACTCAAGTCAGTAATTGAAGCACTACATACTCCTTGTTGGAAAACAGATATGAATGATGAGTGCCAGGCCTTATTAAACAATCATACCTGGGTGCTGATACCTAGAACAAGTGATTTGAACATAGTTGGGCACAAATAGGTTTTCATAATTAAATACAACCAGGATGGCAGTGTGCAAAAGCATAAAGCAAGGTTGGTAACAAATGGTTTTCACCAAAATGTAGGCATAGATTACCTTGAAACCTTCAGCCCTGTGGTAAAGTCTGCTACAATTAGAGTTCTGTTATCATTGGCAATCACTTATCAATGAGATGTTAAGCAATTGGACATCAATAATGCTTTTCTTAATGGTGAGCTCAAGGAGAGAGTTTTCATGGAGCAACCTAGTGGTTGTGAACTCAAGACAAGCCAAATCATGTATGCCGGCTTATCAAATCTCTTTATGGGCCGAAGCAAGCTCCAAGAGCATGGTATGACAAGTTGAAAACAACTTTGGTGCAATGGGGATTTTAGAATTCCAAGTCTGATAAATCTATGTTTGTTTTCAAAACTCAGTCCAATATTGTGATTCTTTTAATATATGTTGATGACATTTTAGTGACAGGAAATAACAGTGCTCTTATCAAGAAATTTGTCCATGATCTTCATGCATCTTTTGCTCTCAAGGACATTGGTTCTCTTAACTATTTTCGAGGCTTTGAAGCCACTAGAAATGCTCAAGGTCTGCTGCTTACACAGTCTAAATATGCCCGAGATTTGTTGATTAAAACCATTATGCTGTATTCAAAGGCTTGTCCTACTCCCATGTGTTATAGTACCAAGTTGCAGAAATCAGATGGTGACTTATTCTCTGATCCATCAGCATATATGAGCACAATAGGTGTTTTGCAATACTTGACCCTCTCCAGGCCAGATCTTTCTTTTGCTGTCAATCGTCTTAGTCAGTACTTGGCAGCTCCCACCACTGCTCATTGGCAGGCATGTAAAAGGGTATTGAGGTATGTCAAGGCCTCTCTTGATCATGGTCTGTTATTCCAACGACAGTAGTCACCTATGCAGCTAGAAGGGTTTTATGATGCTGATTGGGCAAGTAATTTAGATGAACGAAAGTCCACTAGTGGCTGGTGTATGTTCTTGGGTGGGAATCTTGTTTCATGGAGCTCAAGAAAACAAAAGGTGGTAGCACAATCTAGTACAGAGGCAGAGTATAGATCACTAGCTCAAGTAGCAGCTGAAGTTGTGTGGCTCAAGGCTCTACTGTCAGAATTGCATGTTACTCTTCCTCAATCTCCAATTTTATGGTGTGACAAAATCGGTGCAGGAGCTTTAGCACACAATCCAATATTCCATTCTCGCACAAAACATATTGAGATTGATTTATATTTTGTGAGAGATAAGGTTGAGTCTAAGGAGCTTGATGTGAGACATATACCCACAGAACATCAGCCTGCAGACATTCTCACCAAGGCCCTACCTATCAGTCGATTTGCACTACTCAAAGACAAACTAATCATGGATAAATCCAAGCTTAGTTTGCGGGGGGATGTTAAGCATAAGTAGCACCTGATGTTCAAGTTTGCAACAGAAGGTGCTGCTGGCTCAAGTGTGCAGGTGTGTGTTTCAGGTGTTTGTATTTCATCAGCTCTCATAGGCATACATCAAACGCCTTGCCTCTTCTGATCAGATCAAAGGGTCACAACACTTGTCAGGTCACATTTGCTGATTACCAATCAAAATGACAAGTCAGAAATTCTGTTACAATTCTGTTACAATTGCAACAAAATTTCCCGCCAATTTTATCATCACACAAGTGTGTGATTCTCTTGTTCTCTTTAGCTATAAATAGCAGCCCTGTATTCTTTTAGATTAATGAGAACAAGTAGTAAATTCTTCTTCAGTTTTCTCTGTATTTTTGTTCTTTAGTTTCTGCAGTTTTTAGTGTTAAAGCTTTCTTGGTTTTCCAGCTCATTTCACAAGAAGTCAAGACATCGTGTATATAAACCATTGGAATAATAAAGTTAGTGTAGACCTAAAAGTTTATGGAATCAGTCAAACGATATGAGAAGATAATTCCATGAATTCAACATTTTCATTTACTTCATGTCTCTGGTCTATACCAAGCCACTGCAGCCAAGTGAAAGAATATATATGTTAATATATCATGAAACTCAATTAATCTTGTAAATTTTGATGTAATTTGTTTGTGAAAGATAATAAAATATATTGTGAAAGAAATTGAATTTTTTTTTTCAAAAAATTAAACTATTTTGTTCCAATTTTTCTTATATGAAAAAAATAAAGAGTACAAAACATAGGGAAAATAAATATAAAAAAAAAGTTTTAGGTATTGAAAATTTTCATAAGTGTAATTCATTTTGACATTAAAATTCATTAAATTGATTCAATTTTATCAAATTTCTTACAAAAAAGAAACCCGTGGTGGAGACAAAGATGGCATAGCTAATAAATATGGTATGATATTTAATACAACTTACAAAACCAATAAATATGGCATGACATTTGCACTATTCATTGGAGTTAACATCCATTGTCAATCTATCATTTTTAGTTGCTCATTCTTAAGTGATAAGACCGAATATTTCAAGTATTTCTAGTACTACGAGACTTTTAACCATAGAATACGGAAACAGAAACTTTAAACCATTACATTCCTCCAAAGTCAAGTTTGTTAAAGCTTGACAACAAGAAGGTATTACTTGAAGTTGATCAAGACATGTGCATCCAAAAGTCGTGAGAAGTACTTTCCGTCTATATTTGTTAGTATGCACCCCCCACGTTTAGAAAATAAATGAAGCATTTTATGATACTCATTCTAGTTAGTATGCACCCCCCACGTTTTTGGTACTTGTTAGCATTCACCAATTAAATTGCACTACTGTTATTAACAATTCACTAAGGTTATGGATTTCATAAATATGAGATTGAAGTAACTCATTATCCAAAATATAAAAAATATGTATCCACTTTCTGATTTATGTTAACAATTAATTGAAATAAAAAAGTTATAAATTTTTTATTGATTGATAGATTGATTTGTATGTTATATATTGACTCATCATTTTCGATAAAAACCACATAGAGATTGTTTTTCTTATATAATTATTGTTTTGAAAAATCTAACCGCCAATCCTATAAATATTCTGTGGCTACGCCACTACAAGAGAGAAAAATTATAATGTAGTGGCACATCAAAAATTGGAATAGATTTGAGATATTCATTGAAATATCTAATATTATTATTATTGCATAATATGAAATTAAGTAAATATAGAAGTATATAAATATAAAATAAAGAAATAGAAACATACAAGTAAATTAACTAAATACAAATTAACCAGATATAGAAATATGCGAGCACATTTAATTTATATAGAATTAACCAAAATAGAAGTATGTAAGTAAATTAATTAAATATAGAAGTATACAAGTAAATTAACAAAATATTAAAATATACATGTAAATCAACTAAAATAGAACTGACAAAATATAGAAGTATACTGATAAATTAACCAAATGTGAAATTAAAAAGAACTAGAAGTATACAAATTAATTAACCAAATATAGAATTATATAATTAAATTAACCAAATGTAGAAGTATAAAGATAAATTAATAAAATATGGAAATATACACATAAATCAGTCAAATATATAACTAAATATAAAAATATCCAAGTCAATTATCTAAATATGGAATTAACCAAATATAGAAGTATACAAATAAATTAATCAAATACAGAATTGTATAAGTAAAGTAACTAAATATGAAATTAATAAAATATAGAAGTATATAAATATATTAATCAAATATAGAATATACATGTAAATAAACCAAAATAAGAAAGTATACACGTAAATCAACCAAAACATAATTAAAAAATAGAAGTATACAAGTAAATTAAGTAAATGTCAAATAAACCAAATACATAAGTATATAAATGAATTAACCAAATATAGAAGTACACAAATAAATTAACTATATATAGAATTAACCAATATAGAAGCATGCAAGTAAATTAACCGCATAAGGAAATATACAGAAAAATTAACTAAATATGGAATTATCTAAATGTAGAAGTAAACAAGTAAATTAACTAAATATGAAATTAACAAAATATAGAAGTGTAAAAGTAAATTAACTAAATATAAAAGTATACAAGCTGTGATCGAATACGATCATGTTTTTATGTTCGATGCACCAGAGCAATTGAATAACTATATTGTAGCATATTTAATTTAATTACTAAATTAAGTTCAATTCCAATTTTAAAAAATAAATAAGATAAATTGAATAACTACTATTATATTAAAAGGTATTATTTCATTATTTGATAATTTATTTTTAACATGAGAGTAAGACTTTTCCCACAATAAACTTGTTTAAAGACACTTTTTTTTTGATAATTTATCAAATAAATAAATAAAAAGTGTACTAACTACTCGCGTTATTAATGGATGTGTAAAAAAAGATAATTTTTCTTTTTTATGCTTATTGAGTTTGATACTGAAACATATGTATTACTTGTAAATTTGTAACACTTGTTAAATTTACTTATATAAGATTAGTTTAAGATCAAAAGGATTTGAACTAATAGGGGCTTTAAACACTTTCATATGTCTTTTATTACACGTTATGACAATGTTGCGGCAGCGCCAAATCATTTCATCATAATGTGTAATTGTATCTTATGACGGAGTGTCGCCGTCCAATGATTTCTTCATAATGAAACTTTTATGGATACAAAACACTTTCATATGGCGTACTATTATACCTTACGTCGGAGTGTCACCACCAAATCATGTCTCTCAGAAACTTTCAAGATAAATTCTGATGATCTCTCATTTCTGCTCAAGAGGCAAAAAGTTTATGATGATCTCAAAGTTCTTTTATTGTTTTCATAGTATGAGAACTGAGAAAATTCATAATTTTAAGGGAAATGTTCAATAGAGAGGAAAACACAATATTTGAATATGATCACAATTGGCTCAGTAACTTACCAGATTTTTTGCGCATACTTTCGGAATCAATCCCGTATGTTCTCTTATCCTCTCTCTCTTTCTCTCTTTCCCTGTGTGGATTTTTAAATTTTGTCTTAATTTTTGCATTGGATAATTGATCAACAGAATTCTTGAATCTAAATATTGCAGGATATCAACTCCAGATTCATGTGGTATACAGTTGATGGGTTTTTTCATAATTCCAGAGTCTGCCACAATTCATTGTATTTGAACCTTTCCATTTCACACGCAGTGGAGCTGCTTGATGTCATCTCGCAGGATCTACCATAACAATAACCCTAGCCATAATTATAACCATAGCCATGGCCATAACCATAACCATTATGTATAAACCATTAGATGATGATGTTAGTATGCATTAGAAATAACTGGCGATAATGACACCCCTAATACTTGTTAGCATTCACAGATTAAATTTGTGCTTCTCCTATTAACTATTGTAAATTATGAGATCAAATATACTAAAACATATTTCAGTATCTTATTTATAATGTTATAGATTTCACTAAATAAGAGATTTTATTATTTTTTTGCATAACACTAGATATGAGATTGAAGTAATTCATCGTCCAAAATATAAAAATATATATATTCTCTTTTCTACATTATGTGGACAATTAATTGAAACAAAAAAAGTGACAAATTTTTTTTATTGATTGATAGATTGATTCACCTATTATATATTGACTCATCTTGTTTTGACAGAAATCAGATAGAGATTTTTTTTCTTATATAAATATTATTTTAAAAAAACTAACTTAGCCAAGCCTATAAATACCATGTGCTACGCCACTACAAGTGAGAAAAATCACAATGTATATCTTCAAGTAAGTTGAATTCATATCACGTCAAAAGTTGGGATAGAATTGATATTCGCTGGAAAATTCAACATTGTTGTTGCATCATATGAAATTAATTCAATATAAAAGTTTACAAATAAATTAACCAAATTTAAAAATTAAATAAATATAAAATTAACTAAATATAAAATTAAGCAATAGAAGTATACAATAATTAACTATATGCAAAATTAATCAAACATAGAAGTGTGTGCACAAATAAATTAACCAAATATGGTACACAAGTAAATTACTTATATTGTAATTAACTAATTATAGAATAATTCAACTAAATGGACGAAATATAGAAGTATACATGTAAATTAACCATATAAGGAAGTATACATGCAAATCAACAAAATATTGAATTGACCAAATATAGAGTATACAAGTAATTAACTAAATGTAAAATTAACAAAATATAGTAGAATACAAATTAGTTAACCAAATATAGAATTATACAAATAAATTGATAAAATATAGAAGTATATAAATAAATTTTATAATATGGCTTCTTATTATACCTTATGACAAAGCGTATGTGGCGTCATATCATTTCATCATATAATGAAATTTTATAATCTGCAAAATGCTTTTATATAAGTTGCTATGTATCTTATGATGGAGAGTCGTAGTCAAATGATTTCTTCATAATGAAACTTTTATGGTTACAAAACACTTTCATATGATTTGCATTATACCTTATGATTAAGTGTCACCATGGATCTCACTGCAAAAATATATATATATATATTATATTTACCGTGACTTCTTTTATCGGGAGTACTAGTTCGTGGTTAATATTAAAACTTCTAAATTTTCTATCGCGAATACTTCGCAGTAAATTTTTTTTTGCAACAGTTATTACTTGCGGCAAAAGTATTTGTCACGGGAGTATTTGTAACCCCTTTTATCACGGATTACAACATATTTCCTCTCCGGCAAAATGTCACTTTTTTTTTTATAGTGTCCTTTCCTCGAAATGAAATGTTATAAAACACTTTCAAATAATGTCCTATTATACTTAAAGGCAATGTGCTAAATCCAAAACTTATCCTCCTAATGAAATGCATAATGTGGGAAGGAAGATACTAATTTAGGAAGCATTAATTGTATTAATTCTCAATAAAAAATATAAATCCTTGCTCGGTGTCTCTCATTTCTGCTCAAGAGATAGGGTCGCCCTAAGATTTTGGGTGTCTGAGGAAAACTGTAAAAATGGGGCCATTAGCCCTCCATGTATTCTTTTGGCTGCCCAGAAGGTGTATGAGGAAATTACTTTGTTATAAAATATATATTTGGATATATTAAAACCTCTCCACTGCTTAATATTTTTTTTAATGGTTAATCATACTTTTTTAACTGTCAAACTTAATATTAAAGGAGTTTTAGTGTAAAATTTTATAAACTTTGATTCCGAATTAATTCAACAAACCTTAGGTAGGAGTCAATAGAAGTCAACCGTGCCACATAAGATAGCAAATTGGTCGGCAACTGCAACGAGTAAATGTCTTGAACTGTGCTTCTTGTAATTGAATTCTCAGCGACAGTGAGGACTTGGGGATTATATTTACTTGAGAGTGATAACTAAAAACAAAGAAAGATCGTTAAAGAGTCCCGGACTTATGTCAATAATTAAACTCCGACGATCAAGTCAGTTTTGGTGTAATGAGGGATTAATGATCAAAATGACATAGTTTGGGTTTAAAGAGTAAGCCCTTCCTTTGTTGAAGCTATTTATCGATACCCAATATCTTTCTGGTGTACCATTTGCCAAGATATGGTCAGCCATCACACCAGTCGTCAATCATCTACCCATTTCCTTAATCGGGGATTAGCATGTTCTTAGAGCATGATTTAAGGGATAGGACTGTAATACACCTTCCCGATAGTTTGTACTGTACACGTACAGATATTGAAATATATTTTTTTCAGAATTGATTGTACGGTACTATAATGGAGTTTATTGGACAATTAGTACAATTTCGTAAAGTATATACGAAATCCAATTATGCGTTTTGAAATTTCTAGTAAGTATTTTCCATAAATTAGATGTTAAAAGTATTAAGGGTATCAGAGACTCGGAAAATGCTTGGATGGTTTCAGATGATTAATAAGGTTCCATAAAGTATATGAGAAATTTAAATTATAAGTTTTGGAGAATATAGTAAAGATTTCTATAAAGTGGAGTATGAAGAATATTTATTGGAAGTCAAAATATATTTTTACGATATGAGGTTATGATTTAATTAATCGGTGGAAAAGTAAATTGAAATGGATTTTTGTGGAAACGAATTAATGGATTATTATGGATTAAATTGTAAACCAAATGATTGTTGACCAAGATTATGTGATTAGTTTTTAAATTATGGTTACAATATAAAATTGAAAGATCAAAGGGCAAGTTGTAATTAAAGGATTAATCTAAGCATGACAAGTGGTGAGATTTTAAGCACAAAAGAACAAAAACAAGTCAAATAAAGCATGAGGTGGCCGGCCAACAAATGAAAATGAACCAGCAAAGAGAACCAAACTAGAAGCAAAATAGAAAACAAAAACAAGGCTAGAGCAAAGTCGGTGGAGAAAAAAATATATATATGGTATATTAACAAATATATATAATATGTTAGAGGATCACCAAGTCAAACAAAACAAAGCAAGGAACCAGAAAAACAAACAGAAAACAGAGAGGGAGAGAGTTCGGCCAAAGGAGAAAGGAAGAAGAGAGAAGAAAGGAAAGGGAGCTGCAGCCGAGAGGAAGAAGAGAAAGGAGAGAGCAGACCCAGCTGAAGAAGAAAAGAAGAAAGAAAAGAAGGAAAAGAAAAAAAGAAAAGAGAAAGAGGAAGAGGGGATTCGGTCCAGTTAGAAGAAGAAGATGATGAGCAAGAAGAGTCAAAAGGGATTTGGGTAAGTGTTGATGAAATAGATTTGAGTTGTTTATGATCCTTTTGATTTCATATTAATTTCTGATTTAGTAAGTTATAAGATTTCTTATGAGATTTCTTATATCTCAATAGTGCAGAAACTTTGTGTTGTGAAATTGAATTGTTTTGGGAATTTTGATGATGGGTATTGAATTGATTTTAGAAATTAATTGAGTTTAAATTGTGTTTGAAATTTTATTGTGGAACATAAAGTGAAATTGATTGATGGGTTTTGTTAATTTTAGCATTTGATTTGAGTTTTGTGTAGTTTTATTGGAAATTAATTTAATTGGAGTTAATTAGAATGAAAATTAAGAAAATTAGTAAGTAAAGAATTGGGGATTTGATGATTTTGAGTTCAAATTAGTTAAATTGAGATATTAATTGAGTAATTGGAGTGTTTTTGAGTTAATTGGTGGCTTGAATTTAGAATCGTTAAGTAAGAAATCAAAATGATTCTTAAATTAGTGAACTTATAGTATGAAATTTATACGATGTTGTGTTTGGAATGAAATTAAATCATTAGTTTTGAGAATTTTTGAAATTAAAATTGAAATTGAAGTTATAATTAGTTGAATGAAATTAAATTTGATGCTGTTAAGTGAAAGAAATTCATTTACATAAAATTGAGGAAGATTAGAATGAAAATTTGTGTAGAAATCGAATGTTGATAGTGTAGAGATTTCAATTTATGGGTAATTAAGTATTAGAAATTGTATTTGTATGATTTTGATACAAATTGGTGCTTAGAAATTTAAGAAAGTATGTTAGATTGTGTTGAATGAGATTCATTTTAAGAGAAATTGATTGATTTAAGGAATATATAATTTTGGAGACATGATATTCAGCAAATTAAATGTAATTGATTTTATGAGAATAGAAGAAATTGAAGAATAAAGTGTTAAATGTGTTAATTGAGTTTTATATTAGTTGTTGTATTTTTATTAATAATTGTTTGAAAATATATTACTTTAGGGAGAAATCTCCGTAGTATGGGAGAAAAAAAAAGTTATGGAAAGTCAAGAAATGTTTTGAGACAAAGGAACTGGAGCGCAAAGCTTAGACAGAACCAGAAATCAGTGAGTGTAAATTACTTTCAAGCAAAGTACATTTTATTTCCATAGTATGTTTAAGTAAGTTTTAAAGTAGTTTATGACAAGTTATGATTCTATTTAAGCGAAATTAAGATTTCCTTTTGATTGAAATGTTCTTTAATATATTTTTTTTAAGTTGATTGAAGTATTTGTGATATTATATAAGTTTATTTACTTATATGAGTTTTATAAGTTAAATAGAATTTATGTTTAAGTATGTTTTAATTAAAGTATTTTATATCTCAGAAATTTAGAAATTATATTTATTTAAAGAAATAAGTTTTATGTATGCCCCATGCTTTTGATTAAAAGTTAGTTTTCAAACCCATGGATTTCCTATGGATTATCAGATTATCAGTTATTAGCAGTTAGACCCGGCCGGTACAATCCAATTGTGTGTGGCAAGTTAAGGGGGGATAGTCCGCTAACTCCAGGGGGGTTGAGTCTGTTGAGTCTGTCAATCGCCCACACATTGGGGTGTTGTCTCTTTATATGATGCGACGCAGCATTCCGCACATAGACAGTGAGATGTCTTGTATCAGATGTCGCGTTGAGCGCATCAGTTAGTCGCCTCGTGACTTATATCAGATGTCACAATGGACGGCATAGTTAGTCGCCCTGTGACCCACTCATATGGTACAGCGCAGCTAGTCGACCTATGAGTTCAGTGCAGCTTAGGGGTTCATTGAGAGTTTTCAGATACAGAAGTCAAACTAGAAATATTTTCAGATTATCAGTACATAATATTAAATTAAGAGCTTTTGTATGTTAGGCTTGGCTAGATTTTTCAGAAAAACAGATTTCAGTACAGTATTCAGAAAGCATATTATTATTGATTTCAGTACATTATTTTCAGGAGATAGATCCTGACAGAATAAGTTTTTAAAAAGTTTATTATCAGAAAAGCATTTTATCAGAAAAATATTTTATCAGAAGAGTATTATCAGAAAATTATATTATTATTAGCAAAGTTTTATCAAAGAAGTTATCAGAAAAGTATTTTCAGTAAAGTATATTCTTTTAGTTTGCCAGTTTTCAGAATAGTTTTCTGTATAAATTTTAGAACAGTTTTCAGAAAATAGATTTCAGTATAGTTTTATGAGAAAGATTTTAATATATTATTTCAGTTTTCAGAAAAGAATAAAAATATATTCTATTAGTACGGCTTTTTAATTCTCAGTTTTCAGAAAAATAAAAGTTATTATATATTCTCAGCTTTTCAATTTTTAATAAAGTGAAAGTATACATATATTCTTAGCTTTCAGTTTTCAGAGATTAAATTTCAAAATAGTTTTTATAAAAGAGATTGTGTGTGTGTCTCAGTTTTCAGAAAAATAAAAGTTATTATATATTCTCAGCTTTTCAATTTTTAATAAAGTGAAAGTATATGTATATATTCTTAGCTTTCAGTTTTCAGAGATTAAATTTCAAAATAGTTTTTATAAAAGAGATTTCAGTATAGCTTTCAATATAGTTTTTATGAATTAGATTTCATTTCAGTTTTCAAGGAGACAGAAAGACTTTTATTACTATGTAAATTGTTCAGTACAGTTTTCAAAATTAGTAAAAGAATTATTATATGGAATTCTAGCATCTTAAGTTCAGAAAATAGATTACAGTTATCTTCTCAAATTTATTTATTAAAAACAGATTTATATTCTTTTCAAATTTCAGGGAGGTTAATAGAAAAAGAATTAAAGTTTATTTAGAAATTAATAATACTTACTGAGCTCCTTTAACTCATTATAGTTTTTATGTTTTTAAACCAACCTCCCCAGGTACAGGTACAAGTGCAGATATTGCAGGGACGCCGAAAACCAGTGAGACCAGTCAGAGGATGACGTGACTGTTTTTACAAGCATATAAATATTTTAGTTGTTAAGTTTGTATTTTGGTGTTGTTTTAAATACATGAGTATTTTATTGAAAGATTTGATAACTGTTTATTTTAATATTTAAACTGCTTGAAATGTGATTTGATAAGATGGACCAGAGGTCCACAGTAGTTGAGATTTGGGATTTTATAGAAGTGTTAAAGTTTTTATGCAGGTCTCCAAGATTGGGTAATTTCAGAAAAAGAGAGGAGATTCTGCCGAAATTTTTATAAAATAGTTTTGTATAAAAAAAAAAAAAAAATTTCTTACTCAGATTTTCAGTTAAAATAAACGGCTTAACTTCACGGAAGCCTTTCAGCGAGGCAAGCCTCGACTGGGAAGCTACTATGGAGTGCCGGCAGGCTACTTAATGGGAGATAGTAGGCTAGGGGCTTGTCAAGGACAGTTCAAGTGGCTGATGGGTGGCCTAAGACATCTTACAATTAATGTGTCGGATTACGGGATGTCTTAGGTTGCATGTATAATCATTGTTGTCAGACACATTAAATGCATGCAGTCTCTCTTCGAGCACGGTCGTGTCTGGTGGCATTAATTCTGATTTAACAGGTAATAAATGCTTTGCAGACGTATTTATTATGCTTGAAGACTTCTTCCTCTCACTAACCTTTATCTCAATATCGTGGCGTAAAGGTGGTATCGAGCGTTTCCTTGATACCAAAGGATGCTGTAATACACCCTCCCGATAGTTGTACTGTACACATATAGGTATTGTAATATATCTTTCCAAAATTGATTGTACGGTACTATAATGGAGTTTATTGGACGATTAGTACAATTTCGTAAAGTATATACGAAATCCAATTTTACGTTTCGAAATTTCTAGTAAGGATTTTCCATAAATTAGATGTTAAAAGTATTAAGGGTATCAGATACTTGGAAAATATCTGGAATGATTTCAGATGATTAATAAGGTTCCATAAAGTATATAAGAAATTTAAATTATAAGTTTTGGAGAACATAGTACAGAGTTCCATAAATTGGAGTATGAAAAATATTTATTGGAAGTTAAAATATATTTTTACAATATGAGGTTGTGATTTAATTAATTGATGGAAAAGTAAATTGAAATGGATTTTTTGTGGAAAAGAGTTAAAGGATTGTTATGGATTAAATTGACAATTAAAGTGTTATTGGACAAGTATATGTAATTAGTTTTCAATTTGTGGTTACATTATGATTTTAAAATGAAAAGGGGCAAATTGTAATTAGAGATAAGTAATATAAATAAAATAAAATATAATATATATATATATATATATATATATATATATATATATATATATATATATATATACACATACAAATGAATCAGAAAACATTAGAGGAGAAAAACAGAAAATGAAATAGAGGAAGGGAGAGGCGGTGGAGAGAAGAAAGAAAAGAAGAAGAAGAAGAAGAAGAAGAAGAGGAGGGTCGGCCGAAGGAGAAGACAGCGAAGGAGAAGAAGAAGAGCAGCAGTGAAGGAGAAGAAGAAGAAGAAGGGAGGAAGCAGTCCGGTCGAAGAGAAGAGAGTTGACAGCAGGGGAAGAAGAAAGAAAGAAGAAGGAGAAGAGAGAGAGAGAGCTGTCAGCAGCCGAAGAGAAGAAGAAAGGAGAGAGAAGAAGGAAAAGAGAAGAAAGAAAGAAGAAGGAAGAAGAAAGAAAGAAAAGCAGACCAGACAGCAGCTGGAAGAAGAAGCTGCAGAAAAATAAAGAAGAAAACAGAGTAGAAGAAGAAGAAAAGAAAAAAAAAAAGAGAAAAAAAGGGAAGAAGGGATTCGGTCCAGAAGAAGATTGGGTAAGCTTGGTAAGTTGATTTGATTTGAGTTTTGATGAAGTTGATTTGGTTTGAATATGGATAAAATTGAATTGATTTTAGAGATTAATTAAGTTTGAGTTGTGTTTGAAATGTTATTGTTGAATATAAAGTGAAATTAAATGTTTGGGTGATGATTTTGATGATGGGTTTTGTTGATTTAGTATTTGATTTGAGTTTTTGAAGTGTTTTAATGGAAATTAGTTTAATTAGAGTTTAATAAAATGAAAATTAAGAAAATTAGAAAGTTAAAGATTTGGGGATTTGATGATTTTAAGTTTAAATGAGTTAATTGAGATGTTATTTGTGTAATTGGAGTATTTTTGAATTAATTGATGGTTTGAATTTGGAATCGTTAAATATGGGATCAAAATGAGTCTCAAATTAGTAAACTCGTATTATGAATTTATTTGTGATGTTGTGTTTGGAATGATTTTCAAGTTAATTTTGAAGTATGAAAGTGAATTTGCAAGTTGAAGTTAGAATTGATAGTGATTTTATCGTACAAATTTCAATTTGTGTACAATTAAGATACTAGAAATTATAATTGTATGACTTTGATACAAATTGGTGCTTAGAAAGTAAAGTAAATATGTTGAGTTATGATATATGAGGTTCAAGTTAAGAGAAATTGAATGATTCAAGGTATATATAATTATAAAGACATGATTTTTAGTAAATTATATGTAATTGATGCTATTAGAATAGAAGAAATTGAAGAATAAAGTGTTAAATGTGTTAATTGAGTTTTATATTAATTGTTGTATTTCTATTAATGATTGTTTGAAAATATATTACTTTAGGGAGAAATCTCTGTAGTATGGGAGAAAAAGAAATATTATGGAACGTCAAGGAATGTTTTGAGACAAAGGAATCGGAGCGCAAAGCTTAGAGAGAACCAGAAATCTGTGAGTGTAAATTATTTGCAAGCAAAGTAAATTTTATTTCCATAGTATGTTTTAAGTAAGTTTTAAAGTAGTTTATGATAAGTTATGATTTTATTTAAACGAAAGTAAGATTTTGTTTTGATTGAAATGTTCTTTAATATGTTTTTTTTTTTAAGTTGATTGAAGTATTTGTAATATTATATATGTTTATTTACTTATATGAGTT
This sequence comes from Xanthoceras sorbifolium, assembly GCA_003430845.1. Lineage (NCBI taxonomy): Eukaryota > Viridiplantae > Streptophyta > Magnoliopsida > Sapindales > Sapindaceae > Xanthoceras > Xanthoceras sorbifolium. Next base: position 28,254,068 of record CM010620.1, on the reverse strand, counting down.
TTATAAGTTAAATAGAATTTATGTTTAAGTATGTTTTAATTAAAGTAGTTTATATCTCAGAAATTTCGAAATTATATTTATTTAAAGAAATAAGTTTTATGTATACCCCATGCTTTTGATTAAAAGTTAGTTTTCAAAGTAAAGAAAACAGTTTTCAAATCCATGGATTTCCTATGGATTATCAGATTATCAGTTATCAGCAGTTAGACCCGGCCGGTACATCCCAATTGTGTGTGGCAAGTTAAGGGGGGATAGTCCGCTAACACTAGAGGAGTTGAGTCTGTTGAGTCTGTCAATCGCCCATACATTGGGGTGTTGTCTCGCTATATGATGCGACGCAGCATTCCGCACATAGACAGTGAGATGTCTTGTATCAGATGTCGCATTGAGCGCATTAGTTAGTCGCCTCGTGACTTATATCAGATGTCACAGTGGACGGTGCAGTTAGTCGCTCTGTGACCCACTCATATGGTACGGCGCAGTTAGTCAACCTATGAGTTCAGTTCAGCTCAGCTTAAAGGTCCATTGGGAATTTCCAGATACAGAAGCCAAGCCATATATGATTTTCAGATTTTCAGTACAGAATAATGAATTAAGAGCTTTTGTACGTTAGGCTTGGCTAGATTTTCAGAAAAACAGATTTCAGTACAGTATTCAGAAAACAGACAGAATAAGTTTTCAGAAAAGTATTTTATCAGAAAAACAATTTATCAGAAAAGTATTTTATCAGAAGAGTATTATTAGAGAACTATATTATTAGAAAAAAAAAATTTCAGATAAGTTTTATTAGAAAAGCATTTTTAGTAAAGTATATATTATTTCAGCTTTTTAGTTATCAGAATAGTCTATTATTTCTCAGCTGTTCAGTTCTCAGAAAAGAATAAAAATATATTCCATTAGTACAGCTTTTTAATTTTCAGTATAAGAAACTTATATATATTTATATATATATATATGTTATCAGCTTTTCAATTTTCAGAAAAATAAAAGTTATTATATAGTCTCAGCTTTTCAATTTCTACTAATGTAAAAGTATATGTATATATTCTTAACTTTCAGTTTTCAAAGATTAGATTTCAGAATAGTTTTCTGTTTAGATTTCAGAACAGTTTTCAGGAAATCAACTTTAATAAGATTTTCAGAAAGTAAATTTCAATATAGTTTTTATGAGAAAGATTTTGATATATATATTTTAGAATAGATTTTATAAAATAGATTTCAGTTATCTTCTCAAATTAATTTATTAGAGACAGATTTATATTCTTTTCAGATTTCAGGGAAGTTATTAGAAAAATAATTAAAGTTTATTTAAGAATTTATAACACTCACTGAGCTCGTTTTGCTCATTACAGTTTTTATATTTTATAAACCAACCTCCCCAAGTACAGGTACAGGTACAGGTATAGTGTAGACATTGCAGGGACGCCGAAGACCAGTGGGACCAGTCAGGTATAGTGACTGTTTTACAAGCATATATGATGTTTTAAATTGTTAAGTTTATATTTTAATATTGCTTTAAGTGTATAAGTATTTTATTTAAAAATTTGATTTATTTATCTTTGATAATTGTTGAATTTGATATTTAAACTATTTGAGTTATGGTTTGTGGAGATGGACCAGAGGTCCACAGTAGTTGAGATTTGAAAAAATTATAGAAGTGTTCAAGTTTTTATGCAGGTCTCCAAGATTTGGTAATTTTAGAAAAACAGAGGAGATTCTGCCAAAATTTTTATAAAATAGTTTTATAAAAAAAAAAAAAAATTTCCTACTCAGATTTCAAGATTTAAGAAACAGCTTAGCTTCACGGGAGCCTTTCAGCGAGGCAAGCCTCGACTGGAAAGCTATCGTGGAGTGCCGGCAGACTACTTAGTGAGAGATAGCAGGTTAGGGGCCTGTCAGATATGAAGTGGTGTCGAGGGATTTCTCGTCGCTAAAGGATAAGAAGTGGTGTCGAGATCATTCTCAACGAAAGCGTTCTCGAAAACCAAGGGACAAAATGACAACATTCCATTCTTTGGAACAGTTTTTCTATTGATGCATGGTGACGTTGCATTAACTTTTAAAAACTGCCCGTAATAATACCCCTTAAATTTATGAATCAAAAAATAGTTTTCTTCTTCTCTCCGATTTTTGTTTTGTTTTTTAAAGGAACTTTATCCCACTGGTCAACTGAAGGGTCTTGCCTGAGCATGACGTTATTTGATGTCATGGATTTTCAAATTCCAAATGGTTCACTTTAAGTGAACAGTTGGAGGCTTTACTGCTCACATGTGGCACTTCCTTACTAGCGTTCGGGTGCATATTTTTGAGGTAGGAAGCGGTTCATCATTAGCTCGTCTAACGATGAGCTTTTTACACTGAACGATCTTCTCAAGATCAACGACTAGGATTTTCCTCAGGGTGGCCAATATATATTTACCCCCAGAGACTGTTCACCCTTTTCTATTCTATCAGAGTCATCTTCCTAAATAGAGAAAAATAGCTTTCGAGAGCAAGAACATAGCAACTATGTCAAGCTTAGCTTCATGACTTTTACTTCAGCATTTGCACTATACTTCTCCCTTGTGAGTCTCCTAATTCTAAACCGTTAAACATTGATTACTTGTGTGTTTAGGTAATTAAAGTCGACACTGAACCCACCCCAAGTCTTTATCAATGAAATCCTCGCCAGTTAAAGGTACAACAATGGGAAAGAGTCCTTTGCACCTTGGGCCATTTGGTAAAGTAATCGACGACAACAATTGCATATTTAGATTGCCCTGCTGCTGCGGGCATGGGTCTTATAAGTTCAATCCCCCATTAAGCAAAAGGCCAAAGAGAGGTGAGGAATGAGCTTATCTGGTGGCTGCTTGATGTTGTATGCGATTCTTTGACACTTATTGCATCTTGACGCCATCTTTTTGGCATCGTCAAACATCGCTGGCTACAAGAAACCTTATCGCAACGCCTTGTATGTTAGGTTGCTGTCCCCTATGTGATATCCGTATATGCTTCCATAGATGTCTTTTAGGATTCTCGCGGCATCTTGTGGATTCACACACCTCTGCAAAGTTCTAAAGAAACCTTTGCAGTACAATTCACCGTTGATTATTGTGTAGTGCGCCGACCGAAGCCTCAGGCACTTTGCTTCGCACTTATCTTTCAGGAGGGTCCCTTGCTCTAGGTACGCTCGGAGGGATGTCATCCATGTAATTTCCCTGAGGCCAATTCTCCAACTTCCACAGTGGGGCTCGCGCCTTCGCCTGTCTAGAATCGGGCTCGCCTTCGTTTGTGAGCTATCGGTTGAGTAGAAAGATTCCTCACTTGAGGATGGTTATTGTAGCACTAAAACTTCCTTTCCCTTGTTGGCACGTTTATTGTGGGAAGGACTCTTTTGCTAGGGCCCGCACCTCTTTCACGTTCACCTTCTGAAGGGGTAGTGACTCTGCCATTTATGATCTCCATGAACTTTTGGAAATGGTACCCCGCTTGGTGTATGTCTTTGGTGGACAGTTCCATTTTGCGTGGTGGCTGGAGATGGTTGAGATAGGACAGCAAACGTGTTATCTGGGATGAGGAAACCTAGGGGAGTTTGCTTGGTTGGAGATAGTGGAGTCTTTGTTGAGACTATTCACTAAAGGTCGCGCTCCTTATTTTAGTCATGTGGGTCATAGTTTTAAGGTTTCCCTCAGAGGAATGGAACTCAGCTCTCTTTCTAGCGCCAAATTGTTGACAGTAAAAACTGGGTTAAGGGAGTTGACGGAAGTTAACCATGCCACGTAGGATAGCTAAGTGGTCGGCAACTACAGTGGGTGAATGTCTTTGAACTGTGCTGCTAGTAATTGAGTTCTCGGCGGCAATGAGAACTTGGGGATTGTATTTACTTAGGAGTGATAGATGAAAATAAAGAAAGATTGTTAAGGAGTGTTGGACTTGCACTGGCGATAAACTCCGACAATCAAGTCATTTTTGGTGTAATGAAGGATTAATGATCAAAATGACAGAGTTTGGGTTCAAAGAGTAATATAAAGCATACCTCGTTCTTCCTTGGTTGAGGCTATTTATTGATACACAATATCCTTCTGGTGTTCCATTTGCCAAGGTATGGTCAGCTGTCACACCAGTCATCAATCCTCTACCCATTTCCTTAATCGGGAGTTAGCATGTTTTTGGAGCATGATTTAAGGAATGAGACATCTTGCAATTAATGAACCGGATTACGGGATGTCTTAGGTTCGTGTATAATCAATGTTGTCAGACACATTAAATGCATGCAGTCCCTCTACGAGCATGGTCGTGCCTAGCGCCATTAATGCTGATTTGACATGTAATAAATGCTTTGCATAGGCATTTATTGTGCTTGGAGACTTCTTCCTCTTGCTGACCGTTATCTCGACATTGTGGCGTAAAGGTGGTGTCGAGAGTTTCCTCGATACCAAAGGGTAAGAAGTGGTGTTAAGTGATTTCTCATCGCTAAAGGATAAGCAATGGTGTCAAGAGTATTCTTGATGCAAATGGGTAAGGAGTGGTGTTGAAAGCATTCTCGACACCAAGGGACAAAACGACGACGTTCTATCTTTTTGGAACAGTTCTTTTGTTGATGCGCGGTGATGTGGCATTAACAATTAAAAAACTACCCACGACACTTATAAAAATAGAACATAATTGACAATATATAATTAAAAATTATCTAGCGTATTAAACAATAAAATCCAACTTCTTAGTAGACCTGAAATTTTCTCTCAAAGAGCAATTGCCAATTCATTTGGTAAATTAACCATTAAAATGTAGAAGATTTATTGGGTTAACCCATTTTGAGTAGTTAGACCCATAGAAAGAACAATAAATCCATCAAAACAGTATGAACAACGTTGCCATTTTATCTTGATGTACATTATAGAATTCCAATCGTCTTCCACTAGCATACAATTGTACAAACACACCATTTTAAATTATTATTTTAATTTTTTTTTATTTTAGTAAAAGGTCCATAAAAATTTACCACACTAATAAAATCTAATTATTTAGACATCTTATTTTCAGAATTATTATAATAAAACTTATTTTTTATTATTCACCATTCTGTTAAAAAGAAATGTTTTTGAAAATAAATGAAGCATGCCCTTTTGAAATTCAATAATATGGTTTTCTTTTTTGAGCGAACCTCTCGATGTTACGAGAAATTGTTTATTAATAAAATAAAATAAGTACACCTAATTAGGAGGGACATAATTAGCCTTAATTACCCCAAACAAAATGTATGAACCTATTACAAAAATTCAAAAAAATAAGTAAAATGCAATATATGAAAAAATACAATAGAAAATGCATCACCCAGGATGGATGGTAGATGGTACTAATTTTAATATTGTCTTTCTAGTTAGTAATCATTTGATGATACTCATTTTAGTTATATGCACTCCACGCTTTTTTTTTGAAGAATAATGTTTAAGGATACCAGCAAATAAGATGGAAATAATGCAGACAAACAATTTTTAATGCGTTTCACTCACTTGGCTACATTCACTTGGTTACGGATTTCATAAATATGAGATTGAAGTAATTCATCGTCCAAAATATAGACAATTAATAAAAAAAAAGTTTAAATTTTTTTTTATTGATTGATAGATTGATTTGTCTATTATATATTGACTCATCATGTTTTAATAGAAACCAAGTAGAGATTTTTTTTCTTATATAAATATTATTTTGAAAAAACTAACATAGTCAAGCCTATAAATATTCTGTGGTTACACCACTACATGTGAGAAAAATTATAATGTATGCTTTCAAGTAAGTTGAATTCACGTCTCATATCAAAAGTTGGGATAAATTATAATTGAAATATCTAACATTATTATTCTTGCGTAATTTGAAATTAAGTAAATATAGAAGTATACAAATTAATTATCTAAATATAAAATAAAGAAATAGAATTATAAAAGTAAATTAACCAAATATAAAAATACACAAATAAATTTAATATATGTAGAATTAACCAATAATAGAAGTATGCAAGTAAATTAACTAAATATAAAAGTATAGAAGTAAATTAACAAAATATGGAAGTATACACGTAAATCAACCAAAATGGAACAAACGAAATATAGAAGTATATTAATAAATTAACTAAATGTGCGTAGATGCTCAGACACTGATGACCTGGAGGTCTAAAGTCGATGTTGTAGAGGGGATAACAACCTAAAAGACGAATAAGAAAGTCGTGCTCTTTTGGATGCCGGGGTGGTGCCAGCCAAATAGTCTCTGACGCCCAAGTTAGATTGTGAATCTAGAGTAGAAGACAAAAGAAAAACACTACCTAGAGCGATTGTGTGTGGAGCGTTGGTTATTGGATAATGTGTCGATCGTTGAAACAAGGGTTCAGAGTCAACTATGTCGAGCGTGGCTAGCTTAGAATTAAGTCGTTCGTAAGTCTTACTAAAGAGCAGAGTAACAGCTTTGTCAGGAAAATGCTTGACCCTTGCTTATGAAGCCATAGGGTTGTATTTATAGGGGTAGATGTTAGCCATTGGGAGTGTGACCGAGGACGTCGTGCTCCGAGATATCAGGAATTCCTGCTATCTAGGAGCTGCTATTTGACTGTTTAAGTGATCAGGTTACTGACTTGGTCAACACTTGACTTGGTCAATTTGTGAATAAGCTTTTGGGCTTGGTTGATCGGTGGACCTATTCCCTAGGCCTTGTTGATCGCTGGGCTTGTTTAGGCTATTTTATTTATTTTGGGCTTTCTTTTTGGGTTTAAACTGCCGAGTGCAGGAGTCGCATAGCAGTATAACTTGAAGTAACAAGTGTTGTTCGACAAAAAACAGTGAGAAAGATCGCAAAATTATAATTAACTAAAAAATAAAACAATTTGATTGAGCCTAATTGAGAGTAAAACTTATGAATGAGAAACACTAAGGCTTCGGGTTCCACCTTCAATTACTTATGCAATATTATTGATTCAATTACTTTCTTAAAACTTACATAAAAATGGACATAGAAAAGATAAATTCGGTTGATGGTGTTCACACATAAACACAACTAATTTCTTATGGGAAGAATCTCAAGCATAGCCTATACCTACGGCAACAATCTATCAAGAAATAATTTTGTCGAAACTTTAAACAATCTATTGGCTCACCAAAATCATGAAAGCATAGTTGTTTTTACTAAACGATGGGAAAAGCATGACTGAACCTATGAATAAGATTATATAACACCCATCAATCATTTCAAGAAGTTAAACCAAATATTAGATTGAACAGACCAAAAACCAAATTTGCATTGAGGTATTTGTCTAAATTGAACCAACAAAATACATAGATAATCTAGGTTTCTCCTTTCACCTTAGTTAGGAGATTAGTTCTCCATGAAAAGAAATACAAAAATAGATTAAAATGGGGTTTGTGAGAGAAGGTAGAATCTGAGCAAGCGGAAGCAACTTCTTCTCTTCCGTTCAGCGGCTATTCTCCTTTTCTTCTCGCAAAAAAAGAATATGAAAAATCTCCTCTTGTTTGTCTGATCAAAACCCTTTTAAATCTCATAAAGTTTTCTTCTCTGCCACATGGCACCACCCCATTGGTTCACTTAAAATCATGAAACATTTGGGATGTTTAGTTTGGGTCATGAGTGATTAAACTTCATTGTGGGCCCTGCAATATCAAATTAAGCCATCATCCCATTCTTTGCTTCATCAGCTTAATGCTCTAAAGTTAGGTCCAACTCCAATCTCAGCACTTTCTTTACTCTCTAACTAATCAACCTGAGAGTAAAGATAAATTTTAGATAAATCAATTATATTATCAGACAAACATGCTCAAAATACATAAGAATTATAGACAATAAATATCACTTTTGAGCACTCATCAAGCAGCTGACGGGCGAGTGGAAGTGCCGACAGTTAAGGACACGAAGAATGAAAATGCGAAGACCAATCATGCATAGGGAGGCAACCGGCTCAATGATCAACAACAACAACAAGACGTCGAGGACATCTAAATTTTTAGTTCTTTTTTGTCGAACGTGGCCTTAGTGCTTTTTAACTTTTGGGGCTAAGTGTTGAACTGGGTTTCCATGCCCCTTTATTTTCTTTGGGTCGAGAATTGCCCTGTTTGAATCTTGTTTCTAAGTTTAAAATATTTTTGTCGAGCAATAGTTTTTGTCGATCACTTCTTGCTTGTTTCATGAAAGTCCATTTGACTCCGTAGCATAGATTAAATGTCGTGCATATAGAAGTAATACTGTTGATCAAATCATGCTAAGATTTCACAAGTATGAATGTAGAGCGGAAAAGATGGTTAAATGCTTGGCCGAAAATAGTAATTAACTCGTGCGTCAAGCGATATGTAAAATTCGTCATACGTTGGAGAAAAGGCTCATGTAAAGCAACTTACAATTGTTGAACGCAATTTAATGCTCGTGTAATTTATAACTCATTGAATGTAAGAAATGCTCGAGTGTAGAAAAAACAATTTACAATTGTCAAGCGTAATTAAAATGCTAGTGTAGTGCGATCACTAATTGTTAAATAAGCTCGTGTGTAGAGCAGCAAGAAGGTAATTTTAACTTATGTGTGGAGCAGTGTAGAGAAACTTACAACTGTCGAATGTAATTTTAATGCTTGTGTGTAGAGCAATTTACAAGAAAGTGATTTCATGATCATGTGTAGAGCAGTTTACAAAGACGTCGTTCATAAATTGTAGACGTTGTTTCCCCCAAGTCTACAAGTCTTATTTATATGCTTGGAGACTACGTGTCGTGCACTTGTCTTCTATGCTCGTGTGAGTGTGTAATGGTCAAGCTCTGTAGCTTGCCATGAGAGTAGGATTACTGTAACGGCCAATGGCCCTCTGACGCTCAAGTTAGTAGAATATTCAAAGTAAAACAAAAAGAAAAAGATGGGTTTAAAAATGGTACTATTTTAGATGTATAGCGTTCCAGCTGTTGTTGATCCCTCGACCGTCGATGTCGCGCAGTTTGTATACATCTTGTCCTACTACGTTTCTGATCTGGTAAGGGCTTTCCCAGGTCAGACTGATTTTGCCGACTCCTGATTCCTTGGAGTTTTGGAATACTCGACGTAATACCTATTCTCCTTCTTTAAATGCTTGGAAATTTTGAACAATTCGAGCTCGAACAAATACCAAGATCGGAATATCTAACTAATCTAGGGTCGGCCATTCAAACCATCGAGCCTAAAAACATACTACTGGTTTACTTACAATGGTTAACAGGAAGTCGTCCCAATCAATATTGACAACAACTAGATGACCCTTTTGCTCGACTATCTCATCAAAGACACACTCCTAACCGACCGAAACGAAGCACGCAGACTTAAAGCGAAAGTTGCCCGCTTCAATGTCATCGAAGGCAAGCTATACAAAAGGCCAAGGGCCCAATCAGATCCATCCCTCATATACGTTTGCCAGCCGGTCAGGATAGTGGACTTCTCGTACTAAATCGATGTCGATCAGTTTCTGTATTTCTTCGTTGATCACTTTGTTTTGCTCGGGGGCGAGTTTTCTTTATTTTTGTCTAACTGGTTTGATGTAGGAGGTCGACTTGAAGCTCATGGACCATGACGTTGGGGTCTATACCTGTCATGTCAGCATGTGACCAAATGAAGCAATCATATTATCGGGCTAAGTAGTCGATTAGTCGAGCTCTGATGTCTGGGTTGAGGAGCGACCCGATCTGGACTTTGTGCTCGGGGTAGTCTAGACGGATTTGAATTTCGTATAGCTCTTCCATCTTTGGACTATGCTTGTAACACCCTCTGATCTAAATCGCTTGGACCGAATCAGAGAGCGCTACTATATACCTAAATCTCTATTTTACTTTTATATAACTATAACTTAAAACTATATTAAAAATATTTGAAAATGGTCCAAATAAATTTCCGAAGAAAATGGTATTTCTAAAATTGGTGCTTCTTGTGCAGTAATTTAGTCAAAGGAGTGGCTATGGATGAAAATCCTTTTTCAAATCGTTTATAATATCCGACTAAGCCTAGAAAACTTCTGATTTTCGTAACATTTTTAGGAGGCTTCCATTCCATAACTGCTTCAATCTTCTTGGCATCTGCTTTAATACCATTAGCTAATACTACATATCCCAGAAACGTAATTTCATTCAACCAGAATTCACATTTACTGAGCTTGGCATACAACTTATTTTTGCTCAAAATCTGTAGCACTATTCGGAGATATCGATCATGTTCTTCCGGACTCTAAGAATATATCAAACTATCATCAATGAATACCACTACAAATTGATCCAAATACTGACGAAAAATACGATTCATCAAATCTATAAAGGCTACTGGTGCATTAGTCAACCCAAATGGCATCACTATGAATTCATAGTGTCCGTATTGTGTTCAGAAATCTGTTTTCTGAACATCAGAGTCTTTCACCCTTAACTAATGATATATCAATCTGAGATCAATTTTCGAGAAGACATTGGCTCCTCTCAACTGATCAAATAAATCATTAATTCTAGGCAACATGTATTTATTCTTAATGGTAAGCTTATTCAGTTGCCTGTAATCAATACACAATCTCATCGACCCATCTTTCTTCTTCGCAAACAATACTGGTACTCCCCACGGGGAAACACTAGGTCGAATGAATCATTTATCTAACAATTCTTGTAATTGTATCTTCAATTCTTTTAATTCTGCAGGTTCCATCCTGTACGAAGTAATTGATACTGGAATGGTACCTGGTATCACATCAATCATAAATTTCACCTCTCTTTGTGGTGGTAATTCAGGGAGTTCTTCTGAAAACACATTCAGAAAATCACATACGGTGGGTATATTCTGAAAACTAGAATCAACCATCCGTGAATTGACCACATGTGCTAAATAGGCTTCACACCCTTTTCTGATCAATATCTGAGCAGTAGTGGCTAAAATAACATTGGAGAGATAATCCCTCATATCCCTCACCATTATCACCACTGAACCATCTGCTAGTCTAAGCATTGCTCTCTGCAAACTACTATCAATCATAACCTGGTGTCTGGATAACCAATCCATGCCCAATATCACATCGAAGTCATGGAATGGCAATTCCATCAAATCACCCAGAAATTCATACCCTTGAATCCCGATAGGACAATTTCTAAATACCCAGTTTACAATCACATTGTGCCCTAAAGGATTACTTACCACTATATCATACTCAGTAGATTCAATTTTCAAATTTCTATCTCAGCATGACATCACATATGTATGAATGTGTATATTTGGGATCTATCAATGCAATTGCAATAATATCAAAAATAGAAATCATACCAGTAATCACATTTGGTGCATCTCTATTCTCCTGAGCCCTAACAACATAGGCTCGAGCTGGGGCACGACTATCCTGTCTCTATGTAGACTCTGCTGCCCCTCTATGCCTGCTAGCCACAGTCCCTATCTGACTGGGTCTCCTCCTTCTAGAAACAGTAGGAACTGATATCTTCGATGGCATAGCAGAAGCAGTCTGATTCTACGGACAATCCCTCAGGAAATGATCACGGGATCCACATCAAAAACATGCTCCGGTCAATCTCCAGCACTCTTCCGGATGCCACTTCCCGCAGTGCTCACAAGGTGCAAAGGTTGGTCCTCTCGCTGTACTTCCAATAGCACTAGCCACTGAGGTAACCGACTATCCTGGTCTAACTATAACTAGAGGTCTCTGTGTCTGCCTTTGTCCACTAGTTTGAGGTCCCCTAAATCTCTTACTAGGTTGCTGGGACAAACTAGACTGTCCTGGACCTCTTCTCTGCTGACTCTAGTTCTTTCTGGCCTGTTAATCTTTTCGAACCCTTTCAACATTAAGGGTTGTTGATACTAATCTGGGAAAATCTACCATTTCAAAGGCTGCAACCTAAAGACATATATAATCATTCAGTCCATCTTCAAATCTCTTGCATCTATTCTCTTCCGTAGTCACCATCTCATTTGCATACTTGCTTAACCTGATAAATTCCCGTTCATACTCGGTAACGGTCATCTGTCTCTGCTTCAAGTTCACAAACTCTCTTTTCATATTCTCTATATAGATACGGCCAACATACTTTCTTCGAAACTCTCTCTGGAAAAATTTCCAAGTTCATTCCTCAGGCCGTACTGACTGAACAATGGAGGTTCACGACTGGTAAGCGTCCTCCTGTAATAAAGAAACTGCACACTCCAGACTCACCTCTGGCGTGCAAAGCAACTGTTGTAATATCCGCTCAGTCTGCTCAAACTAATGCTCTGCAGCAGATGCATCTTCCTCTCTTCTACCATAGAAATCTGTAAGTCTGTATTTGGCCAACCTTTCTATTGTTGACCTTCGTGGCGCAGCTCTGGCCATGTTCTGGAAAAATTCTGCCATATGTTGCATATTAATTGGCTGACCCTACATCTCTGGTCCAACCACCCCTAAGCTCACTGAATCTCCTCCAGCTCCCCCAGCTATACTGGCAGGACTATCATTACTATCTCCAGATAGTTCCATTTCTTTCTTTATCCTATACAAGACAGAAGAGGAATTATGCAGATTAGAGTCACATCTTCCTATTTTTCTTTTCTACAATGCATGTATATACAAAATATTTTGTTCTGGTCTAGCAACGCCTAAACCATTACTCTGATACCAAAAACTGTAACACCCCCTGACCCAAATCGCTCGGACCGAATCAGGAAGCGCTACTATATAACGAAATCTCTATTTTACTTTTATATAACCATAACTTAAAACTATATTAAAAACATTTGAAAATGATCCAAATAAATTTTTGAAAATCTTGTCAGAGTGTCCTCTGTTTTTCTGACTTTCCAAAACCTGTTTACATTTAAAATTCATAAAAATCAACACTTCTAAATTCTCAAATCACTTTTGCGCACCCTTCCAAATTTAGTGCGACTTACCAAATCGATTTATAAATATTCAAATAACATAAACATATAATAAAATATTTACACAGCGGAATTTCTTCAAATATGTACATATATTTTCTGTATATGTATGTTGTATTAAAACATATATACTTATTACAAAATGACTACCAAATATATATATAGGAACGATGTGACTCTGGACTCTGCTCCTGCAGTCTCTACTTTTCTTTGTCTTTGTCTCCCTTGGAACCTCTTTTACCTACGTGTGAGAAAACTCAACACGCTAAGCAAATTGTTTAGTGGGTGTACACAAAATTATACATCCAGCTATACTATATCAAATAATTTTATCTATTTATTGAAAATATAAATAACATATATATAAATAATAAATGGGGCTTATGTCAAATCAAATTATATACTCAACACATACAGTATTCAAAATCAATCAATAGATAAAATCTCCATAATTTCTCAAATGCTTTCATATAACAAATCAGTTTTTATACTGGGCTCCTGACATACATAACATAATTTATCGGACTGGATTACGGGTTGTTAGGCATCGGACACCAACAGGGCTACCCACCGAACATCAGATCAGAGTTGGACACCAATGGCACTTAGGGCCTGTACTATCCAAAGGGTGGTACATTCAGATCAAAGCTCCCTACCCTAGGACCGGCACTTGGAGCCTGCACTATCCATAGGGTGGTGCATCAGAGTATATCGGCACAGTACTTTTCAGAAAAACCCAATTGACATGTCAACCTCCTATATCCATATCTATATTTATACACATCAGAGCCATTTCGCAAAACGTTTTCTCAAATCCATTTCAAATCATTCAAATTCATTATTGAAATTTCAATTCCGAAATACAATTTCACAAATCATTTTTTTATATTCAAATTTAACTTTTAAATATTTCAAATCAATAAACATATTTTTGAAATTCAAATTTCATTAATAATCTTATAAAAGAAATATACAAAATTATATACAAGTATATTTCTTAAATCAATGATCACATCAAATCAATTCAAAAATATATTTTAATATATTTCTGAAATCAATATTCACATCAAATCAATTTAAAATCATATTCGAATATATTTCACAAACCAATATTAAATCAAAATGCTCCAAAATCATTTTTCGATACATTTCACAAACATTATATAATTAAAATCATCTTCAACTATATTTCTCATAACAATATTAGAATCAAAACGTATTAAAATCAATTCATAATATTATTCACAATCAATATTTCATATATAAATTATATTGTAATTCAAATCATTCCAAAATAAATTTCAAACTATAAACTATAATCAATATAATTCAAATAACTCAACATTAATAAAATTCAAGCAATCCGAAATATTCTGAAAAGCTAAAAATTCGAAAACTAGTGTACACCGAATCTGGATACCCTTTCCTTTTCCTCTTTTCTTCTTCATCTTCTTCTTCTTTCTCTTTTTTCCTTTGTCTCTCCTCTTTTCTCTCTTCTTCGAGCTCTCAATTTTTTTTTCTACTTTTCTCTTATGTTTTGCTATTTCTAATTTCATTCGGTGCCTTTTTTTTATAAACTTTCTGCTTTCGCGACCGCGTATCGCAAGCGGTGGTCGCATCGCTAATCCGCGGTACTCACTGGTGAAATTTTGTAGCCTTCATCGCGAGCAGCTACTGCGATCTCTGGTCGCGAGGCTGGTCACAGTGGTCACTGTCCAATTTTTCTCCCTTCTCTTCGTGCACTGCTTTGGTTGCGGTACATTCAATTACATTTTCCACCCCTTCAAATCGTAATTATCACATTCACATACTCAATATTAGTTCAACAATACTTTTCATATTTATGCGAAATTAGGAATGTTACAATGCTGTTCGAGCCCAGGGTTCGATTGATGTAATTCCTATAATTATGATGGTTTGTTCTTCAAAGTGTTTGTATAACATTCTCTTGAAACTCTTTGCTTTCCTTTGACTTCTAGCACTCCCCATTTGGTTGGGGAGCGAAGTGTTTAATGGTATGTTGAGGGTACAGCTCTCATGTCGTGTATATAAGGACGACCCATGATGATGTTATATGCTGAGGGGCAGTCGAGTACTATAAATTGGGTGTTGATGTTGACGTCTTCTGCGTAGACAGGGAGCCCAAATAGTATTTTGTGTTCGTCGCTGAACCTGACTAATACGGTCGACCGCCGTATTATGCTCGACTCATCGATTTGCATTTCACGTAGAGCTTCGAGGAACAGTACGATTGTAGAGCTACCGCTGTCTATCAAGATGCGCTTTATTAAGCAGTTGGCCACATAAAGGGAAATGACGAGCGCGTCGTGGTGTGGATTGAGTAGTTCAGTGCACTTGTCATTGTTGAAGCTGATGGTTTGGTCGAGCACAGCATCAACTGACCTCTTAAGATGGACCTCTAGATTGTCTGCTTGTCGAGTGTGTTGCTTGTCTGCTGAGTAGGAGACTCCACTGATCTTTGATCCACCAGTAATGATGTTTACGACCTTTTCGTGTCGTAGGGGATTAGGGGGAGGCATGTTGTATTCGTTCTGGCACTCGTCTCGGTGAGCCAGAGTATTTTTTCCTTTGTCGATAAGATAATCTTTCAAGCGCCCCCTTTTCAAGATCTCAATCACTTCAAACTTGAAGGCAATACAATCCTCGGTTTTGTGTCCATGATCTCCGTGAAAGTCGCATCACTTGGTGAAATCCTTTTTATCTGCGGGGCTCGACATCCTTCCTGGCCACTTCACTGAATTCCTCAAATTTTTCATAACTGCGACAACTTCGACAGGTGTGATGTTCATATTGTATTCGGGCACTCTAGCTCTTGACCTCTCTGGTTGACAAGGCTGCCTATCGCGCAGGACACAGTTGTCACGCGGTGTATCATTTCTACGACTTCTTGTTGGGTAGGGCTCCGGTGTGTGTTCAGCTGACTTGCGCTTGACGTGACAGCTGCGTCAATTGTCATTCCTGTTGTGCCTCGACGAAGTGTAGTTTACTTCATCTTCTTCCTATTTGATTTTTGCCCACACCTTGGCAAGGTCGTCCTCCATTGTTTTGCATGGGTATTTCATCAGTTCTTTGTAGAGGATTCCTTTCTTGATAGCGAAAATGGCTGTGCTTGATTGCAGTGGGGGATTGACACATTCTCTTTACTGAATCGACCTATGTAGTCACGCAATAATTCTCCACGATGTTGGCTGATTGTGTATAGGTCATCTGATTGTTTTTCCAGTTTTTGGCTGCTGGCGAATTGCTCGATGAAGATGTCGTTCAATTCTACGAACGAAGCTATTGAATTATTCAGCAGGTTCATATACCACGTAGAGCGGGACCTACTAGGCTTAATCCAAATCCTTTACACATGCATGCTTCATGCTGATCTTTGGGTATTGCTCCCATGAACATAGGTGAGGTGGTCTTCTGGGTCCGTCGTGCCGTCGTAGCGCTTCATGTTCGGAAAACTGAACTTCCTTTGCATCTCGACAAGCGCGATAACATCGACAAAAGAAGAGTCAGTGAAGCTGTTGATCGAACTTTTCTTGATTGAGGCCGGCATTCCAAGAATTTATTGGATTAAGGCCTTATTTTTTGCGAACCTGCATGCAAGTTCCGAGTCAGATAAAGTTGAGGTCGATGTTACTATACCTGTCAACTACAACGTTAGTGGTGCTTGCATGTTTGCTGCAGTTATTGCTGGGTGAATGACAACTTCTACACTACTCGAGAGAGTTTATTGTATAGGAGCTGGCTAGTTTGTCTCCTCTTAGGTGGCAGTTGTCATGGTTATTGGCGTAGTCGAATTAGGCACGATGGGTTCCGGTTCCTGACCGCGGTACGACAAGGTCGCCTGCATTTGACCTCAATTTGAAAATTGGATAGCGAGCATTGGAGGTCAGCGTCACAAGGGTTGTTTGCCCCGAAGCAGATGTGGGGTTAGTGTTGACTTTGTAATGGACATGACTAAACCCCGGTGGCAGCATGGTCGACGTCGTTAGGGATGTCGACCTTGGTCTGCAGGTCTTTGTTCTCAACATGAACAACTTTTCTTTTCTTTTTTGCTTCCAATGCCCAGAGTCGTTCGGAATTCTCATTCATCTGCTCCGTTAGCACCACGAGTAGGGCTTCCAAATTGATGGGGTTTGATTCCTCTACCATGGTGTCTGAATATCGATCGTTTACTAATTAGATGCTATCGAGCCCTACAGCGGGCACCAAGTTATAAATGTTCGGATCTACGCCAATTACCTGGAGGTCTAAAGTCGATGAGAGGGGACGACAACTTGCAAAACGAATAAGAGAGTCGTGCTATTGGGGACAACGGGGTGATGCCAGCCAAATAGTCTCCGACACCTAGGTTAGATTGTGAATTTAGAGTAGAAGACAAAAGAATTATACTACCTGGAGCGATTGTGTGCCGAGCGTTGGTTATTGGATAACGTGTAAAGCGTAGGAACAAGGGTTCGGAGTCGACTATGTCGAGCGTGGCTGGGTCGGAGTTAAGTCGTGCGTATGTCTGACTACTAAAAAGCAGAGTAACAGCTCTTTTAAGAAAATGCTTGCCCCTTGCTTATGAAGCCATAAGGTTGTATTTATAGGGGTAGATGTTAGCCGTTGGGGGCGTGACCAATGACGTCATGCTTCGAGATATCAGGGATTTCTGCTATCTTAGAGCTACTGTTTGACTGTTTAAGTGATCAGGTTACTGACTTGGTCAACACTTGACTTTAGTCAATTTGTGAATAAGTTTTTGGGCTTGGTTGACCGGTGGACCTATTCCCTAGGCCTTGTCGACTGCTGGGCTTGTTTAGGCTATTTTATTTATTTTGGGCTTTTTTTTTTTTGTCTAAGCTTTTTGGACTATTTTTTACCCCTACAATGTGAAATTAATAAAAAATAGAAATATACAAATTAAATAACCAAATATAGAATTATACAAATAAATTAACCAAATGCAGAAGTATAAAGATAAATTAACAAAATATGAAAATATACACATAAATGATAAATCAGTCACATATAGAACTAACAAAATATAGAAATATCCAAGTAAATTATCTAAATGTGGAATTAACCAAATATAGAAGTATACAAATAAATTAACTAAATATGGAATTATACAAGTAAAGTAACTAAATATGAAATTAATAAAATATAGAAGTATACAAATAAATTAATCAAATATAGAATATACAGGTAAAATTAACCAAATATGAAAATATACACGTAAATCAACCAAAATATGATTAAAATATATAGAAGTATACAAGTGAATTAAGTAAATGTCAAATTAACTAAATATAGAAGTATACAAATGAATTAATCAAATATAGAAGTACACAAATAAATTAACTATATATGAAATTAACCAATATAAAAAGTATGCAAGTAAATTAACCACATATGGAAATATACAGAAAACTTAACTAAATATGGAATTAACTAAATATAGAAATAGACAAGTAAATTAACTAAATATAAAAATATACAAGCTGTGTGATTGTATACGATCATGTTTCGAATGTGCCATGCACCATAGCAATTTATAACTATATTGTAGTATATTTAATTTAATTACTAAAGTTTAATTCCAATTTTAAAAAAATAAATAAAATAAATTGAATAACTAGTACTATACTAAAAGGTATTATTTCATTATTATTTATTTTTTTTTGAAAAGGTATTATTTCATAATTTGATAATTTATTTTTAATTCACGTAAAACTTTTCCACAACAAACTTCTTTAAAGACAATTGTTTTTTTATAGTCTATCAAACAGACAAATAGAAAGTGCATCAACCACATGAATTATTAGTGAACGTGTGAATAAAAAAAAGATATTTTTCTTTGCACTTATCGAGTTTGATAACATACTTATTACTTGTGAATTTGTAATATTTGTTAAATTTATGTGTATAAGATTAGTTTAAGATCAAATTGATTTGAGCTGGGGTATTTAAACACTTTCATATTGCTTTTATTATTCGTTATGACAATGCGGCGATGCCGCAAAATCATTCATAATAATGTGTAATTGTATCTTATGACGGAGTGTCACTGTCAAATAATTTCTTTATAATAAAACTTTTATAAATACAAAACACTTTCATATTGCGTGCTATTATGCCTTACGCCGGGGTGTCACCGTCAAATCATGTCCTTCCAGTGACTTTCAAGATAAATACTGACGATCACTCATTTCTGCTCATGAGGCAAAACATTTCTAATGATCTCAAACTTCTTTTACTGTTTTCATAGTATGAGAAATGAGAAAATTCATCATTTTAAGAGAAATGTTTCAATGGGAGGAAAACACAGTATTTGAATATAATTACAATCGGTTCAATAACTTACCAGAATTCACAAGCATACTTTGGAAATCAATTATGTATGTTTTCTCATCATCTCTCTCTCTTTCTCTCTTTCCCTGTGTGGAGTTTTTAAATTATGAAATTTTGTCTTGATTTTTGTATTGGATAATTGATCAACAGAATTCTTGAATCTAAATATTGCAGGACATCAACCCAGATTCATATATTATACCGTTGATGGGTTTTTCAGAGTTCCAGAGTCTGCTACAACTCCTTGTATATGAACCTTTCCATCTCACACTTCATGGTGGAGCTGCTTGATGTGGTCTCGCAGGATCTACCATGTCCATAACCCTAGCCATAATTATAACCATAATTATAATTATAGCCATTACCATAATTATAATTATGTAAACCATTAGCATATATGCATTCGGAATGACTGGCGATAAATTTGTGCTTCTCCTATTAACTATTGTAAATTATGACGTTTTTATATTATATATGAATGTACTAAAATATATTTCAGTATCTTATTTGTAATGTTATGGATTTCACTAAATAAGAGATTTTTTTATTATTATTAGATTCAAGTAACTTCTCCTCCAAAATATAAAAATATATATTCTTTTTCTGAATTATATGGACAATTAATTGAAACAAAGAAGTAACCATTTTTTTTATTGATTGATTGATTGATTCACATATTATAGACTGATCTTGTTTCGATAGAAATTACATAGAGATTTTTTTGTTATATAAAAATTGTTTTTAAACAACGAACTTAGCCAAGCCTAAAAATACTATGTGCTACACTACAACTCTAAAAGAGAGAAAAATCATAATTTACATCTCAAGTAAGTTAAATTCATAACACATAAAAAGTTGGGATAGAGCAGCATTGTTGTATTGTCATATGAAATTAATTAAATATAAAAGTATTCAAATAAATTAACCAAATTTAAAAATTAAACAAATATAAAATTAAGCAATAGAAGTATACAAGTAATTAACTATGTACATAATTAACCAAATTAGAAGTGTATGTACAAATAAATTAACCAAATATAGTATACAAGTAAATTAATTATATACATACTCAACTAAATATAAAAGAATTATACAAGTAAATTAACCAAATATAAAAATACACAAATAAATTTAATATATGTAGAATTAACCAATAATAGAAGTATGCAAATAAATTAACTAAATATAAAAGCATACAAGTAAATTAATAAAATATGGAAGTATACACGTAAATCAACCAATATGGAACTAACAAAATATAGAAGTATATTAATAAATTAACTAAATGTGAAATTAACGAGAAATAGAAATATACAAATTAAATAACAAAATATAGAATTATACAAGTAAATTAACTAAATGCAGAAGTATAAAGATAAATTAATAAAATATGAAAATATACACAGAAATCAGTCACATATAGAACTAACAAAATGTAGAAGTATCCAACTAAATTAACTAAATGTGGAATTAACCAATTATAGAAGTATACAAATAAAATAACTAAATATGGAATTATACAAGTAAAGTAACTAAATATGAAATTAATAAAATATAAACGTATACAAATACAATAATCAAATATAGAATATACAGCCTTTCAAAAAAAAATATAGAATATACAGGTAAATTAACCAAATAAGAAAGTATACACGTAAATCAACCAAAACATGATTAAAAAATATAGAAGTATACAAGTGAATCAAGTAAATGTCAAATTAACTAAATATAGAAGTATACAAATGAATTAATCAAATATAGAAGTACACAAATAAATTAACTATATATGAAATTAACCAATATAAAAGTATGCAAGTAAATTAACCACATATGGAAATATATAGAAAAATTAACTAAATATGGAATTAACTAAATCTAAAAATAAACAAGTAAATTAACTAAAAATAGAATTAATAAAATATAGAAGTGTACAAGTAAATTAACTCAATATAGAAGTATACAAGCTGTGATCGTATACGATCATGTTTCTAATTTGCCATGCACTAGAGCAATTTAATAACTATATTGTAGTAGATTTAATTTAATTACTAAAGTTTAATTCCAATTTTAAAAAAGAACTAAAACTGAATAACTAGTACTATACTAAAAGGTATTATTTCATTATTTGATAATTTATTTTTAATATGCGTAAAACTTTTCCCACGACAATCTTGTTTAAAGATAATTATTTTTTGATAGTCTATCAAATAGATAAATAGAAAGTGCACTAACAACAGAATTATTAGTGTATGTGTGAAAAAAAAAAGATAATTTTTTTTGTACTTATCCGGTTTGATAATTACTTGTGAATTTGTAATATTTGTTAAATTTACATATAAAGGATTAGTTTAAGATCAAAATGATTTGAGTTGATAGGGTATTTAAACACTTTCATAATGCTTTTATTATACGTTATGACAATGCGGCGACGCCGCCAAATCATTCATCATAATGTGTAATTGTCTCTTATGATGGATTGATGTTGTCAAATAATTTCTTCATAAGAAACTTTTATGAATACAAACGCTTTCATATTGCGAGCTATTATACCTTATGCCGGAGTGTCACCGTCGAATCATGTCCTCCTAATGACTTTCAAGATAAATTATGATGATCTATCATTTCTGCTCAAGAGGCAAAACATTTTTGATGATCTCAAACTTCTTTATTGTTTTCATAGTATGAGAAGTGAGAAAATCCATTATTTTAAGAGAACTGTTTCAATAGGAGGAAAACCCAGTATTTGAATATTATCACAATCAGAACAATAACTTACTGGATTTCACAAGCATACTTTAGAAATCAATTATGTATGTTTTCTCATACTCTCTCTCTCTATTTCTCTCTTTCCCTGTGTGAATTTTTTAAATTGTAAAATTTTGTCTTGATTTTTGTATTGGATAATTGATCAACATAATTCTTGAATCTAAATATTGCAGGACATCCACCCAGATTCATATGTTATAGAGTTGATGGGTTTTTCTAAATTCCAGAGTTGCTTGAACCTTTCCATCGCACACTTCACAGTGGAGGTGCTTGATGTCGTCCCGCGAGTTCTACCATATCCATAACCATAACCATTATGTTTAACTATTGTAAATTATGACATTTTTATATTATATATGAAGATCAAATATACTAAAACATATTTCAGTATCTTATTTATAATGTTATGGATTTCACAAATAAGAGTTTTTTTTTTTTTTTTTTTGCAGAACACTAGATATTAGATTCAAGTAACTCCTCGTCCAAAATATAAAAATATATATTCTTTTTCTAAATTATATGGACAATTAATTGAAACAAAAAAGTAACCATTTTTTTTTTATTGATGGATTGATTCACCTATTATATATTGACTGATCTTGTTTCGATAGAAATTACATAGATATTTTTTTCTTATATAAAAATTGTTTTAAAACAACGAACTTAGCCAAGCCTAAAAATACTATGTCCTACACTACAACTCTAAAAGTGAGAAAAATCATAATTACATCTTCAAGTAAGTTAAATTCATAACACATAAAAAGTTGGGATAGAGCATCATTGTTGTATTGTCATAAGAAATTAATCAAATATAGAAGTATTCAAATAAATTAACCAAATTTAAAAATTAAATAAATATAAAATTAAGCAATAGAAGTATACAAGTAATTAACTATATACATAATTAACCATATAGAAGTGTGTGCACAAATAAATTAACCAAATTTAGTATACAAGTAAATTAATTATATACGTAATCAAGTAAGTATAGAAGAATTCAAGTAAATTAACGAAATATAGAAGTATACATGTAAATTAACTACATCAAGAAGTATACATGCAAATCAATAAAATATTAAATTAACCAAATATAGAAGTATACAAGTAAATTAACTAAATGTTAAATTAACAAAAATATAGTAGTATACAAATTAGTTAACCAAATATAGAATTACACAAATAAATTGACAAAATATAGAAGTATATAGAATTATTTAAGCTTGTCGGGTCCTTAAAAACTTTCATATGGCATCTTATTATACCTTATGACAAAGCGTGCAGTGGCTTTGGATCTTTCATTATATAAAGAAACTTTATAATCTCTAAAACGCTTTTATTTAATTTGCTATTGTATCGTGTGATGGAGTGTCTATGTCAAATGATTACTTCATAATGAAACTTTTATGTTTACAAAACACTTTCGTATGATTTGCTATATTATACCTTCTGTGAAGAACCGATGAAAAACAGAATAAGATCAAGCTATAAAGAGCTTGAACAAAAAGGAATGAAAAATCAAAGAAGACAATTCATATTCCAAGGTTTTGAAGAAGCAACAATGGCTGCTTCGTTTCCAACTCTTGTAGATTATTCATTTCATTATGTTATTGATCATTAATTGATCTAACTAAGTTGTAAAGAATACAATACAATATGCATATATATATATATATACACACACACACATATATATATACACACACTTGCACAAGCAGACTCAACAATCACACAATTGCTGACTCAATTTATCTAACAAACTCCTACAAATTTTCTAACCATCTAACAGTTTTTTCCGTCTTTTCTTGTCGTAAATTTTGTTTGTGATCCATCTGATCACATCTGAGCTGTTGATCCTGGCCATTTTGATCATTGCTTGTGCCTTGAGTAACCTCAGCTACATCTGAGCTCTAGGCTGCTGCTTATTGGTAGTTAGCTGCTGCACGGTCTGCATGCTTGCTATGTTCAGTAGGTCCAGCTAGTGCATACCCTGCACTTGTTTCATTTGAACCGTGTGATTGTTCTATATGCTCAGCATATTGAACTTTCACATTTCCCAGCAAGCTGAACTGAGGTGATGAAATCATATTCATCTCGGAATAAAGAAACTGAAATCTGTCTCATGATAGCCCCTTTGTCAAGAAATCAGCAACCTGAAATTCGGTTGGAACATAGCAAAGAGAGATGTGGCCAGTGTTGGGATTTATGCCCTAAAGCTTGTAATTGTAAATGGTTAAAGACAATAATAAGAATTATTCAGATTATCATTCAAATTTATAAGTGTTTTATATTCAGTAATACATTCGTATTGTGCAAGAACATCTTAGATTGCAAGATGTAATCTCAGAATGAGTATATGATGGTCATATACAGAGAGGATTCATTTTGAGACATGCAATCTAAAGAGTCCGTAAAGAGCGAACAAAACTGGGTACTTTGTTTGTGATTGATCTACTGCTGCGGTCCATTCTGTAAAGTATAGTAGTCTTATCCTAGACCGCTCATGTAGTTGACATGAGAATAGAGGCACCTTATATGATGAGATCATATAGGACTGGGCCACGATTTATATGAATCTCTCACCAAGATCCGTTAGTAGATGAGATTCATAAATAATCGATAAACGATGGCTATTTATAGGTGATCTTAATCCTGAGTGTCTTATCGACTCCTTCAGGTTAGATCGTGACTTTTGATTTACCATGAGTGATATTGATGTGAATCTTGACCAATACCTCCGTATCTTGGAGTTGCGATTTGGCTTGTGGCTGGGATAGTTTGAACACAGTAGTAGAATCCACTCCTTCTTGATTGAAGTAGATGAATAGTTCCCTTAAGGGTTGATTCGGGGCTTGAACGATTATGAGTGCTCTCCTTCTTCCGTGAGAAAGACAGGATTTAATTGTTCATTAGAGAATCAATGGTACTTAAAAGAAAAGATATTTCTAGAGGGTAGTAGTTATGAACTATTTGTGGAAGATCACACTATATGCAATTAGCTATATCAATGGACACTAAGACTTCAGATTGTATAAACACATCTACAGTTCTGAGAGTACAGCCTCGGGTTTTTAGTGGAATAACTCCGAGGTTAATAATTGTGAAATATTAATTAAATAGTTTTAATTAATATTACTAAGTATTATTGGATCTCAAAACTATGGGTCCATTAGGTCCCCTTACTAGCCCTTATGGTTGTTGGTAACGAGGATCACGGTAGATTAATTGGAGGGTCCAATTAATAGTGTCACGGAAGTAATGCGATTTAAATAAAATAGAATAATTAAATAATGTGATAATTTAATTAATTAAATATTTAATAAAATAATAGAAATTATTAATTATTAATTATTAATTCTATTTATTAAATATGAGGTCATGTGATTAAATAATGACTAGAACAAAAGAATTAAAATAATTTAATTATTTGAAAAGTCCTAATAGTCAATTATTAAAGTCTTTAGAGAGACTAAAATAAAAAGGGATTAGGAATCCTATTTTGACTTGGTCAAAATTAAAACCCTAAAGACCTAGTATATAAAAGTTATTATACTAGGAAAAATCAACTGAACACACAAGTGAAAAAGAAAGAGAATTCGGCCACCAAAGAGAGAAGAAAAGAGAAGAAAAAAAAAAAAGGTTTTTTTACTCTCCCCTCTTTTACAGGATTCGGCCGGCATTCTTTTCACGTAACCTCCATCTCTTGCCGTGACGTGCCTACACACACGTTATCAGACCGCGGGTCATAGCTCGAAAGATCTGGTGGTAAATCGAGGAATCAGAAAAAAGAAAATCAAGAAAAAGCTATGTAGTTTCTAAAGTCTTTTTCTGCGTATATACAGGAACTCGTTCCTGATTGAAAAAAGGTTTTCAATATAAAAAAAAAATTTGAAACCCAATTCTGCATGTTATACGATAATCAAAATCTTTTCTAAAACTCCCTTCAGCCTGGACAGGAAAAGAGGTAAGTCTTACATACCTTAGAGTATTTACTAGTGTCTCATATGTGCACATCAGTGATCATGACATAAACAAGCTTGATGCAAAGTCGAACAAGTGCACATTCGTTGGATAAGGTGAATAATATTTTGGCTATAAGTTCTGGGACTGGCAGAATAAGAAAATCATCAGAAGCGGAGATGTTGTCTTCAATGAGAAGTTGATGTACAAGGATAAGGACATAACGACATTAGAAAGGGTTTTAGAAGCATCAAAAAAATTTTCGGGCCGAAAGACATTAGTGATTTTGGAAGAACAGGGTAGAAAAATGGAACTGTGATAGTGAATCGTGTGATCCCAGATCACACAGATAAAGCAGCATCAGCGAGCCACGCGATGCAGAGGTCTAGCGACCAAAAGCTAGCACGACAGCTCGAACGCTTAAGTAAGGAAAAACCATCAGCTCGTGCGACCCGCAAGTCACGCGACCAGTAACTTCCGCTGAAGCTGTCATGAACCAGGACGAAGAAACCAGTGACCTGCACGACCCCGAGTTGTTGGTCGTGCCACATGTCGCGTGATCGAAGAAAATTCCTAACAGTGGCAGGAAACAGAGTTGAGGAGATCCAATCAACTGTAGGTTCCAAATATGAAGTATCTAAACTACCTTCTACTGACGGATGAAGGCGAGCCTGAAAGCTACAGTAAAGCTTGTCAGGTCAGTGATGCTAGCAAGTAGGAGCTTCTATCAAACCAGACTTAGGAGTTGGCAGATTTACCAATGGGTAAGAGGGCAATCTAGAACAAGTGGGTCAACTGCATCAAGCAGGAACATATTGGTTCCAAGAAATATAAAGTAAGACTGGTAGTCAAGGGTTTTCAACAAAAAGAAGGCATTGACTGCACCGATATTTTCTCCTCGGTCATGAAGTTGACAACTATCCGGGCAGTATTGAGTATAGTAGCTTCAGAGGACTTGCATATAGAGCAGCTAGATGTGAAGAATGCATTTCTTCATGGGGACCTTGAAGAAGAGATATACATGCAGCAACCAGAGGGTTTTGCAGCAAAGGGTAGGAAAACATAGTGTGCAAGTTGACCAAGAGCCTGTATGGACTAAAACAAGCATCACGGTAATGGTACAAGAAGTTTGACAACTTCATGTAGAAGAACAACTTCTTAAAATGCAACGCTGATCACTACTGCTACTTAAAACAGGTTAATTCCGGTTATATCATTCAACTGCTTTATGTTGATGACATATTAGTAGCTGGTGCAGATTTGATGGAGATTAAAAAGTTGAAGAAAGAGTTGTTTACCGAATTCGAGATGAAGGATTTGGGATAAGCAAAGTAGATACTTGGGATGAGAATCAGTAGGGACAGATAGAGAGGTATTATGAAGTTATCTCGAGCAGAATACATCAGTAAGGTATTGTAGAGATTCAACATGAAAGGCATTAAGCCTGTCAAGACGTCGTTAGCCAACCATTTCAAATTATTCAGAAAACAGTGTCCAGAGACAAATGAAGAGAACTTCATGAACACGGTCCCCTATGCCTCAACCATTTGTAGCCTGATGTACGCAATGGTTTGCACAAGACCAGATATTGCTCATGCAGTGGGAGGTGTGAGCAGATATATGTCAGATCCTAAAAAGCAACACTAGAAGGCAATGAAGTGGATACTGAGATACCTGTGGGGTACTATCAACAAATGTCTTTGTTTCAAAAGAGACGAGCTGAAGATACAAGGGTAAGTAGGTGCTGATTTTGCTGGTGAGGTAGATCACATGAGAAACACTACAGGGTACATGTTCATATTAGGATCGACGACCATCAGTTGGATGTCACAGTTACATAAGATCGTTGTTCTGTCTACAATTAAAGTTGAATAAGTGGTCGTAATTAAAGCTAGCAAGGAGATGATCTAGTTATAAAACCTGTTAGCAGAGTTTAGGTGCAGGCAGATGAAGAACGTGTTGCATAGTGACAGTCAAAGTGTGATACATTTAGCAAAGTACTCGGCGTTTCATTTGAGGACCAAGCCATTGACCTCCGTTACCATTTCATTAGGTGATTGTTGGATGATGAAGTGCTAATGCTTGTGAAGATACAAGGAAACAAGAATCCGGCCGACATACTAACCAAGCCAGTGACTATAAAGAAACTGGAGCTGTGAGCAGTTTCGGTGGGTCTTCAAGGATATTTCCTCAACGGCAAAGTCATTTTTTATAATGTCTTTTCCTCATAGTGAAATGTTTATGGTGTATAAAACACTTTCATATAATGTCCTATTATGCTCAAAGGCAATGTGTTAAAACCGAAACATTTCTTCCTAGTGAAATGCATAATGTGGAAAGGAAGATACTAATTATTAGGAATCATTAATTATATTAATTCTCAATAAAAAAAATATATAAATTCTTGCTTGGTGTCTCTCATTTATGCTCAAGAGGTAGGGTCGCCATGAGATTTTGGGGTCTGAGAAAAACTGTAAAAATGGGGCCATCAACCCTTCATGCGTTCTTTTGGTTGCTTAGGAGGTGTTCGAGGAAATTACTTTATTATAAAATATATATTTGGATGTATTAAAACCTCTCCATTGCTCAATATTTTTTTTAATGTTGATCATACTTTTTTAACGGACAAATTTAATATCAGAAGAGTTCAGTATGAGATTTTGTAAACTTTGATTTCGAGTTAATTGCGTATTAAACAATAAAATCAAACTTTTTAGTAGACCGGAAATTTTCTCTCAAAGAGCAATTGCCAATTCATTTGGTAAATTAACCACTAAAATGTAGAAGATTTATTGGGTTAGCCCATTTTGAGTAGTTAGGCCCAAAGAACAATAATCCATTTAAGAGCAACGCCGCCGTTTCATCTTGATATATATTATAGATTCCAATAGTCTTCCACAAACATACAAATGTACATACACACCATTTTGAATTATTTTTTTAATTTTTTTATTTAGTAAAAATTCCATCAAAATTTACCATGCTAATAAAATCAAATTGTTTAGACATCTTGTTTTTAGAATTATTATAATAAAACTTATTTTCGTATTATTCACCATTATGCTAAACAGAAATGCTTTTGAAAATAAATGAAGCAATAAGATGGTTTTCTTTTTTGAGCGAATCTCTTGATGGTACCAGAAATTTTTTATTAATAAAAATTAAATAGGTACACGTAATTTGGAGGGACATAATTGTAACCTTAATCTTTTAAAAGTTAATTGCCTTCCATTGCAATTATTTTATCAAGTTTAAAGGGCAAAATAGTAAGTTTCTATGAACCACATAAATGTCTACACAGTTATATCAACTTTTAAAATGTCATAAGGGTAAAATAGTATTTACACCATTTTTACTCCTAATCCCCTTATGGTTAACCGTCAACATCTTGGTCAAAGGAATTTATACAATATGACCAAACTTCAGGAAATTTATTACAATTCGCCCAAAAAAATCAATTAATTCAACTTAAAATTTGAACAATGAATTGAATAACTCCTATTCTATTGAAAAGTATTATTTCTTTATTTGATAATTTAATATAACATGCGCAAAACTTAAACATTTCCCACTATAAACTTGTTTAAAGATAATTTTTTTTTTTTAGCTATTACAATTAATTTAGAATTTGAGGAGGGAGATACGACTGAAACTTATAACCTCAAGATATAAGTATGGGGGGCATACCACTGGACCAATCTCATCTTGTCTATTAATTGTTTTCTTTTAAACTTGAAATATTCTCGGGTTTGATACTAAAACATTCTTAGCTGTAAATTTGTAATACTAAAACATGCTTACCTCTAAATTTGTAATACTTGTTAATTTTTTCCATATAAAATTTAGTTTAAGATCAAACTGATTTAGCAAATACTCCATATAAACTTAAACACTTATATTGAAAATGAAGAGAAGAATATCAATACTCCATTCTCAATCTCTTTTCAGAATTTTATCAAGAGAAGAGCATAATGTTGGTGTGTGTAAGGTTTGAAGTTAAAAATCTTCAATCCCACAATTTTTATTTTATACCATATATTATAACTATCAAATATTTGACTTGGGTCTTAGGGCTCTTGGGCTCGAGCTCCCTTTGGATTGAGTTTGGGCCTGTGAGGGCCCTAGCCCAATTACCATCTTTTATTTTGATTTTTAATTTAATTTTAATTATTTAAATTTAAATTTAAATTATAAAGATATACCTTTTGATACAGAATTGTATCTCTTCAAAAAGAGTTGCACTTTTACAAAAAGGTGCACTACTTCACAAGAGTTGCATTGTTTCAAGACACCTTTTGATTCTTTATAAATAAGTGTTCAAACATTGTAAATTAGACTCAATTCTTTTAGTTGTTTATTTCCTACTTTTTCTGTCTAAATACTTCTGAGAGAAAATACTATTTGTAGTTTGCCTGACTTCTGGGCTGTGTTGCTTTAGCAAAGAAGATTTGATAGTTGAATCCTGGGGGCAGACTCCATTTGTCCTTCAAGTAATCGAAAGGGGAGAAATACTATCTTAGAACATTGCACAAGTGCAAGCCTCTATCACAATTTCTTTCTACAAATTTTCCATCAGGTTCTTATACTGTTAATTTTTTGTATACTGTATCTTCTTTTACATTTCTTCTATTATTAATTTTATTCAAGTACTGATTGATTGGTCCAACACAGTATATATAGTGTAGTCCAGCTCTTGGAATCTTAAGTTACATTCACAAAATGTGACTCTCACACAACACAATCAGCATGTCTATCAAACTTTCCACATCAGCTGCCAGCTGTGAAACTGCCAACTGTCAGATCCCAGTCAACTGCTGCCATGTCAGATGGCAGCTGCTAAATCAGTTCCTGATGTAACTAACCTGGCAGCCTGGCATACCACGTCTGATGGCCTAAAGATCTCAAATGGCCAATCCTGTGTACATTCCTTTTATGCTTTGATCAGCAGCTGCAGCTCATGAAAAGCATGCACCCGCTGCACCAGCTTTATACTTTACATGCTTTGTTTTTTTTTTTTCCTTTTGTTATTGATTTTAAATTACTATATAAATGAGATCCAAAATTAGTGTTTTTCTTCACTTTCATTCTTTCAAAATAAAGGAGATAAAAAAGTTAATTGATTTTATGTTTTTCTTCAATAGTTCTCCCAAAACCAACTGTGAATGATGTCAGGGACAATAAGAGATGGCAAAATTATCTATGGATACGGATATTCATAAAAATCTGCTCTATTTGGTATGGGGATAGTTATAATATTACATCAAATGTGGAGCAGGTATGAATACTATTCTTATATCTATTTTATTTGGGTGAATTGCACTCAAATACCCTGACTTTTATCATAATTGCACGTTTAATGCCAGTTTTGCCATAATTGCACTCTAATACCCTGTAATCCGTTGACCACCGTTAGAGTAACGGTTGACCAAACGGATTCAGGCAAAATGACGAGAATGCCCCTCAAAGGAAAAAATAAAAATAAAAATTGAAAATCAGATGATCTTCGAACCCAGTTGCTGGGTTCGCGTTCGAACCCAGTTGCTGGGTTCGCGTTCGAACCCAGCTGGGTTCGCGTTCAAACCCAGAAATCTGGGTTCGCGTTCGAACCCAACCTAGAAATTTGGGTTAGCAATCGAACTCAGAAACTGGGTTCGATCGCGAACCCAACAACTGGGTTCGTGCTATGAACCCTGGGTTCGTGTTCTTCGAGCACGAACCCAGATCTGAGTTGCCTTTTTTATTTGAGTTGCCTTTTTTTCCTTTTAATTTTTTTTAAAAAAAAAATCTTAAACTTAAGACCAGTAAAATGGTTGTTAAAACTATCTTTTGCTGGGAACGAATCACCCTAAATATTTTGTCCCTATTTGGCAACTCAACATATTAGACACAAAAAGAATCATTTATTGACTAAAATTATAGTTACGTACCGATTTTATATATATTTGGTCCCAAAATATCTATTTTTGGAGGAAAAGAATGGCCTAAAAAGTTTTTTCATCTTGGTCGACTAAAAATATTAGTCATATAAAGACCATTTCCGACCAACATTACGGTTGCCAAGGATACATGTTGGTTCCAAAATGTGTAGTTGTGTAAGGCGCCAAAAACTTAATCTCTCTAATCGGCGACTAAGTCGGCAAATGAGCTTCTCCATAATCATGTGACTGTCAGCTGAGTGGCAGGAGTTACTTACAAGATGAGTACTGTTTTGAGATCAAGATGATCATCAGCTTTGGTCATCATCACGAGAGAGCCTCTTCTCTCTAATCGTCAATATACAAGGGCGTAGTTAAAAATTTTTCACTGAGTGGACTAATCTAAATTTATTTTTCTATTTAAAAGTCTTACTATTGTATATAAAATAAAAAAAAAATTTATAATAGTCAAATCACTACAAAAAAAGTGACATGTAGTAACACATATTTTAGTGACATATTTTAAATGTATCACTATATGTATTATTTTGTGACAAATTTAATTATTTGTCATTATATTTTTGGAACAAAATCTCCCTTTCAAATTGTCTGTTAAAAACTTTATTTCAATTGATACTTTTTCTAATAATTTGTCACAATTAAATAAAAATTAAATAAGTTGTGACAATTAATAAAATTAGTCACAAAATTAACTTGTAAAAAAAAATAAAAAATTATTTTGTGACTCATACAATTATAACATTATAAAAACTCCGACTTTTTTATTTTATCACAAATTACTGCCTTTTATTTATTTATTTTATTTTTATCATGATTCCTAAACCCTGTTAACCAATTAGGGACATTCACATATGTGAAGGTAGTACTATTAACATGTTAATCTTTGGATAGATTTGTTTATTGAATAATAGGAAAAGAAAAAAAAATATTTTATAAATTAATTGATAAAAAAAAGAAAGTGATCAATTAATACAAATTAGATGATCAATTTTGTGACAGATTTTATAATTTTATAATTTGTCACGAAAAATTTTAAAAATAGATAATTTTTGACAATCAATATCATTAGTAAGAAATTAAATTATAAAAAAATACATTTAATTAATTTGCGACAAAAAAAAAAAAAAAAAACTCCTAAAACAAAATAGAATTATTTGCTTCGAATTCATTTAACATTCAAGAAAATTTATACAGCAACCTCTCTTTATATAAGGTGCGAACTTATTTATTCTTTTTTAGATTTACAAGAATTACGATTGGGTTATCATATTTGGGATTAAATTTAATATCGCCAATTTTTTTTTTTTTTGGTCTCAAACCTACCCGTCAAAGCAATTCTTTATTTCACCACAACTTAGTCACTATGTTTTCTCTATTATTATATTATTGATTTATCACTTTCCGAATAAAGTACAAGAAAGTGAAGGAAAGTAAGTAGAAATTAACCAAAGCAGAGGAATATAGGTATGTAAACTTTCTCTATTTTTTTTTATTAAGACCTTCTATGATTTTTTTTCTTCTCTTTTCTTCATATCGTAGTCTGTTGTAGATAGTTTTTGCAGTTTGGTGTAAGCTGATTGCACACCAACTGTTTTATTAAATGCCTTGGTAGAGTTATTTTCTTCATATCATTGACTTATAACTTTTTTTTTTTTTTTTTGGATTATATTCTTTTTCTTTTGTCATTGTGTCTTTTGTTATTTTTTTTATGTGTGAGTGTGTTGATATTTGTTTATGGATTTGTTTATTTTGTACTGTTTATTTGTTGTAATACTCATTACTTTGTACTTGATTTTTCATACTGCAGCTCAACTGTAACACCCCCTGACCCGACCCGACCGGACCGACCCAGGGAGCGCTACACGGTTTTCAATACTTTCTAAATTCATATACATTTCAAAATCGTCGTGAGCCCATCGGTAGATTTTCAAAACATTAGAAAACCAAATAGTTTAACAATTTAAAACTAATTTTCGAGTGAGCCCAATCAATAAACTTTTTACAAAAATTCGGCAGAGTTTCGTTTGTTTTTCGGATTTCCCAAAAACCTGTTTTTACACAAATCAGTTCAAATTCACTTCTCAACAACACTTTTATAACATTTTCAAACAGTTACGCACTCTGCCGTTTAGTGCGACTTACCATCACAATTTATAAAGTATAACAAATCAAACTTTAATATTTACAAACATAATAACAATATAAGACAGAAATCATAAATAATTGATTACAAAACATATTTACAGACTCACTGTATATGCATGTTTACAAAATACATATATAACAATAGAACTACCCAACTGTAGTAATTCTGTGACTCGGTCTGCAACTCTTTCTTCCTCAGTCTTTAACTTCTTCCGGATCCCTGGTACCTACGCGTTAGAAACAAAACTAACGCGCTAAGCATAAAGCTTAGTGGGTGTACTATAAACTCAATTAAATAAACCACAATATAAATATCTTTTAAAAAGAAATAAATCACAATATGAATTTCATTTCTAATCATGTACAAATCAAATGAACTTCAAAATCAAATCATAAAACAGTTTCCATCACTTTAATTTCCACAATAAAAGCAACATATAAAATCGATTAATAATTTCATTCAATTCACTTCCCAATTCGTTTCAAATCTGGCCCGCTAGAATACTAAACATAACAGGACTGGAATATGGGTCAAACTCCCACCGAGGACGAATCCTACGAGTGGTACGTGTCTCCCAACTCTAGGACCGTGGGTATGGAACCTAGAGAGGTACATAACTCCCTATCCCAGGAACGAATCCTTGGGAAGGTATATGGCTCCCAACCCCCAGGACGAATCCTGAGGAGGTACGTATCTCCCAGCCTCTGGACGAATCCAAGAGGAGGTACATAATAATCATCAGTATCAATCAGTAGCGGCGCAGTACTGCTCAGTAAAACCCAGCTGGTATACCAACCTCCTATATCCATTTCTATGTCTAAGTATCCTAGGGCCGTTTCCGATAAACTAAATTCACAATCAATTTTGTAATAGGTAATCAATAACCGATAATTACTCAATAAACATATAAGTCACGTAGCATTCTTCAAGAATCATACTCAAAACTTTTACGAAAATCTAAATCAATTATTTTTAACGAAATCGAAATATTCGAAAACGAAATCGAAATACGATCTATCACAAAATCGGTCCAAAATCAACAATAAAGACATCAAATATCGATTTTTCATATACAATAAACAATTTTCATACTAATAATCGAAAACGAAATCTTCCAACAAAAAACGGAAACGAAAACGAAAACGAAAATAAAATAATAACGAAAGACTTTTCGTAACGATTTCGAAAACAAACGTACACCAACCTGGGAACCGTTTTTTTCGTTCGAGAAGTCGCGGTTCTACGATTTCGTTTTCCTTCCCTTTCCCTTTTCTCTTTCACCCACACTTTCTTTCTCTCCCTTTCCTTCCTCTTCTTCTTCCTCTTCTTCTTTTTCTTTCTCTCTTCTTCTTTTTCTTCTTTTTCTTTTCTTTTCTCGGTCTCTTTTTCCTTCTTTCTCGCTCTCTCTCTCTTCTCTCGCTGTTTTCTGGCTTCTGCGAGAAGCTTCTCTTTTTTTTATATTTTTTTCGCTACCGCGACCGCCGTCGCGACCTGTGGTCGCGCCACCAGGTCGCGGTGCTCACTGGAGCATTCGCACCGCCTTCGTCGCGAGCGCACCTTGGTCGCGCTGGAGATCGCGTTGCTCGCTGCCCGAATTCGACGTTTTCATCGCGAGCAGTTCATCGCGACCTGTGGTCGCGATGCTCACTGCCAGAAATCGCGTTTTCCACCGCGAGCGAGCCATCGCGACCTGTGGTCGCGGTGACCAGGTCGCGATGCTCTCTGTCTCCATTTTCGATTTTTCATACATCAATTTTCAACCATTCAATCTGGTCCGTTGGAAATCATAAAAATAAACATACATTTAATTACATTTACACCCCCTCTAATAACAAAATTTATTTTCACATATATAAAATTAATTACACAAAATCCGGAATGTTACACATCTTGCCTACCATTGTTATGAAAATCCACTTGCATCCTACAAGGCTCATATCATGTGTATAAGGCACTAAAGACCAATGAAAGTTTAAGTGCAACGGTCTATATGAACCTAGAGGGGGGTGAATAGGTTCTTACCCAATTTTTTTGATTATAAACACATAACAAATGCGGAAGAGATAAACAAAATCAACACAAGGATTTTAGCGTGGAAAACCCCTTCCAACAAGGGATCAAAAACCACGGGACCACTCTTGGCCACTTAACGGACAATTCACTAGTGATAAATGCAGTACACCCTCAAGTTGAAATTACAAGGACTCACACCTCTTGGACTATCCCGCTCTAGTCTACCCGCAGGCCTTTTCCCTAATGATCTCCTAAGATCCACTAGGTGACTAAACGTATATCCTCAAGCAATCCTAGAATTCACACTCCTATTGGCGTGAGCCTACACCTATCGTCTCGCAAGAGCCAACTAGTAAAATTCCACACAAATGCAACTTTTGCACAAGAAGCAAACTTTGAGCTTGTTCACAAGACTTCACCAAAGTCACACAAGCTCTTCCAATAACACAAAGGATTATAGTCTAAGTGTTCAATGATGCATGAACATACAATTAGGATGCATGACTAATACAACCTATGATGCTAAGTGAACTAGTGCACACAATCTACTTAAATAACACTTAGCATAAACACATTTCAAGACCTAACAATTTTTGCAACAAATTCAACACTTTCAAGTCATGAAACAAACATATTCAATGCATGAACTCTACAAGGCAGCCAACATGTTTATATGAGTAAATTATTATAACAACAACTAACACTCTTGATCCAACCTAGATTAGTACCAATCCACTAAACACATGTGAGATAGATGCTTAATTCATTCAAGCAAGATAAATGCATCCTAAATCACAACATCAAGTTATCTAGGTACTAATTTAACTTTCTAAATGCCTTATCATGCATTAAACACAAAACACACAAGCTTTCATTCAATTAATATCTATAAAACTCCATTAACTCTCATTTAAGAATAACAAAGAGATTCAAATGAAATGAATCATAAAACAACTTGAACAAACAAGAAACAAACTTACCACAAGTCTCTAATTTGATTCCATGGACATACAAGAGAGATTGGGTGAGTTTTGAGAGATTGGAGTTGAGAAAGTATGAAGAGAGGAAGCTGCTAGGGTTCTTCTTTTTGGATTCTTGATGAAAAAGACGAAGTGGCATTTATATATAGGAAGAGCCACGGGTCGGGTTGCCATACAAAATGGGTCGGACACACATGTTGGGTCGGGTGCAGTTTTCTGCACTGACCTATGTTCGGTTTCAAGCTAATATCTAGAGAAACGCCACCCAGAAAATTCTGAAAAACTAGCTGAAGCAAGTAGACACATATATGAACAACTTTCATGAAGAACACCATTTAAAATTCGGACATTAAGGGTGCCATATTGGACCACATACATGACACACAAAAACTGTCTCCCCTGTTTTTTCAGCACTGACCTATGTCTGGTGTTTAGCTATTATCTAGAGACGTGCCACCCAGAAAATTCTGAAAAAATTAGAGAAGAAGGTAGAGACATATATGAACAACTTTCATGAATGACACCATTTACAATTCTGACAGGAAGGGTGACATATTGGACCACATACATGTCAAACAAAAACTGTCTCCCCTGTTTTTCCAGCACTGACCTATGTCCAGTTTCTATCTAATATCTAGCGACGTGCTGCCCAGAAAATTCTGCAAACCTGACAGAAGTAAGTACACACATAGACCAACAACTTGCATGAAGAATACACTTTGAAATTCGGATAGGAAGGTGGAGATATGGGACCATCTATAGGATGCATCTGCAGAACATAACATATGAATGCAATACAATGAACTATGCATCATAGACCATGTCAATGATGAATGAGATGCCTAGAAACATAATGAATGATATGTTGTGAGTGTGTGAGATCCTAAAAACCTTTGTGAGATTGAGAGCAACTTACCAAATGAATCGATGATCTTGATGCCTTCAACGAAAGCTCCTAAACACAATTACAACCAAAGAGTGTTTTGCACGGAATTAGCCAACCTAGAAAATACTCGACCTAACAACCAGGTATTGTTAGCTTGAAGAACATGAAACTCTTCCTTCATAGCTTCATGCCAGGCAGGACTTGCCAAGGCTACTTTGACACTTTTTGGCTCAGCAGCAGGTGCAATTTTTTTATGTATACCCTTTTGGCTTTAGAGCACTACTCTTGAGCCATGTGTTTAGGAACAGCAAAGCATGGAACTGAAGGAGTGACCACTAGCAAGGAAGGAACTTTGTGCCCCTAAAGTTCCACCCAGAGTAGAAGCTGTAAATTGAGATTGGTTGGGAACTGAAGGAGCAGCTGCAAGCTGATGTTGAGTAAATATTGGTATGGAAGCCTGCAGGATGTGAATCTGTTGATTTAGTGGTGAATGGTATAGGATAAGGAAATTTCATCTCATTGAAAAGAACATGCCTAGAACTGAAAATCTTCCATTTTAAAGCAAGACATTTATAGCGTTTATGAGAATGACTATATCCAATAAACACACACTTTTGAGAATAAAAATTAAGTTTGTGTTTGGAGTAGTCCCTCAAATAGGGAAAACAGGTGCACCCAAAAACCTTTAAGTAGCTATCATTTGGTTTCTTCTTAAACAGCTTCTCATAAGGTGACAGGAAGTGAAGAACTGATGATGGTAAGTTGTTGATAAGGAAGGTAACAGTGGAGAAGGCTTCACACCAAAATTAGAGAGGCATATAGGCATAAGAGAGAAGAGTAAAGCCAAGCTCAACAACATGTCGGTGTTTCCTCTCAGGCACCACATTCTGCTGATAGGTGTAAAGACATGAAAATGTCATCGGAACTCCTATATCAGATAGAGGTTTGGAGAAACAGAAATACTCTGCTCTCATGTCAATGTTTCATAGCTTAATTGGCCTCCTAAATTGTAACTTCACTTGTTTCTTGAACACAAGAAAAGTGGTGAGTGTTTCAGACTTCAATCTCAATGGAAAACACCATGAGCATCTTGTAAAAGCATCAATGAATATGATATATATCTATATCCTTCAGTGGACAGTAATGAGGTTGATCCTCAAATGTGACTATAATTAGCTCTAATAGAATTTGAGCTAAAATGTCATGCCTCACAAATGGTAATTTATGCAGTTTTCCTATCTTACATGTATTACAAAAATCTTATGAGTGAATTTTAAAAGGAAAGTGCATAGATTTAAGTATTTTCTGCACAACAAGTGAAGAATGATGCCCAAGCTTAGCATGCCAAATAGCAGAATTTGTTTGTGCCACTAAAGCAACATCAAAGGCAACAGGCATTATAGACCTATTTAATTGTGTAGCATGCGTAGAAACAGAACTATTATTGTTACAAGTATAGCTGTTAGCAGCTGAATTCTTCTTGGAGGCATTAGAGGAAAAAAATCTCATAGGTAACTTTCTGGGAGCAGCAGCTAGTTTCATATGGTACAACCTGTTCTCAATGGTGCCTTGAAGTAGAAGCCTCTTGGTGTTCAGATCCTTAACAACACAATTGTTAGCATATAATTCAGCACATGCATTGTTGCCCTTTGTCAATTTAGAGATGTTCAACAGATTTTAAGAGATAGTAGGTACATGTATGATATGCTTGAGATGTAAGGCAATTCTTGGTGGCGTGTGTGATTGAATGGTAGTGTCATCAGCATGAGCAATGTCTAAGTTTGCACCATTGTTATGCCTTTTGTGTACCCGCAAGTATACGAGGTCGGCACAAGTAATATATAATTGTGAGTTCTGATTATCGTTCCCACAAGGATAATTAGAAGTTGAATATTGAAATTTACTAAGTCTAATGCCATCTAGAAAACTAATTCAATGTTTGCGATATGTAACTTATAACATAATTAAACTATAAAACTAGAAATTAAAAGGATTTTCTAATTAAGGAGAAAAGAATTAGGGAATCTGATTTCACTAATTAATCCTAATGATGTCAGATAACTATGCATGGACATTCAAGCCAATGATTGGTGTTCATGTTATATAGCTATCCGAAATCCTCTCTTAAGGCAAATTGAACCTATTCAACATATGCTAACACCTTATCTCTCCATGAATATCTAATATATGAGAATGCAATAAACACGGTAACATATTAGATCACATAACCTACACCAATATATCTCTATTTGGTTCCTAGGCTATGGTGTTAATTTATCGAATACGTTGTGAGCGTCTTCTTTCAGTACTTGACCCACAACAACAAGATGTTGAATATTGGTGATCAGGCAATACACAATCAATGAACCATTAAATCAACACTCAATCAAATAACTCAAATCATCCAAGCATTTATTAACCTCAATCAAAATTCATAATACGTTTTATCATCATCCCTAGTATAGAAAATTTAGTTCATGACTAGGAAATAAAAATACATAATATTTTTCATCAAGAACATCATGAACAAAATAAGATTAAGGAAGAGCATGTGAAAGAAAAACTCTAGATGGCTGGACTCTCGTCTGAAAACGACTCGGCTGAGTTTCTCCATATACAAATCCGATTCTTATGAGCGATCGAAGTCGTCCTGCAAATCGATATGATAGCTAGTCTCCTAGGCCTTCTTATCTCTTCTTCTTCCTTCTTTTCTCTCTCTCTCTCTCTCTCTCTCTCTCTCTCTCTCTCTCTTTTGTTTTAT
The DNA here is from genome assembly GCA_003430845.1 of Xanthoceras sorbifolium. Classification (NCBI taxonomy): domain Eukaryota; kingdom Viridiplantae; phylum Streptophyta; class Magnoliopsida; order Sapindales; family Sapindaceae; genus Xanthoceras; species Xanthoceras sorbifolium. The sequence goes on along the minus strand of CM010620.1, from coordinate 28,213,392 downwards.
GAAAATCCTGGATGCCTCCCTTCTAAAAATCTCGTTTTCCTTTTATATGGCCAGCTAGGGTTTCCAAAATAAACGGCACTCGCGACTTGGCAACTCGAGAGCCAAGTCGCGAGTCAACTCACATGTCTCTCGGCCTTGCTGGGAATTATGCCCTCTCGAGAAAGTCGCGCGAGTCTCGGTCCTGGTTGTGCTGAAGGCCTTCGCGACTTAGCCAACTCGTGTGAAAGTCGCGAGGCAGGTCGCGCGTGTCTCTGTCCCCTTGCCTGATTATTGCTCTTGCGAGTTAGCCAAATCGCGCCCAAGTCGCGACCTAACGGACGAGTGCCTCTGGATTTTTGCTAGAGATTGTTCTTCACGATATGCCAAGTAGCGAGTAAGTAGCAAGTGGAAGTTCAATGCACTTTCGGCTGAAATCAACCGAAGTCACCAACAGTACCTAACAACCTACACACTCAAGGAAACCATCAAAAATATCCCATAATCACTTGAAAACGAATAAAAGCACGGAGATACGAGGCTCCATTTCTAGCAAGAAATGGAGCTAACAACCATTTTCTACCATCAATTTGTCATTACCTCGGTAATCAGACAGAAGAGACAAATTATTTAGATTAGAGTTGATGTGGTTAGTGGTACCACTGTCCACATACCAAGGCTGCTTGGTTACATTATCTGGATTGGCAAAAAAATTGTGAATAACTCTGATGTATGTTACCTTGATATGGTGAGCTGTTCTAAGTCACATAAATTTGCTGTTGATTGTTTCCTAGATCTGCAATGTTAGACTGAATATTCTCCTGAGCAAAGTTAGCTTGATTGTTTGGAGTAGGTCCCTGAAAACCTTGATCAAAACTTTTAGAACATTGCAAAGCCTCATGGCCAGGTTTTGCATACAATTGGCAATAAATTCTTTGATTACATCATGTATATCTACCTTTTCTAGAGCCATTTCTGCCTTTAAAACCTCATATATTGTGTTACTAGAATTACCTCCATTCCTCTTATCTCTTCTATCATTATTTCCACATTGATTTAATGCAAAATGAGCAGCTGCTCCAGCTACATTCAGCTGAGTTGAAGTGTTCATGTGTTCTTTTATTTGTTCCTGCATCAAGAATAGAAATTGAGCATCTTCAAGTGACATAGTTTGGTGTTGTGAGGAAATTAACACAACTACTGAATCATACTCATGACCAACACCACTCATGAAACTTAAGATTAGGTCTCGATCAGGTACATCTTCACCAGCAGCCATCAAAGCATCACCAATATTTTTTTATTTTTAAGATGAAATCACTAATAGAGTCTCCTCCTTTTTTAACAGTTTGTAGTTGTTGTCTAAGTTGAAGAATTCTAGCTAATGATTGTTACGAATATAATTTTTCTAGCTTGAGAGTTGATGAAGGCTTGGTTGATCTGTTGATTTACAATAGTTTCTCCTCCTGCATTAACAGAATGCACCTTGATGAACTGATCTATAGCTTGAGTAGAAGTGGAGAAGAAACTTCAAGATCCAAAGCTCTAATAGCTAGAAGGATATGTGCATTCCAATGAATGTAATTGCTTCTATCGAGGTTCAGAGAAACATTGAAGGTCAATGTTTTGGCTATGGAGTTTAGATCTGAAGTAGATGGTGATGCCATGGTTTTGTTGATGTTTACTGAAGTATCTAAATCAGTAAAAGCAGAGGATCCCATGGACGTTTGTCAATGGCTCTGATACTATATAAATCTTGATTACAAGATTGTCAAGCACTGATTTGTGCTTCAATGTTCATTGAGGAACATGAGCTGAATGTGAAAAGCTATGGAGATGTATTTTTAGATTTGGAATTCCAGAATATGCTTAATTAATTATCTCCAAATTACATTGAGCCATTTACACTAATCATAACATTACAATCATGCATTTCCTGAGAATAATAATCTGTAACTAACTCCTCACAACCTTCCAGGCTGGCTGCCACATCAGCTCTAACTTGGCAACCTGGAATGTCTTGACTTCAGATGATGATCAGCTGCTCTTTCCTCGGCTGACTTGATCACTGATCTGTACACTGCCAGACCAGAGTATTTTGTTGCTCCATCATGCAGATCCTTTCCATGATTATCAGCTGAGATAGATGCATCTGATTGTGCAACTCTCAAGTGCTGGAATGTTTGATCATTTCTTGCACCACACGCTTCTGTGGCTGCAACATGCCAAGGTTAGCTAGCTGCAATCTGTGCAGCATATGTTGTTATAACATGAGACTCCTTCACATATGCAACACACGTCTCTCATAAGGATATGAATGTCCATGTGAAGGGTTGCTTGCTGTAGATGCTTGGCAACCACTAGTAACCACCATGTCAACCGCTGCCTAGAGGCTTATATATAACCTTGATCTGGCCATTAGTGAGAAACTCCAACATTAATTGAAAAGAGTGAAAACTCTATTACAGCAGCCCAGTACTCTACTACAGCGAGAAAAGTGTGTGACGGCCTTTGCACGATCATTTCGGAGAAACTAAACAAGTTTGAGTGTTAGATATGTAAAGAGATATGTGAAAAAGAGAGAGTAAGAGAAGCGACCGATTAGCGATATAAAATATTACGTGTATAAGTTAATACTCGATAAATTAATAACATCCTTTTATAAAAATTGTAAAGGATAATACAAAGGTAGTAGCAGCAACATGCCCTTGATTAACTACAAAGTCATCAATAAAAGCATTCACATCAGGCTATGCATGTCTTTCTAGCTCTGAATCACCTTGCACTATGAAACAGAGGAGCAACATCACTATGCTTGTTTTTCCAGCGAAGCATCATGGTTCAATTCTTGATCAAGCTGATGATCAAAGGTTTACAGGAGGTTGATCATCAAGCTTTACTGTCCAGCTGTCATTATCCAGTTAGTTATAAACTGCTGACATGGCAGTAGTTAGTTACACATGGAATCAGCGTGTTGCTGAGGTGGCATCATTGATCAGACTCTTAGGGAATCCATTGCTCACACGTTTTGTTAGTTACACATGGAATCAGTTAGTTATATATTTTTGCTTGTATATTTTAATGAAATATAAATATATTTTTGCTTGTTTTCTTGAAATTTAATGCTAGTTGCGTGTCATCTCTAATTGTTTTTGTAATTCACTTAAAAGTTTTAGGGTTGAATTGTCATATTGCAACAAGAAATTATCTAGCGCCATTGATGTTTGCTGAGTGCTTTCTTACTAAAGTTGTATCATCATCAACTTTGTTGTAGGAAAGATTTTCTGTGGTGTTGTCAAAATATATCTATCTATCTATATATATATATATATAAACAAAATATAGAAGTATACCAGAAAATTAATCGAATATGAAATTAATAAAATATAGACATATAAAAGTACATTAACAAAATATATAAGTATACAAGTAAATTAATCAAATATAGAAATATTAAATTAAAAAAAATATGGAGGTATACACATAAATCAACCAAATATAAAAATATACAAGTAAATTAGCTAAATCTGGAATTAACAAATGTAGAAGTATGCAAATAAATTAAGCAAAAATAGAAGTATATAGGTAATTTAATCAAGTATAAAATTATACAAACAAATTAACTAATTATAGAATAATACGAGTAAATTAGATAAATGTGAAATTAAAAAATATAGAAGTATATAGGTAAATTAACTAAATATGAAAGTATACAAGTAAATTAATCATTATAAAATAATACGAGTAAATTAACCAAATGTGAAAATAACCAACAATACATCACATTGTATCTATTAATCAATACATTATTATGATCATATAAATTCAAACTACAAACATATATTTACAGTTTATAAAATTTATTTGACAACTGCCCCAGTCTACTCAAAATTTCTTAATTTGATAATTTAATATTTAAAATGCACTAAACTTGTTTGAAGATATTGGTTTTTTTAAAATTTGAAAGATTCGGATTTGATCCTAAAACGTACTTATCTAGTCTTTAAACATTTTTGTACGGCGCACTATTAGGCCTTATAAGAAAGAGTATTGCCATCAGATCATTTCATCGTAATGAAATTTTAAAATGTGCAAAAATCTTTTATAATAATATAATGCGCTATTTTAATTCATCACGGAGTGTCGATGATGGATCATTTCCTCATAATTAAACTTATAGTACAAAACACTATTATATGATGTAATATAAAACCTAATAATGGAGTGTTGACACGGATTATTTCGTTAGATTTAAAATTTTGATGGTATACAAAACTCTTTTACATGAATTATTAACTCATGATGGACTATAACCGCAGAATCATTTCCTCCAAGTGAAACTTGACATTATAAAATCATGTTTGGTGTCTCTCATTTATGTTCAAGGGGCACAAACTTTTGTTGGAAACTCAAGTTTCTCCTCGTACTGTTTTTCATGGTGTGAGAACTGTGAAAGTCCATAATTTTCAAAGAAATGTTTTAATGGGAGAAACAAAAACTAGTTTATATCTTATTACAATCGGTTCAATAACTTACCAGATTTGAAGACATGCCTTGGAATCAAATATGTATGTTCTCTCTCTCTCTCCCCCTCTGTCTGTGCAGGAAAATGACTTTTATATCCACCCAACCACATGGCGTAAAAAAGGCATATTGGATGGTAATAATGGAAATTTGAGTTCACGAACGAAGTAAATCACGTGCTTATATTTTTTTTTTAGAATAAAGTACTATATAAATGAGATCCAATTCTGTTATTTTTTCTTAATTTAATTATTTTTTAAAAAATGAGATTAATAGTTGATTGATGATTATCTCTTAATTTCCTGCAATTCTAAATTTTTTTATGGGTTTTTGCAGTGACTAATTAACCGTGGGCGATCCAATGATCATCCTTGGGTGGTGGATTTTGTTCCATTGAGGTACCAATTAAAATGCATGTACGATAAAATATGGAACTGAACAAGGTGGAGAACTTTAGCGATGAAGCTACGGTTATTGATGATAGGACTCAAGAACTACGTTGTGATTTCTCAAATTATCAATTTCCTTATGATTAGATTTGGTGGCATGTAAATTGTAATAGGTAACCTGTGAAGTTTTTTATATTTTTATGGGAAGTGGCGTATATATTTTTATGGGAATCTGAGCAGGGTATGTCTAGTGTGGTTTTGGATTATTTCTCAGATTTGTTCAAGTCTATCCAGCCATCATCATCCGATTTCTCTGCTGCCTCCTCCTTTCTTGAGCGTAAAGTTGATGCCCATATGGCAGGCAGACTTGGAGAGGCTTTTACCCGATCAGAGGTGCGTGCTGCAGTTTTTGAAATGGGTCCAAATAAGGCCCCTGGCCCCGATGGCTTCCATGCTCTCTTCTTTCAGAAATTTTGGAACGTGGTTGGAGAGGATGTTTCTAGTGTATGTCTTAATGTTCTTAATGGTGGATGCTCAATCAAGGAGTTCAACGCCACTAATGTTGTCCTGATTCCTAAGGTTAAAAACCCGGAGCGTATGATCGATTTTAGGCCCATCAGCCTTTGCAGTGTTATTTATAAGACTGTTTCCAAGGTTATGGCAAATAGGTTGAAAGAAATTCTGCCCCTCATTATATCTTCGGAGCAGAGTGCTTTTGTACCAGGGCGGTTAATTTTTGATAACATTATGGTTGCTTTTGAGCTTCTCCATTCTATCAAGAGACAGAAAAAGGGCAAAAGAGGGTATGCAGCGATCAAACTGGACATGAGTAAGGCTTACGACCGTGTGGAGTGGGGCTTTCTGGAGCTTATCTTGGAGAAACTAGGGTTTCCTAATCAGTTTAGAGCCCTTGTTATGGATTGTGTGTCGACCTCCAAACTTTCCTTCCTGATAAATGGGAAGTCTGTGGGGGAAGTCAATCCGCAAAGAGGGTTAAGGCAGGGATGTCCTTTGTCTCCTTATCTCTTCCTTCTCTGTGCAGAAGTTTTATCTTCTCTTATCAAAGGCAACGAATCTAATGGGCAATATCTGGGTATGAGATGTTGTCGCGGGAGCCCGCTAGTGAGTCATTTGTTTTTTGCAGATGACAGTATTGTTTTCTGCAGGGCTTCAGTTCAGAATTGTGAGAAGTTGAAACAGATCCTAAATGTTTATGAGAAAGCCTCTGGCCAGCGGATTAATTTGCAAAAGTCCAACATCACCTTTAGTCCAAATGTGGCAGATGCCTGCAGTGCTAATATCTTGAATTGTCTGGGTCTAGTTAATGCCCAAGCTCATGATAAATATCTAGGTCTTCCAACCATGGTGGGGAAAAATAAAAGGAAAACCTTCAGTGACATTAAAGAGAGGGTATGGCGTAAGATCAGAGGGTGGAAGGGCAATCTCTTCTCGATGGGCGGGAAAGAAGTTCTTATCAAAGCAGTGGCACAAGCTATCCCTACCTTCACAATGAGTATTTTCCAGTTGCCTTCTGCTCTGTGTAATGAGTTGTGCTCTATGATTATGGGCTTTTGGTGGGGTGCCTCAGATGGTAATAAAAAAATTAGCTGGGTCTCTAAAGACAAGTTGTGCTCTCCGAAAATTAGTGGGGGGCTTGGGTTTAAAGATTTATCTCTTTTTAACCAAGCTCTTCTGGGCAAGCAGGCTTGGAGAATTGTTATGAATAATGACTCGTTGGTTTCTAGAGTTCTTAAGGCAAAGTATTTCAGGCAGGAGGAGTTCTTATCTGTCTCGCTGAAACAGGGGAGTTCTCATCTGTGGAGGAGTTTGGTTTGGGGCAGGAGTCTTCTTATTAAGGGCCTTCGTTGGAGGGTAGGGAATGGTAAGAATATCAGTGTTTTTCAGGACCCTTGGATACCAAGGGAGTCCACATTCAGACCCTTCTCGAATGCCCCTGTGGATGATCTCATGGTCGCATCTCTCATTTCCCCTTCGTCCCATTCTTGGGATTTGGCTAAGCTCGATCAGGTATTTGTGGCAGCAGATAGGGATTCTATTCTGGAAATCCCTCTGAGTTTGGGTGATTGTAATGATTCCTTAATCTGGCATTTTGATAAGAATGGGGAGTATTCTGTGAAGAGTGGGTATAGAGTTGCAGCGCAGGAAAAACTCTCCCTCAAAGGTTCTTCCTCGTGCCCGGATTCGAAATGGTGGCTTACTCTTTGGAATCTCAACATCCCCCCCAAAATTAAAATTTTCATATGGAGAGTTTGCCACAACGCCATCCCGTCTCTTTGTAATCTTTGCTCTAGGAAGATTTTGGTTAACCCGTGTTGCTCTAGATGCGGTGATGCTCCCGAGAGTTCAGCTCATGCCCTTTTTTGGTGCAGCTCCGTGCGCACTATTTGGGAGTCCACTGTTTTCTGGGACATTCTCAATTTGCAGTGCTATATTTCTTGTTTTGATTTGATTTTGTGGGTTTTTGTTAGGGCTAAGAGAGCAGAGCTTGAGGAGTTCTGCATGATCCTGTGGGGGGTTTGGTCTGAAAGGAATGCTGTCTGTCATTCTAAATCTCCCAGGGTTAGTGCTGATTTGGTTTCTTGGTCTCTCTCTTTGCTTCGCGAGTTTCAGGGTACCCAGAAGGTCTTTGGCCCTTCTCTCCAGCCCCCCAGGCAGCCTCGCTCTCCTCCGTGGTCGCCTCCTCCCGCAGGTTCCCTGAAGTTGAATACCGATGCAGCAGTGAAGCCTGGGTGTTCTGTGATGGGTTCTGGTGCAGTGGTGCGTGATTCTCAGGGCAAGGTTGTTGCAGCTTCTGCCAAGCCCCTCTTGGGGTTTTTTCCTGCTGAGCTTGGCGAGCTGCTGGCGTTGCGAGAGGGGTTGCTGCTGGCGAAGGAGTTCAACCTGATTATTGAGTGGGTTGAGTTAGATGCTGTCACTGTTGTGGCTAGGTTGCTTAATTCTCTTCCTAGTTCTGTTATGGACCCTATTTTTTCTGATGTTAAGGCTCTATTTAGGGCTGTGGGAGTCTCCAACTGTCATGCCATTCCTCGTTCGGGGAATGGAATGGCACACTCTCTTGCTTCCCTAGCCTTTTCCTCTAAGGAGGAGTTTTGTTGGTTCAATCCTGAACCTAACTTTCTTGTTGGTCTTCTGTAATAGAAGTTTCTTTTGAAATCAAAAAAAAAAAAAAAAAAAAAATAAGTTAAAAGATTAGTCTATTGAGTTATTTAGCTTTGAATTCTCTACGTGTTTTAAAACCGACAAAATGTATGTTCACAAACATCATATTCATAAATTTGAATAATATTGTTGAAAAGCAGACAGCTCATAGCAACACCAAACATTGAGGAATAAAAGTGAACTTGGAATTTTTATTTTTTTTTTGAGAGATAGGGTTTCTTTCATTTTCTGGCTAATTATGCTTGTTCTTTCTTTTTTTTCGTGATGGGAGATTGTGCGAACAAATATGGAACTGAAGTACATCAACTGTATTTCTTTTTCTTCTCTTTTCTTTTAAAAAAAAAAAAACAAGAAGATTGGCATATGCTATATGTGAAGCATAAATTTGAATCTTCGTGATGTTTAGAAAGTGAAAATAGAGAATATTGATAACCTCTAGTTATAAAAAAAACGTTTTTTAAATTGTATTATTATATGAATTTTCAAAAAACGTAATTTAGGCCTTCTTTTATATTCACAAATGTGCACTTAAACCCATTTTAACCATGGTGATTTAAAGAGAAAATTAATTGTGCATGAACATGTATATATACAATATAATCTCTATAAATTAATACTCGATAAGTTAATAATTTTTTTTATATAATAAATTTTGTCGGTTCCAAATTGAGCCAACAAGATAAATTATTAATTTTCGGTTAAATTATATAAGAATACATGTTGGATTGGAATTAAACCAAGAGTCATAGTTATCTTTATTTGTTATCATCATCATGTTATTAAATTAGATTAGTCTTTATCATTTGAGATTAGACTTATCTTAATGATTAGATTTATCATTCCACTATTCTATTTATTTATTTTTATTTTTTTTGACAAAGGAAAATTAATATAAACCAAAACCACACTTACAACTAAGGTTCAGCAAGGATTAGCTCCTCCACACATGGAGGAACATCCTCAACCCGAACCATCGAATCTAAAACAGAAAGACCAAGCCTAGTTAACCTATGAGCCACACCATTACAATTATGAGAAATAAACTTAACATGCGAAATAGAAAGGCAAACTTTAAGCTGAATAATATCATAAATAATAAGACCAACATTCGACATGGGCGGAATTTCCTCAACAATAGAGGATACCAAAGAAGAATCATCTGATTCAATGCCCACCGGCAAGATGCCCAACTCCAAAGCCAGCTGAATACCACAATGAGTAGTCATAGCTTCCGCAACTTCAATCGAAACTAACAAGGCATAAGATTAAGCTAGAGCTACCATAACATGGCCATGACAATCACGGATGATAACATTAAAGTCAACTTTTTTATTCAAAGAATCCAGGGCCACGTCCGAATTAATTTTAAACCAACCCGAAGAAGGAGCCAGCCACCTGGATGGAGCCGAAGCAACCAAGGAAGAAGGAGTTGAATTGGCTTTAACATAATCTAATAAAAACAAAACCGCCCAAGGAAAAATCTTAGCCACCAAAAGCCTTATGCTTGCAAACAACGAGCTGTTTCTATATAACCAAACCCGCCAAAGGATGACATAAAGATCATCAAAATCTGCATGAGAAAGAAAGGCTTTGCACAAGGCCAAAAAATCAAACAAAGAGTCCTGAAAGGCAGCAATAATATAAGCAAAGGAAGGCCGTGATTTACGAATAAGCTTGAGAAGGCAACAACCCCACAATGCGTGAACGGTGGATTCAAACCCAGAATTACACAGCAGACACTCATCCAAAGATGCAATATGGCAACGAACCGGATTACCTACAGAAGGTAACCAATTATGGCAAGCTCGCCAAATAAAGAGCCAAACTTTGGGAGGGATACCAAGATGCCAAATGAGCATAAAGAGACACTTAAGAAGAGCTGCTAGCATGAGACGGATCTTGAGTGGCTAACTAATGTGCACTTTTTATAGATAACCTACCGAATTTGTCAAAGTGCCAACATAAGGCATCTTCTCTAGGGAAGGGAGGGATAGATAAAATGGCATCAGCCTCTTTTGGAAAAAAGAGACATGCACCTGTGAAAAACCTGATTGAACTCAGATTAGTAACATTGCACTTGATAGTGAAGAATAAAGGCAATGTTGCTTATGTGTAAAGCAATAAGTAGAGAGAATTGTGTGATCAATAGAAATGGTTCATTTTCATTTCTCTGAATAATATGATCAAAAAGCTGTACAAGGAATATATAAACATGAAACATAACCGACTATTGACCTTAGCTTACCTCAACAAACTTGGCTGCAAGTTGTCAAATTGCATAACATAATTCTAACAAATAATAACAGAGTTCTAACTAATTTTTACAACAACATCAAGCTGATTCATAATCAAGCCTATAGTGATTATGATCAGCTTGATGTGGAATTATTAATGAGCTATAGAGTGCTACTTCAAAGTGGTAAAGTGAGCCACCATGTATCACATCTTTGTTGTTGGGAACACTGTTACATGGCATGCATTTATTGCTTGTTGTGTTAACTAAGTTGCAAGCCTTTTTTCTTTGTGTTGAGTCTTCACTGTTCTCATGATAAGTATGCATATCTCTACATTCCCCCGCAAGCGAAATGGAGGTGATTCAACCAAATTGAGCTTGGAACAAAGAATCCAAAACTTGTCCCTAGTCATGCCTTTGGTAAGCAAATCAGCAATCTAAAACTTGGTTGGCACATAACAAGGTTCTACAAGATTAGTTGATACCTTCTCTCTAATGAAATGAGTATCAATATCAATATGTTTGGTTCTTGCATGAAAAATCGGATTTTGAGCAAGGGCATTAGCACTTTGATTGTCACACCATATGACAGTGCATTTGGGAATGGCAATGTGAAGTTCTTTGAATAAGGATTGCAACCACAAGATTTCAATTATCAATTATGCAATGAAACGGTACTCAGCTTCAGCACTAGAGCGGGCCACAATAGTTTGCTTCCTCAAACACCATGAGATTAAGTTTTCACCAAAAAAAACACAATTGTCACTCATTGATCGCCTATTATCAATACTACTCACCCAATCAGCATCGGAGTAAGCCTCCAACTTCAACGTATCAGTCCTTTTGAACCATAAACTTTTATTGATAGTGTCACAAAGATAACAAAGCACACGTTTGCATGCAAGCCAATGAGACGGCTTTGGTGAGATTAGAAATTGACTTAGATTATTAAAAATATAGCTAATATCAAGCCGAGTGTAACACAAATATTGTAAGGCTCATATAGTACTTATATACACAGTTGGATCACTAAAAGGATCACCTTCATAGAGGCTAAGCTTTGCACCCAAACTAGTAGGAGACTCACAAGACTTGGATCTCAGCATATTGGACTTCTTTAAAAGATCAACAATATATTTTGATTGAGTGATATATAATCCTGTAGAATCCCTATATGGCTCAAGGCCAAGAAAGTAGTTGATAGAGCCTAAAACGTTGAGAGCAAAGGTATGTTGAAACTGAGAAATAACAGCTTGTATTTAAGCAGCACTCCCTCCTATGGTGAGAATATCATCAATGTATACAAGCAAGTATAAGGTGGTTGTACCTTGGTGTTTGATGAATAAGGAGACATCAGATGTAAAGTTATGAAAATCCCGTGAAAGAAGGGCAGATCGAAGCTTGTGAAACCAAGCTTTAGGAGCTTGCTTCAACCATACAAAGCTTTGACAAGCTTACACACATGAGAAGGCAGCTTTAAGTCCATTAAACCTTCTGATTGAGACATGAATACTTCCTCTTGAAGATCACCATTCAAAAAAGCATTGTTTATATCTATATACTGCACATCCCATTTGAAGTGAATCGCAAGGCTGAGAATAACTCTAATTGTAGAGGCCTTGACCATAGGACTAAAGATGTCAAAATAATCTAGGACAACAATTTGTTTGAAAACCTTTGCAACCAACCTTGCTTTATGCTTTTGTATTGTTCCATTTGGCTTAAATTTGGTTCGGAAAACCCATTTGCAACCCACTACATTCATGCTCTCTTTATAAGGAACAAGTTGCCAAGTCTGATTAGAGTGAAGGGCCTAAAATTCAAACTGTATTGCATCAAACCACTTTAGATCCTACATTGCTTCTTTGGCAGTCTTCGGTTCTATTTTAGCTACAAAACAAGTAGGCATTGAACATGAGGTACGGTAAGACTTAGGCTTATAAATACCACTTTTTGACCTTTTTTGCATAGGGTGGGTAGACTGAATTGGAACAAGAGAAGGTTGAGCTGCAGCAGAACCATATCTAGCAGGTTTAGGCATAATATCTTCCTAATGAGAGGCAACTAAAGGAGGCATAGATGCAGAGCAATGTTGTTGTCTTTCCAGATGAGGATCATTCGCTAAAGGAACATGACAATGCTGAGGCTGAGAGGTAGTAAGCATTGAAGAAAAGGGCTGATGGCATTTGAAGACTGTACCATATCAAATAAAGTTGAAATATGACTCAATAAGGCAGAATTTTGTGAAGTTAAGGAGCACATTGAGGAGGGACAAAATAGCTCATTGTAAGGAAAGTCAAGCTCATTGAAAATAACATGCCTTGATATGTGAACTCTCCCTGAAGGGTGAAGGCACTTGTACCCCTTGTGAAGAAGACTATAATACCATGTGAAAAACCTGATTGAACTTAGATTAGTAACACTGCTCTTAACAGTGAAGAACAAAGGCAGTGTTGCCTGTGTGTAATCCAATCAGTATAGAGAATTGTGTGATCAATAGAAATGGTTCAGTTTCATTTCTCTGAATAATATGATAAAAAGAGCTGTACAAGGAATATATAAACATGAACCAAAACTAACTATTGACCTTAGTTCACTTCTTTGTTGCGGGAACGTTGTTGCATGGCAGGCATTTATTGTTTGCTGTGTTAACTATGTTGCATGTCTTCTTTCTTTGTATTGAGTCTTCACTGTTCTCATGATACTTATGCATATCTCTCACAGCACCAACTCCACAATCCACGAGCCTGAAGCCTTATTAACTTAGTTCTCAGTACCTATAAATAGGACTTTAATAATTTAGTTTAATTTAAGGAGAGTTAGTATTGCACTTCTAATAATGTTTTGTGTGCAAGTGTTTGTATTGGTGTAAATCATACATTGCATTAGAGATTATTATTTAATCCTACAAATGGTATCAAAGTTTGATTATAAGACTCCGATCAAACTAGAGTGAGATCAGATTTAGCGTGTGAAAAAAAAGTAAAGTGAGATCTAGTACTAAATTCAATCAGAATCAGATAGCTAGATTTAGATCCAGGAGTGCCAAGTTTGAGTCATGAAAAGTTTCAAGGTAGTGTTAAAGCCAAAAAAAAAAGATTTCGAAAAAAGAAGAAGAGCAGCAATCGTCATCTTTGTTATCACGCCCCACACGTGCCGCTTGCTGCCACTGTGAGTGGAGTTGCAACACCTACCTCAGCTGAGGTGGAATTTTTCGATTTGGGGGTTTGTCTTAAGTCATGGTGCTAAAAGAGCAACGTAACCCCGTCCAAATATCATCAGGAGTTCAAACAACTCTGCCTTTTATTAATCAGTTACCACTGGGGAGTTACGTTACACCATTGCTGAAAAACCTTTTGATGTGAGCCGGCCGATCAAGTCCCGGTGTCCGTTATACATTGCAAAATCGCATGGAGAATGCACTAAAGCCGAGACGAAATCTCATCTTCGTTGTCTGAACTGTGATTATCCGCTGATTTTAAAAAGAATCTGAAAGAATCTGACACCACCAGTGAACTCAGGGGTCGCCGATCCATCAGTCCACCCTTCATTGAAGTCAAGAATCTCCAAAAAAGAGTAGCGTAAGCCACAAGCGCTGCCATTGCACATGGTATTGGCTTTGATTTGAGCAAATTCTCTTTAAGGGTATTTTGGTCTTTTTCGTAGTTAAAGCCAATTTAAAAATAATTGTGAAATGGATTTTGAATTTGCGTAGACATAACTATTGTTGCAATATAAGGATTTATAGGAAATCTCAAATCAAGGATTTGTGGTACCCACTAATTAAACGTAACTTACATACAGGGGCGTAGTTAGAAATGTTTTATTGGGTGGGCTATTCTAATTTTTTTTTTATTATTTAAACGTCTTACAATTTTGTATTGAATAATATTTTTTTTATAATAATCAAATTTTGATGGTACGAGAGAATTTTAATTAATAATAATAAAGAATACACATAGTTAGGGAAAACATAATGAGTCTTACCCTTAAGTACCTAACGTATGCAAGAAACATACCCAAAAAAAAAACAAAAACAATATGCATGAAATGTAAATATAACAAAATTTACTGCAGTGGTGCTGTACGAGGTTTCAAAGTATAAAAAATATCTATATTGATTCTGAATCAATAATATCAGCAAGTTCTCTCTCAATGTAGATGACTATATAATTTGTAAGAAATTCATCATCCATCTTGTCCCGAAGAAATGATTTGATTTCAAATCTAGTAAAAGATATAGCAAATTGACAATAAAAAGCAAAACATATAAATTATCAAGTTGAATAAACTTCAACTAAGAATCATTAAATTAAAAAATAAAAAAAACTCATGATCATTTTATAATTTATAAATTTAATATAAAATTAAAAATTTATAACTTTCTCCTACTGCAAACTACCACAAGTTGTGTACAAACCAAACCACCAAAGCAATAATCTGTTCATAAAATTTCATGACATTAAATATTTATTTTATATAACGTAATATTATTTTTATGTCTAAAAATAAATTAAATATAATTTATTATTATATTGGGTTATATAGTAAATTTAAGTGTAAGTCTTAGAAAAATTAATTGTTTAATTTCTTCTATAATTTAAAAATACATAATTTTTAATATATTATAATATACAATACATATAATATTTTAATCAATAAAATAAAAAAAAAGACTAAATTTCTAGATAGTAAAGTGAATTACTAGAGGACCACATAATAAAATTTTTAAATACATATAAAATAAAAATTTAAGTTTCAATCACAAAATGCAAATCTAAAATTAGATATATAATAGATAATTAAATAAATAAAAATAAAATTAAAAATAAATACCTTTAAAGCTTTAAATAGAAAAAGAGGTAATATCTAAAGTTTTAAGAGATGATATAGAGTTAATTACACTAAACCTCCCTGAGGTTTGGCTAATTATATTCGGAATCAAAGTTTGCATTAATTGACACTAACCTCCCCTCACGTTAACGTTGACCGTTGACTTTTTTCAAATTTTTTAAATGACCAAAATACCCCTGTCACAAAATTTTTTACTGTTCATTAAAAAAAATTAATAGTGAGATCCAGATTGGATCTCCACCAAGAAAAAAAAAATTTTGAATCTTCATCTTCGAACCCAGAGGGTTCGAAGATCGAACCCTTCTGGGTTCGATCTCGAACCCATAAGGGTTCGTTCTTCGAACCCAGACCCTCTGGGTTCGAAGAACGAACCCTCTGGGTTCGTGGAACCCAGAGGGTTCGAAGAGCGAACCCTTCTGGGTTCGTGGAACCCAGAGGGTTCGAAGATCGAACCCTTCTGGGTTCGATCTCGAACCAAGAAGGGTTCGATCTCGAACCCAGAGGGTTCGATGAATATCGAACCCAGAAAGGTTCGTGTCTTTGAACCCTTCTGGGTTTCTCGAACCCAGAAAGGTTCGAAGAACTAACCCTTCTGGGTTCGTGGAACCCAGAGGGTTCGAAGATCGAACCCAGAGGGTTCGAAGATCGAACCCAAAAGGGTTCGAAGAACGAACCCTTCTGGGTTCGTGGAACCCAGAGGGTTCGAAGATTGAACCCTTCTGGGTTCGATCTCGAACCCAGAAGGGTTCGAATCGAACCCTCTGGGTTCGAAGATGAAGATTCAAAAAATTTTTTTTTTTTTTTCTTGGTGGAGATCCAATCTGGATCTCACCATTAATTTTTTTAATGAACAGTAAAAAAAATTTGTGACAGGGGTATTTTGGTCATTTAAAAAATTTAAAAAAAGTCAACGGTAATTTTAACGGTCAACGTTAACGTGAGGGGAGGTTAGTGTTCATTAATGCAAACTTTGATTCCGAATATAATTAGTCAAACCTCAGGGAGGTTGAGTGTAATTAACTCGATGATATAAGTAAAAGGTTAAGATTAGGAATTTAGTAAAGTGAAAAATAAAAAAAAGGGAATTTAGCAAAATTGCCCAAGCTCCACTAACAGTTGCAACACTACCCAAGCTCCACTAATTTTTGCAACATCTACCCAAAGCCATTTTTTGGACAAAATTGCCCTTACTTTTACATTTGACCACTGCACTTTCTTCTTCTTCTTCGCACTGTCTTCTTCTTCTTCATCATCTACGCAAATTTCTTCACCTCACCTGGTTCTCTCTTCGTCTCTTCTTCTCTTCTCTTCTTCACATTTTCTTATTTTTCCTCTCTTATCTTCTCCATAAATCTCTTACCCAACCTAAGCCAAGAAATTCTGAAGTTATCTCTTGCAAATAAACCATCGATCCATCTCACACAGTCTTCTTCTCCATCAAAAATTCCAAGGTTAGTGTTAAACTTTTTTTTTTTAGTCAATGCAGACCTTTATGGGTTTTGAATCAGTTGTAGACATTTCACATTTGTTAATCCTCCATCAAAAAAATGAAGAACGAATTTTTATAAAAAAAAATTTTCATCATGCCGACCCGATGGTTTTGGCCCGATGCGTTGTTTTTTCATTGTTTTTGGCCCGATGGTTTTATCATGTCGGCCCGATGGCTGGCCTTGGCCCGATGGTTTGATCATGTCGGCCCGATGGTTTTATCATGTCGGCCCGATGGTTTTTCTTCATGTTTTTTGCATTGTTTTTGGCCCGATGGTTTTATCATGTCTGCCCGATGGCTGGCCTTGGCCCGATGGTTTGATCATGTCGGCCCGATGGTTTTTCTTCATGTTTTTTCATTATTTTTGGCCCGATGGTTTGATCATGTCGGCCCGATGGTTTGATCATGTCGGCCCGATGGTTTTTCTTCATGTTTTTTCATTGTTTTTGGCCCGATGGTTTGATCATGTCGGCCCGATGGTTTTATCATGTCGGCCCGATGGTTTTTCTTCATGTTTTTTTCATTGTTTTTGGCCCGATGGTTTTATCATGTCGGCCCGATGGCTGGCCTTGGCCCGATGG
Source organism: Xanthoceras sorbifolium (assembly GCA_003430845.1). Lineage (NCBI taxonomy): Eukaryota > Viridiplantae > Streptophyta > Magnoliopsida > Sapindales > Sapindaceae > Xanthoceras > Xanthoceras sorbifolium. The sequence goes on along the minus strand of CM010620.1, from coordinate 28,196,166 downwards.
TTTGATCATGTCGGCCCGATGGTTTTTCTTCATGTTTTTTCATTGTTTTTGGCCCGATGGTTTTATCATGTCGGCCCGATGGTTTTATCATGTCGGCCCGATGGTTTTTCTTCATGTTTTTTTCATTGTTTTTGGCCCGATGGTTTTATCATGTCTGCCCGATGGCTGGCCTTGGCCCGATGGTTCATCATGTCTGCCCGATGGTTTTTCTTCATGTTTTTTCATTGTTTTTGGCCCGATGGTTTCATCATGTCGGCCCGATGGTTTTTCTTCATGTTTTTTCATTGTTTTTGGCCCGATGGTTTTATCATGTCGGCCCGATGGTTTCATCATGTCGGCCCGATGGTTTTTCTTCATGTTTTTTCATTGTTTTTGGCCCGATGGTTTGATACTTTAATTGAATCAATGTTTTATTTACATTTTTTATTTGAATGCAGGAAGGAGCATGGATGATGTGCAGTTGATAATCAACTGGGATGGACATTGGGTATGTGAACAAGGGGTTTATTGGTATGATGGCAAGAGATCAAAATGGGTGTTATTTCCAAGAGAAGCAACTTATGCTCAACTATTAGATAAAGTGTATGCCGTCACTGGGATTGACAGAAAGTGCTTTCGAGTCATTATAAAGACGGTTGCTCATACCATCCGCCCAAGCATGCCTGTTGAGATAAGTGATGATGATGATGTTGTAATATTATTACGTCAAAAGAATGTTGACCCTTTAGTTTGTATAACCGTGTCTGAGATTGGCCATAGTGACCGACAATTGCAGCAGCAATGTTTTCCAGAGTCATCTAATCAACAACACCATCCCATCAATCTTCAATTTCCTTCATCGAAGGGAAGTAACTACATTCGGGAAGGCTACACACCAAATTTAAATGATGCTACGGTTGAAGAAGAATCATGTCGGCCCGATGATTTAATTTCATCGGGTCGCAGTGGCCCGATGCTTTGATTTCATCTGCTTTTGTTTCATGGTGATGCTTGCAGGCTGCCCGATGGTTTAGTCTGATCGGCCTGATGAAAGAAAACCGTCGGCCAGCCGTCCAACCGATGATTAAATGTCATCGGGCCTCAGCTGGCCGATGGTTTACTTTCGTCGGGCCACAGTGGCCCGATGAAACAAAACCGTCGGGTCGCGGTGGCCCGATGACATTTAATCATCGGGCCACGGCTGGACGATGGTTTTGTCTGATCGGCCTGATGAAACAAAACCGTCGTCAAGCCGTGGCCGGATGATTAAATGTCATCGGGCCATCGCGACCCGATGGTTTTGTTTCATCGGGCCACTGTGTCCTAGGAAAGTAAACCATCGGCCAGCTGAGACCCGATGAGTCATCGGGTCTCAGCTGGCCGATGGTTTACTTTCCTAGGACACAGTGGCCCGATGAATGTAAACCATCGGCCAGCGAAGACCCGATGAGTTTTTCATCGGGTCTCAGCTGGCCGATGGTTTACTTTCGTCAGTACCTCAGTGGCCCGATGAATGTAAACCATCGGCCAGCGAATACCCGATGAGTTTTTCATCGGGTCTCAGCTGGCCGATGGTTTACTTTCGTCAGTACCTCTGGCCCGATGAATGTAAACCATCGGCCAGCGAAGACCCGATGAGTTTTTCATCGGGTCTCAGCTGGCCGATGGTTTACTTTCCTAGGACACAGTGGCCCGATGAATGTAAACCATCGGCCAGCGAAGACCCGATGAGTTTTTCATCGGGTCTCAGCTGGCCGATGGTTTACTTTCGTCAGTACCTCAGTGGCCCGATGAATGTAAACCATCGGCCAGCGAAGACCCGATGAGTTTTTCATCGGGTCTCAGCTGGCCGATGGTTTACTTTCATCGGACCACTTAGACAGTGACCCGATGAAACAAAATCATCGGCCAGACGTGGCCCGATGCCCAAAACACAAATTTGTAAACAAATAATCAGAAGAAGAAATTTTTCCTTACTTTGAACAAGAACAGAAGAAGACGATTTCCTTGCTGTGCAGACCGCTTTATAACGCGACTCGCTGAACCTGCAAACACAAACGAAACGAAGAAGACAGACGAAGAAGACAAACGAAGAAGACAAACAGCAGCAGAGAACACAAATGCAGAATACGAACAGGCTACGAACAGCAGTTGAGATGAACAGCAGTAAAAACAAGCAAGTCAAAAACTGTAAAGTGAAAACGTGGAGTCTGGGTCAAATGTGAAACTAAGGGCAAATATGTCCAAACAAAGTCTTTGGGTACCGGTTGCAAAAATTAGTGGACTGTGGGTAGTTTTGCAATTATTGATTACTGTTTGGGCAATTTTGCTAAATTCCCTATAAAAAAAATAATAAAAAAGCTACAGGAAAAAAAAAGTTTAGGCGGCGGTTGTGGGGGCTACAACAAGAAAAAGTGAGAAAAAATTTGTGCATGTGTGTGCGTGTCAGTGGCTTAAGTAGGCTAATAAAACTTAAAAGCAAACAAATGAAAACAAAAAAAAATATATATTTTTTTTTACAAGACTTAGCCCAGCCAAGCCCATGAGCACCTCCGCTCCTGCTTACACGGGAACAAAGAAATGATTTAGTGGATGCACAAATAAAAGATACAGAGGTTCGAGTTTTGATATATCAGTCCATACATCAACAAATACTTGAAAACATTAAGTATGCAACAACATCAAAAAAAAAAGTTTGGGACATTTTTATGAATATATTTTGACTTTGTGATGAAATTTTGAAGAAAAATTATAACAAATTTTTAATTATTATTCGCAAACATTAAACTTTTTTAACCAAAAAAAGGCTAATGGTGAAAAAGTGCCAAATCTCCTGGTTATAGACAAGATGTTTCGAACCTTGACAAAACAAGGTGACCTTAGTAACATGACTCTAGATGAATTCATGGGTTCCCTTTATGCCCATAAATGTGAAGAAGTTGTGAAAAGTCATGAAATTAAATTCCAAAAAAATTATGAAGTTTCATTGAAAGAGAAAATTCAAAAATCTCTACTCTAGAAAACCAACCAGAAAAACTTCAGCTAGAGATTGATTATCCCCATGAGGATCTGTTTTCTTCACTTGAAGAGATGAGTATGATTGCATAATGTAAGTTCTCAGTAGTGAAATGGCCATATGAGACCGCAAAATGTTTTGATGACATGCATCCAAATACTTCAAAAGATTCCTAAAGAAGATCGTTCTCATAAGAGAATAATGCAAGAGACTGGAGATCCAACTTCACCTGAACAATGGTTATGGTTATTTTAGTGGGCAAGAACATTGTACATTTGACAAGATTGTCAGTTTGTAGAGTTTTAGTTTAAGGTGGGCAATGTCAGATTAGAATTAAACCAAGTCTCGTAATTATCTTTATTTGTTATCATTGTCATGTTATTATATTAGAACAATCTTTATCATTTGAATTAGACTTATCTTAGTGATTAGGCTTATCTTAGTGATTAGAATTAGACTTATCAAGTTAGTTCTAAGTACTTTAATGGGACTGTAATATTTTAGTTTAATTCAGGAGAGTTAGTATTACAATCTTATTTTGTTCCTCCTTCAGTTTATTCGTGGGGATGTCTTTGTGTTCGTGTGAATCATAAATCGTATTAGAGATTATTTTTAGATCCTACAATACATTTTTGAAAATCCCTTATAAAAATATGTGATCTACTCATTTTATAAATTAATAATTTGCTAAAAAAGTACACACAAGATTGACTATGGTGTTTTTAAAAAGAATATGAATCTATTGTTGCTAGTTTTTCCTTGAAATTTAAGTTTAGTTACATATGATTTCTAATTTTTCGAAATGCACTTAAAAGTTTTGAGGTTGAATTCTCGTATTGCAACAAAAATTATTTATTTCTTGTAACAGGCTCGACCGTTGTTGTATCATCATTAACTCCATCATCAAGAAGATTCCTAGTGATGTTATCAATATACAATTTTAAATCTTCAAGTAAATTAATTAAACAGGAAATTAAAAAATATACGGAGTATACGGGTAAATAAGCCGAATATGGAATTACCAAAAAATGGAAGTATGCAAGTAAAATAACTAAATGTGGAAATAATAAAATATAAAAGTATACAAATAAATTAGACAAATATAGAAGTATACAGGTAAATGAACCGAATATGGAAATATACAAGTAAATTAACCAAATATAGAGTAAAAAATAAACTAATAAAATATGAAATTAACTAAATATAGACGTACCTAGTCAATTAATCAAATATGGAACTAAAATTAGTTAAATATAAAAAAAAATGGTAAATAAATTAATTAAATATGAAATTAACCAAATATGGAAGTATAAAGCTGAATTAACCGAATATAGAAGTATGTGTGTAAAATAACCAAACATAGAAGTAAACGAATTAATTAATTAAATATGGAATGAACCTAATGTAGAAGTATAGAGTAAATTAATCAAACATGAAATTAAAATTACCCAAACATAGAAGAATACTAATAAATTAACTATATATAAAATTAATCAAATATAGAAGCACACGTGTAAATTAACCAAATATAAAAATATACAATTAAAATAACTAAATATAGAATTAACCAACTATTAAAGTATTGTAATACATTAACCAAATATAGAATTATATAGGTAAATTAACTAGATATGGAAATATAGACGTGAACTAACCAAATACGGAATTAACCAAATATAAAAGTATACAAGTAATTAACTAAATGTGGAATTAACTAAATATAAACATATAGAAATATATTAACCAAATATAGAAGTACATAAGTAAATTGCCAACTATAGAATATACAAATTAACCAAATATGGAGGTATACTATTAAAATTAACAAAATATAGAAGTGTACCAATAAATTAGACAAATATGGAATTAAAAAAATATGAAAGTATAAAGTAAATTAAGCAAATATATAAGTATATAGGTAAATTAACTAAATATATAGACGTATACAAGTAAATTAATCAATTATAGAAGTATACCAGTAAATTAACCAAATGTGGAAATAAAATAAACCTAATATGTAAACCATAAAATCAATTACTATAGATTTGCACATCCACTCATAGTTCAAGTGATTAGTGCACCTACTTCCCACCTCAGTGGTAAGGATTCAATTCTCAACATGCACATTTACCAGCATATATAGGTAATTTTCTCTTCTTATTGTGGGAGTAGATATTCGGGCCGCGCGTTTATATTCTACTCAAAATTATTATTTTTTTAAAATTTGATACTTTAATATTTAAAATGCACTAAACTTTTTCCATCATAAACTTATTTGAAGATATTAGTTTTTTAAACTTGAAAGATTTCGGTTTGATCCTAAAACATATTTTTCTAGTCTTTAAAAATTTCTGTATAGTGTAATATTAGACCTTATAAAAAAGAGTATTGTCGAAAGATCATTCTATCATAATAAAATTTTATGCTGTGCCAAATCTTTTTTAATAAAATGTGCTACTTTAGCTCATGATGGAGTGTTGCCGGCGGATCATTTCCTCATAATTAAACTTTTATATTACACGAAACACTATTATATGATGTATATAATACCTAATGACGGAGTGCCTTCGCCGGATTATTTCCTCAGATTTGAAATTAATGGTATACAAAACTCTTTCACATAAACTACTAACTGTTATGACGGAGCGTCACTGCGTAATCGTTCCTCCAAATGAAACTTGACATTATAAATTCATGGTTGATGTCTCTCATTTTTGCTTCAGAGGCAAATACTTTTGTTATAAACTCAAGTTTCTCCTTTTACTGCTTTTCATAGTATGAGAACTGTGAAAATCCGTAATTTTTAAAGAAATATTTTAATGGGAGAAACAAAAAAAATATATTTATATCTGGATGTACTCAATCGGTTCAATAACTTACCAGATTTCAAAGTTATGCCTTTGAAAGTAAATCTGTATGTTCTCTCTTCTTCTCTCTCTATCTCTTTTTCTCTTTTTTCTCTATAAAATTTTAGTTTTATGTCATATCTATACTGGAATATGGTTATTACATTCACCTAATCAATGGTGTAAAAAAGACACAACGGATGGTACCAATGGAAATTTAGTTCATGAAGATAGTAAATCACATTATTATTGTTTTTCTTAATTTAATTATTTTTTAAAAGAATGAGATCAATAGTTGATTGATGATTATCTCTTTCGTGCATTCTGCAGTGACTAATTCACCATGGGAGATCCAATGATCATCACTAGATGGTTGATTTTGTTCCATTAAGGTACCAAGTTGAAATGCTTGTACGATAAAGGATGGAACTGAACAAGTTGGAGGATTTGAGCGATGAAGCCGGTTGTTGACGACATGACTCAAGAACTGCGCTGTGATTTCTCACATCTTCAAGTTCAAGATTAGATTTGGTGGCATGTACATTATAATAGATAAATGTTTTTTTTTTATAATTTTTATGGGAAGTGGGGTATATATTGTAGATAGTCTTACAACCGAAACAACTAATCTATTGAGTAGTGAATAATATTGTTATTTCACTTTTTACTGTATTTTTAGTGTTGAATAAACCGTGTGTTCACAAACATCATATTTATAAATTTGAATAATATTACAATTCATTCTTCGTTTCTCCTTCAATTTATTTATCTGAATGTATTTGTGTTGGTGTGAATCATACACTGTATTAATTAGATATTATTTTTCTATCATACAATATATTTCTCAAATTTTCTAATAAGAATATGTGGTTTACTTTTTTTATAAATTAATAATTTTATTAAAATATACATATAAGATTGACTATGGTGTTTTCTTGAAATATAAATTTATTGTTGCTAATTTTTTCTTGAATCTCATCTCTAATTTTTCATATTGCATTTAAAAGTTCTGAGGTTGAATTATCATATTGCAACAAAAAATTATTTATTGGCATTGATGGTTTGAGTGCTTTCTTGCTTGCAACAGTATCTAAAGTTGTTGTATCATCACTAACTTCATCATCAGAAAAATTCCTAGTAATGTTGTCAATATACAATTTTATATTTTCAAGTAAATTAATTAAATATCAAATTAAAAATAAATAGAAGCATGAATGTAAATAAGCTGAATCTGGAATTAACAAAATATGAAAGTATACAAGTAAAATAACCAAAGGTGGAATTAATCAAATATAAAAGTATTTAAGTAAATTAAGCAAATATAGAAGCATATAGGTAAATGGACCAAATACATAAATATATAAATAAATTAATTAAATATAGAAGTTCATAAGTAACTTAACCGAATATAAAATAAACAAATTAATTAATTAAAAATGGAATTAACCAAATATTTCATATTTATATAACTAAAATTAGCCAAATATATATAACAAAAAAAACTAGTAAATTAACTAAATATAAATTAACCAAATGTAGAAAAATACAAGTATATTAACTAAAATGTACAATTAACCAAATATAGAAGCGTATGCATAAAATAACCAAATATAGAAGTAAATAAATTGATTAATTAAAAATGAAATGAATATAATGTAGAAGTATCTTATAAATTAACTAAACAGGAATTAAAAGTAACCAAACATAGAAGAATACTAGTAAATTAATTAAAAATAAAATTATCAAATATAGAAGTATATATGTAAATTAACTAAATATAGAAATATATAACTAAAATAACTAAATATAGAATTAACCAAATATATAAGTATATAGGAAAATTAACAAGATATAGAATAATACACGTGAACCAACCAAATATAGAATTAACCAAGTATACAAATAAATTAACTAAATGTGGAATTAACCATATATAAACATATAGAAATATATTAATCAAATGTAAAAGTATAAAAGTAGATTATCCAAATATAGAATATGCAAATTAACCAAAAATGGAGTTATACAAATAATCAACAAAATATAGAAAGTGTATATATAAGTAAATTAGCTAAATGTGGAATTAACAAAATATAGAAGTATACAAGTAAATTAAGTAAATACAAAAGTGTATAGGTAAATTAACTAAATATATGGAATTATATAAGTAAATTAGTCAATTATAGAAGTATAGGGGTAAAATAACCAAATGTGGAAATAAAATAAATCATAAAAACTATTACTATAGAACTGTGATTCTATGCAAACTTATTTTTAATGCATTACACACTAAAGTAATTAAATGTGTCAAATGGACCAATCAAGTCAATAATCGGCATGATGTAAACATAATAAATAAACAAAGTTTCATGTATACCTTATTTTTTACTAAATTTTAATATATTATTCATTTTTTATTACAAGAAAATAAAAAATTGATTATATCCAACAATACATCAAAGTGTATCTATTAATCAATGTATTATTATAATAAGAAATTCAAACTATAGACAAATATTTAAAGATTATAAATTTTTTTTGACAATTGTATTGTTCAACTCAAATTTAAAAAATAAATTGAATAACTAATATTCTACTCAAAATTATTATTTCTTAATTTGATAATTTAATATTTAAAATCCACTAAATTTTTTTCCACCCTAAACTTATTTGAAGATATTGGTTTTTTAAACTTGAGAGATGTGGGTTTGATCATAAAACGTACTTGTCTAGTCTTTCAACATTTCCATATAGCGTATTATTATATCCAATGAAAATGAGTATTGTCTACAGATCATTGCATCATAATGAATTTTTATAGTGTGCAAAAATCTTATGTAATATAATGTGTTATTTTAACTATTAAAGGAGTGTTGCCGGCTGATCATTTCCTTATAATTAAACTTTTATATTGTACAAAACATTATTATATAATGTAATATAATACTTACTGATGAAGTATTGATGCCGGACTATTTCTTCACATTTGAAATTTTGATGTTATACAAAACTCTTTCACATGAACTATTAACTCTTATGATAGAGTGTCACCCTATAATCATTTTCTCTAAATCAAACTTGACATTATAAATTCATGGTTAGCGTCTTATCATTTTTGCTCAGGAAGCAAATACTTTTGTTATAAACTCAAGTTTCTCCTTGTACTGTTTTTCATGGTATGTGAACTGTGAAAATCAATAATTTTCAAATAAATGTTTCAATCAAAAAACAAAAAATTATTTATACCCTTACCACAATCGGTTCAATAACTTACCAGATTTTACAAACATGCCTTAAAAAGCAAATCTGTATGTTCGCTCTTCTTCTCTATCTCTCTCTTTCTCTTTTTTCTCAATGAAATTTTAGTTTTATGTTACAATTATGTTGGAAGATGGTCTTTACATTCACCCAATCACATGGTGTAAAAAAGGCATATTGGATGGTAATAATGGAAATTTTAAGTTCACGAACGTAGTAAATCAAGTGCTTAATATTTTATTTTATTTTTCTAGAATAAAGTACTATAGAAATGAGATCCAACTCTGTTATTTTTTCTTAATTTAATTATATATTAAAAAATGAGATTAATAGTTAATTCAAGATTATCTCTTTCCTGCAATTCTAAATTTTTCGATATGGATTTTTTCAGTGACTATTCAACGATGGGAAATCCAATGATCATCATTGGATGGTTGATTTTGTTCCGTTAACATACCAAGTTAAAATCCTTGTACGATAAAGGATGGAACTGAACAACGTGGAGGACTGAACTGATGAAGCTCGTTGTTGTTGATAGGACTCAAGAACTGCGTAGTAATTTCTGACATCTTCATTCGATTTCATGGCACGTAATAAATTGATCAATGATATTTTAGGTTTATTGGGTTGTCTTTAGCTTCACACGTGAATTTCTTTTAATTTTATAATATATGTTTTTTTAATTAATGATGGGGTTTGTTGATAACATTAGTGGGGTGCTAAACAAGATGGGCTATATTCATTTTCTGGCTTACTGTGCTTGTTCTTTATTTTGATCCAAGTATGTATACATACAAAATAAAAATAAAATACATTTTTTTCAGTTAAAATAATATTTTTACTTGTTATATATGGGGTATTTTCATAAACAACTTCCTTTAATTTTTATTTTTTATTCTTTACTTTAGTTAAATATTAAATATGGAAATAATTTCCACCTTTGACTCGGTCATATATACCTCTCCTTTCATATTTATAGTGAAGTATTTCAGTGCTTCTATATGTATTTTTTAATTATAAAAGCAGCGTGTTTTATTAATAAAAGAGAGGAAATTACTTGAGCTTATTATTTATATAAAACACGAGCAAATCAGTCTCGTACCACTTGGATATTTTACAAATGGGCCTGTGGGCAAAGAAATTGATCTCTTGAAAGTTGAAATATTTCTTCACTATAGAGAGGGTAAGTTGAGGTGGTCACTTATCATATATGTCTCTTATTGGTTTTAGAAAATAATTTAAATTCTCTAAAACACGTTCAAAAAGTGTAGCTTTCTACTGATCTAGAACATTATATGCTCATCATCGACATTAGCAATTTTTTCAAGTCAACAAATGTTTACAAAAGCCGATCCGAAATTGTTCTATTGTAGGAAAATGGACGGAAAATTAACCTACTATCGTTGCCAATTAAGTCTACTTAGACGTCTTCTTAACTCCCATCAACATGCCTTGAACAACTAGAAAGCGAAAAATTATACAAGAAGTTCAAAATTTCTCATATGTAATTCGTGTCAATTTTAGCATTTGTGCGTTAGTGTTGCAAGAAAATCAGATTTCTTGTTAAAAAGATTATTTTTCAATTTATTAGTGTAACCATTTTTTGTTAGAATACAACAGCTCAATTCATTGAATTCAAACCTTTCACCAGCTGGATCATCAGCTGCTTTAGCAAGTTTATCAGCTGTCAAGATGCACAGCTGTACTACAATGCTTGTCTATCCAGCTAGCTATTGTAGAACTAAGAATCAGAAGTTTAGAGCTAAAGATCAGACTATAGAAGATGGTCAAGCATCTGATGCAAGGTTCTCTGGAGGCTGAGCTTCAACGGCTCAAGTTTAGTTAGCTAGTTAGATAGAGCTGCTATCCCTAGTCAGGAGAGTTTGTTAGAATTGGTTGGTTCTCTGCGATTCAGGAGAGTTGGTTAGAGATGCTCACAGCACCTCTTGTGTATAAACATGGTGATGTAAGTGTAAAAACATTATTTAGAATTCTATTTTGCAACAGAGATTTTCTAAGCATGTTCAAGTGTTCATCAGTGGCTTTTTCATTTAGTATTATCACAAGCACTTGGTGATTTTTATCAAACAGTTAAGTTTTCTTGCTTCTCTTCACTGGTGAGCTACTTTTATATGGTATCAGAGTTACTAAAAGACTAACCATCTATGGCTAATGATTCTACTACCTCGTCTTCTCTACGAAATGAAGAACGAATTATTACTTCCTCTTTAACTGATTTTGCAGCTCTTGCAAAATCGATCAACTTCAATATACCGGTTAAGCTTGCATTGATCGTAATAACTATAGCTACTAGAAAACACAGGCACTTCCTGCTATTAAAACTTTTGAACTTGATTATTTCATTTCTGGACTCAAACCTATACCTCCTAAATACGTTGAAGTTGAATATGGTGGTGGAGTTGTAAAAGAAATTGTGATAAATAACGAGTACACAAGCTGGAGAAAGGCAGATAAGCTATAGTTGTGTAGGTTACTTTCTACTATTAGTCCTCCTATTATAGGTGAAGTAACTAGCTGTGAAACCTCTCATGAAGTGTGGAGTGTATTAAAGTGTTTATATTCACAACAATCACTAGAAGTGCTTCAGTTGAAGCAACAGTTACAAAGAGTAGTAAAAGGCTCTAATACAGTAAGTAAGTTTGTGTTGAAAGTTAAAAGCATTGGTGATGCATTAAAAGGTGCTAGAGAGGTTGTGAGAAATCAGGACTTCTTGTTGAGTATTTTGAATGGTGTAAGACATGAATCTATATGATCTGGTTGATGTTCTTATTGCCTCACAAAAGAAAATGATGATCACGCAAGAAGCACAATATATGTTAATGGTCCATGAACAAAGAATTGAGCATCTTAACTCAGCTTCTCATCTCAATATAGCAAGTGCTAGTGCAAACTTTGCCTCTAATAATTAGAATGGTAATAAGCAGCCACAAAGAGGTGGTCATGTTGGGTTTTAAATCGTATTCCTGAAATGCGCACTCGTAATCAATTGATGCGAATGTATAGCAAAATATGTCCGATTGAGGTAATTTAAAAACTGGTGGAAAGAAGAGAACAAGATGAAGACAAGGCACAAAAGGCACCAGAAAATGACACCGGATGCGCCTTCACGCAACATCAAAAGTGGACGGTTCTGCAGACTTTTGAATAACTAATATTCTGCTCAAAATTATTATTTCTTATTTTGTTAAATTAATAATTAAAATGCACTAAACTTTTTCCACCATAAACTTGTTAAGATATGGGTTTTTTAAACTTGAAAGATTTGGTTTTGATCCTAAACATACTTATCTAGGCTTTCAACATTTTCATATGGCATATTATTATACCTTATAGAAAAGAGTATTGCCGGCACATCAAAACGATATTTTAAAATGTGCAAAAATCTTTTGTAACATTAATGTGCTATTTTAGCTCATGACGGAATGTTGTCCGCGGATCTTTTCCTCATAATTAAACTTTTACATTGTAAAAAGCACTATTATATAATGTAATATAATACCTAATAACAGAGTGTTGGTGCCGAATTATTTACTCAAATTTAAAATTTTGATGGTAACTCTTTCACATGAACTATTAACTCTTATGACATAGTATCACCGCATAATCATTTTCTCCAAATGAAACTTTTTTTTTTTATTTGAAAAGTCCTCCAAATGAAACTTGACATTATAAATTCATGGTTATGTCTATCATTTATGCTCAAAAAGCAAATACTTTTGTTATAAACTCAAGTTTCTCCTTGTACTGTTTTTAATGGTATGAGAAGTGTGAAAATTGCTAATTTTCGAAGAAATGTTTCCATGGGAGAAACAAAAAATTATTTATATTTTACCATAATCGGTTTAATAACTTACCAAATTTTATAGAGACATGCCTCGAAAAGCAAATCTGTATGTTCTTTCTCTCTCTCTCTTCTTTGTGAAATTTTAGTTTTATGTCACAAATATGTTGGGAAGACGGTTTTTACATTCATCCAATCACACGGTGTAAAAAAGGCATATTGGATAGTAATAATGGAAATTTGAGTTAACGTGCTTAATTTTTTTTTATTTTTTTTTAGAATAAAGTACTATATAAATGAGATCCAATTCTGTTATTTTTCTTAATTTAATTATTTTTTTTAAAAAAATAAGATTAATAGTTGATTGATGATTTTCTCTTTTCTGTAATTCTAAATTTTTTTATATGAATTTTTGCAGTAACTATTCAACCATGAGAGATCCAATAATGATCATTGCTGGATGCATCATTATTATTGTTTTTAGTTCATGAAGATAGTAAATCACGTTATTACTGTTTTTCTTAATTTAGTTAGTTTTTTTACAAGAGATTAATAGTTGATTGATGATTATCTCTTTCGTGCAATTATGCAAGTGACTACTCAACCATGGGAGATCCAATGATCATCACTGGATGGTTGATTTTGTTCCATTAACGTACCAAGTTAAAAAGATTGTCCAAGAAAGGATGGAACTGAACAAGGTGAAGGACTTGAGCGATGAAGCCGGTTGTTGCCGACTGGACTCAAGAACTGCGTTGCAATTTCTCACATCTTCAAGTTCAAGATTAGATTTGGTGGCATGTAATAGATTGAGTAGTGATACTTTTTATGTTTTTTATATGAAGTAGTGTATATATATTGTAAATAGTTTTATAAAACAAAAGACTAATCTATTTACTTCTCTCTAGTTTTACGCATGAATTTTCTCTAATTTTGTATTACTTTTTTTTTAATTAAAGATGGGGTTTCTTGATAACATTAGTGGGGTGCCAAATAAGATGGGCTATTTTCATTTTCTGGCCTAGCATGCTTGTTCTTTCTTTCGTTATGATGGGAAATTGCGAATCAGCCCATGTCAATTCTTTTTTTCAATGATAAAATGATATTCACCCAGTGTGTGACTCTCATATTTATACCGTAAAATTGTGAGTTCAAGTCGTAACCTCCTCCCTTGAATTTTAAATTAATTGTAATAACTCATATATATTTCTTTTCATCCAATTATGTATACATAAAAAATAAAAATAAAATAATATTTTTTAGATCAAATAACAGTTAGACCCCTTGAGGTTTGCTTATCTAAAGTGAAATAAACCTTTAGATTTATTGGCAAATACCTCCCTTACCGTTAGTCAAACTCCATCAAATTTTACAATTGACCATTTTTTACTGTTAAAAATACCAAAAATACTCTCAAATAATATATAAAAAAACTATAAAAAAGATGAGATGGACGATAGAGATTTTAACATTTTTTTTTATTTAATGAATATTAATAATTTTATATATTATTTGAGGGTATTTTGATATTTTTAATAGTCTTACATGGTCAACTGTTAAATTAAATGAAATTTGACTAACGGCAGTAAAGGTCTTTGTCAATAAACTTAAAGGTTAATTGTGATTGTAAATGAGTAAATCTGAGGGGTTCCTGCTGTTATTTGATCTATTTTTTTACTTGTTATACATGGGGTATTTTTGTAAACAGCTTCCTTCAATTTTCATTTTTATTCTTAAGTTTAGGTAAACATTAGAAATGGAAGTAATTTCCACTTTTGAATTGGGGATGTATATCTTTCTTCCACGTTTGTGGTAAAGAATTCAAATTGTATCATGTGTACGATCTTTCAGTATTAGAAGACTAGTCTGCTTGATTAATAAAGAGATTAATTACTTACACTTACCCTTATTATTTAGGATAAATTATAAGGAACTTATCTGATATTTACCCTTTTATAAATAGAAACAACCATATGAAAAACTGACAGCAAACGCCCCTGTCGTTACTGTTTACCATTAAAGATGACTGTTGATTGTTTTAAAAGTGTAAAAAGACCAAAATACCCCTAATTAAAAATTTAAAAAACTGAAATAAAAAAGGACAAGTTACAAACTAACCTACATGAGGTTTAGCTTTTTATAGGCGAAATCAACTTATTAAAAAACTAACAGTTAACTCTCATACCTTTAGCGTTGACCGCTAATTGTTTCAAAAGTATAAAATGACCAAAATACCCCTAATTAAAAAATTAAAAATTAAAAAATATGAGCAGATATATATCTCCATCATCCAAGTGGATAGTGAAGATTTATTCAAAATAAAAATTTAAAATTAAGTAAAATTAAAAAAAAAACACTTAGATTAAAAAAAATTAGAATCTATTAAAGGTCCACGAAGGTTCTCTATGAGAGACCACGAAGGGGAGGCTAATCTCCCCTTCGTCGTGCGATGAAGGTCGTCACACCTAAGGAGATGAAGAGCCTCCTCTTGCAATGAAAGGGAGGCTCTTCCCCTTCCCTTCGTCGCACCAAGTCGAACCAGTGAAGGCTCTTCGGCTCTTCGGCTCCCCTAGATCCATGGATGTTGACATATTTTTTTATTTTTTTTAATCTCCACCATCCATTTGAGATGGATGGATTGACGATAAAGATCTTAAATGTTTTATTTTTTATTTTTTATTTTTAAATAAATCTCTACCATCCATTTTAAATTGGTGAAGGTCTTAATTTTTTCTATTTTAAATATTTTAAAAATAAATTAAAATGACTAAATTTCCTTGGAATAGTTGATTTTGACTAATGTTGATTAACATTTTATAACGGTTGACTAACGGCAGTGGAGTTAACTATTAGTTTTTCAATAAGTTTATTTCGCTTGTAAAAATGCAAACCCTAAGTAGGTTGGCTGTAATTTATCCCAATTTAAATGGCATAATGACTATTCTACCCTTTTAGTCAGGATCAACTGTTAACACTTGATGGTCACAATAATAGCATGGGGGTTCGCTGTCAATTTTCCATAAAATTATTTTCGTGTGTAAAATAGCAAACTCCAAGTAGGTTAGCTATAACTTACCCTATTATTTATATATAGGGCAAATTGCAATGAAATACTTTGACATTTGGTTATATTGCACTTTTGCTTAAACTACAATGAAGTACCCTGGATAATTACTAGTTTGATCCCTAATATATTTTAAAATATCACTTTTTGATCTATTATTATCTTTTTAACTCATATGATCTCTAACTTTTCCAAAATATATTAATTTAATCTCTATGACTAAAAACTTTGACGATCAAATCTGACATAAAGTATAAATTGATAATTTTATATTTTTTTTATTAAATTATTAAATTAGAATGATGCTTTTACTCTTTAACTTTTTAACAATTTTCATATTTCACAGTTCAATAAAAATTGACATATGCTATAAAATTTAATTTTTTAAAAACACTTAAAGGATTAAATAACAAAATAAATATAATTAAATTTATTAAAAAAATAAAAATACTATAAAATTTCGACCTATTTTTATATTTGAACAATTTGATCTTTTAGATAACTCAACAAGAAATTGTTATTTGTTATAAAATTTATATTATTTTTGAAGTACTGAAAAATGATTAAATAAAAAATAAATATGATAGAATTTATTAAAAATTAAAAATATTTAAAAGTAACATCATTTATTAAAAATAAAAATAAAAATCAAGATTAAATACTTATAATACTTAAATTTTAACAAAAAAAATTAAAATATTAAAAATGTTATATATACATATTTTAGAGTATATTATATAGTATATATACATGATATATATATATATATATATATATATATGTGTGTGTGTGTGTGTGTGTGTGTGTGTGTGTATATGTTTTAAATTACTAAATTTTAATTTTTATAAGTATTCAATCTTAAATTTTATTTTTATTTTTAAGAAATCATATTACTTTTAAGATTTTTAAATTTTATAATTTTTTTATTTTTTATTTTAATAAATTTTATCATATTTATTTTATTATTTAATTATTTTAAGTGTTTTAAAAAAAATTAAACTTTTATAACGTATATTAATATTTTATTAGACTATCGAAATAAATAAAGTTGATAAAAAATTAAAGAGTTAAGTATCATTCTAATTTAATAATTTAATAAAAATATAAAATGATTAGTTTATACTTTATATCAGGTTTGACTGTTAAAATTTTAATTATAGGAATTAAATTAATGTATTTTAAAAAAATTGGAGACTATATGAGTTAGAAAAATAAAATTAGATCAAAAAGTAATATTTCATAATGCGTTAGGGACCAATTGAAAATTAATCGAGATACTCTATTATAGTTTAAATAAAAATATAATCTCATTAGAGAATGACCAAAGTATCTTATTGCAATTTGCCCTTATATAAAACAAGAGCAAATCAGTCTTACCGCTGCATATTTTATAAATGGGCCTGTGCACGAGGAAATTGATCTCTTGAAATATTTCTTTACTAGACAATGTAAAGAGTTGGAATTTTTTTTTTTTTTCTAATTGTACATTATATGATTAATTATAAATTTATTGGGATTAATCGAGATCAATTATTAAATATGTGGTCTGGATATCTACTCCTATAACGGGGGACATATACTTCCACAATAAGTAGAGAAAAATATCCACACTTGCTGATAAATACGTATAGTGTGATTTGAACCCTCACCACTAAAGTAGAAAGAATGTGTACTAACAACTTGAGTTATGAGTGGACTAATTATGCCAAAAAAGAGAGGAAAGTTGAGGTGGTCACTTATCATGTCTTCTCTTATTAGTTTCAAAAAATCATTTAAATTTTCCAAAACACATTGGAAAAGTGTAGCTATCTTGCATTCAATTAGCTACTGATCTTGAACATTAATATTTATGCTCCTCATGGACATCAGCAATTTTTTTCTAATCAACAAATGTTTACAAAATAACAAAATTACTGATAACATTATCAAAAAGTATCAAACGCTAACAAAATTATATAAGAAGTCATGAACAAAATAAACAAAGTCGATCTCAAATTGTTCTGTTGTATCTTTTCGGGGAAGAAGATGACCGGAAAAGCAATTAAGTCTACCAAGACGTTTTATTTACGCCCATTAACATGCCATGAAAAGCTAAAGAGCGAAAAATAATACGAGACATTCAAAATTTCTCATATGTTATTGGTGTCAATTTTAGCATTTGTGCGTTGGTGTTGCAAGAAAATCAGATTTCTTGTTATAATGTGTAATTAATGGTTTTGAAATATTATTTTCAATTCCTTAATGTGTAACAATTTTCCACAAATTGTGAGCATGTTTTCACAGTTCTGGTAGGTGCAAGAATGATTTGGTTTGACGACATTCTTCTTGGGTTGAATGAACAAGCAATTCATTACAACTTCTTTATTTCTCTTGAGAAGCCAAAAATAAAAAAAAATAAAAAAATGCCGTCAAAAGGGTGGGAAAAGACCTAAAAATATGTGTGTGAAATGGGAAAAACTATGCACTTGATTTTATGGTAATTAATTATGTCAAATTAAAGGTGAGCCCATGTTTGCATGCTTAATTATTTTCTTATAAATTAAAAAAAAATATTAATTAATTATGTCAAATTCAAAGCTCACCTTTACTGCCCATGTTTGCATGCTTAATTATTTTCTTATGAATTAAAAAAATATATTATTTTTTTTAAATAACCAAAAGCCTTTTTTTCATGTATATTTGTATTAGTTTATGAATTATTCAAAATGAAAGTACTTTTACTCGACAACTGTTTTGTATACGCACAAATACACATTCAAACTCATTTTAACTTGGTAACTTAAAGAGAAAATAGAGTAAATAACAACTACCTTCCCTAAGGTTTGCTTAATTACAGACGGAGTCAATTTTTAAATTTATTAACAAAGACTTTCCCTCCCATTAGTCAACTTTTAGATTTATTAATAAAGACTTCACTTCTCGTTAATCAACTTTTGGATTTTTTGACAAAGACCTCGTCTAGTCAAGTGTTATATTTGATCAAATTTTACTGAGAGAGGGGAGGTATTTGTTAATAAACAATAAAGTTGAATCCGTTTATAGTTAGTAAAACCTCAGAGGAGGTCGATGCAATTAGCCCGAGAATATATGTTGTGCTTAAGCATGTATATATTTAATATAATCTCTATAAATTAATAATCTCTTTTATACAATAAATTTCATTGATCCCGACTTGGGCTAAGGAGATAAATTAATAATTTCGAATAAATTATAAAATAATATATTTATGAAATTACAGTTATAAGAATATGTGGCCTCTACTCATTTCATAAATTAATAGTTAACTAAAAGGTATATCTAAAATTGACTATATATGATCGATTTTTTCTTGAAATATGAATCTATTGTTGCTAGTTGTTCTATGAAATTTCAGTCTAGCTGATCTCATCTCTAATTTTTCGTAATGTATTTAAAAGTTCTGAGGTTGAATTCTCATATTATAACAAAAAATTGTTTAGTATCATTGACGTTTTGAATGTTTCCTTACTTATAACAGGCTCCAAAGTTATTGTATTATCATTATCTTCGTTATCAGGAAGACTTTCACTGATTTTATTGTATACACATCTATATGTTCTCAACATTATTAATTTATCGAGATTATACTGAATTTGGATTCAACGAAATTTGTTTTAAGAGTTTTGGTGATATTTTGTATTATTTGGATGTGATGAACAGAAGAAGCGGTCTACTATAAGAAAACATTAGGAAGAAAATAAAGAGTGTTAACAAAGAAACAAACAAATTAGTTGGCTAATCTGTCTCCAACTTTCATAAAATCTATTTGCTAATAAATATGACAAGACATTAGGGTCCAAGAGACAAATTTGTTAGGACATATTCAAATTTGATGTACACTGCAAATAATATAAATGAATGGAAGGATAAGAGGTAATATATTATTTTAATGGTACGGTTATAAAATTAATTATAAATATGTTAAAATTTGTCGAAATTAATTATTATATGTGCAATTTGTATATCTACTCTCATAATTATGAGATATCTACTATTACAATACAGAGAGAAACTCCACATATACTGGTAAATATGCATAGCGAGACCTGAATTCTCAACACTAATATAGATAGAAAAGATACACTAAATACTTGAACTATTAATAAATGTGCATGTAAGAATTAATAATTAAGAAAGGAAATTAACTTAGCTAATTGATATTATAATTCAGAGTTATTTATATTTTTAGACTCCCAAAGAAAAGTTTATAAATTAGACAAATTAGACCAATTTTGAGATTAATGTTAATTATGAAATAAAAAATTACTAGGAATTAACTAGGAAAAGTAGTACATCCATTTGTAGTAAAGTGATTAGTGCACCTTCCTCCCACTTTAGTGGTGAGGGGTTCGATTTCTACCATGTGTATGTGTAAATTTAATCATGTGTATCACGATATATTTGATAGTTTATTGGATCATTAATTTTCTTTAGATTTTTTCATTTTGTTAAACAAATCCTTCCATATATAAATTCAATGTCTTACTACATTAAGAATCAATAAATAAAAAATTATGTTTAAAACAAATAAAAAAATTATTGACAATATGATATTGGCCGAGTGATATTGATCCCTCGCATTTACAAGTGAATTCGAGTTATCTTCCTTTCTCCCAAATTTTAAATTAATTATAATAATTTTAAAATATATATATATAAAGTTTGTAACTTAAACATACTAAATAACATACATAATTTTTATTAATTATGAGATTAATTAATGTTGATTAAGAACATAAAGCAATAGAATTCACTTTTTTTTTTCCAATGATCAAACAACCAAGCCAGGACAAAATCCAAACACTATACGAGAAATTTGCCAACAAGAATGCAGGTAGCTATATCCTTGCCTTTTACTTTCACTTTTTTGGAAGAAGAATACTTAAATTGGCATTATTTTGTAGCACAAACCCCATAGATTTTCAAGACCTGTAGACCTCATTTCATTCTAAGAAAAAGGAACCCTTTTCTTTATTTTATTTTATTTTAAATTATTAGAAAATAATAACCATATATTCTCTCTGCTTTCTATATTGCTTGGATTGTATTTCTTTTACATAGAAAGGTACCACTGATTCACTGAACCCATCTCAATCTATCTCTCTCTCTGTGTTGTTCCTTTCTTCTGCTAAGCCAAAGCTGTATATGAAAATGAAAGGGAACATGTACATATCTATACAAACAAAAAGCTACAAAACAACCATGTAAATGTAATTATTCTCCTTTTAAAGTGGGAATACATGATAAGAGGACAATGCTACCAAAGTTGGGGAGATGGGTTGTGGGAATTCTTTTGGTTCAATAATTGATCCAACTGAGTAAAAAGTTACAACTAACAAATGTATATTGCTGGCCATGGTTTCATGTGCTTGTAAGTAGCTGATAAGAAAGGATCCAACGATAAAGTTTACCGCGCGTTATATACATATTGAAGTTTTAATATTATATATTTATATGCGATCGATGCGTCTAATCTAATCAGATTTTAACACATGACAATATTTAGCTGTTAACTGATCTTGCAGCATCTAAACTTGTAGAGGTTATGAAAAAAAGATAGTTTAAAAAATTGTACAGGGTATTGGGTGTATTGATTATTGGGGTTGCTTCCATATTGAGATAAGAAGGTTAAAGTTAAAATATGATGCAATTCATCACATCTCTTTCTATCCTTCAATTTTTTAGGGAGTCTTTGATTGTAAGCAAAGAACTGAGGCAATTCATGATGAGGTACTTCCCTAAAGTAAATAGTTTTATTTTATTTTTATTTTCTCTTAAATGTGACACCAATTAGATCAGAGATTTACGAAGACCTGATGAGATCAAAAACTACAAGCTCGACTAGAAATGACAACTCTCATTACAGAAGAAGGGTATTCCAACACTTTACAATTTAATGAGTAAAAATGAGACTTAAACCTTTATCACAAAAGTGAAGAGAAAGTGTTCAACAATTTTAGTACTATTAAATGCGTAAATTTATTACTAATTTTAGATTGAATTAAGAATATCATACCATTTTAATTAATTAGTCAGAGTTTGAAATGCGCTCATAATATCACCCTACAACTTATCCAAAGCAATATTAATAAAATAATTAAAAAAAATCAACTCCAATTAATTTGATAGTGAAACATGATTTTAATTAGATCATTTTATGACCTTTCACGATCGATTCTTTTCATTAAAATTTGTACATTCACACTTGAAATTAGTCCATTGAAAATAAAAATAAATAAAAAAAGAACCATTTTAAGACAAGAAAAATAGTCAAAAGTGTTTTCCAAAATTAGACATTATCTAGTAATATTTTATAAAACAATAAGACTGCTAAAATTTTAAAATGCGTTTACTATTCAAAAATAAAAATAAAAAAGAATTAAATTTTATTAGAAAGGAAGTATAAATTAAGTTTTTTTTTTAAAATAAAAACTTAATTTCTAATTTTTATTTGGTATTTACGAAACTTGATTCTCCAACAGTTTATAGTAAAACTGTAATTACAAATTAAAAATTAATTTTATTTTTCTTATTAAGATTTTCAATTAGTAAATTGTCCCATCCTTCAATAGATATTCACCGATCGAACAACATGACATAAACATCGTTGTTTTCTTGACTTTGTTAATTCAAAACAACTAAACCACCTAACCTAATTAGTTGTCATGATCCAAATAACTTTGCTTGCATGGGTCATAAGTCATAACTAACCAGACTTTTTAGCTACTTAGTTTCTAAATTTCCTCAACACACAAACCTGCCACTTTTTTTTATAAAGGTGTATTATTTTTTTTAAATACATATATAATTGGTCATGAGTATAAGTTGTTGATTAAACAAGACAATAAAAAGCACTTTTTGCATGTGGAGGTTGACAAAACTTGCTAACTTTTTGATGGGGTGGTTGGCTTAGAAAGTTTTTTTTTTTTTTAATTCAATACTATAATCATTTTTTTTCTAACCAAAAGTTAATGGTCATGGGAAGCACCAAAAGCTCCATACTAAACAATCCTACCTGGAATTCCATTTGCAATAAAATAAAATAAAAACTATAAAACCAAAACTATTATACTAAATGAATTTATATAATTATTATCTATACTAAAAAGTATTAGGAATTAAATTTCGTAGACTCCTTATGTAAATTAAAAATTAAGTTTTTATTAGAAAACGAACTCAATTTTTCCTCCTATTTAAGAAACTAAGTTTTTTTTCTAAATTTCTTTTTAATAGAATTTAATTCTTTTTTTTATTCATAATTATTAAACACGCCCTTAACGTGTAAGACAGATGTTCTAAATGAAGGGAATGTGTCCTATTTGGTCCCCACAGTGGCAATATCCTCCACAAGATTCACTGTTTTATAGTTCATGGAAAAGAGAAAGACAATCGCGTATTTGGAAGGTATTGTAAATCTGTGTCCCCCGCCTTAGACCCTACCCTACCTTTTGGTCAGAAAAAAATGCTCTGTATTTTCTCTCTTGGACCAAACTACCCTCACTCCAGTACTGCACAATATAATACATATATATAAAATCTAATTATAGTAACTTTTTCACTTTTCCTTTAGTTTATTATTATAATCTGCTTCTTTACAGTACAAGAACAAGTGCTTAACAGTGCAGCGGAGACCAAGTGGGCAATTGCAATTGCAAAATGCATGGATGCTATGGATATTATTAAAATTCTCCTTATAATTAGTTATATTAGTTAAAATTTTTCATTTAATTTTATTTATAATCATAATTTTTTTTATAATTAATTTTTTTTACTATTAATTTTAATTATCAAAATACTTTTAACTGTTAATTTTTCTATTAAAAACTTTAGGTCACCAAGTATATAAAGGTAACTATCTATATATATTAAATTAAAATATTTTAATTTATAATATTAATGAATCTCTACCGTCCATAATATGATAGACAATAGAGATTAAATATAAAATATTAAAAAAAATAAAAAGATGGACCTCCACTGTCCATCTCTATAGATTTTTAATTTTTTAATTATTTAATATTTTACATTTGATCTCTACCGTCCATCATGATAGACGGTAGAGATTTATTAATATTATAAATTTAAATATTTTTAATTTAATATATATATATATAGATATTTACCTTTATACTCCTGGTGCCCTAAAGTTTTTAATAGAGAAATTAACAATTAATGATATTTTGGTAATTAAAATTGTGAATAGGAAAAAAATTGATTATAAAATAAAATTATGGGACAATTTTAATAATAAATAAAACTATAAAAATTTTGACTAATACACAAACTATATGAAGATATTAACAAAAAAGTAAACAGTAAATAATATTTTAATAATTAAAATTAACAGCAAAAAAATTAATTATAAAAAAAAATTAATTATAAAATAAAATTATAAAAAAAATTTAGTTATAAATAAAATTAAAAAGGAAATTTTAATTAATATATTAAATTATAGGGGCTATTTTAATAATATTTCTATTATTTATTAGCTTTTATTCAACCGATTTGCTGTCAACTTCATCCATTTTTTCACAGTAGCCTGCACTTGGCTTTTGCTATGTATATCGTCCATTCTTTCTCAGTAGCCCGCACTTGGATTGATTTGTGCTATGATTTCGTAGATTGAAAGTAAAATTTGTATAGTTTCATTAATCATTATAAGTCTTTCTCCCACTTGAGTATAAATTGCACATCAAACTTTATAATTAACATTTTTATATAAAAAAAAACATATTTACTCATAGTTTAAATGGTTAGTATATATTTTTTTCCCTTCAATAATAAAGGCTCAAGTTACACCATATATATTTACCATCATGTATAGTTTATCCTCTTATTATGGAAGTAGATATTCGATAACATTTTATATATGAAATTGAATGTTATAACTGTATTATTAAATGTAAAGTTTGTTAAATCGGGCTAGTACTATACTTATAATTATTTAAAAACATTCAAAGCAAGGACCTAAAACTAATAAAATAAATGGTGTCAAAATTAATATTAATTTTATTAACTTCTCTTTTGATATAATTTTATTAGTACTATTTTTCTTAACCTATTTTTAAAAGTAATTTAATTTGAATAAAACAGTTGGTTGCATAAACGGAAAATTAAAACAAAGCTTGACGGTGTAGTATCATTTATACTTAGGTGTCATAAGATTAGAAAAAAGGTTTCGTAATAATAAAATTTTGAGAGAATTCTAACTCATTTATACGATGAATTATTATAACTTTTCTTTTCTTTCTAAATGCTACTTGCGGTGTGTTGGCGATTTGAATCTGAATTATTATCGGACTGAATGAATATCTTTATCACCGAACCACATTAGGTGGTGGTCGATGAATTATGATGATTAGATATATATATATATATAAATCAAACCAATAATGTAGACACTACTTCCATCTCATTTCATGTTCATTTCTCTGGTTATTTTAGGAAACCATGGGCATTTTAGTAAAATCATCAAACTCATATCTCTCTCTCTCTCCTTGCTTCACATGCTTACATTCTATTAATCCATAGAGACCTCTCTCTCTCCTCTCTCTCTCTCTCTCTCTCTCTCTCTCAGGCCCTCTCTGATTCACATGCTCTCCTTCTCTATTACACCTTTCAGGACAAGGACAAAACATCATTGGATTTCAAGGATTCTTCTCACATTCACTTCTCTCTCTCTTTCTCTCTCTATTTATCTATTTGAAATCTTCTGGTTCTCCAAGATTGTACTCTATATATCATCTCATTCTCAAATCACTGCGAATCAAATCCAACAGTTGGATACCCAGTTGTTAAAATCCCTCCAAATTATATCTAGTTGACTTTGTTCTTTATTTTCTGGGGTGTTGTTGTGTTGTGTTTTTGTTGTTCATGTTCTGCTGTTGCTGGTGATCTGCAACTCCATTATCGTCCTCTTTTCATGGCTGCTGTTTCCACTGCTGCCCAAATCTTTCAAGACCGTCATAATAGTGTCAACAACAACAACAAAAACAGCAACACCGAAGTTAACAGGCAAGAGATACAAGCTGCCATTGCCAAAGCAGTGGAGTTGAGAGCTCTTCATGCTGCTCTCATGCAAGGGAACAGCCCTGCCAATAATACCAGATACCCTTCTTCTTCCCCTGTTTCCCGCCCTGTTTCTCAGTTCTCTGCTCAAGATTACCCTGTCTTCACTCCTGTGAGTTCTTTTCTTATTTTTGTTTTTTGTTTTGTTTTTGGCTGCCTAACATTATCATGTCTGTATGAATTTTTTTAATTTAAATATATGTTTTTATTATTTATATGAATTAAAACATTTATTGTGTTGCTACTTCTTTGTTGTCTACTATGTTGAGAATATTCTGCATAAAATAGAAACTTTTAGGTTCATGAAGTGTTAATTAATGTGTATTAATTAAACTAACAAATCTTTTATTATTATTATTATTATGATTAAGACCTTATTGTTTTCAAATTATTTGGACCACTAGTTGTTTTGTTATAAATTTCTTTTTTTTTAAAAAAAATAATTCTTGATGATGTTTTCATGGGTATATATTAATCTCTGTGTTCTTCTCTTTAATCTTGGTTGATTTTAAATTCTTTCATGAAGTTACTCAAATTTTATTTAATTTTAAATTCACTGATGGGATCAACAAAGGCACCTTATCCTTCCATTTATGGACACTTATAATTATATGTACCAGTTAACAAACTATAATGTTTAATTTCTGGTTTCTTTCATTTTCACTGATGAGAAATTTTACTGAGTTTTGGAATTTCTTTGACAGAGTTATGAAGATGAAACATTACCTGGGTATCAACAAATTCCATCAAACAATCAATCAGGAAGTTGGGATGAGTATGGCTTTGAAGGTGGAAATGGCAGTGAAACTGCTCTATCAGATTACAAGAAGGAGTATTCGTCTTCAAAGAAAGGATTGCCTTCTGGTTTTGCAGGCTTGGAGTCCCATATTTGTCCAGCAGAGGACCAAAAATCTGTCACGGGCTCCTGCACCAATCATATTACAGTACTCCAAACGTCGCCCAGAACAGAATTCTACAAGTCAAGTAGGAGAAACAGTTTGGGAGACTTCAAGTCACTGTCCTCTTGCAACAGATGCAAGCCAGCAATTATATCAGCTGAATCCGAAGATGTCATCAGTAGGAACATCAGGAATTCGAGCAACATCGTTGTGCCATTGACAGACTCTCACTCGTCTGTCCAACCACCGCAACCAAAGAGTCGCGGAGGCGTGATTTCGTGGTTGTTCCCTCGGTTAAAGAAGAAGCACAAGCACGAGAGCTCCCCTAATCGGACAGAATCCGAAGAGGTCTCACAGATCTTCAAGGACTTGGGGATATTGTCAATAGAGACACTTAAGAGACAGCTCATAGAAGCGAATGAGAATAGGGACGTGGCTTTAATGGAGGTTGCCGAGATGAAATCTTCATTGGGGGAGCTAAAACAAAAGCTGGAGTACTTGGAGAGTTACTGCGAAGAGCTGAAAAAAGCTTTGAGACAAGCAACACAATCAGCAAAGGATCCTCATCAGCAACTTCCTGAAAAGCTTGGAAATTTTCCGCACAGGGGGAAATCCATTGATGGAAATGGAGATTTGATGCCGGTTAGTGAGGAAGTAATGGTGGAAGGTTTCTTGCAGATTGTATCCGAAGCAAGATTGTCGATGAAACAATTCTGCAAGACCCTTGTTGGACAGATTGAAGAGACTGATCATACTCTAATGGACAACTTGAATACGCTTCTTCAACCGTATAATCTGTCACTGACATCAAAGTACTCCAAGGCAGTTTTCTACCATTTGGAGGCCATAATAAACCAATCACTCTACCAAGATTTTGAGAATTCTGTGTTCCAAAAGAACGGTTCACGGAAGCATTTAGACCCGCAACAAGACCGCCAAGCCCAGTTTTCGTCATTCGTGGCGCTGAGGAATCTAAGCTGGAACGAAGTGTTGAGAAAAGGGACTAAATATTACAGTGAAGAGTTCAGTAAGTTCTGTGATCAGAAGATGAGTTGCATTATCACCACACTGAATTGGACAAGGCCGTGGCCTGAACAACTCCTTCAGGCTTTCTTTGTTGCTGCAAAATGCATATGGCTGCTTCATTTACTTGCCTTTTCGTTCAATCCGCCATTGGGGATTTTAAGGGTTGAAGAGAATAGGAGCTTTGATCAACATTACATGGAAGATATGTTCATGGACAAGCAAAGATCATGCGGTCCAAGCCGAGTTAAGATCATGGTGATGCCTGGGTTTTATGTTCAGGATAGAGTTTTAAGATGTAAGGTACTGTGCAGGTACAAATCTGTAGCTTGAATAACTTAGAATTTATTTGTTGATTTAATAAATATTCATATGGTTTTCTGCCTGGGGCTTTAGGACACGATGACCTTACCTTGGTGGATAGAGACCTCAAACTTCTTTATGCCACCAAGATTCAACATCTTGTATAGCCACGTAAATATATATTTCCACTATTGTTCATAAAAATACAATTGTATGGGTAGATCTCTCCCCCGTATTGAGAGTAGACTCCTCCCGTTGTTGGGAGTAGTTGTCTGAGCCATTAGTCCGGGTAGTTTTCGTCTTCCATTACTAAAAGTAATTATCTGAATTGTATTTATATGATTTAATCTTGGTTGGTTTAGATAGTCTTACAAGTTATATTTAAAAAAAAAAAAAAAAAACTGGTCCTTTAGGTGGAAAATTAGGTGCATGAATTGATATAAATGGAATCCTACATTTTCTAGAGAGTATGGTTTTTTTTTTAATAATTATTATTAGGTGAGAGAAGTCTCCTAATCAAGTGATAATTAATCATCCAAAGAATTCTCTTTTTGCTCCTGGAGATTTTGGGTGAAATTAATGTTTTGACAGACGTGTTTTGTTCGAATTGGACTACTGATTTGTGATATATATATATATATATATATATCATTTTTATATTTGTCTCACTTTACTATCTGGACTGAAAATGACTGATTAATAAGTTGAATGAGTAGAAATATGCTCATAACTCAATTGCTATGTATTTTTCCAATTTATCAAGCATGTGTAAGTAAATATCTTTTAATTATCAGAATAGATGTTCGAAATCGCACATCTAGTCAGAGGCAAATTTAGAGGAAATGGCGGAAGCCGCTGCCCTCCCATAAGTGAATATATATTGTATTTTAATACTTGCTCCACCAAATATAATTTTTTTTTCACGCCGTATATATAATAATTAATATTGACAAATTTCAACATACTTCTGACCAGTTAGTGTCGACTTTTAAAAAAAGAAAAAGAAAAAGAATAAACCTACTTAGACTTAATGCCATGAACAATTATATTGTCTTTGACTGGCAAATTAACATCCAAATAACTTGAAAGTGTCACAAACTCACAGGCAACACTTTTCTTATTTATTATCACAGACAACAACTCGAAAGACTAGTCTATTAAGTAATATTTGCATGTTGCATTACATATCTAATGCATTACCAATTTACATGTCTAATATGAGAGGCATGCTAAGACGACTGTGGTTAGCAGTCGCTCCTTAGAGAGCGATAAGTGTCGCCTAACTTTTTTTTTTTATCAAATTCTGTGTATAATTTCATTTTAATTATACTTAACTTTTATAACTACCAAATTATTATAAATATACCAATTTAGTCCATACCATAAAAATTTTAATGGTAAAATGTAAATGAAATCACAATTAATTATTATCAAATTTAAAAATTAAAAATAAAAAAATTAATGATAACCAAAATTTAAAAATTAAATAAAATAATTTAAAAATTGAACAAATTTCACACATAATCTATCTGAACTTTATTGTTTCACTTGTATATACAACTTTATGATCAATTGACATAAACTTCCCTCACTGTTAAAATCCAAATATAATTTTTTAATTCATTAGAAAAAAAATAAAGGTAGAGATGGGATCTCTAGTTTTTTTTTTTTTGAAAAGAAATGGAACCTCCATTTTGATCTCTAACGATGGAGATTGTCTCTATGGAGACAATGGAGACCTCTTATCTATCTGGAGGCCTGATCTCCATTGATGGAGACCAAGTCTGATCTTCATGCTTCTATTTTGACTAAGTCAGTTCTCCATTATAGAGCCCTCATATCTGTCGATCTTATTTTCATAGATATCAGACTTGGTCTTCATCAATGAAGAAGAAGGTTTGTGTTAATCGACCATAAAGTTGTATATATAAATGAAAAGACAAATCTCAAATTGATTTTGTGTGAAATTTATTTAATTATTTTATTTAATTTTTGAATTTTATTTATTATCAATTGTGTTTCTTATTTTTAATTTTTAAGTTTTGATCATAATTAATTGTGATTTCATTTACGTTTTACCATTAAAAATTTTATCGTATAGCCTAAATTGATATATTTATAATAATTTAGTGGTTACAAAAGTTAAATATAAATATAAGGACTAAAGTAAAATTATATATAGAATTTGGAAAAAAAAAATGATTAGTGACAATTGTCACTCCATAAAAGAGCGACTACTAGTTATAGTCGCCTAACATGCCTTTTTAATTTGAAGGTTTATATCAATTAATCATAAAGTTGTATATACAAGTGAAATGATAAATTATAGAAATATTGTGTGTTAAATTTATTTAAATTTTAAATTATTTTATTTAATTTTTAAATTTTAATTATTATTATTTTAAATTTTAATTTTTAAATTTAATAATAATTAATTATGGCTTTATTTATATTATTAAAAATTTTATAGTATAGATTAAATTAATATATTTATAATAGTTTAGTTGTTATAAAAGTTAAGTATAAATGTTGGAGTTAAAATAAAATTATAATTTGAAAATAAAAAAAGTTAGGCAACATCTATCGTTCCATAAATAGCGGCGGCTAACCACAGTCGCCTTCGCATGCCTCCCTAATATGAAATCCATATCTTACGTTGAAATTGTGAAATTCAACCTTACCTAATCATTCAAAGTTCTATGTTATTTTTGGGCTCCGCCTTTGACTCAGAGGGCTCTATCCTTGGCCCAATTTTTTTTAGCCAACCAGAAATGATGGTACTATATACCTATTAGTCTATTATTAATATTATTAATTTCGTAATAGTCTTCTAATTATTCTATTTTACTTATCTCACCGTATAACAGCAGCAATAGCAGTTACAATTAGGCACGGATAAATATTTACGGTGAAACCACCACAAAAGATAACATAAGAAATATACTAAACACCTAAATTATAAAGTGCATGTGCAGTTATATTTTATTATTAGAGACCTAGTTTTTTTTTTTTTTTTTTTGAAGAAATAGAATATATAAGAAAGCCAACAAAACAAACAAACTAATCAGCACGATTATCTGTAGTCCTCGAAATCGTTCGGGGACACAAGGCACTACAACCTGCAAAAATAGAACGTACGTAACCCGCAGGACGTCTGAGACACCGGGGTGGTGCCGGCCAAAGTCACTCCGACGGTCAAGTTAGTGAGTGCTAATAAGTGTAGAATGCTCGTAAATGGAGATGAGTGAGTAATACTTCCTGTTATCTCGGCGATTGGGATCTCCTTGGTCGAAGG
Source organism: Xanthoceras sorbifolium (assembly GCA_003430845.1). Lineage (NCBI taxonomy): Eukaryota > Viridiplantae > Streptophyta > Magnoliopsida > Sapindales > Sapindaceae > Xanthoceras > Xanthoceras sorbifolium. Next base: position 28,164,595 of record CM010620.1, on the reverse strand, counting down.
AGATGTGAGATCGGAAGGTGATCGGAGAAGATGAACAATGGCCAGAGGTCGTTGTATAAATGTAGATAGCTCTCAAGAAGTCAATTTTTCCTTCCCCTATTTTTGGAGAATCATCCTCCATTTATAGGGGATGGATGCTTCTACCCGTTGAGGCACTTCATCATTACCTCTCCTTGTTGTCTTCCACTAAGGAGGTTTTGTGGATGTTACTTTTGACCTAGCCGTTATAGATTGTAATCATGGTTTTGTAGGTCCGTCTTTAAAGTAGATCATAATTTGGTCTCCCATTGAACCAAAGGTATTCTATGTCGTACGACATATGGAGCTGATGATTTTGGACAGACAAGCACTATCATATGTCGTGCTACATTTCTGGACGTCGACCTAAGATGGACATGTCGTACGACATATGGAGTTCTACGAAGTGTGGATGCTGAGGTATTTCCCTCGATGCTACTTGAACGTGTGGGGTATCGAGTGTATGTCGTGCTATATGGATGCCTTGTACGTCGTACTACATGGATGTCGTACCACTCTTTGGGCCTAGACTTTGAGGTATACTTTTGGGCCTGACAGATTTTGGCTACTACAGTTTGCCCCCAAACGCCTTGTACTTTAGAAAGAAGTCAAGAGGTTTGTACTGTTTTTCCGTCACACGACATATGGATTGATTTCTTTTGTGTCGTACGGTCGGTTGGGTTGATTCGAGAGTTCCCCAAAATTCTTGTGACTTGATGTGGTCGTACGACGACGTAGAAGTTGAGGTGGTGTGGTTGATCTTCTATTGGCTCTTCGATATCCGCGTTATAGTAATTGGGGTTTTATGGAAAAGGTAAACGCGTGACAAGTAATAATGGCTATGAGGGTGTGTGCTCGAATAAGAAACTGACACGTCAGCGTAGGGTTAATATTTTATTGCCGCCTTTTCCTTTTCTCTCCCATTTTTAATTTTTGCTTTCTCTCTCTCTCTCTCTCTCTCTCTCTCATTTTCTCTCTCAAAAACCAGTTGCCTATGCAAGCTCTCTCCGGCGTCATTGCTGCCCATTTTTGCCATTTCTGCGTTCATTCCGGCGAAGCATTTGGTCATCTCGTGCTTTTTTGGTAAGTTTTTATGGTTCCTTGGCTATTTTAATTTCTTATATTCATGTTTTGGTTTCTGGGCGTTTTTGCGTTTTTCTTCGAATAGGTTTTTAGGAAATTAAAAAATGTTGGTGTTTGATCGAAAATAGCAACTTAGGATTTGGTAGAAACTGTTTGTGGTTTACACGTCGTACGACAATAACTGGGGAATGTGTGTCGCACGACCTTTTAGGTTTTATATCAACAATCTAGGAACCAATGTAGGGCATGTAGAACCTTTGGTTAGATTTGACTACTAACCTTCCCTACTGTCGCTCGACTTGTAGGTGAAATGTCCAGTAGAGGAGACGAGAACACTCCTAGTACATTGGGGCGAGGATATGACGATCCTGTCGACGTGGGGTGAGTCGAGGGCCTACAGTGGTGAGGTAACATTGGCGTCGTACGATCCTATGACTGTCTCTAGTCATGAGGGTACGTCGAATGTTGCGGAGGGTGTACGTGAGGGGATCCCTTTCGTCGAGCCACCTGAGGAGGCTGCCGGTCCTTGTCCCATGGGACCAAGTAGACCAATGGGTTTACTTTTGTCGAACCCTGCTAGCGTGCTGAAGGAAGAAGACCTTTCGCGTATAAGGTATAGCTATGGCATACCTGATGGCGTCACACTGATGGTGCCCTTCAAGGAGGAGCGACCGGATTAGGACATCCCTGGATGAACGTGCTTCTACGAACTCCCGTTTCAGAGGGTAGGCTTCAGATTACCGGTGGTCGGACTACCAAGGATGGTACTGGACCACTTCGAGCTTGCCCCAGGGCAACTCATGCCCAACAGTTGGAGGATACTGTTGGGGCTATAATTTCTATGCATGAGGGAAGGCATAGTTTTCGAGTTGCCCGACCTTTTCTATACTTACTCGATGAAGGAGCACGACACCGAAAAGGGTCGTTACAACTTGAACCTCCGAGCTAACAGGAAGCATCTCATCACGGAGCTGACCACGAACGATAGGTCGTGGAAGGATAGGTACTTCTTCGCGAGGGGCCTTCTAGTCGAGTGGCTTGTAGGGGATACGGTCGTTCGTACGACCTGGTCTAAGGCTAGTGGGTCTTTTAATTGTCGTGTCGTGTCGTTCTATATTATTCTTTTGGTCGTATTGTACTAACTTGTTGTCTTCTTATATTGTAGTGAACACAGGAGCTCCTCAAGCAGTAGTTGGGTTGACGTGTGCGACACGTACAACGAAGATTCTGTCGTACAACGTGAAGGAGAGAAGCTGGAGGAGGATCTTGGCTGAAGAGAATTTGAGACCGAGCCACTTGTGGAAGTTCTTAGTAATCAACGAGCCAGGTACACCTTACCCAGCTTTCAAAAGTTTAACTGAGTTTGTTAGAGTAAGGCATTGTGTCGAGCGACTATACGGCACAAGGTTTCTGACACCTATATCCTACGTCGAGCGACGCTTTGCAGTTGACTTGATGGCTGGAGGCTTTGTTGCACCTGATGCTGATGAAGCAATGAGGAGATTGAAATAGAAGAGAAAAGGAAAAAAGAAGGTCAAGTCGAGTGACCCTGTCGAGCCGATGGCTGTAATACCCCTTGACCCGACCCGACTGGATCGACCCAGGGAGCATTAACGGGTTTTCAAAACTTTCTCAATTCACTTCGTAACTTTTCAAACCATTGTGAGCCCATCAAATAAATTTTCAAACCATTGGAAAACCACATAGTTTATAATTTTAAAACCATTTTCGAGTGATCCCATTGAAATACACTTTTTACAAAAATTTCGGCAGAGTTCCCTCTGTTTTTCTGATTTCCAAAAAACCTGTTTTTCAAATCAATTTCAAATCAATATAAAATTCACATCAACACTTCAAATATCATTTTCAATCAAATGCGCACTCTGCCGTTTAGTGCGACTTTCAAACAATTTTCAAAATCAAATAGTGCATAATTAATTCATTACAGTGCTTAAGAAATGAAAAACAGAATTCATAAACCAATTTAATTGCAAAACAGAATTATACAAAACGTTTACAAATCTCTGTATATACATGCATATCAATCATAATACACATCAACATAAATATCTACCCCAGAAATGTGACTCTACTCCTCTGTCTGCAGGAGACTCCTCTTCAGTCTTTTGCCTCCTCAGGATCCCTGTTACCTACACGTTATAAAAACAACTAACGCGCTAAGCATATATCTTAGTGGGTGTACACTAAACTCATTTATAAAAATCATAACATAACTTTTCATAATATAAATATCACAATACGAACATAAGGAAAACATTACTAATTTAAATCATATGAAATCATGTTAATAAACTCAACTAAATCAATAATCGTACTCAATTAGCTTCTCAATTCGTTTACAATCAGTTTAATATAAACACTAAAATAAACGTATCCAATCGATTTCGAAAAGCACTTATAAACATATCATTTAATTCAATTCAATTCTGGCCCTCTAGAATACTCAACATAAACCAGGACTGGAATATGGGTCGTTCGACCACAGTGACTGTTTGTCGAACATAACTCCCACCTAGGACGAATCCTAAGAGTGGTACGTATCTCCCTACTCTAGGACCGAGTGGTCAGAACCTAGAGAGGTACATAGCTCCCTCTCCCAGGAACGAATCCTTAGGAATGTACGTGTCTCCCTACCCCAGGACGAATCCGTGAGGAGGTACGTGTCTCCCTACCCCTGGACGAATCCATGAGGAGGTACATAATCAAGCATCAATAGCAATGTCAATGGCGGTGTAGTGCTCACTGAACCCAGCTGGTATACCAACCTCCTATATCCATTTCTATGTTTAAGTATCCTAGGGCCATTTCGAGAAAACATTGTCACATATTCACTGTAATTTACAAATCAACGGTCAACTCAATAAATATACTATTCAAACAAACATAGGTTTCCATGGAAAATCAACAATATTCATGCCGTAGTCGAAAACAAGTAATTTTAACGAAATCGTAATAATCGAAATACGATCAACAATAAAATCATTTCAATGAAATAATATAAACACATAAAAATGAAAATCTTCAAATTAATTGCAGATTCAAACTAAAAATACTTAATACTTTTTGTAAAGATTTCGAAAACGGTTGTACACCAACCTGGATACCGTTTCCTTTCGACTATCGCGTTTCTAGGTTTTCTTTTTCCTTTCCCTTTCTCTTTCTCTTTCACCCTTTTCTTTTCTTTCCTTCTCTTCTTCTTCTTCTTCTTCTTCTTCTTCTTCCTCCTCTTCTTCTTTTTTCTTTCTTCTTCTTCTTTCTCTTTTTTCTTTTTTTCTTTTTCTCGGTCTCTCCCTCTCTCTTTTCCTCCGTTATGTTTCGTTGGCTTCTGTAAGAAGCCAATTTTTTTTTATATTATTTCGGTCGTCGCGACCTGTGGTCGTGCCACCAGGTCGCGTTGCTTACTGGAACAACTTCACCGCCTTCATCGCGAGCACACCTCGCGGTGCTTTGGTCGCGCTGGTAATTGCCATGCTCACTGCCCGAATTTCATTTTTTTTCATCACGACCTATCCTTATTCAAAAAGGTCTACCTACCTATGTCAGTCAGGAATTCCTTAAGGTGGCCCTTCTTGAGCAGTTTCGCCACTTCTAGTCGTAGTACGACGCAATGCTCTGTTCGATAGCCGTGGTCGCCATGAAATTCGCACCACTTGGAGTTGTCTCTCTGATCCGGCGGGTTCATAATCTTGTCTGGCCATCAAACTGATCTACCCATTCCTTTGAGGACGACAACTACCTTTGTTGGTCTGATGTTCAAATTATACTCAGGCATTACGTTCTTTGGCCGGACCAATTATCTTGGTGGTCTATCGTCGCGCCGATGCTCATATCTTATTCAGCCGTCCCTTCGGGGTACCGTCAGATACGGCTCGACACATCTGTCGTTAATTCGTTGTTCGACCTGCTTATTCGACCTGTCTTCCTTGCTGTTTGCTCTATTAGGTTTATAGTTCACTTCGTCTTCTTCCCACTTTATCTGTGCCCAAGCCTTGGCTAGGACGTCTTCCATAGTTTTACAAGGGTACTTGGCGACCTCCTTATATAGGTCGGAATTGTAGAGTAGACCCTTGCGGAAGGCTTATATGGCTGTTGCCTAGTTGCAATGGGGGATGAAAACCTTTTCATTATTGAAACGGCCTACAAAGTCACGCAGGCGTTCACCCCTCCTTTGGCTGGTTGTGTAGAGATCGTCGGATTGTTTCTTTAACTTCCGGCTACTAGCGAATTGTTCTACGAAGGTGTCTGTGAGTTGAGCGAAAGAGTTGATGGAAACATTGGGAAGGTTGGTGTACCATTATAGTGCAGGTCCTACGAGGCTCGAGCCGAAACCTCTGCACATGCATGCTTCCCTTAGGTCTCATAGGATGGCGGCAGTGAACATTCGTTATCGATACTGCGCAATGTGATCGTCGGGGTATGTCATTCCGTTGTACTGCTTCATACCAGGGAAGTTGAACTTTCTTGGCATCTCCACCAATGCTATTGCGTCGACGAAGGGCGAGTTGGCAAAGCTATTGGCCGCCCTTTTCTTTATAGGAGTGGGCATTCCCGGAATGTGTTGGATGAGTGCTTCCATCTCAGCGAATCTTTACGCTAAGTCACGGTTAGCCAATGTTGGCTCAATATTTACCTGGTTCGGGTTTGACGGCACTGAATGTGAAGGACCAGATGGCGTTCTTTGTAACGGGATAGTTGGTTTGGTTGAACCAACGTTGCCATTGGGGGTGGAGATAGGTGGCACCTCTTGTGTAGCTCTTGCCACGTCATCTGATCGATGCCTCCCTGTTCTGTTTGACGTGTTGTCCGCCGTATGTCATGTGACGAATGTTAGGCTCTGAGCCTACGTGGATCGGATCGAGGTCTCTTACCGTGGTACCTTGTTCGTCTGAGCGGACTGGCTCGTAATAAGTAGTGTGGGCGGCTTGATCGAATGGCAAGGGCTGGGATGTTGAAGCGTCTCTAAAATGTCGTATGACGGTGAGGGAATTGATCCTATTTTGCAACTCTTGGTTCTCTGCCAACACTCGTTGGTTCTCTTGTTCGAGCGCTTGGAGCCTTTGGGTGTTTTCTTGCATTTGGGATATGAGAAGTTGTACCCTAACCTCCATTGCGTCGTGATGAAAATTGTCGGATGACATGGTCGGAGTTTCCATGTTCTACCTTTGCTCTCTTAGAGATTGTCGGGCCTCACGGTGGGCGCCAAATTGTAGTCCTCAAAAATCGCTCGGGGACACAGGGCCCTACAACCTGCAAAGATAGAACGCACGTGACCAGTAGGACGTTTGGGACACCGGTGTGGTACCGGTCAAAGTCACTCCGACGGTCAAGTTAGTGAGTGCTAATAAGTGTAAAATGCTCGTAAATGGAGATGGGTGAGTAATACTTCAAGTTATCTCGGCGATTGGGGTCTCCTTGGTCGAAGGAGATGTGAGGTCGGAAGGTGATTGGAGAAGATAAACAATGGTCGGAGGTCGTTGTATGAATGTAGATAGCTCTCAAGATGTCAATTTTTCCTTCCCCCCCTTTTTGGAGAATCATCCTCCATTTATAGGGGATGAATGCTTCTACCCGTTGAGGCACTTCATCATTACCTCTCCTTGCTGTCTTCCACTAAGGAGGTTTTGTGGATGCTACTTTTGACCTAGCCGTTATAGATTGTAATCATGGTTTTGTAGGTCCGTCTTTAAAGTAGATCATAATTTGGTCTCCCATTGAACCAAAGGTATTATATGTCATACGACATATGGAGCTGATGATTTTGGACAGATAAGCACTATCATATGTCGTGCTACATTTCTGGATGTCGACCTAAGATGGACATGTCGTACGACATATGGAGTTCTATGAAGTGTGGATGCTGAGTTATTTCCCTCGATGCTACTTGGACTTGTGGGGCATCGAGTGTATGTCGTGCTACATGGATGCCTTGTATGTCGTACTACATGGATGTCATACCACTTTTTGGGCCTGGACTTTGAGGTATACTTTTGGGCCTGACAGATTTTGGCTACTACATTATCCTGAACTAACCCCTCCACAAACGAAGGACAAGACTCTAACAAAAACTAGGAACGCTTTAGCAAGAGCATTAGCCACCCCATTAGCAAGCCTAGGAACCAAAGAAAAACAGAGAACAAACGCAACAAAATCAAGAGAAAGAATATCAGAAATAAACGAACCCACATCAGAATAAGGAATGCAACCATCTTTGAGAAGAGTAATTGCATTTAGCAAGTCGAATTTCACATGAACCGGAACCAAGCCGTAGTCACAAGTGAAACCAATAACATGCAGAATGGCAGCAGTATCCGCGCAAAGAAGGTCGAACGAGGCACGCAAACGAACAACACCAACGGCCAATGGAAACCCAAAAGAATCTCGGATGATGATGCCCAAGCCAACACACCCCAGCGAGGAACACACACTAGCATCAGTGTTCAATTTGTAAGAATTCGCAGCAGGTGGCATCCATCGACCAAGCTGGCGAGGTGACGAAAGATAGCAAGGGCCGCACAATTGAGCAACCTGAAACTCCGAGAGAAAAGACCAAGACCAATCCACTACCTTACCGGCCGAAAGGAGCAGCTGCCTATGGATCGTGTGGTTATGATGGAACCAAACTCTCCAAAAGACTACACATAGCAACTCGAAGTCTGACCTGTGCAGAATTTCCTTGGCAGCCAGCAAGAAATCAAACAAAGGAACCTCAAGAGCAGACGCCAAAGAAGACAAACCTAAGAAATAGGACCAAACCATCTTTAGCAAGGGACATCCCCACAGCACATGCAAATGAGACTCAGGCCATCTTTTACACAAGGGACACATCACATCAACAACCACACCTTTAGAAGGGAGATTCACAAGGCAAGGTAACCAATAATTAACAGCTCTCCAAACAAACATTTTAACCTTAGGAGGAATTGCAAGTCTCCACAAAAATTTCCACAAAGAATCCACCATATCTAACCCCGAGCAATTACGGCTAAGGGAGGAAGCCATGGCTACTCTTAACCGAGTACATCCCTAGCTTATTGTAATGCTATAAGAGAGCATCATCTTGGAGCGAAGAATTACACAGAAAGCTAAGGATTGCAGAAACATCCTCACGGAGAAAGTGCTGATCAAGCAAGGAAGAGTTCCAAGCCCTAGACTTCGTTTTCATATGGCTAACCAGCAGCCCCTCCCCAAGAACTAGACGAGATAAGACCTTAAAGGTCATGGGTCTAGGGGCCCAATGGTCTTGATAAACCAGGACCGACGAACCACTCCCAATCCTCCATCTAGACCCTTTGCAAATTAAATCGCGGCCCCATAAAAAGCTTTTCCAAATAAAGGAACCTCCATGATGATTAGAAGCTTTAAAGAAGCTAGAAGCAGGGAAATAATTGCTCTTCAGAACTTGGGTAGCCAAGGAGGTAGGATGCATAATTAACCGCTGGCACTGTTTTGCAACTAGAGCTTGATTGAAAGCAAGTAACTTATAAAAACCTAAACCCCTCTGCTCCTTAGGCCAGCAAAGCTTATCCCAAGATCTCCAATGGATTTGCTTGGACGATCCATACTAACCCTACCAGAAATCAGTACAAATTTGATGGAGCTCCCTAATAAGGGAAACAGGGAAGCGAAATAAGCTTGTCGCATACGTTAGAATGGCCTGTAAAACTGTCTTAATCAGGTCCTCCTTGCCTTAACTGTCTCAAGGAGTGACCAATATAGCCACACCTAAAGCAGTATTCAAGCAATCGTTCATATAGGAGAAACATCACCACCACCCCATTCGAATCTCCCATGTGAACTCTAAGAGACCGTTTAAGCGGTTTATCTATCTCCACTCTCACCCTAACCCTAATATACTTCCCCATGCAATCGCCAGAGGCCCCAACGTCAATATCACGGACAATGCCGATTTGCTTGCCCAGGAAAAAACCAATAGCGCGGGTCATACTTATCAAAGGCACATTGAAAATCTGCACCCAAACATCCATGGTCCCTGTAACACCCCCTGACCCAAGCCGCTCAGACCGAATCAGGGAGCGCTACCATACACTGAAATCTCTTACTTTACTTTTATTAAACCATACTTTTAAAATTAAAATATAAACTTTAATAATGACCCAAATAAATTTCTGAAAATTTTGCCAGAGTTTCCTCTGTTTTTCTAACTTCCCAAAATCAGTTTCCAATAAAATTATAAAATTAATACTTCGAATTTATCATATCACTTTTGCGCACCCTTCCAAATTCAGTGCGACTTTCCAAATATTTCATATAAACTATTTAATCAAAATCAATTCAAAAGTGATAAAATTCATAATTCCGCAAAACATAAACATTTATAGAAAATATGTAAAAACAACACAACTTTTATAAATATTTACAAAATTCATCTGTATATGCACGCTAATAAAAAACATATAAATGGAATATAAAAAAAAAATACCCAAAAGCTCAGGAATGATGTGACTCTGGTCTCTGTTTCTGCAGATTCAACTCTTCACTTCTTTTTCAACTCTAGAATCTTCTTTACCTACGCGCGATAAAAATCAACGCGCTAAGCATATTGCTTAGTAGGTGTATACAAAACTGAATTTTTTACAAATATACTATAATAACATTTTAATCGATTAATCAGAAATATAGATAACAAATAAATGTTCAAATATGGAGCTCAATTCAAATCATACAAAAATAAAAATCATATCAATCTCAAATGTTTTCATATCATATTTCAATTTCTATTTCGGCTCCTGATACACATAACATATATTACAGGATTGGATTACGGGTTGTTCAGCACTGGAACCCAACAGGGACTGCTCGCTGAATTATATACAGTCGGGTTTCCCATTTTAGCATGAAATTGTATCCCTATACAGGTATCATTTCCGACATCGGACCCTACAGGGACTGCCTGACGGAAATGTCTTCACTCTAGGACCGTCCACAACGATGGCTACACATAATCCAAAGAGTGGTATCATAATCATCAAAATCTCAAAAATCTCAATGCAGTACTACTAAGTGAACCCAATTGACATGTCAATCTCCTATATCCATATCTATGTTCATTTATATCAGAGCCATTTCATAATATGATTTCTCAAATTCAATATCAACTCATTTCTTTTCATTCCGAACTATTAAATTCAACTTTCAAAGCATTCAATTTCAATTTTAAAATTTCAATTTCACAATACAAGTTTACAGATCATTCCTTTATAAATAAATTCAACTTTAATTAATCCAAATCGATATACATATTTACGAAATCCAAATTTCATCAATATTCATATAAAGGAAATATACAAAATCATATTCAAATATATTTTTGAAACCAATAATTGCATCAAATCAATTCAAAATCATATTTGAATATATTTCGTAAATCCATATTAAATCAAAATGCCCCAAAATTATTTTTTTATACATTTCACAAAACAATATATTTCAAATCACTTTAAATTATATTTCACATCTCAATAATAAAATCATAACATATTAAAATTAATTCGTAATATTATTCACAATCAATATTTCGGATATAAACTATATTTCGAAAATACGTAATTCAAATCAATCCAAAATCAATTTCAAACTATAAATTCTAATCAATATAATTCAAATAATTCAAAATCAATAAAATTCGATTATTCCGAAATATTCTAGAAAAATTAAAAATAGTGTACATCGATCCTAAATAATTTTCCAATACTTTTCTTTTCCTATTTCTCTTCTTCTCCTTCTCCTTCTCCTTCCTCTTCTCTTCTTTCCTTTTCTCTCTCTTCTTTCTCTCTCTTCTTTTTCTTCTCCCCGACCTCTGTTCTGTTTTCTTTGTTTTGCTTCTATTCTGTTTGTTTACACTTGATTTCCGAATCCTATTACTCTCCACCGCTTCACATGTTATTATATATTCTTATTTTTTTTTTCTTCTTGTTTCCTCCGTCTCTCTCTCTTTTCTATTCAATTTATTTTTCAATTTGTTTTGCTTTTTGTGCTTCCAAAGTTTGACTTGCAATTAAGTTGTTCTCCATCAACATCCACTAACATATATATAAATATTTTACCAATTGCAATTTGCTCCCTTGAGCTTCTTAAAATCCTAAAATGGCAACAACTTCACAATTAATTACATGTAATTTACTAATCATCATTGAATTATTAAACTAACCCACCAATCACATTCCATCTCAATACTTATTCCAAAAATATTCCACACTTATTCAATTACCAAATTAACTTCACTAATATTCACTTGGACCCATTATTCTCCAATTACACCATGAAAATAATATAATATCTCTAATGGGAGTTAAATCGGTTAAAATCACTATTCGTTCATACACTATATATCGAATATATATACTTTCCACCAATTTAAATGACATACTTAACTATTGCATGCTTAATAATACTTTTTATAATTATAAAAAATTATGGGTGTTACAGTCCCCCCGAAAGAACTCGCTTTCTATCCATATAATTAACAAAGTGAAACCTAAAAATATTATCCCGTAGGACTTCTATATCAACCTCTTGCATAGTACGCCAAATCTTGGGTATAACATCTCTGAACGCATCTCAATTACTTCTCTTTGTGGCCATCAGACAACCAACCAGACTCAGATCCAACTTACGCCGCCCAACTTGCTTAAGACCGTCATCAAGAACTGCAGCAGGCTCCTCCGCATCAGCCAAGGATAAAGCCGCGCATAAATCCTCTACTTCAGACGTATTCATCATGTGTCGTCCACCCAACACCAGCCGCCAAAACAAAACCAACAAGAACAAAACCCGATGCCAACACAGAAATAAACAAGAAAAAGAGCTCCCCCAGCACCGCACATAACACCCACTCTAGCAACCCGAGTCACTGCGAAAAAAAAACACCCTAACTCCAATCAAAACTACACCCACAAGGAGCGAAAATCAGGTCAAAGCGACCCAACGACTACTTTCACCCTACGACTCTTCAGAGAAAACCCTAAGGAAAAGACTTTTTCCTTATAATTTCTCTTTTTATTAGAGACCTAGTTAAAAATATTTTATTAATTGTAAAAATTTAAAGATACAAGAGAAGTCGAATTCATGAGAATCAAGAAGTTACTGCTTTGAAATACAATAAGTTGTTTATTCAACAGGAAAATCCACGAAAAGATCTTAAACAACAAAACTAACATTAAAGAAACAATAATTTATTCTTGTTAATTTGATGAAATCAAACCTCAATGTTGAATTATCCTATTGTACTCTCCCTCATGGTGAGTGCAGCATTGAAGAATTCATCCATGGCTTTTGTAGAAGACCCCTTATTGTTTACCTCATCTTTGATTGCATTCTCAATAGTCTCTTTAATCTCACAAGCTTTCCTCTTCATTTCCTTTCCTTTCTCTGTCTCATCCATCACCAACTCAATTATTTTCACTATCTCTTTATGCTTTACTTGACAACTCTTCCCTCTAGCAACCTCAACACAAACCCCAATCTTTTCTTCCAATAGCTTGACATTGTAAAACTGCTCTGCTGCCATTGGCCACCCGATTATCGGCACGCCATGACTGAGAGCTTCAAGCACAGAATTCCATCCACAATGACTCAGAAAGGCAGATACAGATTTATCGGACAAAATGTCTACTTGAGGTGCCCAATTGTGAACTACCAGCCCTTGTCTTGAAATTTTGATTCTCTCTTCAAATCCTTCAGGCAAGTACTCATCTGCTTTGAACTCTGAATTGATGTCAAAACCTACTGGTGGCCTAACAACCCAGATAAAATCCTTGCCAGAAGCCTCCAAAGCAAGTGCCAGTTCCATCATTTGTGATGGAGCTATGGTGTTCTGTGACCCAAATGACACATACAGAACTGAGCTGCAAGGTTTTGAATCGAGCCAATTTTTACAAACATCTTGGGAGATTCCAAGTTCTTTTCCTGCTCGAGCTTGGCTTCCAGTTGACAAAAGAACAGGACCAATTGGCCAAACTTGGCGGCCGATTTCTCTCCTGAAATACATGAGTCCTATATTGTCAAGTTCCTCCACTGTGTTGATCAAAATTCCATCAACATTCTTCCACGGAGAAAGCACTTTCTTCAACACCACTGAGAAAGCATCATTCCCATGATCAGCTACTCTTAGATAATCTGTCAGCTGAGTGACATGAAGTCTCGACGCTTCTGGAAAATCCGGCAAGAGAAAAAATCCATCGGAATCCGTGTTGTTCCGGTGAGGTAGGTTCATCCACAAAGAGTAGTAACAAGCAAAACCAAAGCCACCGCCTCCTATAAATATAGCATGAAACACACCAAACTCTTGTGCTATCTCAGCACACCATCCAAAGAACATGCCTGTGATGATACAGAGTGGTTTTCTTTGGCCATTTTCTTCACTAACAAGACCAGAAACAAGTTTACTGAAATGGGGTTTGAAAGACAGAGTAGCTTCAATGAGATTGGGAACCATATTATATGGAACAGAATCAGTGTTTTCAGTGTCAGGAGGGAGGTTGTGGTCTGAGCTATTGAAGGGGATTTCAAGGAGATTGAAAGAGGAGTTTGGTGGGAGAGATGATCTGAGTTTGTTGATGTTTTTGTGGGTGTTGACAAAAGTAATGGTGTATTTGTTTGTTTTTATCAGTTGAAATGCTAATGCTAGGAAAGGGATTATATGGCCTTGTGCCATGAATGGGAACATTACTATGTTCTCTTTGGTTTCAGCCATAAATTCTTGTTGATGGTGATCAGAGAGTAGAAATTGTGGTCGTAGTGGTGGTGAGGAGTGCGGTGTACTATATAATCCAAGCTGAATAGTCTTGTTTTAGGATGTTTTTAAAATTACCTTAACTCATGAAATAATTATTAATTTAGAATTGTTGATCAAGTGGAGATAAAAATATAAAATAAAAATGATACCAAGTTGAAAAGTATGTGGCGAATTTATCCAAAAGTGACACAGAAATGTTAGACAAGCATCATGACTGACGAATCAAACATTATAATTAATTATTAAATTGTGAATATACCTCTTAAAAAAAATTATCAGTTGCGATTTATATATCTACTTTCGTAATGAAAGAAAATTATCTACTTATATTAATAAATGTGTATAATGAAATTTAAATTCTTACTATTAATATGAAATAAATACGCCCTAACCACTTTTATTATGATGAATATATTTATACTATATAACTAATTAATTACTTCCCATTTTAGAAAACAATTAATAACCAGTCATAGTCCATTGATTTGATGGCACATTGACTATTTAATTCTAATGTTTTTTTATCATTACTAACAATGTTTTTTTTTTCATTTTATCACCCGTGACTCTTAAAATAAACTCGCTATCACATTACACTTAATTTAAAAAAAAAAAAAAATCTAAACAGGTTAAAAATCTGCCAAACTTTAATGTAACGTATGTAAAGTGGAAATTGTCAAAAATAACCCCCTAAATTAAGTAAAAATTATTTTTAATCACATTTTCAAAATAATTGTTAGTAATCCATTTAAAAATTTAATTTCAAACTTTAATCAAATAATTACAAAAGGTGCCCTAAAAAAATTATAAACCATACCCCGCATTAATTTATTATAAAATTATATTAAAATCCAATAAATGTAAAATTACAAAATAACCCTCCAAGCAAAATCAAATTTTAAAACCTAAATCACGTTTGCTCGTCATTTATCCTCTCTCTCCAGTTTATTTCTTCTCCTCTCTCTTCGTATTGCAAAGGTATGTTATTTTTATTTTTTTTAAATACATAAATTATCTTTGAAATGCATCATATATTATAGGTATTTACTTCTTTAACCTATTAATTAAGTGTATGATCACATTTAAATTTTTTTTGATGCTACAGAACGTTTCACGGAAAATAGTTCTGTGAAATACCTTAGAGTGTTTCACGGAAAATAATTCCCGTGAAATACCTTGGAGTGTTTCACGGAAAGTTTATTCCGTGAAATACCTTAGAGTGTTTCACGGAAAATATTTCCGTGAAATACCTTAGAGTGTTTCACGGAAAAAAATTTCCGTGAAATACCTTAGACTGTTTCACGGAAAGTTTTTTCCGTGAAATACCTTAGAGTGTTTCACGGAAAAAATTTTCCGTGAAATACCTTAGAGTGTTTCACGAAAATTTTATGTGAAATACCTTAGAGTGTTTCACGGAAACAATTTCCGTGAAATACGTCAGAGTATTTCACGGAAAAAAATTTCCATGAAATACCTTAGAGTGTTTCACGGAAACAATTTCCGTTTTTTTCCGTGAAATACGTTAGAGTGTTTCATGGAAAATTTTTTTCCTGAAATACCTTAGAGTGTTTCACGGAAAATATTTCCGTGAAATACCTTAGGGTGTTTCACGGAAAAAAATTTCCGTGAAATACCTTAGGGTGTTTCACGGAAAATATTTCCGTGAAATACCTTAGGGTGTTTCACGGAAACAATTTCCGTGAAATACCTTAGGGTGTTTCACGGAAAAAAATTTCCGTGAAATACCTTAGAGTGTTTCACGGAAAGTTTTTTCCGTGAAATACCTTAGAGTGTTTCACGGAAATTGTTTTCCGTGAAATACCTTAGAGTGATTCACGGAGAAAAATTTCCGTGAAAGACCTTAGAGTGTTTCACGGAAAACATTTCCTTGAAATACCTTAGAGTGTTTCACGGAATTTTTTTTTCGTGAAATACCTTAGAGTGTTTCACGGAAAAAACTTTCGTGAAATATATTAGTGTGTTTCAGGGGAATTTGTTTTTTGATGCTATAGAACGTTTCACTGATCTATTAATTGAGTGTATATATTTAGATTAAATTCAGAAATTATTTTTTAACCTATACGTTTAATTTTTTGATGCTATAAAACATTTTCGTGAAACACCCTAGGGTGTTTCACGGAAAGTTTTTTCCGTGAAATACAAAGATTTTCCGTGAAACACTCTAAGGTGTTTCACGGAAATTTTTTTTCGTGAAACACCTTAGAGTGTTTCACGTAAAATGTTTTTCGTGAAATACCTTAAAATGTTTTACCGAAAAGATTTTCCGTGAAACACCTTAGGGTGTTTCACGGAAAATCTTTGTATTTCACGGAAAAAACAAAATCTTTGTATTTCACGGAAAATCTTTGTATTTCATGCTATTTTGTTTATATTAATTTAATTTTCTATTTATGTTTTGTTTTTTAATAGGTTCTAAAAAATAAACTTCAATTCGTTTTGCCACGAATTTTATAGCACTTTATGGAAATACCTTAGAGTGTTTCACGGAAAGAAGTTTCCGTGAAATACCTTAGATTGTGTCACGGAAAACATTTTCGTGAAATACCTTAGAGTGTGTCATGGAAAGTTTTTTCCGTGAAATACCTTAGAGTGTGTCACGGAAAGAATTTTCGTGAAATACCTTAGAGTGTGTCACGGAAAGAAATTTACTTGAAAGAGTGTTTCACGGAATGAATTTCCGTGAAATACCTTAGAGTTTGTCACGGAAAGTTTTTTCCGTGAAATACCTTAGAGTGTGTCACGGAAAGAAATTTCCGTGAAATACCTTAGAGTGTGTCACGGAAAGAATTTCCGTGAAATACCTTAGAGTGTGTCACGGAAAGAAATTTTCGTGAAATACCTTATAGTGTTTCACGGAAAGTTTTTTCCTTGAAATACCTTAGAGTGTTTTACGGAAAAAAATTTCCGTGAAATACCTTAGAGTGTGTCACGGAAAATTTTTTCGTG
This sequence comes from Xanthoceras sorbifolium, assembly GCA_003430845.1. Classification (NCBI taxonomy): domain Eukaryota; kingdom Viridiplantae; phylum Streptophyta; class Magnoliopsida; order Sapindales; family Sapindaceae; genus Xanthoceras; species Xanthoceras sorbifolium. The sequence continues at coordinate 28,147,752 of CM010620.1, read as the reverse complement.
AAATAACAGACGGCCATACGTTGCTAAAGGACATGTTGCTATAAGTCCAACCGCTTTTCATAACGTACATTGTATGTTGCCGTAGGCTTTTCGCAACACGTATAGTGTGTTGTTATATATTTTTCGCAACGTACATCATCTTTACTACAACCAATTCTGTACATTGCTATAACCATTAAAAATAACATAAAATATACGTTGCTATAACACTTAAAGACAAGATTAGACGTACGTTGCCAAAAATTAATTTAAAACAACGTTTGGTATGTGTTGCCAAAATTATATTTACGGTAACATATAATGCATGTTGCTAAAAGTATATATTTAAAACAACGTTTGGTATGTGTTGCTAAAAGCCTATTTAAGACAACCTTTTGTGTGTTGTCAAATTTTTTTTTATTTTTTTATTTTTTTAAAATCAGTATTATTTTTTAAAATATTTTAAATTTTCAATTAAAAAAAACCTATAAGAGGTACAAGTTGTACAAGTACAAGATTACAATTCATATAATAAAAAATTAAAATGTACAAATTATAATTTAGTTCACTAAATTCAATATATCAATATAATCAATCTCACCATAATAACATGTCCAAACAAAATTCTCCAAGTGGCAAATACCTAAAATAAAATTCTCCAAATGTCAACCCCTAAATGTGTTAGACAAAATGACAACAAAATAAACCCTACAAGGTTAGACAATATAACAACTTTACATGTACTTAAAATCCTGTTTTCAGCAACAATTTGATCTTCAGAATCATCATCTGGGTACCAATATAACAAATGACATCGTGCATTTCCATATTGTGACGTGTCTTGTGTCATTGGAACAATCTCATGTTGTGACCGAAAAAACATTTAATATAATAAGATATAAATCTCAGAACACTGTATATAATTAAAAAATATAAGGAGTAAATGCATAAGAACCTACGGCATCCTCCACTTATACACCTCTATTTAATAATTTAATTAAAAAAAATACGTTTTTTAGTAATGAGATCAATTAAAAGAGTTATATAAAATAAAATTTTAAATATACTTCGCATATTACCTGTTCATTTTCTTTGGAACAATTACATCCGTCATTTTTGTTTTTCTCCTTTTTATGCCCTTTTCTTCCCAGTTGCTTTTTAACTCTGGCACTAGTTACTCCCAAGGCAAATTTGAAAACATGACAAACACAGAGTCCACAAATACAAAACCACAACCACAAGTCCACAAGATATACAACATTCATAATAAAAATCTATACACAACACAGGAGTACATATCATAGAACACATAACATTTTGCTCAAAGATCAACTTTTCATGCACTAGAACTTACTATTATCCAAAGAATAAGAAACAAAAAACATAACATTTTGCAAAATATATTATTGAAGAATATATTGGTCTCTACAGAATGTCTTAGGAAAAAAAATAACATATTTATTGAAAACAAAAATAGGAAAAAACAAATACATAGGTCAAGCCAATCTGCGCTTTTTGCTACCCTCATCAACCGACCAAACTAACTTAGATGTGACTATGTCATATTCGGGAACAAAAGCTTCTAATTATTCAATCAATTGATGAACATCAGAAGCAGTGACAATGATACATCGAGCCAAAGGTGAGATAAATTCATTTTCCACCGCATGATCTAGGAAAGACAATAGACCATCATAAAAACCACTAACATTCAACAAGCCTATTGGTTTTTGATGGATTTTGAGTTGGGCCCATGAGATGACTTCAAAGAGTTCTTCTAAGGTTCCAAATCCCCCTGGTAAGGCTATGAATGCATCCGCATGGCTAAACATTTCAGCCTTGCGTTCATGCATGTCTGAAACAATCTGCACTTCCCCAATTGTATTTCATGTAACACTACCCACACTCAAAGCTTTTGGGATGATACCCAAAACTTGACTGCCGCCATCATAAGCAGCTTTTGAGACACGACCCATCAACCCAATGTTACCTCCTCCATAAACTAGATGAATCTTTTTCTCTACTAACACCTTACCAAGTTGGTCAGCAGCTTCCTCAAATTCCCTATTCTTACCAGAACTAGACCCACAAAAGACACAAATATTGCTAAAACGGCGTGAGATGATATTTTCCATTGTTATACACACTATTTTTCTTCTCTTTTGGTTTTGTAGATTTATGATAACTGGAGAAGACAAGGAAGTGTGATTTATAGAGCTCCTAAAGAAAATAAAATCATGAAAGCTATGACTAGGTCGGCATTGGCATATGGGTGTCAGTCTAGCTACCTAAAATTATCAATAAAGAGTGGCTGGCCTACCTAAATTGTCAATCTATATGTCATGCTAAAAGAGAATCTGATTTTAAAGAAAAAGAAGATAGTGTTCATGCAAAAAATCTAAAACAATAATATATAGTGATAAAAACAATAGTATGATTTTATACTCTAGACTATTTTAGTCATATACAACCAACAATGGAAGATGGGTGTCAGTGTATTAAGTTAACAAAATTGTCAAAAAGAGTGGCTGATGGGTGTCAGTCTAGACTACTTTGGTCATATGTAACCAACAATGGCAGATAAATGTCAGTCTAGACTGACACCCAAACTGACACCCATCAGCCACTTTTCTAAAATAGACTCATAAGTCTAAAGTTAATATCATAGACTCATAAAATTATTTTGCCTAGTATTCCCTCAAAACAAACAGATTAAAAATACAAAATTGTAGATTTATGATAACTAGAGAAGACAAGAAAGTGTGATTTATAAGGCAGGAAGTGTGATCTAGAGTATGAAATTGTCAATAAAGAGTGTCTGACCTACCTAAATTGTCAGTCTATAATAAAAGTTTTTGTTACCTAACTATACTACCAGCGTTGTACTATTTTAACTCATAATTAAAGTGTGCAAGCAATGATCGATATTCACAATAATATATAAAACAATAATATTTTGTCAGTCTAGAGAATCTGATTTTGAAGCAAAAGAAGATGGTGTTCATGCTAAAAGTCTAAAACAATAATATATAGTGACAAAAACGAGAAGAAAATGACACAAGGATTTGGTAAATAAAAATCTCTGACCTGGTGCTTGCTATTCACAGAGCTTTCCAGTGCCCTTACAGCTACCTAAATTGTTAGTCTAGACTATTATGGCATTGGCAAAATTATCAAAAAGAGTGGCTGATGGGTGTCAGTCTAAACTATTTTGGCATTGGCAGATGAGTATTTGCACATGTGCCAAAGGGATGTAAAAGTCTAAAACAATAATATATAGAATTTAACCAATCATCAAACCAGTGTTATTAAATCCATATAAACCTGCCCCAATTATGCAAACACAAATTCTAAAATGTTTTAAGCTTGAAAAACTAAAATGTCTATACTAGCTCTAAACCAAAGCCATAGAATAAATTTTCAAAGATATCCATTCTTTCATAGGCAAAATAAAATTGATGTTAGCTTAATAGAAAGTAGAAACTGAAAGCAGAAACATAAACATTTTGCTACTTTCCTAAAACTTCAGCAGAAGGCAGGCAACCGTAATATATTTTTTTGGCCAACAGAGTTTCAATAATTGATATAGTGGTGGCTTTGTTACTTCAAGAGTACAAGATTATTTATTGCAGAGAACAGATCTTGTTAAGAAGCATAATGCTGCCTTTGCACCAGAAGGGAACTGCTTCATAAATATAATAAATACAAATGAGAGAGGTGGACCAAACTATATACAGTTGCAGAACTTTCATATAAAACAGAATTAAGCCTCTATTCCTAACAAACTTTCCAGGTGCTTAGTTGTCTAAGCCTCTATATTATCATTTCTCTAAGTAAAGAATCAAGTAGATTTTTGTAACAATAATATCTTTCTGACCATAAACAAACTCGCTGCACAAAGAATTTTCAGCATAATTACAATCCTGAGCAAGTGCGTGTTCATTGCAAAAATAATTTATTCATTGAGAAAAAAAGAAACTGCAAGTTGGGTTAACATCTTTAAGAAATATAAAATGATATATTAATTAAAAATGTTAAGACTGAAAAACAGTTGCATCATTTACCAAATGTCAGATTTAATAGGCAATTGACCTTTAGCTTATGAAATTGTTACACTTTCACCATCCATGACAAGTATACCTAGTGTGCTTGTTAATTAGGGTGGGAAGAAAGGGTGAAGGAAAATAACATCTGTAGATGTCTCCTGTCAAGCTATCCGAATAGAAACAATTAATTAGCATTTACAATCATAGATATCTGAAAGCTTTTTTATGCTAATTATTACATATCATGTAAAGGTTGATTTTATGTTGAGGTTTTGAGGAATCTAGTAATTAGAACTTCCTCACTTCAATGTTTGGGGTGAAAGTTGATAGCATGCAAAAGTTTATACTTGCAAGAGAGCAGAAGAATGGAAGAGGTGAAAACCTCTTATTCCAATTAAATCCTTAACTGAAATTTTATATGAAACAACTTCCTCCCCAAAATCATTTTAATACAAAAATTAGCACAATATAAAATTCATCAAGAAAAGTTATCTACCATCAAAGTCTCATTCAAGCAATTGGAAGTCAAAATTTCTTATACAATAGAGATATAATGATAAAAAGTGTGAACAATTGCCATAGTATGTTCCATACATGAGAGATGCTTAATGAACTAGAATAATGACCTACAGATGAAGTCACTTTAAAGTCAGAATAAACTATTAATTGCCAAATGTACATATGTAAGTAAAACTCCCTTCACAAATCTTGACAAGGAATAATTAGAAAGTAGAGGTCCAACTTAATAAGATTTCATTTATTTTCCTATCAGAGACAATCAATGTAATGGACCTATTACTTGATGGATCATTGGAACAAAAGTGCAGGAGGGCTCTTGACAGTCGAATTATTATTGAGGATCTGATGTATTTAAGAGTAATTCAAAGTTTAGATCGTTATCATAATAATGTCACCAGCCATGACTTTGTAATTATAATCACCTTGCAAGCAAGTGATAACTGCTCCCCGAGAGCCCTCTTTCAAACCTTGATCCTCAATATAGATGCATGTTCTTCTAGTTAAACAGTTAAGGGTATAATTCAGTTGTTATTAGGCATCATTACAATGAAGGCTCTACCTCCAAATTCATTGCCACCAGAGAAGACATACGTTATTCCCATTAGCAACCAACAATTGAAAAAGTGTGCGAGCACTTCTATGTGGAAAATGACCATATATCAATTTAGCTAAGTATTCAACAAACCAAAAAGAAATGAATCATAAATGTCACCACAAAAGAGAAAGTCAAAGCAGGACGATACCTGTGGGATCACAACTGTCAGATTCAGAACACCCAAAGACAAACCTGCACATGTCAACCCTCATTACAATTAGTCACAGGGACACATTTTCCAGAAAATATGTAAGAAAAACAACCAAAGATATGCGCACCTTGGCCAAGTCCCAAAGACTCAATACGATTGGAAATCAAGGCATACGGAACACTGTAAGTGACCTGCAATGAAAATGTTTAATTACGTAAGTAACATGCATGAAATGACTTTCTCAGTGAGATATTTGGATCAGAATGTCAGCCAACCGATCTGACTTCTAGCTCCTACAAAATAATTGGTTCAGAAAACCAAGTAATCTAGCCACCCGCTCCAACAATTTTTAAGGTCAAATCCTACCATATTTTTTAGAATGTTCTAACAGATGAACAACTAGACCGAAAGAAAGAAATTTCATCCTAACCATTTGATATGCAGTCCCCAGAACATATTTGATCTATTTGCATTAGAAGATGATTCATATTTTAAGCATTCAGCAAAAGTAATCACCGAGTTGAGATCAATTTTCCAGGTGCTTAGTTGTCTAAAATTTACTTGAAATGTTAAACTTAATTTTGGTTTTACAGGTGACAGAGATCTATAATCACAAACAGCAAGATGTACCGCTTCAAGTCCGACTGCAAACATCGAACGAAGTCGAACAAAACGGAGCCTAACCTCGCCGTCGTCTGAACGAACCCGAACTCTCTCGCGGTCGAACAGGTCCAGTTCTCCTTCTCGTTCTTGCGTTCGATTCTTCTTCTTCTTCTTTGGCGTCTTCGGCTTCTTCTTCTTCTTCTTTTTCTTCGCCGGCGTTCTTCTCTCCGATGGGTGTTCTCTCCGTCGATCTCCTCGTGTCCTGCTGTTCTTCTGATCGGTGGCTCCTTCTCCTTCTTCTTCTTCTTCGCCGTCAATCTCTCCTATTTTGTTTGTCTGCCATTTTGTTAAAAAAAAAAAAAACACCAGCAAGAAACAAAATGAGAATAGGGTTGGGAAATCTGATTTTAAGTATGAATATATAATGGGTTCATCTGTAATTTTACATGGGTTTTTTAAAAACTTGATAGGGTCACTAACAATTATTTTTGAAAATGAGGTCAAAAACAATCTTCTCCATACTTAAAGGGCTATATTTGAATTTCTCCCGTTTACTAATTAATTTTGCTCGCTTTTTAATTAATAATAAAAATAATTATTCTATATTTATTTATAATTCAAACGGTTAGTATATTTTTTCTTCATATATGTGATAAAAATTTAAACTCTATTCTTGATTTGATAGATCCCTAATTTGATCGGTCATTTTTATAAAAATAAAAAAAAATTAATTCTAAGTGAAATGACAGTTTTCTAATTATATAGTAAAAAAGTTATGCAATTGTCAAGAGTACACTAACTATTTTATAGCACACCCACTCCTCCTCCTAGTCCTTCACCACCATCACAACCACCGCCAGTCTTCTCCTTCTCCACCACCTGCTGGCTATTGCCATCATCAACAAGAATGACAGAGAGAAAAGAGAACATAGTAATGTTCCCATTCATGGCACAATGATATATAATCCCATTCCTTGCACTAGCTCTTCAACTAGAACAAACAAAGAAATACATCATCACTTTTGTCAAGATGGACCGAAAAGAGAGAATTTGGGGGTTCAAAATTTTTAATTTATTACTGTATATAATTTATTTTTTTATATTTAAATTAAATATATAAAAAAATTTCTCAAAAATTTTTGGGGCTGCATAGTCCCCCCGGCCTCCACTACGGTCCGCCCCTGGCTTTTGTCAACACCCCAAGAAACATCAAGAGACCCAGATCATCTCTCACCCTCCAACCTCCTCCTCAATCCACCTCCTTGAAATTCCCTTCAACAGCTCTGATCACAATCTCCCTCCCGACGTCACCGGTGAAAACACAGACTCTCTTCCTTATCACCTGGTTAAAGTCCTCCTCGAAGCTGCTACTTCCTCCTTCAAACCCCATTTCAAGATGCCCATTTCTCATCTTGTCCATGTCATGGCAAACCACTTTGTATCATCACGAGCATGTTCTTCAAATGGTGTGATGAGATAGCAAAAGAATTTGATTTCGCATACTACCACTCAGGGAGGTCCATACAATTAGCGCTAAATATTTTAATTGCTTGATCATGTCTAAAGTAATTACTTTTTCTTTCTATTGGAATGATTATAAAAAAAAAAATATAATTAGTCCTAGTCCATGGCTTTGCTGGCACTTTTACTATTTAATTCTAATGGCCTGCTTTTAATCGGATCGGAGGGGTGAATTAGTCCGAGATATGCGTAACCTGATCCAGGATATTACCTAACTACAATATATATATATATATATATATATATATATATATATATATATATCAAACCTCCAAGACGTATATAACATATGTGATTTTAATATAAAATAATAAGAACCACTAAAACAATGAAATGATTTCAATATTAAGCTAGAGAACTTTGGTTTAAATTTTTTAAAAATTATTTGATTTAAATGGAATAACGGATATAAAAATATTTATATAACAGCGAATTATTCTTTATAAGAGAAATTTCATAAAGTTTGATTTTTTTTTTTTAAAGATGTCATATTAAAATTGGTCTTCCTAAAGGTAATAGGTAGTAAGTAGGGGTGGACACAGTTTGAATCGGTACGGTTTTAGGTGAAATCAAATCGATTCGAAATTTATACGGTTTTTGAAAAATTAAAATTGAACCAAATCGAATTGAATGTGTAAACCGAACCAAAGTAATACGATTCGATTCAGTTCAATACGGTTTTGGGTCTATTGGGCCTAATAGGTCTTTTTCATGTTTTTAAATTTTAATAGGTTTTACCTGCTCATAAAATGAACTCTTAACACTTTCCAAAATTATTAAAACTGTCCAGAATTTGTTCTTAAATTATTAAAACTGTCTAGAATTTTCACTCCCCAAAACTGTCCAAATAAAACAGTCCAGAATTATTAAAACATTCACCAAAAATTGTTTATTATCAAACCAAACTATTAGGAAAGATATTAATTCACCAAGCATTTCATAAATCTGCAGCTAATCTCTATAATTACTTGTGATTGTGCAATTACCTTTGATTGTGTAATTATTTGCGATAGTATTTCCTTCTACAATTGTACATTGATGTCCATCCTTAACTTTAGAGTATGTATTATTTCTTTCCATATATAACTGGACACTACATTGTATATATACAAATGAAATGAATATCAAATAATGTATTCACCATTCAAAAACTTGTCTTTGCATCTTTATCCTCTTTATGGTATCAGAGCTAATTTGGCTCTAACCAGCTTTACCGTTCCTCGGATTTTATTATTATTTTTTCTTCTTTCTCCTTTTTCACCAATGGCCAATGAAAGCTCAGCCATCTCTCTTGCAAATCAACCCTCCACTGGTGTAATATCATCTCTAAAACACAATAACAATCTTATTGCCATCAATGTTGCTGCACAACTTCCAGTCAAGTTGACACCCAAGAACTATCCTTCATGGAAGGCTCAATTCGACGCCTTACTTTATGGCTATGATCTCATCGGCTTCATTGACGGAACGAAGCCACGTCCACCAGAAACAATCAGCATTGCAGGAAAAGAATCACCCAACCCAGCCTTTGTCCTTTGGCAAAGACAGGACATGCTGTTGTCACTCTGCATTATTGGCTCTCTTTCTGATCGCATCAAACCGCAAGTCACTACTTCAAAAACTTCAGCTGAAGCTTGGAATCGTTTTACAAAATACTATGCCAACGCTTTATCATCACGCTCTATGGGATTGATAGAACAACTTATCTTCATCAGTCGAGGCACTCAACCGGTGGCCGACTATCTTGCTATTGTACGAAGTCTTGCTGATCAATTGGCGATGATTGGTGAACCTGTCCCTAACAGAAATCTAGTCCTACATACTCTTAATGGACTCGGCTCTAAGTTCAAGGAACTTTCCGCTGCTATGAGGGCTGAGGACACCGTAACAAATTTTGATGAACTCTATAATAAACTCATCGAGGATGAGTCTTACTTGAAGCGAGAAGAAAGTCGAACTAGTATCTCGCTTACTGCAAATGCAGCAAGGTACTTTCAACCCAAAAGTGGAAATCAGTTTCAAAAGAAAGGAAATCAACAGAACCGTAACAATCCAAATCAACGTCACAACAGTCAAGAAGGAGGACAATGAAGCAATCAATATCGTCAATCTGGTGGAAACAATTTTGGCAAAAATAATCCATATACAAATTCTATTTGCCAATTTTGTGACAAAAAGGGGCATGTTGCTTGGTTTTGCTATACTGCCAAGAAGATGTTTCAACAATAGCCCACTGCTAATCTTGCCACCACAGGTGGAAATAGGCCCTCCTCAAATTGGTTGCTTGACTCTGGAGCTTCGCTCCATGTGACAGCCGATTTGAACAACCTTTCTCTTCGCCAACCTTATGAAGGCCCAGATGATATTGTTATTGGGGGGCAAGGATTGTGTGTCGCAGTTTAATACTGCTGCCTGGTTTCTTTGGAATTCCAGAAATTATATGATCCATGGTGTTGAGCAGTGTTTGGATGAGTGTTTGTGGTGGAGAGCTAGTGTTTTATTGGCTGAGGCCAACCAGGCGATGACTTTTGATCCTGGTGTAGCCTCTGGTGGTGCTTTGTTTGTAGTTGGAAGTGCTGGAGCTTGTGGGGCAGGGGCTGTTGAGGCGAGTGCTACAGAGTCTAGTGTTTCAGGTGGAGTTGTTTCTAGTGCAGCTTTTGTTGCTAGTGGTGTTAATGGCACACTTAGGGCTGCTGGCGCAGTGTGTGGTGTAGTTGGTGAGCTGTGTTTTGGCTTAAGTTTTGATAGTGTTGGGTCTAATTTTATTACAGGTGCAGGCTCTTTTAGAGGGGCTGGAGTATGCCCCGAGGATGTTTCTGATGCCGTTGATGATTTATCAGTTGTTGCAAATGTTTCTTCAGCAGTTCTAGGGGCCTCTTCGAGTTCAGCTGCTGTTTCTAGTGCCTCCTCGACAGTTGCTGCTGGTGTTGTCTTTGTTAGTGGTGTTGGTTTTGCAACTGGAAGGGCCTCCTTGTGTGCAGCAGCTGGTGTGTGTTTTTTGGTGGGGGTGCAGGCGCTGCTTCTAGAGAGGCGGCTAGTGTTGAGAATGTTGTTGCTGTGGGTTTTGGTAAAGCTTATGGAGGAGAGCCTTGTGTTGTGGTTAGTGGTGCAGATGTAATTTCTGCATTTTCTGGAGGAAAGCCTAGGGTTGAGAGTGTTGCTGCTGCAGCTTTTGGTGCAGTTTTGCTTGGTGCTGGTGGTGGTTCTGTTGTAGCTACTGTGGGTTT